>OX638312.1:56432777-57632777 GCA_951812415.1 Beris morrisii
AATTATATTAATATTTCTTCACTGGCTTACTTGAGGTGCTACTGTCGACTGTGGAGCCGTGTATATGAAGCGTCCCCAGCGCATCGGGTTTCATTACCAAAAAAGGTAACTTTATTCATCATTTGATTCTTTCCTTTTATTTCTATTAACAACGAAATTCACGATTGTTCTCTCTTGCCTTCCAGAAGAATGCTCATTACGAGTTAACCTCGTAATAACTGATCAATTCTGAGCATCTATCTTAAACTGTTATTGAGATATGAGCCGTGATTTTTTTGAAAAATTCGTATCCTCCCACTTTCATGCCCCACCGCTTACTTTAAAAATTTTACTTTAATCAAACTCCATTTGTTGACTTGAATACAGGATGCGCCATCTTTTATATCGGTATGTAAACATTGAATAACTTTGAAAAAAAAAAAAAAACAACTGAATTTTATATGTGAGGTATTTGTATTCAATTTGGTCCTTTATAATTTATTTGGATTAGTTTTTGAATACAACATCAATCAAGTGGCTGCCTCTATTAGCCGCAGCAAAATGTGCCCTTTTTACTGCGTTTTCCATTACTTTTTCGAGCATCTCGGGCAGTATAGCGATGATTTCGGCACGAATGTTTGCTTTGAGCTCGTCAATGGTCTGAGGCTTGCTGGCGTACACTTTGCTTTTCAAATAACCTCAAAAGAAGTCCATAGGAGTCAAATCTGGAGATCTCGGTGGCCAGTCAATGTCGCCTCTTTTCGACATCAGACGTCCAGGGAATTTTCGTTGCAGACACTGAATTGTTTCATTTGCAGTGTGGCATGGCGCACCGTCTTGTTGAAACCAGTAACCATCCAGACCTTTTTCACGCATTTGCGGGCAGACATAATGAGCTAACATCCACCGATATCGTTTTTCATCGACTGTTTCGTTTTGTCGGAAAAAAATCGTTTCATGGATTTCGTGTGGATTCTCCGTTCCCCAAATGCGTCAATTTTGCTTATTAACGCTGCCAAAGAGTGTGAAATGGGCCTCGTCGGTCATCAAAACTTGCTTCTAAAAATCAGGGTCAGTGTCAACCATTCGAGCGACTGTTTGGCCGTATTCCAAGCGACGTGGACGGTCTGTCGGCAGTATTCTTTGTGTTAATTGCATTTTATACGGAAACAAATGCAAATCATCCTTCAAAACGCGCCGCAAAGTGGTTCCACTGACGCCAAAATGCTGAGCGCGGTGACGATACGAGATTTCTGGGTTCTCGGCAACGCTCTCTCAGACCGCTTCAACCAGTTCATTGGAACGTCTTGGTCGTCGATAAACGGCATGTGGACGATCTCCCACTGTCCCATGCTCAAAAAAATTCGACACCAAACGATGAATAGTGTTGTCAGACGGTTCCTGTTGGCCACGATATACACGTTGAGTTAACACAACGGAACGACTATTCTCAATGTACAGCGTCACTATTTCGGCGCGTTGTTTCGGTGTGAAGCGATCCATGATTAAAATTTTACTGAACTGACGATTCCAAAACTTGTCAATCTGTTGAAAAATGGCAAAATTATTCAATGTTTACATACCGATATAAAAGATGGCGAATTTTATTTTTCTAGCGCAATTGGTTCGTGAGATATCGTACTCTAAAGATTTATTTCTCATCTTTTCTCCTAGTATACCTACAGACAATCATGAAGTTTCAATGTAGTGGCTTTAACCGTTTAAAAGATATGGATTTTAGAATGTCTCCATCTCAGCTTTTTAGCGTTTGGGACGCATTATTTTTACAACATTGCAACCAATGAGACGGTAAGTCTCTACAACTTGATTTACAAAAAGATAACGGTTAAAGTTGAACAAAAAAAAAATGAACTGGAAAACAAAAGTACAGAAACAAGATAATAGATAATTTGTCAGAAAACTTACAAATGTAAACAGAAATACTATTTGAACTTACAAACATGAACGAAAATACTATTTGATATTCGGAGGAATACTTTCTAATACACTCGTGCATACCAAAGAGAATGAGATAGAGTGGAAGCAAACCGTATTCGAAAAGCAACACTATCTGTTTTCTCAGTTGACTACCACGCTCTAAAAACATGAAACTGTAAATGCAATAAACTCTCATATTCTTTGCAATAAACGTGAAATTATTTATTCGGTAATATTTTTTCACCGAACGGGTTGTTCCTACGAATAGAAAACGTGTGTTCAGTGAGTATTTTAAAAATGTTTAAACCAAAAAAACCTAAAATGAATAAGAAACGAGTGTTCAGTGAGTGTTTTAAAATTGTTTAAACCAAAAAAACTAATTGGAGTGAGGCTTTTCCAGATTTCAGCCTTGTGCGAAATGGATGTCATTCGCAGGCATGGATGGCAGGTATGGATGAAGTTGCGATTCTGCAGTTGCTAGTTTTACTACAATTAATATTTGCTACCTATTTTGTTTTATATATTTTGTTCTTATAGAAGGCAAATTCTCGGAAAGCAAGAGACGGGAAGTAACTAAGGATCTTGTACTTGTTGACGTAAATTTGGTATGAACATTGAAAATATCATTTCACATTGAAATTCACATTTTGTTTCATTTTCTGCAGGAAATACCGATGTCTCACGAAAACCAATTACATCATCATCGAGAAAAAGAGCTTCAATAAAGGCATGCAGAATTTTTTTTTACATCGAAATCAATAAGACACCAAAAAGTCGGTGTAATTGTCTAGTTTATAAGTGATTCCCATGTAAATACATACATTTGTTAAATTTTTCCTGTGGCAATAAACTTAAACTTGAGCTATATTATTTTAGTTTCTCGGAGTAAAATTACATTGAATACTTTATTTATATTTATTTGTACCTTATAGTCTGAATTCTGTTCGGTTAAATTAATACCATATAGCTTCTCAATCTATTATCCGATATAACATTTAGCGCGGATTCGAACCAAATCCAAATGTAGTAATCGACTGAGACTATGGAGGTGCTGAAACTCGATACGGTTTTTTCTATGGAGCTTATATGCGGGCTTCCCCTCTATCTCATACTTTTTGGTGCATACATTCCCAAAAGCAAAAAGAAAAAGAAATTTTCTCTAACTCCGCGTAATGCTCAAAACAAAGCCTACAGAAACTGGCGTGAGACGTTACACGCCTTAAAACTGGCGAAAGGGAGTTCCACAGCGTAACCACTCTGGCGAAAGAAGAGAGATGACGAAATCTACCACAATGTTGCGGTACAACAAGTGCCAGTGCTCTCGAGGTCTTACTAAAAAAAAATTTTTCGAAAAGTTATGTCGGATATGTCGCCCCCAAGGATAAACTTCCTAACCGCGCTCAGACTTGCCTACCTTCTCTTGCCGCAAACAAATCTAGTGCATGAATTGAAAATAATTTTAACTTGGTTTTCTTCCCCAATGCTCATGATGAGTAAGCAGCACTACAATAAAGAAAATGAGGCAGAATTAAAGATCTTATTAGCTGTTTTTTGTTTCGGACGACGTAGCCACAGTTAGCCTCCACAATTTGCGTAAAATTGGGTACACTCGCTTAGCAATTTCGTTAATATGGTCGGATCAATTAAAACATTTGTTGAACATCATTCCAAGATTTTTAATTATATCCAGATACAAAATAGTTTCATTATTGAGTCGCAACTCGGGCAGATATTGGGTATCACTGTTTCGCAAATAAATAACAATTGCTTGAGTTTTTCGACAATTTAGCCTCAGAATTAAAAATCTTGACCAGTAACTTACAGCATCCAGCTCGTCATTCATCTTACCAATATACACCGACAATTCCGAAACTGGACAGCCTAGAAAGATCTGCGCATACAAGCGGCAATTTGCTTTATTTAAACATAGTGGTAGGTCGTTAATAAAAATCTGCCAACAGTCTGGGCGCAACTTTATTATTTTTTGGGTAGAAGTCCGAAGCGTGTTTAATACTGAGATGCAGTGTAGGTCACTATGCGACTGATAACCTAAAAAATAACGTTCCAAATAGCCTCCTGTTTAATCTTTAGGTTATCAGTCGCATAGTGACCTACACCGCATTACTTCAGCTCTGTACATCAATAAAGTTTTTAACTTTTTTTTTGCTTTAATTACTCCTGTAGTACTTCTACATATATGGACATACTAAGTTTCAACTTTCTAGCATACGCTGTTTCTGAGATATGAAAAACCACCCCCACCCCAGTACCTTGCTACCCCTATCAAACATTTTATTTTTCTAGGATACTTCTACTGTGACTCTATATAGTCGTCAATTTTTAGCTTTCTATGCTTTTCGGTTTTCGAGAAATAAAAATCAGAATTCTTTTCGTTCCACCCCCTCCCACCGTCACCCCCTTCGCCAGCACCACCAAAATTTTTTTTTTCCTGCTAGAAGTCTACTGGGCCTAACTCCTGTAAAACTTCTAAGATCATATCTGGTACGGTTCTTGAGATATAAAAATTAAATTTTTTGAAAAATGTTTATAAATTTAATTTTTACATTCAGTAGACTACTTGTGATCTTATACAGGGTGTTTGGCACTCCGTGTGCCACCTTGTAAGGGGTTATTCCTTGATATATTTGGAGAAAAAAATTGTTCTACAGGGTGGCTCAATTTTCAATATATCTCCACTAATATTGAAAATTGACCCACCCTATAAAAAAATAAAATTAAAATGACATTTTTATAATAGGGTTTTCTGAGAAAAACTACATTGATCACTGAATTTTAAGGGTTGACGTAGCAAAAATTTGTGTTTTCGAGTAAATATCTCAAGATTGGGTGCAGTTACAATTTAGACTGTTACATCAAATGAAAGGTAATTCGATTGCATAAAAAACGAGTTAAAACACTTTGCCTTGTGATTATTCGTTTTCAAGATATAACGTTTTAAGTGAGTGAGGGTACCGGTCAAAAACACTTTTCTTAACCACCCTGTATCTCCACTAATATCGAAAATTGACCCACCCTGTAGAACAATTTTTTTCTCCAAATATATCAAGGAATAACTCCTTACAAGGTGGCACACGGAGTACCAAACACCCTGTATAATCGCCTAATTTAAAAATATTTCGATAGTCAACCTCTATGGGACAATGGTATAGGGTTTGTAAGGTTTTTAAGCAAACAAAACCTAATCGAAGACAGTCCTGTCCGTGACTCAAATGGGGTTTTCAAATACGCGTACCGGACACTTTGTATGCTAAATAATTTACGTTTATTTTACGTTACTTTTAAGAATGCAAGATCAGGTTGCTTTCAATATTACCAAAGAGATGAACGCTATGGATGGTGAATACACATGTTTGAAATTACATAATATTAGTATGCCGAATATTTTCTTATAGTTACTACATTCTATTAGAAATTTATTTTGAATCTCAAATTTTCTTATTGTAACGTCGCCCAACTCAATAAATTGGCTGGCTTAATGGTTTTAATTTATTAATATTTTTTTACATTGTTTTTTTAGAACTACCATGTACTGCAGATGAATCATCGTGTCAAGATATTGAAACTAAATCTTCTAAAATATCGGTAATATCGGAGAGAGATTCAAAAAAAACAGTTCATCCAGAAGAAACTATTCATATTAGTTCGGATACCGGAGAAAAAATTGAGTCAAATTCCACCGAGTCTATTATGGAGTCTTCAAATAAACATTCCATTAGCGATATGTTAGCTTAATCACTAAGAAATTAACAATGTGACTAAAAGTTTATTTTATTTTAGACTATCCCGTTTAAATTATCTAGTTCTTCACGTAGAACTAGATTCGTGTGAAATAATTATTCCAGCAAGAAGTGTAAACCAAATTTCGAAAATCTCTCCTAATTCCTTAGAAAATGTTCTCGTTGAAGATTATAGTTTAATAAAGTACGGTATTAATCGAAAATTTATTTGAAGTCCGTAATCATAAAATATTTGTTTTTATAGATTGCCAATTATTAAATCAAAATCATCAAATAGCACTGGAATGGAAAAAGTATTTACTGAGTTTCCAATTCTCTTATCAGATGAGTTGAATAAAGAAAAAAACGGATTTCCGTGGACTTTTTCTATTTCTGACTTAGCAGGTCTAACTAATATTAAAGGTGATACGAAAGAATTTTTGCTTCCAGTTAAAACAAATATAACTATTGCGTTGGATACAAAGACGGACTCTGGAACCAAACACTATGCATTAAATTTACATTTGGATACTACACCTATAACTTTCAATATATCAGTGGACCAAGTAAACAAATCTTAATAATTACATAATAAATAATTAAAATCTAATTCATTTTGCAGCTTTCAAATCTTAAAAGGTCAATAGCATTACTTCTTTTATTACCAAGTTTGGTGACTTGTACTAATTTTTCACCAAAAATGATTAAGGAACAGTCGAAAGTACTGCGAGTAGTTGATGACGATGCCAGTATTAAAGATTTTTTGGCTATGAATTCGAATTCGGAGATATCTGCTGATGTTAATCTTAGAGGTAAATTGTGTAACATGGTTTCCTTCAATACAAGTATTTCTCAATTGTAGAGGATCGAAGCGAGACTATGTTTTCCTTATGGTTGCAGTGGACTTTGACTAAAATAACAATAAATTTGCTAGTATTGAGTAAATCAAAACTTGTAGTAGAATTGGAAGATTTCATAACCAGCATTGATAAGCAATATGTTTATTTTAAACTCAAAAGTAAACTTGGCGTTCTTAATGCACAATATTTTAATTTGAATGGGAAACAAGAATGGATAGCTAATGATGCCCTGAAATTGACTGTTCAAGCTCCACCTGTCGAAGGGAAAACAAGCGATACGTTTTTTGATTTAACTTTAACTGCAGCAGAAACTGGAAATATTTTTAAAAAATGGGGAGCTGAAAAAAAAAATCGTACTTTAAATCCAACTTTAACAGAAATTGTTGTATATACACAGGCCATTGATCTTCAGTTAAATATGAAAGAAATTGATGATTTATTGCCTTTAATAAATGTATTGAATGCAAATTTTAATGAAGAATCAAAAAACAAATCTGATATAATGGACCAAAAGTCAGAGAGAAACGTAGCAATAATTTCTGTCACTGACTTACCTCTCTTCTATTTCGAATGTAAGGGAATTGTTTTATATCTTCCATTGCAGAAGCATGAGAAACGATGTGATGTATTTATTGTTAAAGTATTATATAAAATATTTAATAACAATTTATACTATAGTTATATATTTTCTTTTAGATTGGGTTGATAAAAATATCTCCAAACGTAGAAAATCCATTAACTAGAATACCGATACGACCAGATGTTTATACGAAAGCTGCTCAAATGCGTATTCTCAATACACCTGGCTCAAATGTAGAAGACAGACAATATGGATTAACAGTTAGTGGGATTTCTACTGCAACCAGTAATTGGAATGAAGTTGTGTTATACATGAAAGTAAGTAAAAGCTTTAAATTTACTATTTTCTATACTCAAATTTATTGTCTCTTCGATTATGTTTATTTTCATATTTATCATTCGCTTTCCATAATACGCTATACTACACTACGATATTTTGAATCCCTACGAAATGTTATATTTTGCTTCTCTTCTGCATGAACTATGATTTATTAAATATGCTGCAAGCAGGAAAAAATCACTTTCGACGAACAGGAAAAGATTCCCTTTTTCGTTATTGCGAGTATCTATCTCTATTACGAAATTTAATAATAATGTCTGGTCGTGGTAAAGGTGGTAATAAAATTAAGGGGAAGAGAAAAGTCTCGTTCCAATCGTGCGGGTCCTCAGTTTCCTGTTGGTCGTATCCATGGTCTTTTGGATAGCCTAATTTAATTTAGTTTTGTGCCTTCATCCTTCGCAACAAACTATCTGTCGCATAACGCAAATTCAATTCGTGGCAAACTTTCCGTCGCGAATTTCCTCAAGTTCCGGTGATTAAGAGTTCGTAACAAACTAATTCATATACGAGTATATATGGAATATGGGGTTCGGACCCCATACTTTTTCCGATGTCAAAAGGTCCTTAATTTTTTTTCAGAAAATGGCATTTATGAAGACCGATGTACATATTGTGATTTGATATATTCTGTAACGTATTAGTAGATATCGGTACCGTTCCTAATTAGTTGATCATTACTGAAAACAAAAGATTGTCTCCCAGAAATATTTGCGACTGGCCCCAGCATGTACCTTTACGATACGGCATATAGAATTCAATAACTTATTATCGAAAAATTACAAATTACTGTATAAAGCTCGTAAGTTTGAATACACTGAATTTGAACAAGAATGGTCAGGAGTATTTACCACTACGTTTTTCAAAGTTTAGGTTATCTATGGAATAGGTATTTTTCACACTCCCAACTAAAATTAATATAGATTTATTCAATTATCAGTAATGTAGGGCCTTGTTCGGCAGTTTTTTTCTAAACATATAAACTTCAATTAAGGCCGTGACACAATAAAAGCAGAAAGCAGCGGCAGAGACAGCAGCGTCGTTAGTGCTACTTTTTGCTCTGCTTAATGAATTTAAATAAAAGCAGAAGCATCGAAGAATGTGCCCATGCTAACTACCACCGAAGGTAGAAGCACGGAATAATGTGTCCATGCTAACTGTCCACAGTCACAAGTATTTTAGTCTCTTGTTTGAGCGGACGAATTTTATTTTCGTTGATTTTTCTGAGCTTTTCGTTTAAATACGAGTATATGGAAATAATTTTGTTACATTTACAGGTGCCATAGGATACTGTGCTTTCTAAAAAAAGGCTGCTTTTATTGTGTCACGGCCTTAATTCACGAAATCAGAAATTTAAATCACTTATATCAACATATATCTTTTCTAACATCTCATCCCAACCCGTCAAGAATGGAAATGGTATTTGGTACAGCGGGAAGAGTCTGCCCAGATATATGCGGACGGCTCAAAGACTAAAGGTGGAGGTGTGTTCTCTGACATGCTTAACATTTGCAGCTCTTTCCGCCTTCCGTACCACTGTTGTGTCTATCAGACGGAGGTTATGGCATAACATCTATTAGGGATATTAGCATTTTCACAGACAGTGAAGCGGCAATAAAATCCTTGGAATCAGCCTCAACAACATCAAAGGTCGGCAAAGAATAAATAGAATATATCATAGAATGATCATCTCTTAAGGAGATGGCAGAACAGTTCGATATTCTTCTGAGCTGGGTGCCAGGGCACAGGGATATCACAGGTATGGCTGACGAACTTGCTCGGCGTGGTATCACCCTTGAGATTAGCCGAAATCAACAAATTAATTCTTCAACAGTCTTAGTGACCTTGGCGCAACGGAGGTTACGAGAATCCAACGCTTCATTGTAAGCTCTAAATGGTTTGGCGAGTAGGACCAGATTCGATGATCCTGTGGTAACACAACGGAACATTTTAGGTCTAAGTATGAATTACTTTGGAAACAAGACAAACCAAAGCAAACTGGTAACAGTAATACTACCGACGGATATTCGGTACGATGGGCTCTCAATTATCGTTATCTCTTTTCTGAAACCACACAACTAAATGTGGACTTGATAAACAATTTTCAATTTATCTTAATCTGTTCGTCTTGTCTAGAAAAAATTTGCCAACAGTCTGGGCGCAACTTTATTATTTTATGGGTAGAAGTCCGAAACGTGTTTAATGATGAGATACGGTGTTGGGTACTATGCGACTGACAACCTAAAAAATAACGTTCCAAATAGCCTCCTGGTTATTTTTTTGGTTGTCAGTAGCATAGTACCCACCACCGTATCTTATCATTAAACACGTTTAGGACTTCTACCCATAAAATAATAAAGTTGCGCCCAGACTGTTGGCAGATTTTTTTTATTTATTTACGTATTTTTTTTATCAATAGAATAATTCATAGTAGTAAAAGCGAATTCGATCACATTAAACCTAAGAGATTTTCGGAATCAGTGAAATCTTGAACAATACCCCCAGGGGGTTTAATAGAGAAAAATATTTAAATCGGGGTTTTCCCCGACTACGTTTAAAGCTTATAGAAGTAAACGTGAATTCCAAGTCTCAATATACCTTAGGAATATATCAGAATTCGTGAATATGTACACAACCACTTTACACTCCCTTAGGGGTTGAATATCGAAAAATTTTGAAGACCGTTAGTAGGCGCTTATATAAATAGCCAGCAGAAGTAAAATCGCTTTGATAGCTCGACATGTCTAAAAGTTTAAACGAAATTTGTGAAAATGTGGATTCACGGACATTTATTTTACTCAACCTCTGAACGCCAATAAAAATATGAACTTTTTTTTTGCTTTAATTACTCTAATAGTACATCTACATATACGTACTAAGTTTCAACTTTCTAGCATAAGCCGTTTCTGAGATATAAAAAAACACCCCTCTCCCCCGTACCTTGGTACCCCTATCAAAAATTTTATTTTTCTAGAATGTCTCCATAGTGGCTCTATATAATCCTAAATTTTTAGCTTTCTATTCATTATGGTTTTCGAGAAATAAAAATCACAATGTTTTCCTTTCTACCCCCTTTCACCATCACCCCCAACACCCACACTACCAAAATTTTTTTCCCTACTAGAAGTTTACCGACCCCAACTCCTGTAAAATTTTCAAGATCATATCTGATACGGTTTCTGAGATAAAAAAATGAAATTTTTTGAGAAATTGCTATCCCCCCACTTTCGTGCTCCATTTCCCCCCTCAAAAAATTTAGTTTTGGTAGACTCCTCTTGTGATCCCATATACAGAAACTAAATTTTATCTTCCTGGTGTAATTGGTTCAAAAGATATTGTAATCCAAAGTTTTTCACACGGACAGACGAAAATTTTTTTTTTTGCTTTTTTGTGGTTTACTAGTCCTAAAACGTGTAAATAAAAATTTCAGGGTAGCAAACTTTTTTGAAATTTCAGGTCGATCACAATACTTTATTATTAAAAAATAATAAAGTAAAATTGGCTCTGCTCAGAAGCTAGGAATAGATGTGTTCGAAACGTATGCTTTCCTGATCTTCCCTTCAAATTGCTCTTACTAGGTAAAGAATAAAATATAAAAAAAGACAAAGAAAAGAACAGTTTTACCTGCAAGTCCGTTGACCAAGACCCTTCAGAGTATTCACTTATTCAACTTCTATGTTATTAATTATGTTAATTAAACATCAATAAACACTTTTAAAATGTACAATCACAAAATTTCACTTCAAATAACTTTGTAGTTTGACGTTTGAAATTACAATATTTAACCCATTGTTCAAGGATTACGACATTGGTCCATTGTGTTTGCATAGCTTCACGGGACGCTTACTGCCGTATTCAAAATTATGGCTACAATAGTCCGCAATAGAATAATTCGAAACACTGTGAAAAACACTCCAAAGTCAATTAATCTTTTCAAATCATACAAATCTAGTACCTTAAGGTCATCGTGAATAAGCCTTAGCACTTTTCTATACGCACGTATTGATCATGTTGCCATGAATCGATGTCGCTGAAAAATAAACTGCAAAACTTATATCCAACTGCGAAAGTTCAGACAACGTGCAAATAACATGTACTTATAGTATCATATAAGGAATACACACTCGCCGCTTTCCTTGGCATAGAGGGTGCCTTTAATAACATTAGTGCTATCTATTGAAGTGGAAACCGAGGTTTGCAATTGGCTTGACTTAATGCTACAGAACAGGATAATTGAATCCGAACTAGGACAATGTCTTATCACAAAGTCAGTCTCCAAGGAGGTGTGATGTCACCCTTACTTTGGCTCCTTGTGGTCAACAAAATCCTTGTGGAACTTGAGAACCTCGGAATCAAAGCATGTGCATACGCCAACAACCTGGTCATCCTTGTCTCAGAGAAACATTTACCGACAATTAGTAGTTTGATGGAGAGAGCACTCAACAAACTACAACAATGCGCTGACAACAGCGGTTTAGGGATTAATCCCTCTAAAACTATTCTGGTCCTCTTCACGAAGAAATAAAAAATTCCAGATTTTGCATTACCAAAGATGGGAAGCGACGAGCTTCATCTTTCCTATAGCGCTAAATATCTCTCAGAAACTCAGCTGGAAACTGAATCTGGAAAAACGCGTTAAAAAAGCGTATAACGCTATTACTGTTCATTCTAAATTTTGTTTTTTTTTTTTTATGATATTAATAGAAAAAATGAATACGAAACCTTTTTAGTTTATGGAAACAATGCCAACCACCTCGAATATTTACTGACTCTGATTGTAGAAATTTTTTTTAATGTTTTTCTTAAATATATTAAAGTTAGAAGAATTCTTAATTAAAATTGGCAAACTATTAAATAATTTTATTCCAGCATACGTGTAGTGGCTCTGACCCAAAGTAGTTCTTCTTCGCGGTAACAGTAGCTCTTTATCTGCCCCAGCACGCGTCTCATTTGTGTTTAGCTGAATAATCCCTTTCTTTAAGTCCTTATATGTTTGAATACTTGCTATTAAATCGAAAATTCTATATACGCTTAATATGTCTAATTTAGAATATAGCTTTTCCGTACTGTAGCTATGCGGTTTCTTTAGTAATATCCGTATCAGTAGATTTTGTATAACTTTTAGGGGATTCATTGCGGCTTTAAATGCACTTCACCAAGCAATTATACCATATTGCAGCATTGAATGTATTAAGGCAAAGTAAAAAGTTCTAATTGATGGCCGTTTATGAATTGCTCTCACAGTGAAACATATTGGAACCAGTTTTTTTAATCTTTTTATCATATTCGTAATATGTATATCCCACTTGCAGTGTTGGTCAAATATTACACCCAGGTATTTAGCATAGCTGACTTTTTTGAGAGGTTCGCATTGACAGTTGAGGGTACAATGTTGTGAATGTACGGTGATGTCTAATATGGGAGGAATGCCACGGCCATTTGGTGCAAATAGTAAGTAAGAACTTTTCCTTATTCAGAGTCATTGAATTCGTATCGAGCCATTCTTTTATCTGTATAAGACTATAGTTCGCTTATATTTTTACTCCTTCCCAACTGGTGTCGTCTATAAATAATACTGTATCATCGGCAAAGGAGATTAAGTCTCCCTTTATTTGCTGTTGATACATATCGTTCACGTAGATTAAAAAAAGTAAGGGGCCAAGAACAGTTCCCTGTGGTATACCATACTGAAAGGATTGTTCTTTGCTAAAATCTTCATTAATTTTCACAACTTGAGATCGATTTTGAATGTTACTAGAGATCCAAGCAATTAAGTCTTTTTTTATGTTAAGCTTGTGCAATTTGTCTATGATTCTGATTCCGATTCCGATTTTATGAGTCTTGGCTAAATCCAGAAAAATGGCACAAGGCTTATTCCCCTTATCCAATGACAAGTTTATCTTTTCACTTAGTAATGCTATAGCATCATGTGTACTAAAGCCCGACCTGCACCCAAACTGATTTTTTGAGAGTATCCTATTATTATCAATTTCAGTTAATAGTCTCTGTTTCATTACTCTCTCAATGACCTTGGCTACACTAGATATGGATATGGGTCTGTAATTGCTATAGATAGTTTTATCTCCGCCTTTAAAGATAGGTGTAACTATAGTCTTTTTATAAATTTGTGGAAATATTCCTGTTCCTAGGCTAAGATTTGCAATGTATGTTAACGGCTTAGTAATATAGTCACAAAGAAATTTTAAGCAGTCAACTGTGACACCATCGAATCCTGGACTTGTCCCTCCTTTCATGTTTAATACTGCTTCTTTGATTTCATTTTCACAAATATTTTTAACCTTCGAGTAATTATGAGTTACACAGTTAATAGTTCTTTATTAGTGGTCATAAGTACAATAGGGTTAAAAATGAACTGTAATGAGAATAGAATTTTTTCAGGGTGAGAAGCTACAGGGTCCGGCAAAAAAAAATGCACTGATTTACGGCGTCCATTGTTCCTATATGGGTGGGGTTGAAAAATGTGGTGGTGCTTTGTAGGTGCGCTAACTCAGAGTTTCAGTATCCCATTATGCCTTGGCCAGGTGAACATCGTGCGTTCGTTGTCGAAACTTATTTTAAAAATTGCGGTTCCATTATTAAAACGCAAAGATCGGTCAGATTACATTTTAATCTTCGCCCTTTAGACACTGTGTTATTCGTGGACGTTATAATAAAAGACCGTTCTTCGTAAAATGCGACTGCTCGGGTCCAGCTCCAAAACCAGAAGGCCGATCCTAGGCTATTTTACAACTGTCTCCGAGTGTCTCTTTATTCTAGTACAATAACACTTAACTTAACTAACTTCATGTATAATGGGGTGGTTTACACTTGTAAATTTAAATTCATTTTGAGTAAATTATCGTCCATGAAACTTTAATTTAAAATTTATCAGTTAACATTATGATTATCAAATATCTTAAGCCTAGGGAATTCAAATCCGTCTTCTCAGTACTTGACTATTACGTCGCAATACAGTTCCATCTGAATCTAATGTTATCCAGTACGATCGCGGTGTTACCGCTGCTGAGGTTATTGTGGCCGCCTGCCATTGTGATTTGTTCCTATACCATACTCTATCCCCCTCCTTAAATTTATCTGTTGTCACCCTAACCTTTTTATCGTAGTAATATTTCTGTACGTTATTTTTATTGTTTATATTGCTATTTATTTTAGGTACAGCATTTGGCTGATATAAACTCAACTTTCCTGGTATCAATGTCCTAGTTTTTCTACTCATCAAAAGTTCTGACGGAGATGCATTAATTTCTTTCAAAGGGGTATTTCTATATTCGAGTAACGCTAACTACAATTCAGACTTCTTCTCTTTACATTTTTTTAGCAAATTTTTTGCAATTTGTACAGATTTTTCGGCTAATCCGTTGGCTTGAGGGTAGTTGGGACTTGTGGTAGTTAATTTGATATCACAACTGTTGCAAAACTGTCTAAAATTGAATGAATTGAACGGCATATTACTATTTCCCTCGGTATTCCATGTACTGCAAAACTATTATTTTTTAATTTAAGAATTATTTCTGGTGCTGTTTTATTTCTTAACGGTATAATATCTAAAAATCTAGTGTAAAAATTTGAAACAACTAGGTAGTCCTTGTTGTCAGCGAATGCTATATCCATAGTAATTTTCTGATATGGGTATGACGGAACATCTTGAGATATCATTTGATTCTTAATATTAGCATTTCTGAATTTTTGACATATTGTGCAGTTAATTATTATATTCTCAATATCGCGATCGATATTCGGCCAATACACTAGAGTTCTAGCTCTTGCTTTTGTCTTTTCTATACCTAAATGCGCTTCATGTAATAATTTAAGCACGAAGCTTCTAAGTTATAGTGGTACCACCACTCTATCATTAAGAAAAACCAACTCGTTTTCAACGTATAGTTCGTCTTTCTTTCTATAATATTAGGTGTACAAATAAGTTCCCGGCGTTCTCGTATAGTAGATGGCGCTAACACGAAATACTGGGAAAAAATGGCGGATCAAGCTCGTAATATGGCAAGATCAGACATATTGCAACTATTCCCCATCATTACATTTGTAAAATTTTATCGGCGTCAGTTACTTGTGAGTCCTTAAACATTTCGGAGTTCGAGCCAAATAAGCGCCATTTGCGGGAAGTTTTGCTTTTTTGTTTTAATTCAAAGAAATCTGCTTCTGAGGCTTGTCAGATGATTAGAGAAACTTATGGCAAGTCTTCTATTAGGGAATCAACGTGTCGCGAATGGTTTCATCGCTTCAAAATGGGTGATTTCGGCGTGGAAGACAAGGAGCGTTCCGGCCGGCCAAAAAATTTCGAAGACGCAGAATCGGAGGAACTACTGGACGAAGATTGATGCCAAACACAACAAAGTCTTGCGGATTCATTGGATGTGACTAAACAAGCCATTGCACATCGTCTGAAAGTCTTGGAAATGATGCAAAAGCAAGGAAATTGGGTGCCGTACGAATTGAAGCCAATAGACGTCGTACGTCGTTTTTTCACGTGGGAACAGCTGCTCCAACAGCAGAACAGGAAAGGATTTTTGCATCGTATCGTGACTGGTGATGAAAAGTGGATACACTACGATAACCCGAAGCACCAAAAATCGTGGGGATACCCTGGCCATGCATCAACATCGACCGCAAAGCCGAATATCCATGGTCCCGAAGTCATGCCATGCATTTAGTGGAACCAGCTCGGCGTGGTGTATTATGAGTTGCTGCAACCGAGTGAAACCATCACAGGACCTCTTTATCGAACACAACTAATGCGTTTGAAAGAAAAACGGCCGCAACATGAGCAGAGACACGACAAAGTGATTTTGCTACACGACAACGCTTGTCAACATGTTGCTCAGGTTGTGAAAACCTACCTGTTAACACTGAAATGGGACGTCCTACCCCACCCGCTGTATTCACCAGACATCGCCCCTTCCGACTACCACTTAATCCGATCGATAAAAAATATCCTGGCTGAGCAGCACTTCCGTTCTTACGAAGATGCCAAAAATTGGGTCGACTCGTGGATCTCCTCAAAGGACGTGGAGTTTTTTGAACGCGGAATTCATATGCTGCCAAAAAGATGGGAAAAGGTTGTGGCTAGCGATGGACAATATTTTTAAAAAAAATAATGCAACCAATTTCTCGCAATAAAGGCTCCAAGTTTGACAAAAAACGCCGGGAACTTATTTGTACACCTAATACAATTTTAAATTATCGCTTAGTTTTGATTTTTCTTCAGACCAACCTGATTTTATAATTCCTTTGAGACTCTGAAGCGTTTCATCGTGCTTAGTCTCTTTTTGAAATTCAGTTAGCTTTTCATCACTTATATTCAGGGAATGAACTAGCTCATCTAAATCTGCAATCTCTGGGGTGGTATCATTTTTATTGTAAAATCTTGGAATGCAATCACCTGTATATAAAAACTTTCCAGGAATAAATTTTACATGCAATTTATATTTTACTAAGCTTAATAACATTCGTTGAATTCTTGGCGAAGGTATTTTGTGTATTTCCTTTTGAAAAATACTTACTAATAGTCCGGGAGGCAGCGACACTTTTGATGTAATTATTCCTACAAAGCTGAATTTTTGTCATTTTGTTGTTTTTATATGGCAAGTAAATGGAACGGCAGTCTACCGCCCCAATGTGGGGGCAAACAATAATAACAATTGTGTAAACCTGTAAATAAATAATATGTAAATGCCTTATTCCTACAAGACTGAAATTTTTTTGGGTGGTCAATGATACCTAAAAACGCAGTATAATGATAGTCTACCGCGTCGGAGAGGGGGCCATCATGCGTCTACCACCCACGCAAGGTGTTAAAAAATTTCCTTTTTTGACTTATTCCTACAAGGCTGAAAATTTTTTCTAAAATACTTTAGTTTATAAGACAACTAAAAAAGACAGTCTACCGATCATGTAAGGGTGCAAAGCCTTGATAGACGCAATGGAATGCACGATCTCCCGAGCGCAGCTGATGCGCCGATCTGCTATAAGTTGCTCTGAATTATTGGATATACCGGGATTAAATTAATATCTACAAGACTGAAACTTTTTTGGGTGGTCAATGATACCTAAAAACGCAGTATAATGATAGTCTACCGCGTCGGAGAGGGAGCCATCATGCGTCTACCACCCACGCAAGGTGTTAAAAAATTTCCTTTTTTGACTTATTCCTACAAGGCTGAAAATTTTTTCTAAAATACTTTAGTTTATAAGACAACTAAAAAAGACAGTCTACCGATCATGTAAGGGTGCAAAGCCTTGATAGACGCAATGGAATGCACGATCTCCCGAGCGCAGCTGATGCGCCGATCTGCTATAAGTTGCTCTGAATTATTGGATATACCGGGATTAAATTAATATCTACAAGACTGAAACTTTTTTGGGTGGTCAATGATACCTAAAAACGCAGTATAATGATAGTCTACCGCGTCGGAGAGGGAGCCATCATGCGTCTACCACCCACGCAAGGTGTTAAAAAATTTCCTTTTTTGACTTATTCCTACAAGGCTGAAAATTTTTTCTAAAATACTTTAGTTTATAAGACAACTAAAAAAGACAGTCTACCGATCATGTAAGGGTGCAAAGCCTTGATAGACGCAATGGAATGCACGATCTCCCGAGCGCAGCCAATGCGCCGATCTGCTATAAGTCGCTCTGAATTATTGGGTATACCGGGATTAAATTAATATCTACAAAGCTGCTTTTTTGTCTGTACGTACTTTAAGATAATTATTGTCAACTAAACGTGTTCTACCTTCGATACAATAAGGCTAAAGCTTCGGTAGACATGGCTAAAGTTTTGGCGCAGACTCTGAATTGTTGCATACCTATAAAGGGTGTTTGGCACTCTGTCCGCCACCTTGTAAAGGGTTATTCCTTGATATATTTGGAGAAAAAAATTATTCTTCAGGGTGGGTCAATTTTCAATAACAGTGGAGATACAGGGTGGTTAAGAAAAGTGTTTTTGACTGGAACCCTTACTCACTTAAAACGTTATATCTTGAAAACGAATAATCACAAGGTAAAGTGTTATAACTCGTTTTTTAGGGAATCGAATTACCTTTCATTTGATGTAACAGTCTAAATTGTAACTGCATCCAATCTTGAGATATTTACTCGAAAACACAAATTTTTGCTACGTCAACCCAGTGATCAATATAGTTTTTACCTTTTTCAAAGGTAAAACACGTTTAGTTGACAATAATTATCTTAAAGCACGTACAGACAAAAAAGCAGCTTCGTAGATATTAATTTAATCCCGGTATATCCAATAATTCAGAGCTACTTATAGCAGATCGGCGCAGTGGCTGCGCTCGTGAGATCGTGCATTCCATTGCGTCTATCAAGGCTTTGCACCCTTACATGATCGGTAGACTGTCTTTTTTAGTTGTCTTATAAACTAAAGTATTTTAGAAAAAATTTTCAGCCTTGTAGGAATAAGTCAAAAAAGGAAATTTTTTAACACCTTGCGTGGGTGGTAGACGCATGATGGCCCCCTCTCCGACGCGGTAGACTATCATTATACTGCGTTTTTAGGTATCATTGACCACCCAAAAAAGTTTCAGTCTTGTAGATATTAATTTAATCCCGGTATATCCAATAATTCAGAGCAACTTATAGCAGATCGGCGCATCAGCTGCGCTCGGGAGATCGTGCATTCCATTGCGTCTATCAAGGCTTTGCACCCTTACATGATCGGTAGACTGTCTTTTTTAGTTGTCTTATAAACTAAAGTATTTTAGAAAAAATTTTCAGCCTTGTAGGAATAAGTCAAAAAAGGAAATTTTTTAACACCTTGCGTGGGTGGTAGACGCATGATGGCCCCCTCTCCGACGCGGTAGACTATCATTATACTGCGTTTTTAGGTATCATTGACCACCCAAAAAAGTTTCAGTCTTGTAGATATTAATTTAATCCCGGTATATCCAATAATTCAGAGCAACTTATAGCAGATCGGCGCATCAGCTGCGCTCGGGAGATCGTGCATTCCATTGCGTCTATCAAGGCTTTGCACCCTTACATGATCGGTAGACTGTCTTTTTTAGTTGTCTTATAAACTAAAGTATTTTAGAAAAAATTTTCAGCCTTGTAGGAATAAGTCAAAAAAGGAAATTTTTTAACACCTTGCGTGGGTGGTAGACGCATGATGGCCCCCTCTCCGACGCGGTAGACTATCATTATACTGCGTTTTTAGGTATCATTGACCACCCAAAAAAGTTTCAGTCTTGTAGATATTAATTTAATCCCGGTATATCCAATAATTCAGAGCAACTTATAGCAGATCGGCGCATCAGCTGCGCTCGGGAGATCGTGCATTCCATTGCGTCTATCAAGGCTTTGCACCCTTACATGATCGGTAGACTGTCTTTTTTAGTTGTCTTATAAACTAAAGTATTTTAGAAAAAATTTTCAGCCTTGTAGGAATAAGTCAAAAAAGGAAATTTTTTAACACCTTGCGTGGGTGGTAGACGCATGATGGCCCCCTCTCCGACGCGGTAGACTATCATTATACTGCGTTTTTAGGTATCATTGACCACCCAAAAAAATTTCAGTCTTGTAGGAATAAGGCATTTACATATTATTTATTTACAGGTTTACACAATTGTTATTATTGTTTGCCCCCACATTGGGGCGGTAGACTGCCGTTCCGTTTACTTGCCATATAAAAACAACAAAATGACAAAAAATCAGCTTTGTAGGAATGTATACAAAATTTCGGTCGCTGCCTCCCGGACTATAATGGCTTGTGATCTGTTCTTATGTGCGTTAACCTCCCGTAGATGTAATAATGCAATTTCCTGCAAGCGAAAACAATTCCCAACCATTCTTTCTCAATTTAAGAATAATTGATTTCTGCGCTGGTTAAGCTTCTTGAAGCGAATACAATTGGTTTTTTGTCCTGCATTAGACAACACCCTAATCCATATTTTGATGCATCAGTCTCAATGGTTATCTCTTTTTCTGATTTGAATATTTGCAATGTTGAAGAATTCATTATTTCTTTTTTAATGTTCTCTAAACATAATTGATGCGTGGGCATCCATTGAAATAAAATATTCTTTTTCAATAATTCCCTCAATGGCTGCGAAATTTCTGACAAATTCGGTATAAAAATTCGTACGTAGTTTACCATTCCCAACAACACTTGCAATTCCTTCTTATTATTTGGTGGTTCTATAGGATTTATTGCCTTAATGCGTTCTGGATCGCATCTAACTCCCTCACCGGATAATATGTGTCCAAGAAACGCAACTCCCTTCACTCTATATTGCAACTTATTTACATTAAATTTAATGTTACGTTCTTTTGCTCTTTGAACCACTTCATTCAAAATTCTATCATGTTCCTCATATGATCGTGCAGCAATTAGTATATCATCGATATAAATTACTACTCCTGCGATACCCTCAAAATTTTTCTCGTTCAACTTTTGAAAAATTGCAGGTGCTACTTTAATTCCGAAGGGGAATCGTTTATAACGATAACACCCATGAGGTGTGCTAAATGTGCACAAACTACTCGACTCAGGATTGAGCTTAATTTGCCAATATCCATCCTTCAAATCAAGTACTGTGAACACCGATTTATTTCCTAAATTCCCTATGATTTCTTCAAAGGATGGTATCAAATGAGTTTTTTCCTTCATAACCTTATTCAACTCTTTTGGATCCAGACATAACCTAATCTGTTTATTCTTTTTTTCAACTATAACTAGAATCGACACCCAATCTGAGGGTTCTTCCACTTTTTCGATAATATCCCTAGCTACCATGTTATCTAGTTCAGTTTTTACCGGAGTAATAAGAGCATGGGGTATTCTCCTAGCTGGTTTTACTGACCCTCGCACATTATTTTCTATTTCAATATTAAAATTTTCGATAAAACACCCAAGTCCCTCAAAAATATTTCTGTTTTTTCTGACAAACTCATCTTTTTCACTATTTGTGATTTCATTCACTCGTTTTGTTAATTCTAGTTGTAAGCAACTTTCCAATCCTAATATCGCGCAATTCGATTCGGTGTCAGACACGAAAAACCTTTGTGTAATTGCTTTATCATTCACTTTGCACTGGCATTCTATGACACCTAAAACTTTTATATTAGAGCCACCATAAGCTTGCAATTTCTTATTTGTTTTCACAATTTCTATATTCTTTAACTTTCTCACTATACCCATTGGCAACACGTTAACCTCGGCACCGGTATCCAATTTAAATCTTACATTTCTATTATTAATTAATATTTCTTGATACCAAGAATCATTTTGAACTGATGGAACTATATTTTTATTTACCGCATTAATGGAAAAATCCTCGTTTTCTGTCAGTCCGGATAGCTCCCGAATCTTCCGAGTCTTACATACTGCTGCGAAGTGGTTTGAATTCCCGCAGCTCTTACACTTTTTTCCATATGCTGTACAAGCTCCTTTCTTGTGTCTAAGGTTACAAAAAGAACAATTATTACTTGAATTATAAATTTTTATGCTTTTAGTGTTTTTAAAATTATGATCCTTTTTGCTACTTATCTTCTGTTGACTGAAGTCACGGTTTCTTGACGTTGATGCAACCGCTTCAACTACACCAGCCTTATGTTGGATTGCAGTTGCCTGTTGGGTACTCGTTTCCGCTAGTCGTGCCAGGTTAACTGCTTTGTTTAGAGTTAACTGCTCATCCTGTAGTAATTTTTTTTGTAGAGATTTGTCACAAGTACCTAGCACAATACGATCTCGCAGCATCCGATCCTCTTCTGCAAACTTGCATGCCTTCACTAACTTTTTGATTGCCACTAAAAAGTTATCGAATGGCTCTTCGCGTTGCTGATCTCTTGTATGGAAAACAAAGGATTGGTACACTTCGTTTGATTTAGGCTCACAAAAATCTTCGAACGCCTTTACGACGCTGTCATATTTAGTTTTTTCCTCTTCCGTTAATTGGAAGGAACTGTATAATTCCACGGCTTCTGTTCCGATGGTATTCAAAAATATTGCGATTTTCACAGATTCCGATTTTTTATTTAGTTCAATAGCTGTCGCAAGAATTTTAAAATTTTGATGAAATACGCGCCAATTTTCCGAAATATTCCCACTAAACTCCAAATTTGGCACTTGCTTAATGTATTCCATTTTTTCAATAATTTTTTCGTAAACAATTATATTTTTGCGCGGTCTTCCCGGTCGTTTCTTTCATTTTTCCACTGTGGATTTATCTAGTTTCACTCTTACCATTAACTATTCTTTTTATGTAGAATTTCTTTTACCGGCTGCGCCATGTGTTATTCGTGGACGTTATAATAAAAGACCGTTCTTCGTAAAATGCGACTGCTCGGGTCCAGCTCCAAAACCAGAAGGCCGATCCTAGGCTATTTTACAACTGTCTCCGAGTGTCTCTTTATTCTAGTACAATAACACTTAACTTAACTAACTTCATGTGTAATGGGGTGGTTTACACTATATTACAGACACAGTGCCAGATCGCAATGAGATTATTCATTGGATAGCTGCCTTTCGCGCCACTGGTTCAACATTGAAAAAGAAATCTGCTGGTAGGCCAAAAAGTGTTAAAATACCTGAAAATATTGAGAGATTAAGGCAGTCCGTTCTGCGATCGCCGCGTCGTTCACATTGAAACAAGCGGCTACTTTGCAGTTATCCGACCGATGTGTGAGGCGAATGCTGCACTTTGACCTTAAGTTCCAACCTTACAAGATGGGTCTTGTTCATGCGATACTCGAAGGTGACTTTCAAAGACGTGTGGATGCGTGCCAGGCCATTCTTCAAAACGTGTCGTGAAATGCAGTTTATTGACCACTGATGAAGCTCACTTACATCTATAGGGTTTGATGAATAAGCAAAATTACCGTTATTGGACACCAGAAAACCCTCGTGAACTTCATGAAACCTCTCTGCATAGTCAACGAGTGACAGTTTGGGCGATGGTGTCTGCATTTGGAGTATGTGAACCATACTCCTTTGAAGAGAATGGAGTAGCTGTTACAGTGACATCCGCTCGTTATGTTCACATTTTACAGACCTTCGTGCAACCTAAACTGGAGCTGCTCAATGGTGAGATATGGTTTCAACAAGACGGGGCCACTCCACATACAGCAGGTCTCTCCATGCGAGTATTAAATCAGATGTTCCCCGGTTGCATTATTTCATATCGCAGTGACATAGCATGGCCAGCGCGCTCACCCGATCTCGCGCCATGTGATTTTTTCTCTGGGGCTACCTGAAAGAAAGTGTACACTAACCGTCCTCAAACCATCAATGCCTTGAAAGCAGCAATCCGGGCTGAAATGGCAAGGATACCACCTGAAATGGCAGCACGCGTTATAACTTCAGAAATCGCCTAACCCGCTGCATCGCAAACGAGGGACGCGGAAGACATCATTTTTCACAAATAAACTTTAAGATACTGCAAACATTTTGTAAAATAAAAACTGTTGGTTAATTTCGTCGTTTATCATTACTGTCCTTGGCAATCAGCACATTTTTTTTGCCGGACCCTGTACCATAGAAGCTAATTTTAAAAAGTTTTTTGTTGTTTTCCGGCGTCAGCGGAGTTTCTGGTGTGAAACCCCAACACGAAATCCTCGACTGCCATTGAGGACATGGCAGTTGAAAAACCTTCACTGGAGAGGCAAGTTAATAAGACTGTGTTGGACTAGGTCCGAAGAAACTCTTCTGACGCCGGAAAACAAAAAAAAAACTTCTTAAAATTAACTTCTATGGTAGCTTCTCACAATGAAAAAAATCTGCCAACAATCTGGGCGCAACTTTATTATTTTTTGGGTAGAAGTCCGAAACGTGTTTAATACTGAGATGCGGTGTAGGTTACTATGCGATTGATAACCTAAAAATAACGTTCCAAATAGCCTCCAGGTTATTCTTTAGGTTATCAGTCGCACAGTGACCGACACCGCATCTCAGTATTAAACACTATACTATATAGATTCTTCTATAGATGCTTTGTGGTTTTCGCGAAATAAAAATCAGAATTCTTTTCGTTCTACGCCCTTCCACCGTAACCCCCTTCGCCAACACCACCAACATTTTTTTTCCTGCTAGAAGTCTACTGGGCCTAACTCGTGTAAAATTTCTAAGATCATATGTGGTACGGTTCTTGAGATATCTCTATATATAAAAATGAATGTTTGTCTGTTTGTCTGTTTGTCTGTTTGTCTGTTTGTCTGTTTGTCCTGTATAGGCTCCTAAACCACTCATCCAATTGCGATGAAACTTTGGTGATTTGTTGAGGGAAACCATCGAGGGCGTTGGTTTCTGCGTTAACAAAATTATTTAACAGTTGGTGGTTCGCGAGTTGTTTCAACATTTGAGTGTTTTTCATATGATTTAGCGGCAGTTCGTTTTTGGTGTATTAGTTATGCCTATTCCTATTACTAAATGGTATAAGAGGATGGAAGATGGAATATGGAGAATGGTGGATAGAGGATGGAAGATGGAGGATGGTGGATGGTGGATGGAGGATGGTGGATAGAGGACGGAGGATGGTGGATGGGGGATGGTGGATAGCGAATGGAAGATGGAGGATGGTGGACGGAGGATGGTGGGTAGAGGATGGAGGATGGTGGATGGGGGATGTAGGATGGTGGATGGGGGATGGAGTATGGTGGATAGAGGATGGAGTAACGGGAACAACGGCGCGACAGGAGAAATGGGGGATGGTGGATAAGGAATGGTGGAAGAAGGATGGTGGATGGAGGATGGTGGATAGAGGATTGAGGATGGAAGATGGAGAATGGTGGATGGAGGATGGTGGGTGGAGGATGGTGGATAGAGGACGAAAGATGAAGGATGGGGGATGGTGGATAGCGGATGGAAGATGGAGGATGGTGGATGGAGGACGGTGGATAGAGTTTGGTGGATAGAGGATGGAGGATGGAGGATGGTGGATGGAGGATGGTGGTTAGAGGATGGAGGATGGTGGGTGGGGGATGGAGTATGGTGGATAGAGGATGGAGTAGCGGGAGCAACGGCGCGACAGGAGAAATGGGGGATGGGGGATGGTGGATAGGGAATGGTGGATGGAGGATGGTGGATGGAGGATGGAGGGTGGTGGATAGAGGATGGAGGATGGAAGATGGAGGATGGTGGATGGAGTATGGTGGATAGAGGACAGAGGATGGTGGATGGGGGATGGTTGATAGCGGATGGAAGATGGAGGATGGTGGATGGAGGACGGTGGATAGAGGATGGTGGATAGAGGATGGAGGATGGAGGATGGAGGATGGGGGATGGTGGATGGAGTAATGGGAGCAACGGGAGTAACGGGAGAAAATAGGAGCAACGATAGTAACAGGAGTATCGGGAGAAACAGGACCAATGGATCAACGGGAGCAACGGGATCAACGGGAGTAACAGGAGCGATGGAACAACGTAAGTGAAGCAAGCGTAGCCGCGTCACGCGGCTAGTATATAATAAAAATTAAATTTTTTGAAAAATGGTTATCACCCCACTTTCGTACTCCACCTCCCCTCTCGAAATTTTTACATTCAGTACACTCAGGGGCGGAGGTTCCATAGAAGCAAGTGAAGCAACTGCGCCGGGGGCCGCACCTACTGTTCCACTTTCCTACACAATTGTTCGGTCATGTATTATACAATCAAGCAATTATCACTAAATTCACTGATTGATAATTTTCCAATTCTAAAACACGGCATCCTACTTACATATACCTATCCATCCAACTACAATTTAACAACACGTCGTACATCCAAACATTTGTTTCATTCTCCTAAATATACGGTTGCGGTTTGATCTTATTATATAAATATACACGTTCATATCACCCTCATCAAACAAGTTTACATAGTTTTGTATGATCAACATGATTTTCCTACACTGATCCGACACGTCTCAACGCATTGTTCGATCATACATGTGCGATTCTATTGACTTACTCATTGGCGCAAACATTTCATCCACACCATTGTTTGTCATACAACACACACTGTACAGTGAACGTTCAACGTTTTTATGCGCGACGGCATGTGTTGTATTCCGTTGAGTGTATATGTATTCATGGTATCTGGCGCAGTTTATAAAAGTGCGCCATATGAATAAATTGGGACCTCAGAGACCACAGGCGCATGCGCGGTGCCTGTGCTTCAGATCTTTATGCACACTATTTTACTTTATTATTTTTTAATAATAAAGTATTGTGATCGACCTGAAATTTTAAAAAAATTTTGCTACCCTGAAATTTTGTATTTACACGTTTTAGGGCTAGTAAACACCAAAAAAAAAAATGTCCGTCTGTCCGCCGTAGACGCCGTACGCCATACGCAAAATCGTTTGAAGGCGCGTAGATCCCAGACCCGTTGAAGACTTCTACCCATAAAATAATAAAGTTGCGCCCAGACTGATGAGCTTTTTAATTTTCTCTAGGTATGTTTTTTAAATATATAGGGAATTAAACTCTCATGACGTGATCACTACTATACGAATGCAATTAAGAAGTGTTATCAAATAATTGAACGAAAATACCGATACATTTGTTCTAATGTTATCGAGAAAATTGAAATATTTAGAATTTTCACAAGTTGGAAGCACTGTTTGTCAACTAAAGAAAATGTGATATTTTTCTTGCTAGGTTTTAATGTGGAAGAAAAGTGCTAATATCTAATACGTTTCAAAGGCTACTTTAAAATGTTTCGTTATGTCGATTCAGCCTTCAAACTTAATTACTTAAAATACATTTAAAATAGGATTAACGTCTCACAGTTTCTAAAAAATTATTTCAATTCAAAAATTCTTGCATACGGCTATCATTGAAAATGTGTGGATAATGTAGCATCGGAGAGCCAAATTAAATGTGTGTATAAAACCATAGGGAAAATACCTAAAAAATTCAATATTATTGGCAAAAATCGCCTTCTGCTCTAAGACATGCATTGTGCTCCAAAAAATCACAATTGAATGCATATTTTACTTCGTTGGTTGCTAGGAAAGGTGCCGAATAAGGAGACGTAATTTGGGGTGGGTGGTCAATTCCAGAATTGAAGGGAACCGTGATTTTTTGATTTTTTCAAGAAAGACTATTTTCAAAGGAGTTTATGAAATGTGCGTACTCCTTGAACTGTGTGTGCGCGCATGTATACACTACATATCTTAATATCGACACAAATGCATTTAAATGAAGTGAAAAAGATCTTACCCGCTGGGTAAAACTTAAATGACGTCCCTGGTGGAATTGTATTCAGTCAAAGAAGCCTCATTTTCGCCACTTTCAGTACTGATCTTTTCAGCATCCTGTATCATATCCACAGTCTTAACCGCGGCTACGTTTCGCTCATTGAGATCTTTTGATATCTTTCATTGATTCTTATAGGATGCACCTTCGAAGACAATCACAGATGTTGATGGAATAAATTTTTCATATCTTGCGGAAGCAATGCGATCCGTCGTACGAATAAGCAATGCACTTTGGTTTTGTTCTATGGTGTTTATCTGTTACATATTAGAAAGCCCGATATGTATCACCAACCATGGTATTATGAATAATTAGAAATAATTAAGGGGCCAATTGCTGTTGGCGGGATTCGATGCCGCTCACTTAGCGTTGTGTTTTATACCTAGTCCTGCCATAAATATTGATACTAGATTTTTTAACTACAAAAATAAAACTACTGGTTGGACTTGAATAATTTTTTCAGTTTTTTATTGTGTCAATAATAAACTACAAAATTTAAAAAAATTATTCGAAATGGCCGCCATTTGCCTTAATACAGCGCCGAAGTCTGTGAGGCCACTCATCGATCGCTGTACGGACGATATTCATGGGAAAATGGTCCACAGCTGCTACCAACGCCTGCTTCAATGGCTCCAGGTAGTGGTGGCGTCTTTTACAGACCATGTCCTCTAAAAATGACCACAATTTGTAGTCGAGCGGATTAAGGACTGGACTGGCGGCCGGCGAATATTCAGTACTAATATACTCAGGTACATGATTTGCAAGCCACTGTTGAGTTGTTCTGGCCTTAAGAGCGGGCGCAGAGTCTTGTTGGAATATCCATGATCTGTTTTGGAATATGGTTTGATTCAAGGGCTCCACTACATTCCTTAAAATGTCTCGCTGATAGTTTTTTGCAGCTGTTTTAACACCCTTTTCACAAAAATGTAAGGGAGTGACGCCGTCATAGGATACTCCCCACCAAACTATCACTGATGCGGGATAATGACCTCGTTCAACCCTTGGCACCAGTTCACTGGCTTCCTTGGAGGATCGTGCATACACCCCATTCTGCTTATTAAAAGTTTCCTCCACGGTAAAGATTTTTTCATCAGCAAACAGGATTTTTTTGTAATTCTCAATAACAGGTGTGTTGATTTTTTCTTCCGATTTTTTTTTTAATTCAACGGTAAGGCGTTGTCCTGTTTGTCATTTGAAAGCCCCAAGTCCCAAGTCTTGTTTAACTATGCGGCTCATGGTTCTCGGCGCTATATCCATTTCACAAGCCATGATTTTTTGTCTGCGGACAGGATTTCGATTGATTCGCGGCCTCACAGCATTGATGGCCTGTGGCGTACGAGCCGTGTGAGGCCGGCCGGAGCTTTGACGGTCGTTTACATTTCCAGTATCAGCAAACAACTTAACAATAAATAAATCAAAAATACGAGCTCTTTCTTTTCCACACTTATGAAGAGCAATAACAGCAATACGGTTCTCTTTGTCGGACCATTTCATCATGACGGCTTAAGCAATACTGAAATGGTTTGGCGCGTTTGTAGATCACATATCAACTGTCAAAACTTGCAACATAACATTTGGCTACGTTTAGGTTATTAGCCGCAAAAGTCACGTTTACACTTGTATCAATATTTATGGCAGGACTAGGTATACCATAGCGAACAACCAAAAATTCCACCAAATTGGTTGAAATATTATATGATCTTCAGTGCCACCTACCTTTGTTGTGATATGGTAATGATTATCGACAAGCCAGATTTGGCAATGCCGAAAGCGGCAGTCGCAAAGTGTCAGACAGTTAAACTAGACTGAATTGTATTTTACTAAACGTTACATTTTACTAAATGTAATAATAAAAATGTATAAAACTTAAAAAGAAATATAAATCATAACATGGTGTCAGGTGTGTGGTCCTAAAGTAATACAATAAAATAAGACATTAAATTATTAAGTGAAAATGAGAAACAAAAGGTTCGATTCAAAGCCATCAATGTCGACAACAGTACAAGCAAACCATTTTGCCACAAATTTTAACCTCAATCTGATGAATTTCGATCAATCCAATTTGTCGGCAGAATAGAAAAACTGGAACATAAAATTTAAAATCTTTATTCGTGCAAGCGGCCTAAAAGATGCCAAAGGTGACCGAAAAGTGGCACTCTTTTTTCACCACTTGGGAAATCATTGGAAATATTCCAATCATTTAATTTGGATCTTGACACCGTAAGATTTTCGGATTTAAAAAAAAAAATCGAGTCCTACTTTGTTCCAAAGTGCAATATAGCTTGGAAACGACATAAATTTTGTACACTACACCAAGACAGCGAAGAAAGTATTGAACAATACTGTACGATTCTCAAAAATCTAAGTTTATCCTGTGATTTCGGCGCACTACGTGAAGAATTGGTGAGAGATATTTTCATTTGCGGCTTAAACAACACTCACATTACTCGTAAAATAAGGGAAAGGTTGCTCAAAGAAGGATCCATTCCTTTATATAAAGCATATGAAATCGCCAAAACAATGCTCAGTCAAAGGAAATTTCTTTCCAGTCGACGCCATCGTCTGCCGAACAAACTGTAATCGGCGCATTAACATTAACCAACAAGAACTCGTCGTCGGCATACAATCCTCGAAGGCAGACGGCGCAGGAATCAAATCGGATCAATTCAAAATACTGTGACAAATGTGGTTAAGTTCATCGTTACCGGTGTCCAGCCTGGTATGCCGTTTGCAGAAAATGTAACCGTAAGGACATTTCGCTAAATGTTGCAAATCGTCGTCGGTAAACGTAATTGCTGACGAAACAAGGGAATCAAATGAAACAGTTGCAGAGCACAATTTGTTTATCGGGAATCAAATGAAACAGTTGCAGAACAGAATTTGTTTATCGGCACATTACAATTCATTAATAATTTAAGCCTAAATCGGAACTCCTGGATGATCAACTTATCAATTAACAACTGCATCGTTTCAGTACAGTTGGATACAGGTGCACAGGTCAACGTATTATCAATTAACAAATTTAAGGAAATTGGTTTGAATGCGAAATTAATTAAAAAATCTAATGTCAAATTGTTTACATTTACAAAAGACAGCAAGTTTTAGGAAAATGTACACTAGAATGCTGGTATTTACGCCAAAAATATTTAATTGATTTCTTTGTAGTGAATTTTGAGTGTCAAAGTGTGTTGGGACTGTCCACCTGTGTCAAACTGAACTTGGTCAACAAAATCAATAATCATGAAATAAATGGTATAATGAATTTAAAGCCAAATGACTTAATATTAAAAAAATGTATTTCGCAGAATTATAAAAATATTTTTGATGGGATCGGTAAACTAAAGAATGAATGTAATCTTACCTTAAAAGCAGACCACCTCGAGTCATGCCATTCAAATTAATGCCCGATCTTAAAAAGGAATTAGCAAGGTTAGTTAAACTTGAGATTATCGCCAAAGTGGAGGAACCTACTGAATGGGCCAATTCAATAGTTCCAGTTAAAAAACCCAATGGCAGTCTTCGATTATGTCTAGATCCCCGAATTTTAAATAAGACAATTCTTAGGTCGCAGTTTCAATTTCCTTCCATAGACGACGTCAAGGATCAATTGGCAGGCGACAAATATTTTTTTTGCTTGGATGCGATATCCTGATTTTGGGTAATACCATTAAACGAAGTATCTTCTAAATTATGTACTTTTATTACACCCTATGATCGATACAGATTTTTGCGGCTTCCATTTGGAATTAATGCAGCTCCAGAAATTGTTCACGCCGAAATGATAAATAACTTTAGCGATATCCCAGGTCTAATTATATATTAAGGATTTTTTAATATATGTCTCCACGATAGACGAGTATAACGATCGCTTAAAATTAGTCCTTGAAAGAGCAAATGCTATAGGCCATAAATTCAATAAAGATAAATCCGTATTCGGGGTAAACGAAATAAAATATTTAGGTCACATGTCACAGTAAGTGCGTCAAGCCGGACCCAAACAAAATAAGAGCAATCAATGATATGCAACCTCCAAAAACGGTCAGTGAATTACAGAGATTTCTTGGCATGGTTAATTATTTGGGATCCTTTATAAAGAATCTATCGATAGAAACAAATAGCTTGAGAGAATTATTAAAAAAATACGTTCTATAGCATTGGAATTCACCTCACGAGTCAGAATTCAATAACCTTAAAGTGCTAATTAGTCAAGCTCCAGTCTTAACATATTACAATCCTAATAAGCAACTGACATTATCAGTCGATGCATTACAATATGCCTTAGGTGCAGTTTTATTGCACGACATCAGTCCCATTGCATACGCTTCAGCCACTTTAAAACAATGTCAGCAAAACTATGCCCAAATTGAAAAAGAGCTATTAGCTATACTTTTTAGTTGCGTTAAATTTCACGGATATGTTTATGGCCAATCTATTCAAGTCGAGACTGATCACAAGCCTTTAGTTTACATTATTTTCTAAAGCTTTACACAAAGTTCCAGAGAATAATGTCAAGTCGTATGATCCAGTAGTTTTTTACAAACCTGGTAAAAGCATGTTTGTTGCGGATACATTGTCAAGAGCTCCTCTTGCAGAAACGACATTGACTGATATGGATGACGATATTGCTGTTCATGTGAATTTGTTGTCTACTAATTTATCAGTATCTGCATCCAAGTATCTGGAAATTCAAGCGTCAACTTTAGCTGACCCGTCCTTACAAACGGTTACAGAATATTACAAACAGGGTTGGCCAAACAATAAGCAATCTACAGATATTAATGCCAGGCCTTATTATACCATTCGAGATGAAATTCATGTTGTTGATAACATAGTATTTGAAGGATCTAGTATAATAATTCCTCATGCACTAAGAAATAACATATTAAAAATAATACACGAAGGTCACTTAGGCGTGGAGAGATGCAAAAACATTACACGGGGTGTGGTTTTTTGGCCTAACATTAGCAACGATATCACTAACTTCGTATCTCAGTGCAAAACATGTATTAGAAACCGTCCTAACAATAGAAGACAACCATTAATATGCCATGAGACGCCTAATATTCCTTGAAATAAGTTGGCAGCAGACTTTTTTAAATTTGAAAAAATTAAATACTTATTAGTCGTTGATTATTATTCAAAATATTTTCAATTAGCTTAGGTAAGAACACACTGTAAGAACAATGCTAATTATTCAATTAAAATCGATCTTCGCACTACATGGTATCCCTTTCAAATTTGTTACTGATTACTGGTGGTCCATGGAACTCTATAGAGATGAAATCATTTTTTAATGAGTGGGAAATTTCGATTTTATTAAGTAAAGTTTTATAATTCTACTCTGTAAATTCATCAAAGGCGTCAAAGTTGCCGTATACGTCGACCCCCAGATTAATAATCCATACAGAAATATTCTTTGTGTTATAGAAAAATATACTATTCTCAATAGATTTAGGTTACTTTAGTACTTTAAGCCTAGTATCCAGATCGAGTGATCGACTGCGCTCATTCCGCTGTGAAATTAGTTCGTGAACATTACCGAAAGATGTCGTGTGATAATTGTTAAAAATCAAACTGGCAAAACAAAAAAAAAAAACATAACGCAGTCAAGATCGGCTGTAAGCCAATCGTATGATACTCTTGATGAAATACTGCACTCCGATTTATATTGTAGTTGGGGATAAAGTAGAATTACGAGTGTGCATCTTATACATATGTCCTTTATTAAGGACCCCCATTCGGTTGCTACTTGAAACTAAAAGACAATATCGTCAGTGTTTAAATTCATATATTGAACTGGGTGAGTTACCAAAAAAAACTTGTCCTTTTTGAAGGACTTTACATGAGTGGTGCAGAAAGAACTCACTCGATTTCTTACATATTTATCCTTTTCCCTGAAACCATTTAAAAATTAATGTGTACAAAATTTCAAATGCCTAGCTTGAAGCGATCAAAAGTTATCGGAAAATATTGTTGAATGCGTGTCTTAATTTTTTTGGATGGAAGGTACTAGAAGGAGTAAAAGGATTTCGCTGACTAGTAAACTTTGAAGTTCGTTTTCACTCAAAACTAATTTGTACAAAATTCCAAATTCATAGCTAAAGGATTCCTTGAGTTATAGTGAGTTGCGTAAATTAAGTGAAGATATTTTGACTGGATATTTGTATGGCAGCTACACGAAGGACTAATATAATTTTTTGTCATAATCATACATTTAGCTGCAACTATTAAAAAAGTAACACATACAAACTTTTAAAGTCGTAGCTTAAACCCTTCTGAAGTTATCGACCAAGATTCTTGAAACCGTGTTTTAAGGACATTTTGTATGGCAGCTACCCGAAGGAGTAGGACGATTTTGCCTGTTGACGAACTTAGCCTTACAAATTCAACCAAACATCCAGATTAAAAATTTCAAGATCCTAATTAAAGGCGTTTTTGAGTTATCGTGTTCGCGGTTATCAGACGGGCGGACATCAAGCGGATTTGAGGTTTTTGGCCACAAATAAACAAAAAATAATATATTACTTTTTTTTCGTCCGAGGCTTGGTTCTATGCGTTACAAACTTTTGGGCTGGATTAAACTTATAATACTCTATATGATTTCATTTAGAGTATAATAAAAATCTGCCAACAGTCTGGGCGCAACTTTATTATTCATCATCATCAATGGCGCGACAGCCCAAATCGGGCTAGGGCCTGCAGGATACATTGTCTGAAGTCATCTCGGTTCAGCGCCCGCGTCCTCCAATTTGTGCATCTAAGAAGCGATCTGCAATCTGCGTCAATTGAGTCCTCGTATCTTTTCCGCGGTTTTCCCACCGGTCGTTTGCCATGAGCTCTACCTTTCAGTGTGCGTTTGGGAATTCTTCCGTCGTCCATTCGCTCCACATGGCCTGCCCATTGTAGCTTACGAAATTTTATAAGAGTCGATGCGGATGGGTCGTCGTAGATGTTATACAACTCGTTGTTGTACCGGATACGCCATTCAGTACCTTCTCTTACTGGTCCCAAAATTCTTCGAAGAATTCGTCGTTCAAAAGCGTCTATTGATTTTTCAGACGCTTGGGTGAGAGTCCACGTTTCGCTTGCATATAGTAGCACAGGTCTTATTGTGGTCTTGTATATGCGAAGTTTGCTTAGCCTGTGCACTTTTTTCGATTTTAAGATCGGGAGGACCGTGAAATACGCCTTATTTGCTAGTGTGATTCGTTGTTTTACTTCGTCCCGTTCGTTGCCGTCTATTACAAGGTGTGATCCCAAGTATGAGAAATGATCCACATTCTCCGGGTTGTAGTCCCCCACGGTCATATTTTGTCTACTAGACCTCTAGTAGGAAAAAAAATTTTGTAGTGGGGGTGTAGGGGGTGATGGTGAAAAGTGATAGAAAGGAAAACATTCTGATTTTTATTTCTCGAGAACCGTAATGAATGGAAAGCTAAAAATTTAGGATTATATAGAGCCACTATAGAGACATCCTATTTCATAGGGGTAGCAAGGTACGGGGGTGAGGGGTGGTTTTTTATATCTCAGAAACGGCTTATGCTAGAAAGTTGAAACTTGGTACGTATATGCAGCTGAGCTATTAGAGTAACTAAAGCAAAAAAAAAGTTCTGATTTTTATTGGCGTTCAGAGGTTGAGTAAAAAAAATGGCCGTGAATCCACATTTTTACGAATTTCGTTAAAACTTTTAGACATGTCGAACTATCAAAGCAATTTTACTTCTGCTGGCTATTTATATAAGCGCCTAGTAAAGATCTTCAAAATTTTTTGATATCCAACCCCTAAGGGGGTGTAAAGTGGTTGTGTACATATTCACGAATTCTGATATATTCCTAAGGTACATATATTGAAATTTGGAATTCACTTTTACTTTTTTTATTTCTATTTTTCTCTATTAAACCCCCTGGAGGTATTGTTCAAGATTTCACTGATTCCGAAAATCTCTTAGGTTTACTGTGATCGAATTCGCTTTTACTACTATGAATTATTCTATTGATAAAAAAAATACGTAAGTAAATAAAAAAAAATTTGCCAACAGTCTAGGCGCAACTTTATTATTATATGGGTAGAAGTCCGAAACGTGTTTAATGATAAGATACGGAGTTGGGTACTATGCGACTGACAACCTAAGAAGTAGCCAGAAGGCTATTTGGAACGTTATTTTTTAGGAATATATCAGAATTCGTGAATATGTACACAACCACTTTACACCCTCTTAGGGGTTGGATATCAAAAAATTTTGAAGATCTTTACTAGGCGCTTATATAAATAGCCAGCAGAAGTAAAATTGCTTTGATAGTTCGACATGTCTAAAAGTTTTAACGAAATTCGTAAAAATGTGGATTCACGGCCATTTTTTTTACTCAACCTCTGAACGCCAATAAAAATCAGAACTTTTTTTTTGCTTTAGTTACTCTAATAGCTCATCTGCATATACGTACCAATTTTCAACTTTCTAGCATAAGCCGTTTCTGAGATATAAAAAACCACCCCTCACCCCCGTACCTTGCTACCCCTATGAAATTGGATGTCTCTATAGTGGCTCTATATAATCCTAAATTTTTAGCTTTCCATTCATTACGGTTCTCGAGAAATAAAAATCAGAATGTTTTCCTTTCTATCACTTTTCACCATCACCCTCTACACCCCCACTACAAAATTTTTTTTCCTACTAGAGGTCTACCGATCCCCACCCCCCCTCAAAATTTTCAAGATCATATCTGATACGGTTTCTGAGATATAAAAATAAAATTTTTTGATAAATTGCTATCCCCCCACTTTCGTGCTCCACCTCCTCCCTCAAAAAATTTACTTTCAGTAGACTCCTCTTGTGATCCCATATACAGAAACTAAATTTTATCTTCCTGCTGTAATTGGTTCGGAAGATATTGTAATCCAAAGTTTTTCACCACCCCCCTTAAAAATGTTAGCCCTTGTCTAATCTTCAAGTATCCCTAAGGGCGACCACAAGGTTTCAATGTTCTGACATTAATCGTTCAGGAGATATGGATTTTAGAATATTTCAATCCCGGCTTTCAAGCGTTTTGGACTCATTGTTTTCCCCCCCACTTCTACACTCCTCAACCCTTATCGATAATTTTTTTGCAAATGAGTCCACTATCATAGTACTACATAAGTTCCAAGTTTCAGCTTCCTAGCATAAGTGGTTCCTGAGATCTGGAAACCAAAATTTTTCGTCTAAAACGTTCCTCCTCATCCCCCCTTACACCCCCAACCAGTCGTAGGAGCTTACCCAATCTACCCACCATACAAATTTCAACTTAATACCTGAACGGGTTTGGGAGCTAAGCGCCTTCAAACGATTTTGCGTACGGCGTATACGGCGGACAGACGGAAATTTTTTTTTTTGCTTTTTTGGTGTTTACTAGTCCTAAAACGCGTAAATACAAAATTTCAGGGTAGCAAATTTTTTTGAAATTTCAAGTCGATCACAATACTTTATTATTAAAAAATAATAAAGTAAAACGACCCCAAATACTCGTACATGATTCGCCGCTAAAAACAGTTGTTTGTAAATGGATTGGAAATCCAAAGCAGAAAACCGATCTTTTCGCGGCACACCTATCGAATGTCCTTAAGACGTTTCCGCAGAACACAGATCTAGAAAATGAAACCTTTATTGATAAAGTGGACGAAGTTGAAATCAAATCTTTCACTTTAATCACTAAAAAGTATGTGTAAGAACAGCCTCATTACTGGACAAATTATTAAAGAACTACCAGACATAGCTTTGCTGAAATTCCAACACTTAATAAATGCTTGCTTTAAGCTGAAGCATCTCTCTCGGCATTGGAAGATAGCTGAAGTTATTGTTATTCCAAAGCAAGGCAAACCGCTCACAGAAGTAACATCATATCGGCCAATATCTCTCTTGCCTGTGATGTCGAAAATTTTTTAAAAATTGCTTTTGAAAAGACTCAATTGTATTATAGGGAATAGAAGACTAATTCCAAACCATCGATTCGCATTTAGACACAAACATTCTACGATAGGTCAGGTACATCGAATTACGGACGTAGTTGAGAAGGCACTAGAGGAGAAAAATATATGTTCGGCAATCTTCTTGGATGTTGCGCAGGCTTTTGACAACCGGTCAAAAACACTTTTCTTAACCATCCTGTATCTCCACTGTTATTGAAAATTGACCCACCCTGTAGAACAATTTTTTTCTCCAAATATATCAAGGAATAACCCCCTACAAGGTGGAGTGTCAAACACCCTGTATAATCGCCAAAAAGTTATTATCAGGATTTCTAGATATTCAGCCTAAGCAGGTTGCATACTTTTTCTTAGGTTTGATGAGATATATTGGTTTCTACTTCCACTTTTTATACTCTAGATGAAATCATATAGAGTATTATAAGTTTAATCCAGCCCAAAAGTTTGTAACGCATAGAACCAAGCCTCGGACGAAAAAAAGTAATATATTATTTTTTGTTTATTTGTGGCCAAACACCTCAAATCCGCTTGACGTCCGTCCGTCCGTCCGTCTGTCCGTTAGCACGATAACTCAAGAACACCTTCACCTAGGATCTTGAAATTTTGAATCTGGATGTTTGGTTGAATTTGTAAGGCTAAGTTCGTTAACGGGCAAAATCGTCCTACTCCTTCGGGTAGCTGCCATACAAAATGTCCTTAAAACACGTGTTCAAGAATATTGGTCGATAACTTCAGAAGGGTTTAAGCTACGACTTTGAAATTTTGTATGTGTTATTTTTCCAATAGTTGGAGATAAATATATGATTATGAAGAAAATCCTGTTAGTCCTTCGTGTAGCTGCCATACAAATATCCTGTCAAAATGTATTCACTTAATTTACGAAACTCACTATAACTCAAGTAATCTTTTAGCTACGAATTCGAAATCTTGTACAAATTAGTTTTGAGTGAAAAGAAAGTTCGACTTTACTAGTCAGCGAAATCCTTTTACTCCTTCTGGTAGCTGCCATACAAAATGTCCTTAAAACACGTGTTCATGAATATTGGCCGATAACTTCAGAAGGGTTTAAGCTACGACCTTGAAATTTTGTATGTGTTATTTTTCCAATGGTTGGAGCTAAATGCATGATTATGAAGAAAATCCTATTAGTCCTTCGTGTAGCTACCATACAAATATCCTGTCAAAACGTCTTCACTTAATTTACGGAACTTACTATAACTCAAGTGATCTTTTAGCTATGAATTGGAAGTTTTGTACAAATTAGTTTTGAGTAAAAACAAAGTTTGAGTTTACTAATCAGCGAAATCCTTTTACTCCTTCTGGTAGGTGCCATACAAAATGTCCTTAAGACACGTCTTCAACAATATTTTTCGATAACTTTTGAACGCTTGAAGCAACGAATTTGAAATTTTGTACACGTTCATTTTTAAATGGTTCCAAGGAAAAGGATAAATATGTAAGAAATCGAGTGAGTCCTTCCTGCACCTCCCATGTGAAAGTCCTTCAAAAAGGAAATTTTTTTTTGATGACTTACCCAGTTCAAGATATGAAATTAAACACAGAATAATGTCTTTAAATTTTGGGTAGCAATCAAATGGGAGTCCTTAATAAAGGACATACAACATGCACACACGTAATTCTACTTTATCCTCCCAAACTACAATATAAATCGGAGTTCAGTATTCATCTAGAGTATTATACGATTGGCTTGCAGCCGATTGTGACTGCAGTATGTTTATAACAGAAATTCATGTCACGATGTTTCGATATTCAATCCCCAAGGGAGTGGTTGCATTTTTCTTTACGAATTCCGACATACCTCTTAGATCTGATGGGATGTCGAATTGTTTTTTACTTCCTCTGGCTTTCTATATAATCATGAAAAAATTAATTTCATACGTTTTCCCAATTTTCGGCATTCTTATGAGATAAAAAATTGGTTATCACTTCTACGAGCATTTCATGGGTTGCTTACGTTTTCACATATTTTGTAAATTCTCTAGTGTCTGATGAGATATCAAGTTGCTTCTTATGTAATCGCCTACTCGTAAAAACCTATTTCTCCTATTTCCCCTAAGTGGATATAATGTGTTTGTATACGTTTTCCCAAATTGTTATATCTCTAAGGTATTTATGATGAGGCAGCAAGTTGGATCTTACTTCTATGGGCTTATACGTGTAAATAATATACCGAAATTCGAGTCGTCTAAACAGGCTGTTTATATGTTTAAGGGGGAGGGAGCAGTTACTGCACTCCATAAGGTTTACATGTAAATCTTCTCATCTTTAGATACTCATAACTTCCACACCTTTTAACTTTTTGGTTAGATTTTTTTCAACTTGTTTGTCACATTATAAACTTAAATTTTATCGATTGTTTTTTTATTATGTCATGTTATAGTAATGTTATGTGCATTTCTGAAAACCGCGTTGTTTTGTTGGGATTAAGAGTGCATAGCTAAAAAAGTATAACTTCAACCAATTTCTCTATCGATCAGATTTTAGTGCATACATTGGAATAAAAAAAAATTAGAGCGATTGATCTCTCCATTCGAAAGTTATGTGAGGAAGTATCTCAATAGGATTGGTCTCTCTGAGACTAAAATTTGCAGAATATGTAATGACACCAGAGCATATCCTTTGTGAATGGGAGGCTTTAGCTCACAAAAGACTTCGTCACTTTGGTCAGGGTTTCATGGAACCATCGGAACTCCTGGCCATTCCTCTTCGCAAAATACTAAGCTTCATTGAAAGCGCAGGGCTGGAAGAGGAATCATAGTCAATCCGGAGGGACGCCACAATAGGTCCACCTGTGGCTTTAGTGACAGAGGTTAACCATATCCCATAAGCTAAACCGTCAAAATGGCTCAGCTGCTTATTTGACACTTCATAAATTAAAAATAAAATTTTTAAATTCAGTAGAAAAACTATTTTCTTACGACATATCAAAAAACGTTACAGGCTATGTGCGTTTCTACGAAGTTTGCTATGAGATTGATAGCTCTGTTGTCATAAAAGTAGTCAAGACACGAACCGAAAAGGAATTAAGCCACAGATTTGCCAAGTCTGACGTCATAAACTGTTATAACTACGAGTAGACGTAGACGTAGACGAAGCAAACTATTCAAATACATCCTTAGTACTGTATTATTTATGAATGTAATATTATTGGCATAGTCACTGTGTAACGAAAACTTGGAATTCATTAGATGTTATATTACACTGAACTAAAAAAAGGTGAACAAAGTTCAGGCAGAGGAAAAAATAAAACAAAAATTCGTTTTAAGGCTCGAAACACGGGTTTTGTGAGGAAGAAGAAAAATCTGTTATGATCTGTTGTGCGTGGGACAAAGGATTGGAAACATCACCTGCAAAAAATGCAGGCTATAGTTTTACCAATGTTGTGTGCCTGCATTTTTTGCTGCCATAAAAAATTCTCTAGCTGAGATCTTTTTATGGTTGCAGTTCGTATATTCTCCGCTGGTAGCACAAATTTCACATACTTCCGATATTTTTTAGTTGCCAATCACACTATTTTTATGGGTACTTTGAAATTTACATATATGTAGCTGTCATTCCAAACACTTAATTTCTTCTTCGGAATCTATTTTTTCATTTTTAACAAAGACATTAGACATCGTAATCGTACAAACCAGAAAAAAACGTTGGGCACAAAGAATATTCTTGCAACGTTTGCTACAGTTCCAAATGAATGACAGGTATCCAGAAAATGTCAGAATGGATAAAACTTTTGCAATAGTTGCTACTAATGGATTACACTTCTGATAGGTATCTGTTTCTATCGAATTTCACATTTCAGCAATTGTCTCTAACTCACATGAAAATTCTATAAGCTATCTCCCTCATAGTCTCTGCAAAAATTTCAGGCATTCCTATGTACAGTAAACCAGACTTTATTCAAACTTCGGCACACATTGCAAGTATACTTAGGATGTATTCGAATACTTTGCTTCGTCTACGTCTACGTCTATGTTGACGTCACATCATAGCATTGCTATTATAACAGTCTAGAAAAAGCTAAGCTAGACCGTCAAAATGGCTCAACTGCACGGTCGTACATACAGGTCTGGTCCTTTTGGGAAGAAAAATTTGGTTGTTGTCGTATTGACCACCAGGTTCGTCATGCTCTCACGATTTTGTCAGATTGACAAATAAAAATTTGTCATAACCACGGTCGTATGTCAAAACCGAATACGTGTGCGATACGGGTACGATTGCTGAACAAATTCATTGTTTTAAAGTGAGTACAAATTAAATATCACATCATTTTCATCGCCATCGTTTCGTATGGATGCAATAATCCGACTTTCGGTCGTGTCCTGCAAACGAATGGTGCGATTTTTAATGTTTTAATATTTCTCTTGCAGGGTGAAAAATCTCGACCATCTTGAGCAGTGGTGAAATGACACTTCATAAATCAAAAATAAAATTTTTAGAGAGAGAGAGATAGATAGATGATTTATTGAAATTCATAAAGTTGTATAATAACAAGTAAAAATAGTTCAGTGATTAGATTTTAATCTTTACAGCTGCAATTGATAAATTTGCATTCTATTTGCAAAAACTTACGTTAATCTGACACAGTAATATGTTCAAGGCAAAATTTTGTTAACAAAAACCTTGCTTGAATAAAATAAAATTGTTAAATTCAGTAGAAAAACTTAAATTTTCTTGCGACATATCGAAAAACGTTACAGGCTATGTGCGTTTATACGAAGTTTGCTATGATTTACTGATAGCTCAGTTGTCGTAAAAGTAGTCAAGACACGAACCGAAAAGGAATTAAGACACAGCTTTGCCAAGTCTGACGTCATAAACTGTTATAACTAGACTTAGACGTAGACGAAGCAAACTATTCGAATACGTCCTTACTTTTGCCTTTACGCCTCATTACCTGCACTCAGCTCATTCCTTTTCTCGCTTGCTTACTGTCAAATTGTTTTCTCTGAATAAAGCATATGAATTTGTTTCCGAAAATTTCAAAGCGTAACGTAACCTTTTGCTATCAAATTTATTAAGATTGTTGAAGTCTTTGGAAATTACTATTACGAAGTCCGAAACAAAATTTCAACTTACGAGAAGCACTCTGTAGCTGTGAGGCGTTTCGATATAGACATTTTTGGGTTGAATTTCCAAACCATTCCCTACATTGTTGTTCAAAATTTTAGCTTTTATCTTTTATATCCGAGAACTTTTAATTGCATTTAATTGGCAAACATGGCGGGCTTACACTGCGCGAATTGGAATCGATAAAGTAGATCACCGGTCTGGATCCGTGCTGAGAAGTCGGATGGAAAATATAAAGTGGCCACCGAATCACCTGAGAGAAAGCGGGTGTAATGACCAATAGAAAGCAGTCGGACAACGGGGATTAACGAATACAAAAGCTGACCCGAGTTTTCGCGGGAAGTGCGGGATTGAAAAACGGTCTATTTGATCGAGTGCTATCGAGAATGTGGAACAAAAAATGTAGTTTGGAAAACGAAAAAGAATTATCGCGTACAAAAGTAAAATTTGGAAAACGGAGAATTATCGCGGGTATTTTGAAGGAATTAACCACGAGAGAAAATATTTAATTCTGAGGTGTGAAGTCAATATCACAAGTCGGTGACTTCCGAGAATACAGGAGGATGAAGCAGTGGTGAAATCTCAACGTCGGCAAAGACTTTATATGGAGTGTGAAATCTCATCGTCGGCAGAGACGTTTTAAGAAGTGTTGCGGCAAAAAGAAGCAATAGAGGCACCCTAATGTTAAGCCTAAGAGAGGATAGGGTCAGGTAGGGTAGTGTAACAAGGAAATTTAAGAGGTACAATATTGGATTAAATTAATTATTTTGAACGAAAGTGCGATCTGTTTTATATTGGTTAAGTGTTTTCCTAAATTTCTGACGTGTTTCAGTTCCTCCTCCGTTGGTTTTCTTTTTGCGTGTGTGTTATATTTGTGGAACTTTTCCCCGAAAACGTGATTCGGTCGGGGAAAAACTAAAGCGGGTCCTTACAAAAGGAATCACTGGCGCCCATGACCCTTCTTTGGGTGGGCCGGACAAGGCCCCGTTCGCCCCTTTGTTGCTAGGGGTTCAAACGGTTTTTCCGCCGGGAAAAACGGTAATAATTTAATTAATTGCGAATTCTGATGAATAAAAATGAAGCTATGTTTAGTTTTTATTATGTACTAGCCGCGTACCGCGGCAACGCTCGCTTCGCTCACGTTGTTCCATCGCTCCAGTTACTCCCGTTGATCCCGTTGCTCCCGTTGCTCCCGTTGCTCTCGTTGATCCATTGGTCCTGTTTCTCCCGATACTACTGTTACTATCGTTGCTCCCGTTACTCCGGTTGCTCCCATTTCTCTCGTTGCTCCCGTTACTCCATCCACCATCCACCATCCTCCATCCATCATCCCCTATCCACCATCCCCCATAGGCCATCCCCCATTTCTCCCGTCGCGCCGTTGCTCCCGTTACTCCATCCTCTATCCACCATGCTCCATCCCCATCCACTATCCTCCATACTCTACCCACCATCCTCCATCCACCATCCTCCATCCACATTCCTCCATCCTCTATCCACCGTTCTCCATCCACCATCCTCCATCTTCCATCCGCTATCCACCATCCTCCATCCTCCATCCTCCGTCCTCTATCCACCATCCTCCATCCTCCATCCATCATCCTCCATCTTCCATCCTCCATCCTCTATCCACCATCATCCATCCACTATCCTCCATCCACCATTCCCTATCCACCATCCCCCATCCACCATTTCTCCCGTCGCGCAGTTGCTCCCGTTACTCCATCCTCTATCTACCATACTCCATCCCCCATCCACCATCCTCCATCCCCCATCCACCATTCTCCATCCTCTACCCACCATCCTCCATCCACCATCCTCCATCCTCCGTCCTCTATCCACCATCCTCCATCCACTATCCTCCATCTTCCATCACCTATCCACCATCCTCCACTATCCCCTATTTAACATCCATCGTCCAACTTTACCATTTAGTAATGGGAACGCATAGCTAATACACCGAAATCGAATGAACTGCCGCTAAACTATATGAAATACACTCAAATGTTGAAATAACTCGCGTACCACCAACTGTTAAATAATTTTGTTAACGCAGAAACCATCGAGGGCGTACCCTCAACAAATCACCAAAGTTTCATCGCAATTGGATGAGTGGTTTAGGAGCCTATACAGGACAAACAGACAGACAAACATTCATTTTACTTTATTACTTATATATAGAGATTGCATGTATTACATATGTATTTATTTTCTTTTTTTTCAGGAAAATTCAGAAAACTTTCATAATACGAATCCAGCATTTGAATGGAATAAGCAAAGTAAAAGGCCAGCTGTGAAATTTCATGAACTTTTTAAAAATTTTGTATTCTCCATAACTTATGCTCCCTGCATAATCTATAAAAGGACACTAATAGTTGGCCAATCAATAGAACTTAACTGTATCACAGACCTATTAGTGGAAATAACCATTGATCAATTAATATTGCTAAATAATATTTTTGCAGCCATTACAAATTATAAATGGTAATTAACTTAAAATGATATGCTCTGTTTTGAATTATTTTTATACATTTATCTTTCCTCAATATTTAATAGTATTCAAAGAAAACATGATTGGAAGATATCGCAAAAAGGAAGTAACATTCAACTAAGCACATCGAATTCTAACTTGGTCTTGAAAATGCAGCGTTCTATAGTGAGGACAAAGAAAGCAAGCGACAATGCAGGTTTACATGCTTCCACTAAATGCGGCAGTTTAATACGCATAAACAAACAAATTAAAGCCGAAAAATCATCATGGAATAAAATTCCTTCAGAAAACATATATGCGGACTCCGGCATTGCATCAATAGATAAACCGCATATAATTGATACAGTCACTACACACTCACATATCTCTGATAACCGACATATTCCATCTGAGATATCATTTATTGCTGGCGTTTTTTCATTTAGACTATTTACTGGTACTGATATCGGTAAATCTGATTCTGAAAAATGTGAATTTTTTAAAATACCATTGTTAGCTGTTGTTATTACACAACCAAGTATGCTTATATCACAAAATTTGTACGAACGGACGTCAAAGTATTCATTATTTAATTTAATGATGAGTTTCGGAGAAACAAATGTTAAAGACGGTACTTCTAAATCTAATTTTGATGATATAATATTTGAAACACGAAAGGGAAAACTAAATAATGCGGGAATACCACCACCATTTCTTTGTATCACATACAAAAATACAATTTTCAAGAGTACTGAAATAGAATGCATTATGAGTAAACCTACGAAGTTATTTTTCTCTCATACCACTTTTGAGAAAATAATCAATATACGCTCTTTGCTAAATGACGTATTTATTGTAGAAGAAAAAGATTTGGAAACAAAAAACTGCGTACCAGTTGTGAGAGGCACAAAGATACAACTAATTCGTAATTTGCTTTTTAATGCAGATCGTATAAGTATATCATTAGAACAAATGATTTTAGAGTGCCGCCAATCAAATCTATATGATGTAAAACTGTCTATTGGCAAAATAAACTCAAATTTGGATATATGCGATCATCCCGAGCGCTTGAATTTTTGTTTTCGTATAGAATCTTTGCTTTTAAGTACTGCAAAACGAATTATGATACACCCAATAACAATTAAGGGTAATGGAACTCTGTTGCAGGAAACGTGGAATAGATTTCCCGTAATAGTATGTAAATTTGAGGCTAATGTTATTCATGTTGACATTGGTACAGACCATATTATTAATTTAACACAAATTCAAACGATTATGATGAGAAGTTTGAATACATTCATAGAACAATACGGGCATTTATCTGTTCAACCAGTTTTAAAAGATGTTCATAGAAAAAATGTTGAAAATTTGGAATCAGTACTGTTACCGGAATTATCTAAAAAGGAACGTTTAAAATCCAATGAAGAATTCTATCAGGATGACTTAAGGTTCGTATAATACACATAATTTCAATCACTTTATATTAGATTCAGTGTACTCGGAAATAAATACAGGGGTCATTCCATCAAGAGTCACCAAAAATGAAGAAATTTGTGACCTTGTCATCGCCGATTCTTTTGAAAATTTGTGTACTTGAAGAATTAGTGAAAAAAAAATATAATTTAATTTTTTTGTTTCTATCTAATTATCTTTTTGTTGGTTATAGTATGTTAAAGATTTCGCAAAAATAGAGTCCGAGCCATGTCATGAAAAACATATCTCTGGTAATTTTTATCATAGAATAATAAAATAGGGCTTATTTTAAAAGAGAAGGTTGTCGCAATATGTAAAAAATGCGAATAAAAATTATCCTTGAAAATTTTTTTATCCTTGAATATCTCAAAAAGCATATCTTACATTTTTTTTATTTTTTGTATATTATATTGTTTTTCAAAACATAGCGAAAAATCAATTTGGGATCTCAAAAGGATCGGGTTATAAAAAATCTAAGAACATCAGTGGTTCCCAATTATTATATAGAAAAATTACAATTATTTTAATTACTTACTCGTATGTAACGAGGATTGAATTTTATGTTGCTAGATATATGGGCAGCTCTTAGAATCATAAATTTAAGCTAGTGTAGTTATCTAATAATTTGTGTACCTTAATTTTCAGCGAAATATAGGGTATTTCAATAGGAATGCTCGAAATTTGTTAGGTTATAGCGGCCATGTTGTTAATCCGTCGAATTTGCTGTGAATTGTTCAGTAGTGAATGGCAAATCACCATGAAAGGTTAACGTGTTGAACAACGTGTGCAAATCATCAAATTTGGAATCACCTCCAATTGCTTGGTATCCGCGATCCTTGGAATCCAGAGTGATCTGGCTATACATTTTGGTTATATCTGCGACTAAAGCAATTCGGTTGAGTCAAAATGGTAACAGCGTACTGAACAAGTCAGCTTGAATAACTGGTCCCACCATAAGATTATCATTTAATGATGATTCTGAAGTTCTCTTGCACGATGCGTCGAAAACCACTCGCAATCTTGTGGTTGTGCTGTCCGGTTTCAATAAATCATTATGATAGATAATAAGTAGGCCCGAGCGCTGGTTCTTGTTGTTGTTTGGTATGGGGGAAGACACGTAGCAAAGCAGCGCATCTTGAGCTTTCAGGCCAACATGGCCCATTATACTGGAATCCCCCAGTCTCTACCCGAACTTTTTCGACCTCCTTATGAATTTCAACAGCTCAGATAGGGAGCGAGAACGGAGTTCTTCCATCCTCATAACATCAACGCCGTATACGTGCATTCTCGAAAAAGAGTAAGCTGGACACTCGAGAAGGAAATGTTCCGTTGTGTTGTCGCTCTCGTCGCAAGCAGTGCACATGGGGTCGTCAATGATTCTCAATCTGACCAGGTGTAGGCCACACGAGTTATGCCCTATGAGGACACCAACCATACTACCACATTCCTTACTGCTTAATTTGAGAAGAAAAGAATCGGTTCGTCCACTTGGTCTCTCAACAAAGTTTCTGGTCTGCCGCATTCCCGGAAGAAGCCGCCATCTCTCAATGTGTGATTTACTCACGCACTCAGCAATGGCAGCCCTAACAGAGGCATACCGAAAACTGGTTCTGGTCCGACCATGGCTGACTCCGATCCAGCCTTTGCTAATGCATCAGCTATTTCATTGCCATTTACACCCTTGTTAACGACAGGCAAATTTTGAAGCGCACAGTTTATATATGTATTTCAATCCAATTCTTTATTTCTTTTCTCGTGGCTCAAAAATCTTGTCTGCCTTTACAGATTCACAATAAATGTACGATCTATATAATTTACTTTTTTTTAAAACAAAACAATTTCTCTTTTTTTTGAATTCTTAGTTTAGTTAGATTTTAATCTCAGTGAAAAAATGATGTGATCTGCCGGATATTACAGCGGTCCCTTTTTTTGATGATGTCATTCTAGCAGCTGTGAGCAGCGCTACTAAATGATGCCGTGGTGCTGGATATTGCAGCGGTGGGCAACAACCCTGGTGGCCTGGAACCTATATGAGCTTTAAGTCGTTGAATCTGCCAACAGAATTCAGCTGTTCTTTACACTCACGTGCCATCTTCGAAAATACGATTAGATTATCTAGGGATTGTAGAGCGGCCTGGCTGTCGCTGCAAATGCAGATCATCCTGCCTGTCCATCTTCCCTCTATAATCCATTCTACTGCCTTAAGGATCGCATAAACTTCAGCTTGAAATACCGAAGAATATTTTCCTAGTTCTAAAGAGTACCTGAGATCTTCAGTCTGCAGATACATTCCAGCTCCCGACCCGTCTTCAGTCATTGAGCCGTCCGTATAGAATACGAGGGCGGTCCGATAAGTACTTAGCCTCACCGCCCGATGGCGCCACTATCGCAAGAGAAATTTACTATCGTGTAGTACATTCTCTTAAACGGTTACTGTCAAAATTTCAGCCGAATCGGACTCGTAGTTTTGTTTTGACCGCGTGTGGAAGCGGGCGTGTCCGCGGATTTTAGAAAAATGGAAAAAGAGCAATATTGGTCGGTGATTCGATTCTTGTTTTTGGAAGGGAAATCGAAAGAACGCTTGGATGCTGTGTACGGTTCTCCGATGGCGACCGTCAAAAATTGGTTAAACGAGTTTCAATGTGGTCGCACGTCGGTTTTTGATGATCCACGCCCAGGTACCCCGAAAACGGCTACCACGGTGGATAACGTGACAAAAATCCACGATCTCGTATTGGTAAACCGCCGATTGAAGGTGCGCGAGATAGCTGAAACAGTAGGCATCTCAAAAGACCGCGTGGGCATGAGAAAGCTGTCGGCGCGATGGGTGCCGCGTTTGCTCACTCCGGACCACAAGCACTACCGTGAGACCACTTCAGAGCAGTGTTTGACGCTGCTTAAGCGCAATCCGAAGGAGTTTCTGAGTCGCTTCGTGACCGTCGACGAAACATGGATCCACTGGTACACACCAGAGACCAAGGAACAGTCGAAACAGTGGGCTTCACCCGGCGAACGTGCTCCGAAGAAGGCGAACGTGCTCCGAAGAAGGCGAAGACTGCCCTATCGGCCGGAAAGGTGATGGCCACCGTTTTCTGGGATTCACAAGGTGTGATCTACATCGACTACCAGGAGAAGGGCAAAACGGTCACAGGACTCTACTATGCCGAATTATTGGGCCGATTCGACGAAGAATTGCAGAAAAAACGGCCCAATTTGGCGAAGAAAAAAGTGCTCTTCCACCATGACAACGCAACGGCTCACACCTCCGCCAAATTGGTCGAATTGGGCTACGAACTGCTGCCCCATCCACCATATTCTCCAGATTTGGCCCCGTGCGACTTCTTTTTGTTTCCAAACTTGAAAAAGTCACTTGCCGGGCAGAAATTTGAGTCGAATGAGGAGGTCTTCGCCGTCACGGAGGCCTACTTTGCAGACCTCGAGAAAACGTATTTTTCAGACGGGTTAAAGAAGTTGGAGCATCGCTGGGTCAAGTGTATCGAGCTAAAAGGAGACTATGTTGAGAAATAAATCGCCACTGTTCCAAAATTTTCCTTTTTTCTTTTGTAGGCTAAGTACTTATCGGACCACCCTCGTATATCAGTGAATCCGCTAAGCAGTGCGGACTGGTTTTGCCACTCGGGATCTACACCTGATATTTTCTTTTGAGCATACAGGTCATAGCATCCGAAGGCATATCGAAGATGGGGTTCCCAGACAATCTTCGAGCCATTTCTCCGTGACCCGTGCAATCCTCTTTTCTCCACGGGCCTAATCTCATTAGTCTGTGTGTAGCTCTCATTGCTTCTGCCTGAACAACAATGTCCAGCGGTGGCAGATTGAGCAGTGCATCGAGTGCCGCACCCGGTGTGGTACGCAAGGCACTGTTACACCGATGTAGACTGTCCTTTGTAGTTTAGCGAGACTAGCTCTAATGTATGCACATTTGGACTTAGTCCACCAAACCACTGATGCATAGATTAGGATGGGTCTTATAATGGCTGTATACAGGGTGTTTGGCACTCCGTCCACCACCTTGTATGGGGCTATTCCATGATATATTTGGAGAAAAAAATTGTTCTACAGGGTGGGTTAATTTTCAATATCAGTGGAGATACAGGGTGGTTAAGAAAAGTGTTTTTGACCGGTACCCTCACTCACTTAAAACGTTATATCTTGAAAACGAATAATCACAATTAAAAGTGTTATAACTCGTTTAGGGAATCGAATTACCTTTCATTTGATGTAATAGTCCAAATTGTAACTGCACCCAATCTTGAGATATTTACTCGAAAACACAGATTTTTGCTACGTCAACCCTAAAAATTCAGTGATCAATGTAGTTTTTCTCAGAAAACGCCATTATAAAAATGTAATTTTAATTTTATTTTTTTATGAACCATATTATTACCTACAAAAGCTGCATACATATGTATGTGTTACGATTAACATTTTGGAAGTAATAGGTAAGAATACATATCGCATAAAAATTAAATATTTAAAAAGTCAGTGCATGTTGATCTACACAACTTGCTTGAACTGAAAGAATTTAATAATGGTTTTTATGTTTTATTTAAAATTTTTTTATTATAATAAATGTTCAAAATGCATTTTAAATGCACGCTAAAGCTCGTTTGGCGAGTGTTCTCTTGGTATTCATATTCCTCAACTGCTGCCTTACTTCTATTGTTGCCGCATCGATCCTGGTATTTAGATCTTCCAATGTTACTACTGCCGTTGCGTAGACAAGGTCCTTCATCCGTCCCCATACAAAGAAATCCATAATAGTAAGATCAGGAGATCTTGCAGGCCAGTGTATCGGTCCATTTCTACCGATCCAGCGGTTGCTATAATTCGAATTTAACCAATCTGTGATCTGTCGGCCGTAATGAGCAGGAGCACCATCGTGTTGGTAAAACATGGAAGCCAATCGTACCAGTGGAATATCATCCAACAAGTCCTGTAGATCATTTGATAAAAAATGGAAGTAATTGGAGCTATTTAGAGTAGGAAATCGTCACCAATCAAACCTGCCCATAAATTGACGCTGAATCTGTGCTGAAGTGATGCCGCTCTTCTTGTGTGTGGATTGCTCTGAGCCCACGTATATAGGTTGTGGAAGTTTGTGATACCGTCTCTGGTAAATTGGGTCTCATCCGTCCGAAGAATATTGTTGAAAAAATTATCGTCAACTATTTTTCGTAGAAGGAGCCAATTGCAAAACTCCATCCGTTTGGGGAAATCAATGGGTAGCAGCTCCTGTACTGGTGTGTGATGGTAGGCATGGAAGCGTTCTACTTTTAAAATACTCCAAACTTTCCAAGTAGAGATGTCAAACTGCAATGCCAAGCGTCGGATATTGATCGATGGATCATTTTGAACTGGTTGCAGTATTCTTTTAGCAATCTGAACAGCGATTATCGGCGCAGGACTTGCATTTACTCTGCTTGTTCTAACGCTGCCAGTTTCCCTAATTCTCCTGTAAACGTCTTGAAATACTCCCCTGTCAGGTGTCCGTCGATGAGGATGTCTCTGATGGTAAAGCCTTCGCGCGGCTTGTCCATTTCCGGGACACTCTCCATAAATTAGCACAATTTCAGCATATTCTTCATTGGAGTACTCAGGCATTTTGAAATTATTTTTTTAATTCTACTGACACCTTCTTTTAGCAACCTAACTAAAACTGATAAAAATATGAAGGTAGTTTTGCTTTTATAGGCTTTTTATTTTGTAAGGCACCCTATTAACACTTTGACTGCCACGCGTATTTGCAATAAAATCTCCGTCAGGCCACCCGTGCCGCAGTAGGAACCGTGGTATAGATTATTCAGACCAAATGGTTTCTTATGCCACGGCGATTAGAAAAGGGATCAAATGGTATCGAAAACTCTCAACTTCTGCTGGGAATTTCAGTTGTAAACGCTTTGGTGCTTTACAAAATTGTGACAAAGAAAACTGTAAATATTAGAAGATTTAGAGAATTGATAGCTGCAAAATTATTAGGACTGCCTAAAGATACAACCAAGCCTTCTGTTCCACAAAGAAGGCATTATATCGCCGTTCGCAAAAATAATTTTGGAAAAAATATTAGACGCGCATGCAACCGATGTTACTAAAAAAAAAGATACGAAATGGACCGATCAAAGGCACGAGAACATCTGAAAAAACCAATAACTTTTTGTCCAGGGTGTCCTGATTAACCTCAATTTTGCAGAGAATGTTTTACACTGCAAATAATTTTTTAAATAAACCATTTTTATAATAATTTAATAGTTTTATTATTTACTGTGGAATATTTGTCCAAATATTTTCGAAGATCCCCTGTAAGTAGTCAAATAAGCGTCACCCGAATACGGGTGACACGGCCCGATGACGCGGCAGTCAAAGTGTTAAAAAAGGCATAGTGCCGCACCCAGTATTACCTACCACATCCAGGTAAAAGCATCAATTATGTTGAAACTCACTTACATTTCATTGTTTTCCTTCATAATTTAAATAGTAATAAATGTGCAATAAAAATACTTCAGTACTACCGACAAATTAAACAGGTTCTTAGACGAGGTCCACTTTATGGCACTGACTTTTAAAATATTTAATTTTTATGCGATATGTATTTTTACCTATTACTTTCAAAATGTTAATCGTAACTCATACATATGTATGCAGCTTTTGTAGGTAATAATACGGTTCATAAAAAAATAAAATTAAAATGACATTTTTATAATGGGGTTTTCTGAGAAAAACTACATTGATCACTGAATTTTTAGGGTTGACGTAGCAAAAATCTATGTTTTCGAGTAAATATCTCAAGATTGGGTGCAGTTACAATTTGGACTGTTACATCACTTTTCTTTGTGATTTTTCGTTTTCAAGATATAACGTTTTAAGTGAGTGAGGGTACCGGTCAAAAAAACGTTTCTTAACCATCCTGTATCTCCACTGATATTGAAAATTAACCCACCCTATAGAATAATTTTTTCTCTCCAAATATATCAAGGAATAACCCCTTACAAGGTGGCGGACGGAGTGCCAAACACCCTGTATAGCCAATATACCATGTTCTTCCAAAAGCTCTCCGGCACTGCCAGAATGTTAGTAGCGCACGGTTCGCCTTTGTATCAACACTAAACTTTCAGTCTTTCTTTTCCTCGTAAACAAAACTAGAGCGGTTTTGCTAGGACTCACAGAAAGTCCGTGTCTTTCGCACCGGCTATCGATAACCCCTAGGACTCTCTGCATTTTGTCGCATACATCCCTGAGTGATAGCCCGACAGCTAGTGCAGCCACGTCATCAGCGTAAGCTTGTACGCGAATATTCAGATCCTGCAGTTCGAGAGTCGATGAGCATACTCCACAGCAATGGCGAGCACAGCCTGACTACCGTTATAGCATATTGCCCATCCGCCGTCTCCGCGAATAGCATTCTCTGTGTGAGCATAGAGTGAATCCACTTAACTAAAATGTCATCGACCCCATGTCTTTTGGCAGCGTCACACAGCACCCTCAATGTCCACACAAAGGCCCAGCGCGTACTTTTTTCGGTCCAGCGCCCTTTCTATTCTGGATACCAGAGAGTGGAGCGCTGAATCACAAGATTTTCCGGTCTGATACGAATGTTGTTCCGAACAAAGAGGATGCGCTTTGAGAGCCACTTCCCTAATGTGCTTCTCTACCAGTCGTTCCAGACTTTTCAGAACAAACGATGTTATGATGATTGGCCTAAAACTTTTGGGCAGAGTATAGTCATCTCTCCCTGGCTTCGGGATAAACGCTACTCTAACCGGTTGCCATGAAGATGGGACGTATCCATGCGCCAAGCATGCAGAAAATATCTTTCTAAGGATCGGCACCAGAAACCCCTTTTTAGCATTATCGGATAGACGCCGTCTACTCCTGGTGACTTGTAGCTGTCAAACGATGAAATTGTAAATTTCACCGTCTCAGCTGTCACTACAGCAGACGCCGTATACCAGCTACGCCTGGGCGCTCTGTCCTTGGACGGACAGAGTGTCTGAATCACGCATTGATCGCTTTCGATCACCTGATTTCCTGGGAAATCAGAGAAACGCAGCGACGACCACAGCGAACCACGCCGTGCATAGCAGCAACGACGCGCAGAGCAAAACAGCAACGACGCGCAGCGCAACGCAGCGACCACAGCGAACCACGACGAGCAGAACCAAATCAGCGACAAGCAGAGAACACGCTACGATGAGCAGAGCAGACGAACAGAGCATAGCAACTGTCGACAGAGCAGATCAGGCGAACAGAGACAAGATGACGATCAGTACCCAGGGTCAAGTTAAGACAGGTAGAGTCGTGCCAGGAGTCGAGCTAAATCCAGCTACGACAAGCCACGACAAACGACGCCAAATCACGACAAGCAGATACAGCTGAGCCAAGACGAACCAAGCAGAGGCCGCACAGAGAGACGACGACAGGGAAGGACGCGCAGACAGGGAAGGACGAAAACAAGGAGAGCAAAGGTCACACAGAGAGACGAAGACAGGGAGAGAGCAGAGAATGTCAAGGCAAGGCAAGTGAAGTCGTACCCACAGCAAATACGAATCGAGTCACGTTTATCAGAGACGACGATCAGACGGCAAGGAGAAAACCCAGAGGAAATCAAATAATAATTTTAATGTATGTCAACTAATAATAATAAAGTGAAGTCTAATAACAAATAAATATTTTGTAACGGATCCCGGCACCCGTTGGGCCTACCCCGGAAATTCGAGTCGTTACAACAGTCAGGCGATTGAGGAGGCCATTCCATATATTTCTGTTCTTTTTGCTTCTCTTTGGCTGCGATATAATTTCGGCAAAATTTAGATGTGTGTTTAGGATCATTATCCTGTTGAAAAACGAATCCGCGACCCACAAACCTTTTCCCACACGGAAAAGCGTGTCGTTGGAGAATGTTGTGGTACATTTTTTTGTCCATGATACCCTCGATTTTCACAAGGTTACCAACTTTGTCTCCAGCAAAGCATCCCCAGGCTAAGACATCCTCCACCATGCTTGACGGTTGGAATTATGTTTTGTGCAATCATGCGTTCACCCACCAAACGACGAACATATTGTCGACGTCGTCCCCAAAAATTTCGAACTTCGATTCATCCGTGAGCAAGACTTTGTACCATTGTTCAATGGTCCAATCTTTATGTTTTTTTGCCCAATTCAATCTTTTGACTTTTTTTTTTCGTAGTAGCGGTTTTTTGGCGGCAACGCATCCTTTTAAACCGTGATTGCGCAGACGACGCTGTACTGTTGAAACAGATACTGGTGTTTCCCGCGTGGAATTCACTTGCTCGCCAATTTCGGGAGCTGTGCGCGTACGATTTCTCTTGCTTTGGACACAGATAAACTGGTCCTCTTGTTTTGACGTTACTTTAGGCCTCCCAGAACGATGACGACTCTGATTGCACCCAGTTTCGCTCTTTCTGTGTAACGCTCCCATGACTGCACTTTGAGAAACTTTGGTTTTTGAGGCAATTCTTCGTGTCGAATAACCTTCTTCGTATAATGCCACAATGACTGCTCGTGTTTCTACACTCAGCTCTGCTTTTCGACCCATTTCTTTACGATCGAAACATAATTGCTTTCACATTTTAAAAATAAGTTTTTATTCTTCGAATTATGTCAAATTAGGTGACAATTTTTCTAGAACCGATACGATATTCAATAGAAAAATGTTTTACTTACCTTTTTGTAAAGAAATCATAAAAAACCCGCGGAAAATATAATTTTTTGCGTGAAATCTTCCAGCACATAGAGATTGTACGCGCTATAAACTAAGCGCGTCGAGACACCGATGAGTTTAAGCTCAATCTGTGTTAGGCCCTAGCACGCGAAACGCTCCGGATAGAAGTGTATTTACACTTGTTTGTTTACAAGACGCACGTTCTCTATGGAATCCACTTAGTAGCCGACTAAATTGTGTAGATCTTCAAAATAAAGCAAGTGAACTTAAACTTTTGAGCGGTAGTGTACGAGTATGTACCAACAGGTTTTAGCAGGGAGTCAAGCCTAGCCATGTTGTCTTTCTGAAAGACTTTATGCAACCTAGCTGTTTCCCTGGTTCCTTCCAAACTCTCGTAGTGATTCCTAAAAGAGGCTAGTTTTGATGTTTTAACCAGCTTCTTATATTCCCTCTGCGCTGTTCTGTAGTGATCCCAGTCGGTCTCTGAACCACTCTAAAGTACGCGATTCAGAAGCCTTCTGGTGGTTTTTCAGTCCACCAGGGACCTGTGATTCCGCATCGACTCTTGCTGACAGGACACGATTCCGCAAAACACTGACTTAAGGTTAGAATTAGACAAGAAGTCACTTCCTCAATCATATCTGGCGTCTTCATCTTTCGTGGTGTTTGAAACCTCTCCTGTAAGAGGGATCTGAACAAAGTCCAGTCTGTATTCCTGGGATTTCGTATAGCCGGTATGACACGTTTGTCAGCCGCCATTCGAAATTATAGATATCTGTGATCCGACAGAGTTTCCTCTTCCAGGACGCGCCAATCTATTATGGATTCCGCAATCCTAGAAGACGACAACGTCATATCTATCACTTCCGTACGCCTCGTCGTAACAAACATTGGCTTGTTGCCTCTGTTGTTTACTACAAGGCACGACGCCATAATGAACTCCAATAACCGCTCACCCCTTGGATTGCATATGCTGCTGCCCAAATATTTTGTGTAGCATTAGCATCGCATCCATTGACAAGCTGTAAGTTATTGGTGTCCGCGAATCTTCCGAGCCCGGTCAGCTCCCTGGATGGGAGAGGTAATAACGAGTCATACGGAAGGTAAGCCGACACTACTATTCTGTCTTGTCTCCTACCCTCCAATACGTTAGACATTTTGACTGCTATGACATCTTGACAGGTGAACTGCCTCAATATCGTCGCCTCTATCATATTTGATATGAATAGAGAAACACGCGCTCGTTCAGATCCTTCATCATAAAAGATCTGGCCTCCCTGAATAAAATCCAGTCAGCAGACTCGCCTATTGCGAATCCATGGTTCCTGTATCATCGATACATATGGGGATGAATGCAGTTTGCTAAGCCTCCTACTTAGTAAAGCAGTAGCATCCTTAGCATGTTGCAAGTTGATCTGGGTAAAAATGACGCCGCAGTTAGCCATTCAAAATAAAAATCCCTATCATTGATTTCAGATTAACCGCGCCGTAAACACAAGTACTTTCTTCAATCATTGGCCGAATTGGATTAACCGAGAATACACTCCTAGTACTTTCCTCATCAGACTTCGGATTCAGATTAACCTAATTCGGATTAACCGTTCGTGCATTATCGGCACTGTCCTCATCGACAAACAGTAAATCCTCAATGAAGTTACTGAGATCCAGTAGTATGCTCCCACTGCAACCTGGATCACTCACTGCAGTCGTACATGATGGTGGGGCCTCCAAAATCCGAGCCCCGGCCGCATCTGCGGGTGGATTTCCATACTGTGTTTGGTTACCACTTAGAGAGTCTAAATCTATAGGCTTGTCCATCATGTTTTTGTCTTTCTCTTAGTTGACACAAGTGTCTTAAGCCCCCTCACCACGACAAGGCAGAAAGACGACGAGGTTGTGGATACTTCGATAGACTATTACCTGTTACTTCTGATCAGCTGGATCCACTTGTATATGACGATACATCTTCTCGATGTCTGCGGTGAATACGTATTTGTGTAGTCGAAACCGAGTCAATATAGTGAACAAGTCATCCTGAAGCGTAGGTCCTTTACACAGTATCTCGTTAAGAGATATGTTGGTGGTCGTTTTGCAACATGCGTCAAATAGTACGCGGAGTTTAGTAGTAATATTATGCAATTAATATGCAATGATGAGGAATAACGTAATGTGAAGGTCCTATTTCGTGTTCGTCAACCTTCACCATGTGTCCCAATTTTAAATACTCACTCATGAATTCTGCATACTGGGTTCTCAGCTCTGGATTCTTCGCCATCCTCTTTTCTAGAGATATAAAGCGGCGAATCGCGATTGCCTTGGAATGTCGAAGAACTGTTGGCTCTGCCTTAAAAGTTAGTCTTACCAAGAATCGTCCAGATTCATCTCTGGAAGTGTTTTCCTGAAACGATTTCTCACACTGATATTCTGCCTGTGTCCGAGGTTAACTCGTAGAGCTACTGACTTCTTCTAGCTCCCAAATTCGCTGAATGTCTGCGTAAGTAGCGCCTTCAGTACTGATCCCACAGAATTTCATTGGTGCTTCGTTGGTGGTGATTCTGCCTAAAACCACCCATCCAAAGAGTACACCCAAAAAAATATGCTGTAAATATGTACATAATCGCTGTTAATTTGTACTCACAATGCAGTTAAAATCGACCCTGCAGCCACATTTGTTACTTTTACAGTTTTGTGGTTGTAGTTTTGAAGTCTACAAATAAAATTTACATATTTAGCAGTATAATGCACAATAACACAACATTAGCAGTGAAAAACGCAAGAATTTACTGTGGTATTTACGTAAATTTGCTGTTGCAATGCCGAAGTGTAGAAATTAAATTCATATGTTTAGCTGCATTTTTCACAATTATTTTTTCTTTTAATTAAACAACCCGTGAAAATAGTTCTTTTTATTTTCGCAGAAATGTTGAGAAGAAAACTATTACGCTTTCTGTAGCTGTATTTTTAAACTTACCTCTCTGTGACATTAGTTAAAAAAATCCCTTTTTTAAAAAGGTGCCTACTCTATCCTTTGAGTTTCTACCCTGAAAATTTCATTAAAAAATTCGCATTATGATGAAGTTCTATAGCGTTTTGTAAACGACCTGGTGAGTAACGACTAATGGTTGGCGCGTAGGTGTAGGCGCCCTTTTATTTTTCGATAAAAAATAGCGGAGGAAAGTCTGGTACCGAAATCACCATCAACAAAAACGTGTCGCAGAAAAACGACTGTATCTTTTTTACCATATGAAATTTTCCAACCAAATTTTCACATAATATAGACAAAATATAATGCTTTAAAATGTATATAATGGTTGTTCAATAAAATTCAGTTTTATGCACGAAAAAAAATTTTAAACATAGCCGTAGTTTTAGCCGTCCTAGTGTATGTAACCCCTTAAGCCTAGTACCTACTAATTAGAAGCGAAACGAAATTTCACATACAAATTTTTCCTTCGACCGAAAATTGTTAGAGGATTTTGTTTGTGATTTGACAGAAAATTTCGTTTTCATTTCTTATTAGTACTAGGCTTTAATAGTGAATTACATCAATCATGTAACTCAAAATCGGCTCTATTCGTCAATCGGCGCAGAGACTATAAGATTTTTCGAACAGAGTTGAACAAAATATAAGAAGAGTTTAACTTTAAAATGCCAGCAAGCAAAAAACACAATTTTTAAGAAACATGCACATATTTTATTGATATATAAAATGAAATAAATCACAAGTTCGTTGACTAAGAACTAAAAAGTAATGAACTTTCACTACATTATAAAAACTTGTTTCTGAATAATTTATTATCAGTTGTCAAAGTATTAAGATGTATTATTGGACTTGGTATATCAAATATGATCACAATTAAATTAGTTTCAATAATTTTGTTTATATTAATCACATAAGAACTATAATTGAAATGAAAAAAAGAAATTTCATACTTTGTACATCCAAAATTTTTTGCCTTCTTTTCGGAAAAAAATATTATTTTTTTTTAAAAATTTTCTTTCGTTCGTATTAATTGTCGACTTTACTATGTGAAAAATGCCGGTAGTTGTGAAATCATGCGAGCTATCCATAAAGGCGTGATGCAACAATTTGATCGACTATGCAGTATTGCATGTTAATGCTGCCAAATGTATGAATTTTACTGTCAAATTTACAACATTTCGGTACAAATTTAACAAAAAATATTTACAAGTACCTGTAAAATCTACTGTTAAAGATTTAGAAGAAATACGCAATATTTACATATTTAGCAATTAACATGCTTGTTAAATTCGTGATAAACACAGTATATGATAAAATTAACAGCATTATCTGTAATTTCTAGCATTTTACAGAATATTGTTATTTCAACTAGTCTCGACTGTTAAATTAACAACGGAAATTTTTTTGGGTGTATATTCTGGTGTGTGCCATTAACTCCGAGAAGTGCTCCGCTCCAATCAATAAGTCAATTTTGCCAGGTTTTTGGAATCCAGGATCTGCTAGCTTGATGTTGCAGGGCAGTGACCAATGTTTAGTGTCCACAAAGTGAGCTGGCTGATCGCTGGTTATTTTTGGTAAAATAACGACCTCAATACCTGACGAGAAATTATTTAATTTTGAGTGGATGGTAGTATACAAACGTCGCTGTGCTTTGCGCCCATGATTGCCGATGCCGGCCACGATTGTGTTGCAGTCCGTGTGAGGAATTTGTAGGCGTGCTGCTAAATCTGCTGAGATAAAGTTGAGCTGGGAGCCAGAATCCCAATAAATTTTCATGTCCATCCCTGATATAAATGACTGTCGCCAAGTACGTAGGATGATTTTCTGAAACTTGTTGCTCCGGATGTAAGTGCTGAAGAACAGCTAGCCGCTTCTGAAGTGATTTGATTTGTTACTCTTGTTGTGAGTGCTGTAGAACCACTAGCAGCTTCTGTTGTTGACTTCTTATTATGACCTACCTGGCATCGGGAACGGCTTCTTCGTGTAGCAGCGTGTTATGTTTTTTATTACACCTCTTGCAGTTTCCCAGAGTGCATTGATTGCTGTAGTGTCCATGCTGTAGACAATTGATGCAATGCTTCACTTTTCTTATGGCTTGGTGCCTCGCTTTGATGTCCATTTTGAGGAACTTCGGACATCCGTATATTGCATGTGAAAGATTACAAATGGGACATGCTGAAGTGCCAGATACAATCATCGATGACCCTTTGGTGCGGCCTTCTGTATGGTTCCGTGGTGTCGAAGCTTTTCCCAACGTCTCAAGCGACTGGAACCGATTCTCCAAAAAAGCAAAAGCGCCCCTATACGTTGCACTTGCCTTGGCTGCTCCAAAATTTGCTCGTACAATGCATGGCTGGTTCTATCAAGTTTCTTGATCGTCACATGCGTGAGAAATGAATCCCAAGATGTTGTTGATATCCCTATATCTTCTAATCCTAGGATGCATTCCCTGGTGACATCATGCAGCGACCTGATACTTGAATCATACATATGATAGTTGCCGTCGAAAACTAGAAGTGTAATTTTTGGCAATTTTACTGGAGCTGAACTTACTGCCTGCACTGTTCGTGGAGGTGGCGTTCTAGCCTGAAACAGTTCCTTCAGCTGCCTTGTGTTGATGCTTCGATGTCACATACGGCGTCAATGTTGAACCCGAGTCGTTCTGGTTCGTCACCGCTCGACCAGATTGATTGGTTGATAGCAGCGATGTCGTTCCAGTACTTGCTCACTGCGTAAATTTTCACCTGATAATGGATTGATGAATTTGGTGAGCTCAATCTTCCCTCAATGTCTTGAAGCAGCCGTTTCAATGCGTTTATTAAAGCCCGTTGTCTTTGGACCAGCAGCATGAGCTCCTCTGATTGTGGATTTATTTTGCTAGGCATCTTCGATGAAAATGATGGCTGGTTGCCATCATTAAGCGGAGCGTCAAAAGTGATACCCCACTTCACCTTTAGCTGCTCCTTGATGTCAGTCACTATGGCATTGATACCATCCCTGACTCTCTCGTAGTATTCGCTGGTGAAATAGTCCGAGTTGTCAGCACCGATGGTCACAAGAGCTCGATGACCCCGATCAAAGTTGGTGCAATGATGGTTCGCTATCTCCAATATCGACTCCAGATACTGCTTGGTCTTGCGGTCCGGCGAGTCCTTCTTGTAATTGATGATCAGCCTTTCAATGTCCTTGCCTAATGCAACTTGCTCCAGAATGAGGTCCTTCAAGATCTGAAAAAATCTAAAGTTATGGAATAAATTGTTCTGTCACGGTCGCCAATGTTAAGTTAAGGGCTTCTCCTATAACTATTTTAAAACAACTTTTCGACTTAAATGATGTTTATTAAATTATTTCAAAATCTTATATAGAAAAATTATGCTTACGTCTATGGGAATTTATAATTTAGGAAAAAAGTATGCATTGATGATAGTGGCTGCATATAGTACGGGACTAGCCACGTGATATGTGCTTAGGATATTTGATATTTGGATGTCTGGGAATGTATGGGAAAATATGCTTTGGACACATGATATTTGGATTTGAGGTAATTGTGGGACAACTTTTAGTGTGCGAAATATTATTATGGTCGTGGGAAGAAATGCGGTGTGTGTAATAAGATAACAATTCACTATCCTTTTCTCCAGGAATCAGTAGAGACGTTGGTATATGATGCCGAATAATTTGCATCTGTTTCAATAATTGTACTGGCGTTATTAGGAACGGACTGAGTTTTCTGTCATTTGCAGTAACAATTAATTCGATTAGTTTCCTTTGATCTTTCTCGAACTTGTTCATGATGAGCGTGACATATTTGGTGATTAGTGAAAATGTTTATCTCAGCTCTTGGCCTTTGATTTCTTTTGACAGTACGTGGATTGGCCATGTGTTGTTCAAACACTTTAAATTGATCCTCTATGTCATGTATTGACTTCCGAAATATGTTAACAGTTCCATCAAAGATTGAAGTTTGATTCTGGGCCAGCTGCAACAGATATTTTTCATTTTGTTGGACTTTTTGAAGTTCTCCCTCTATATGTATAGCATAATCTTGATACAATAGGCCAAAGAGACTGCTTTGTATAGAACCTATGATGTTCAACGGGGCTCGTTTAATTCTATGTTGAGTATCATCAACCCGATTATGTAGAAGGATGCCGTTGTTAAGTATTTCTTCGTAGTTACGTTTAAATTCATTCAGGATCGATTGGCAGTAATAGTTGAAGGTGGTCATCATAATTATTCTAATTTTTCCACGCAAGTGGTGAATCCGTGGAGTTGTTCGTAGTATCCCCTTAGATTTAGGTATATTATCGTAGACCATTTATTATTAATTATGTTAATTCTTCCCATGTTTTCAAAGTATAGACCAGGATTGTGAGTAAATGTTGTGATCTCGATGTCAGCGATGGAAGTAGCAGTTGGTAGGATATGGTCGCCTTGCAAATTCATGCTTCGCAATTCAACAGTAACAGGAATGACACCAAGCTTGAAGGTTTTGCTTGTTTCCGTGGTGTAATGTTGGTTGGTGCAATACGTAGTTTCGGTCGTTTTACGCTGGTTGCCTTTGGTACATTTTGCGGAATTTGTAGCGAAAGCACAGCTTTATTTATTTCCACAAGGTCTGGTTCGAGGTCTCCTGGTGTGGCTTCCTTTTGAATAGCGACGTTCACGGGAAGTTTGCAAGGCTTTGCAATTGGTCTCTTCAAAATGCCTCCTGTGGTTTCAACAGTAGCAACTCTTACTAGTCCACCTGTCCCTGGATGTGTTTCAATAATCCGCGCCATAGGCCACTTGGTAGGCGGTGTATCTGGCTCCTTAATAATTACTAGATTACCATTCTTTAGGTTCTCCTGTGGATTTTGCCATTTTGGACGTTGTTGTAATCGTGAAAGATATTCGGTTGACCAGGCACGCCAAAAATCTTTTTTCAGTTTATTCACTAGTTTCCATCTGGTAATACTGTGCAACGGTGTGTCGAAGGAAATAGGTCCTGGAGGTGCAGTCAATGCCGAGCCAACCAGAAAGTGCCCGGGAGTTAGTACCATGAGATCATTTGGATCTGATGTTAATGGACAACAGTGGTTATGAGCTTAAGCAGGCTTCAATCTGGCATAGTGTGGTCGCAAGTTGTTCATATGTGAGCAGGGTATCTCCAATAATTCGTTTTAAGTGGAATTTGACGGATTTTACTCCAGCTTCCCCACAGGCCACCAAAGTGAGGTGGTGCAGGTGGATTATAGTGCCGTTGTGTGCCAGTATTGATTAAATATGGTCTTGCTGCTTCGAGATATTGTTGTACGGCGGCCTCGAATTGTTTGTTCATCTCTTTATTCGCTCCGACGAAATTGCTTCCGCAGTCGCTGTAGATGTCCGTGCACAATATTCTTCTTGAAATAAATCGTTTGTAAGCTGCGATAAATGCGTCTGAAAAAGGTCGCTTGAAACCTAAATATGTATGGCTTTGGTAGCAAAGCACACGAATACTGCGATATATCCTTTATATGACTTTGTCCCACATCCTTTGGATAGTCGTAACTGGATCGGTCCTGCATAATCAATTCCGGCTTCCTCATGTGACAATGTCCAGTCAGAGCTCCCACTAGGGTTCGCGTCTGATGTCTGCCTTATTTCAGATAATCAGATGTTCTTTTTTCTGAATGCTTTGGCATAAAAAGCTTTGAGTGCCTGTTGCCCGGTGCCAAGTCTCAGTGAATGGCACTTTGCGATTTTTGCCACATTCGGATGTTCATTCTGGCTGTGCTTAACGGTAACTCACAGAATGGATATGGTTCCATGAAGTCAGCTTTTCTGAACCTTTCCTAGCCATTAAGTTGGCCATTTCAATACCTTCATAGCCGCTGTGTCCCGGACTCCATATGAGGCTAACTCTGTTCTTGTTTCCAAATTCAATCAGTCATTGGAGGCAATTCCAAACAAGTTTGGAGTAGATTTGAACGGACTGAAGTGCCATTACTCCTGCCTTGCTGTCCGAGAGAATAAATATTTGTTGGTTTTTGTAGCCCCGTCTGATATTTTCTCTAATGCATAGTTCAATAGCATGGGTCTCCGCCTGAAAAACAGTGGATGTTAGGTCCTGGAGGTAATAGTAGAACTTGACATTAGGACGAACTCCATAAACTCCTGCTCCTACACCTTGATCTGTTTTAGATCCGTCTGTGTAGCAGATTATGTATCCTGGTTTTAGAATGGTGTAGTGTACCATGCCACTACTCTAAACTAAAACACATAAATCTCCACGAGCATCAAAACAAGATCGTATGTTTGTCATAAACAACACCAAAAGAAAGCATAACATCGAGTGTCAAAGAAATAATATTAATATAAACAATACAAGACACTCTATGTTATGCAATACGATTCTTGACCACACAAAGTTAAGCATAGAGCCATCACTATGGGAATCCCCTATGCTTACCTTTTGTTGTTGGACATTTTTCCGCACACGAAATCGGTTCTCCGATTTCATCTGCTTGTGCATAGGAAATGCATGCAATTATTATGGGACTATGCCACACGCATAGAATTGCTGGCCATGCATTTCCTATGGACTTGAACTATAATGACTCGTGCGGATTCATATGTGATAACGTAAGAACGTTTTTTCCATATAGTTTTATATAGCCATAAATTATCCATAGCAGAAATGCATTTTTTAGAATAAGAACGTTTTTTATAAATAAGTTAGGATAGGAAATTACCTAGTAAGTTGATTTTAAGAAACCTATTTTTTATGTATGAACTGAAACAGGGCCACTCGATCAATAAATATAGTTACGCTCGGCTACACGCCTTTACAAAACTAAAAGTTGTTCTTTGGCTTTAAAACACTTTGGCAATTAGTGCCATCTAAATCTGCAGTTCAACACTGCTTCGTGAATTCTGTTGAGTATTCGGCAACTAGTGCCTAAGCCATCCGCGGGACCAGCCGCTCATAATCACTGGTAAGTACTCTTCGTTCGATCTCTCTCTCTCTCCCCTCATCGTTCGGACCTCGAACTCAACAATGGGTTTGTTTGTTGCCCACTCCTCCCTTTCAGGTAGGACAACTTTGAATTCCCTTGTGAAATAAAATTTCGGTACCATTGAATCAGAAAGAGTTATCGCTAGTATTGAGTTGTTGAGTTCCGCGGAAAGAGTTGGACAAGCTGTTTTGCGCTCTGACTCGCCCTCCGAGCTCAAAACCTAGCTTCTTTTTGTATTTCTTAGTGGAGAGGTGCTAGGTTGAGAATCACATCTAAGGCAGCTGTGGGAGTGGTGCGCATCGCCCCAGTAACCAGGCATGCCAGTCTTTGTAATTTAGTCAGCTTAAGCTGAGCAGTTTTCTGATTTGTTTTCTTCCACCAGACGGATGCGGCGTAAGTAATAATGGTCCTAGCATATACATCCAGTAGGTTAGTTTTGGACTCAGTCCCCAGTTTTTGCCGAGAAGGCTCCTGCGGGTCCTGCGAGAGATTTTGGCCCTTTCAAGAACTTTGTCCAAATGGGCATTCCAAGTAAGCTTTTCATCTAGGATGATTCTCAGAAATTTTACCTCACTAGCATACTCTATGGTTTTTCCAAAAAGAGTAGGCTTAGATAACTTGTCCTTACACCTCCTTTTGGTGAATGCAACAATTGTGCTTTTCTTTGAGTTGATACCCAATCCTTCTTTAGTGCACCAGGTTCCAATCTGGTTTAGGGCATTCTGAACTAGTTCTGATACCGTCTCTTCAAATTTACCTCTAACAAGGATGGCAAGGTCGTCAGCGTAACCCTGTACCGTGACTGCGGATTTTGTTAGATCTTGAAGAAGGTCGTCCGCTACTAAGCACCAGGGGATGGGTGATAGTACCCCACCCTGTGGACAGCCTTTCGCAGCTGTGACTGTGACTGTTGAGTCGGCTAGTGTTATTCTGCGTTCTAGCATGTCCTTGATCCAACTGCAGGTTTTTGGATCCATACCACGCTTTTGTGCAGCAGAGTAGATACTTTCGTAGGCTGTGTTGTCAAAAGACCCTTCGATATCTAAGAAGCAACCCACAGCTATTTCCTTGTCCGTAATCGATTTCTCGATTTTCGTGACTAGGTTTTGTAAGGCGTGGGTTGTAAACTTTCCTGGTTGATATACATATTGATTGGAGTGCAAGGGTTGAGATCTCAAAGCCCCATCTCTGATATGCCTATTAATAATCTTTTCCATAGTTTTCAAGAGAAATGACGTTAAGCTGATAGGACGATACGACTTCGGATTGTTGCTCGGACGGCACCCTGTTTTTGGAATGTATATCACCTTAATGTTACGCCAGGATATGGGTATGTAACCCCATGCGTGGCTTGCTCTGAATACGGATAATAGTGTTGGTAGAAGATGGCCAATTCCTCTTTGCAGTAAAGCGGCCATATTCTGTCTTCTCCAGGAGATTTAAATGGTTTAAAACTACGTATAGACCATTTAACCTTGTTAGCAGTGAAGATCTTGGCTGAGTTTTCCAGTCCAAGTACTCGGCTTTGGGACGGTGTACCACCAAGCTACTTTCCTGTTACTTGGTCTGAACCTTTCCGGGCAGGATGAGTTGAAAGCACTTTCAATAGCATTGCGTATTTGTTCTGATGCTATTTCCATGCTGTCAATGACTTTAATATTACGTATGCTAACGGCCATGCATTCCGAAAAATTTTTTTCGTCTAGTTCCCAGTTCGTCGTTTGTGGCTTCCTGTACGTTTCGGACAAAATGATATTAGACCATTATAGGATATGCCTATGATCTGACATAGAAGTCTCATTAGAGATGTGCCAGTTGCAGATTTTTGTGCTTAGGAATTGAGTACAAATGGTGAGATCGAAGACCTTCTGCCTGACTTTGTTTATGAAAGTGGGTTTGTTACCTCTATTAAGAACGTTTAGGTTGTTAGTATAAATAAAATCTAAAAGCAACTCACCCCCTTCATTGATGTTAGATCACATAGTGTGATGTGCATTGGCATCACAGCCAAGTACCAGCTGCTTGTTAGTCCTCCGGCATAGGTCGACGATGTCCCTGATAACGGTCGACGCTGGTTCAGTACAATCCCCGGGAAGGTAGGCTGACCATGTGATGATCTCTGTCCTGCCCTCCGGGAACGGCAGCTCTACAAAAGTCGCTACTACGTCCTTCGTACAGTAACCTGGGGTTGGAACATATTTAGTATTGATCACCCTCGCACATTATAAAATAGGTTTCGATATCGTTATATGGAATGATCCCCAGCAATACCACCAGCTGTAAGAGTGTTTCGGATTTAGGCATGATACACCCTCTGACGAGTCTATGCCATCCGATGACGAAACAGCTCCTTCGGACCCAGTCCAACACAGTCTTTTAAAAACTGGCCTATCCAGTGAAAGTTTTCCAACTGTCATGCCCTCACTGACAGCGATTAATCAACAGTTGGGGATTTCGTGTTGGTGTTTCACACCAGAAACTCTACTGACGCCGGAAAACAACAAAAACTTAAACAAATTTGCTTCTATGGTAGCTTCTCACCAAGATTCCATTCCATTCCATTCTTATATTTAGTATCGTTTTTAAATAGTAAACATGCTCTGGGTCTACCGGTATTGGTATAGTCATACAAGAGCTCATTCACGGTCAAGTCTCTTACCTGGTCCTCCGTTAGATATGGGTCCTGGATAAGAGCGACGTCAAGGTGAGCTTCAGTGAACCTGCGAGAGAGGACTGCTGACGATGCTTTCGCATGTTGCAGGTTCACTTGAAGGCACCTGAAGGCGGTCATTGATCGGCAGTCGGTTTGGTCCTGTCAGAGTTAGCTGCCTGAGCAGCATTTCAGATGTCCTGAATTCGTTTCTGCAATGCCGACGGCACTGGTGGTTTCGCTGGCTCTGAGCCTTTAGCCGCCGTCCTCCCTCCGGTTTTTATACCTTTGGGCGTGCATCGCTGTGGCTTGAGGTGCTTTTTAGCGGAAGATTTTGCACCAGGTGTTGGGCCTTTGGAGGAGCCAGCGTGAGGTTTAACTCTGCGCTGGACTCTAGCATAATATGTAGGCATATATTCTTGTTGTTGTTCGTAAGTTTGAAGATCGAAGTCGTAGGAAATCACTCTTCAAAGCTGCTGTATGTGCCGCTAAGTGCTTACGTTGCTCAATATCCGTGTCAAAGATCCCTTGAAAGGTGGGCCATTGAGTTTTGGCTTGTACTAACCATGAGGGTCCATTCCACCACAATGAATGTCCTTTTAATTCTGAAGGATATAATCAACGCGATGCACAGTCAGCTGGGTTGTCATCAATGTTGGTGACTGGTCTATTTTCGGATACTCTATGCATGACAAAAGTTCCCCATCGCTGAAGTATCTTCAATGCTTTTTTCACAGTAGTAAGTAATCGTGCTAACAGCTGTGCAGCGCAAAGTTCTAGTCGTAGTATGGTAGTAGTCTTTTTCAAGGGAGCTACCTTAGTTTTAGAAGTTAACATTGTTATAGTGACCTCACCATGTTCTGTTATAATTCTTGTCTATATAACAGCGGAGTATGCTTTTTCCGAAACGTCGCAGGAGCCATGAATTTCCACTCCTTGATTGTAGGTAGTATAGTGGACCCATCTGGTTATAGAGATATTTCCTATCGATGAAAGTTCTACTTCGAATCGTTGCAACTTATTTGTGTAGGTAGAGGCTGGTCCCAAGTAATATCCGACAACCACAAATCCTGCATCAGTATTTTAGCGAAAATCATAATTGGAGCAAGCCAACCGAATGTGTCCAAGATTTTTCGGTAAATCGGCTGTTAGTGTAGTCTGGTTGCTCGTCCACTTCCGTAGTTTAAAACCTCCCTTGTTAAGAAGTTTAATGAGGTCCTGTTGGAGTTGTTTCGCTTCACGCATCGTGTTTGTTCCTGTCATCAGATCATCCACATAAAAGTCGTTTATGAGGATCAGATATACATATGGAAATGTATTTTTCTCGTCTTTAGATAACTGCCGCATTGTTTCTAGGGCTAAAAATGGGACAGACACCGTTCCCTAAATGACGGTAGTCAAGTAGTATTCCTTTATGGGTTCCTTGGTGGAGAACCTATAAAGAATTTTTTGAAATTTTTGTTCAGCAGGATTGATCTGTATTTGCCGATACATTTTCTCAATATCGGCAGTAAGTACGTATCGGTGAAGGCGACATCGTAATAATATTTCAGCCAGGTTATTTTGTAGTTTTGGATCTATATGTGTAATATCATTGAGGCTCTGTCCGCTGCTGGACTTCATGAAGGCATTGAAAACAACGCGGAGTTTCGTCGTGGTGCTGTCGTCCTTAAGTACTACATGATGGAGTATGTAATAGCCGTCATTCGATGGTAGAGTTACTGGCATCATGTGTTTCCTGTACAGGTAATCTGTCATAAATTCCTTGTAGGAGTTTTTTGTTGGATTCGAAACGCTTTTCGATTTGTAGCAATCTCGCAAAAGCCTTCTGTCTTGAGTTGCCTAGTTCTTCGTGATTTTTATTAAATGGAATTCGTACCATATAAGTTCCATCCTTTTTACGTGTGTGCGTTTTATCGAAGTGTTCTTCGCATTGTTGCTCTTCTTCGGATGATGTAGTGATTGTGTTCACTTCTTCCAAGGTCCAAAATTTTTTCATAATGTCGTTAAGTTCGATATTGGATACCATGCTTGTTATGTAAATTTGTTTTGATAGAGGGCAATTCGTGTTTCCAGAGAAGATCCATCCAAACGCTGTATTCTGAGCCACAATTGATGGTTGAATATTTTGTAGACCATCTCGTATTATCGATGAATATACGTCCCCAATATCATGTCTATTGGACCTGGAGTACCATATGTTGGATCTGCTATCATATTATTCTGCCAAAATTTATTCTCGATATTAAGGTTCACCTTGTTGTCAGGTAGGAATTTAGTCAGTTTCGGCAATACGTTCGTCATCAGGCTTAACGTAAACTTAAATGAAAATGTTGGTTCCAACTGCAGATGAATTTTACATCGTGTTGTTCCTGCTTTTGTTAGTCCTAGACCAGAGATTTCTGCGTGTTTCTTTGTCTTCGGTAAGACGAGTAACTGGGCTGTTTCTTTAGTCATGAATGACCCTTCCGAGCCCGAATATAAGAGCGCGTAGATAGGTTAGGTTAGCTAACACATAGACCGCTAGATGGGTTCGCTGTGATCCCACTGCACCACGGCACGGCGCCTACGGCTGATGGCTGTTTTTTGGCTAATTTTCAAGAACAAACTGAGCCCAATTGGCCGCGGTATTGTTCTATCAAATATTTTTCCGTGTTTCTTGGTGCGAAGGAGAGGAGAGTTGGAAGGAATTGTGGATAAGAAAGGGGATACCGAACTTAATCAGTTTTAGGAATGGGAAGGAAGATCAGGAATCGGGCCGGGTATGGCAGTGTACTAGCAGGTGTTAATGATAATAATTTTTCAGTACGTAGCGCATAGATACTTCCTTTTGTCGTCAGCTGCATTTGCAACTACAAGAGCGGTTGCTAATAATACACTGCAACTGCGCTTTGTCATATGTGAGTTGACCTCGACTGGATTTGGTTTAGCGTCTTTTGGTTGTTCCAAATGGAGCATCGTATGGTACAATTGTTGACAGATAGAACATTTGAATTTGCTGTAACACTTTTCCCCAGCTGGATGGCTGAGACAATTGAAATCTTGTTTTTCTTGATGAAATCTTTTCTGCGTTGAACGTCTAATGATTTCAGTTTTGGGCAGGCGTGTAGTTTGTGGTTTTCCTGACAATATCAACAAAGGCACGTACATTTAGCTGATGTATGGTGCACTTTCAGTTTATTTTCTTCTCCATATTTGTGTGGTTTGGGAAGGTGGCGCCGTTGGTTTAGCGTCCAGAAGAGATTCCAACGATTGGAATCAAGTCGTCAAAAATCTGTATATTTGCTCGTACGTTGGTGGATCTCGAGGTTTTGCTTATACAATTTATGGGACTCATAGTCAAGTTTTTGAATCACAATATGTTCTATGATCGGAGCCCATGTTGTTATATCCATTACGATATTCACAGCCGATTCGTGATCCAATCTTGGTTGATTCAGCAAGGTTTGTACCTGGGTTGCGATCAGTTTCCTCTGATTATTGTATCTACCATTGCGTAGTTTCTACGCAGCTTCGTAGTTTGCATCAGAAATGCAAAGATGTTGAAGAAGGTTTGCAGCATCCTTAACGTGTGTTGAGGACTGAACTGTTTTGCTCAATCATATAAAGGAGCTTGACTGATACAATCAAGCTCCTAAGTGAATGCAACGTTCTTGAATAGTTGCTAGTGTCGAAGAGAAGCTTATCTTAGTTGTTGCAACTAAGATAAGTCGCACGTCGATACACGATAACCGCACTCGTGAGTTTTCACACGTCCGACAAGTTTCTGATGAATTCAGTTGATCATCGAGCCACTACACGAAGTCGAAGAGAAGCTTATCTTAGTTGTTGCAACTAAGATAAGTCGTATGTCGATGCACGATAACCGCAATCACATCAATTGATCCTCGAATAGTCCACCAAAAACACAAAATCGAAAACTTCAAAGAAAAACTCTAAACAAAATGATGTTGACCATCGTTCACAATCATCCAAGTTTTTAAAGTAAACCACTCGCCATAAATTCTAGATTGCAACTGAATTATTTTATTTACAAAAATTACAAGAAAATTATTTACAGTTATCTGTGGTCATCAGTTCCCATGCTTCGTAGCCGTTGAGACACTCAGATTTCGTCTGGGCGACGAGGCATGGGACATGATGACACCTAGCGTTTGATTACAATTTGATTTAGCGAAAACAATGTTATAATTGAGGAGCTTAAAAATGGTCAAGATAGATAATGTTGTGGGAATTTTAAAAATGATGAATCGTTCGAAAATAAGGAAAATGATGATTCGTTTGAAAATAAGGAAAATGATGGTTCGTTTGAACACAACGAAAATGATGATTCGTTCAACGTGTGTTACTGCATTTTCTCCGCATTTCCTAGACCTTTATTCATATGGATAAGTCTAGAAAATATGTCACAAAATGAAGTTCACGTAGAGTAGTCTCCCTCAAACACGGGTAACGTTAAATGTGGCAGTGTCACATCAGTATGTTGATGTTGTGGAGTTTCTAAACGTTCTAGTAGCTTTATTATGACATCTTGATATTTATCTTCTATTCCCTCGTATATTTTCTGTTCAAGATACATATACGGAGAATACTTCGTCCGGGTTGGCGATAATATCACAATGGTTTGCTGATATCTTCTCCCAGTAGATTTGCATGGCGTTGAGTTTCTGCTGGTAGAATAATCACGATTGGTTCGGTGCGATTGTATCAGAACAATCAAGTAGGCGAGAAAGCAACCGCAAATGTTCTTGCTGTACTTGCAGTAGCTTTTGGTGTTCAATCCCATCTCCAGTTGTCTCTCCTTTAGGCTGTTGTGCAGAAGTTGATGGCATCGTAGTTTCGAAGATTTTCACAGCCTCGTTAGACTGCGCTTGAGTCGTTTGCTGATCCATAATCGAAATTTCACCCATCTTCAACAGTAGGTGGTCCCAGAGGGCGAGGTAGACATCTTTCACAAGCTTGAAGTATTGCTTCTGAAAGTACTCGTGCTGTGGGTTGACGGTCATCATCTCCTCCATGGTGTTATTTCTTCCCTCGAATCCGCCCAAAGATCTTCAACCGCACTTAGACGTGTGGTGAGGTAGTTTTCCGTCTTCCTTCTGCCAGAGTCTTTCTTCATGTTCTGCTTCAGCCGCATCATCTCGTCATAGCATTTGACCTGCTGTGCTGCCAAAGAGTCAATTTTTCGTCCAAGAAGATAGAAAATTACAATGGAATGGGCGGATATTGGGTTACTCGGAAACTGGGACTGCATTCTATATAGTCGACGGGTTCGACTGTCTCGACGGACCAATGTTAAGAATGGAAATATACTTATTTTTATTGACTTTATTTGTAACTATCCCTATAAACTGTATCTTACAACTTATATACCAAATTTATGCAGTTATTGCAAATCAATAGTAGTATGTGCGGTGCAAAGGTAGATCGGACGAATAATTGCAATGCTAGCATAAAGGTAATTTTATTGTTTTATGCTAACATGAACAATATCCGCTGATCAATTAATATCACACTGTGATCAACATATATCACTCCTCTTGTGCGAGTCGGATTCCGAACTTCTAATTTCTAGCCAAGACGTTGCACGCACGACTCGGTGATTAAAGTTGTCTGGGACCTCGAATCCAACCCCCGATTTGTACCCTTTAAGCGCGCACTACTGAACTCGTTACTCTCTGCAGCGATTTGATTTCGCTCTTCCAAAGGCGTTAGGATGTGTGCATGGATGATGAATCTACGTTTATCATATTTATCGGTTAGAGCCCTCCCAGTCGCATCGAAACTGTCCTAAAACAAGCTAGTGTTTTGAACCATTTTGGCTGCTTCTCATTTAGAAATAATTTTATATATTAGCCTGGTGGACCTAGGCTTCTGGCAGAGAGATTAGAACGGGTGGTACTTGAAGAAAAGGCCTGTGTATCCGGACTAAGGGCTAAGCACAGTAATGGAGATTGATGCTGGATTCCTGGTAAACCTAGAAAACCCCAGGAAATACTCGCCCGCCTTCGTATCCAGAACGCAGGACTTGACACCACCAAATGGCGAGTTTATGAACAGTGTAAGAGCAGCAGTCTCGACGGTACTGAGAGCTGTACTCTTGCGCTTGGCATAGATAGCGGTAGTGTAGAGGTCCTGCGGACTAGATATGAAATGCGTCCATAATTCTTCCTTGGCAGGATTAAATTTAATCTTCCTAAGTAGCAGTATGTGGATGTAATGTGAGGGTGACTATCTTGAATGGCTAACTGCGGCATTATATTTACCCAGATCAACTTGCAACATGCTAAGGCTGCTACTGCTTTACTAAGTAGGAGACTTAGCAAAATGCACGCATCCCCTTATGTATCAATAATACAGGAACCATGGATTCGCAATAGGCGAGTTTGTGGACTGGATTCGATCCAGGGAGGCCGGATATTTTACGATGAAGGATCTGAACGACCGCGTGCCTGTCTATTCATATCAAATATGATATAGGCGACGATGTTAAGGCAGTTCATCTGTCAAGATATTGTAGCAGTCAAAATGTCTAACGTACTGGAGGGTAGGAGACAAGACATAATAGTAGTGTCGGCTTACCTTCCGTATGACTCAGTATTACCTCCTCCATCCAGGGAGCTGACCGGGCTCGTTAGATTCGCGGACACCAATAACTTACAGCTTGTCATTGGATGTGATGCTAATGCTCAACACACTGTTTGGGGCAGCAGTACATGCAATCCTAGGGGTGAGCGGTTATTGGAGTTCATTATGGCGTCGTGCTTACTACAAGGCAACAGAGGCAACAAGCCAACGTTTGTTACGACGAGGCGTACGGAAGTGATAGATATGACGTTGTCGTCTTCTAGGATTGCGGAATCCATAATAGATTGGAGCGTCCTGGAAGAGGAAACTCTGTCGGATCACAGATATCTGGAATTTCGACTGGCGGTTGACAAACCAGTCATACCGGCTATACGAAATCCCAAGAATACAGACTGGACTTTATTCAGATCTCTCTTACAGGAGAGGTCTCAAATACCACAAAAGATGAGGACGCCTGATATGATTGAGGAAGTGACTTCTTGTTTAAGTCTAACCTTAAGTCAATGTTTTGCGGAATCGTGTCCTGTCAGCAAGAGTCGATGCGGAACCACAGTCCCCTGGTGGACTGGGGACCTGCAGAAGCTCAGAAAAACCACCAGAAGGCTTCTGAATCGCGCACTTAAGAGTGGTTCAGAGACCGACTGGGATTACTACCGGACAGCGCAGAGGGAATATAAGAAGCTGGTTAAAACATCAAAACTAGCCTCTTTTAGGAACTACTGCGAGAGTCTGGAAGGAACCAGGGAAACAGCTAGGACACAAAGTCTTTCAGAAAGACAACACGGCCAGGCTTGACTCCCTGCTGAAACCTGATGGTACATATACCACTTCGAAAGCGGAGTCACTAAGAACCCTCTTTGAGACCCATTTTCCAGGAAATCAGGTGATCGAAAGTGATCAATGCGTGGTTCAGACACTCTGTCCGACCAAGGACAGAGCGCCCAGGCGTAGTTGGTATAAGGCGTCCGCTGTAGTGACTGCTGAGAGGGTGAAATTTGCAATTTCATCGTTTGACAGCTACAAGTCACCAGGAGTGGACGGTGTCTATCCGATAATGCTAAAAGAGGGGGCTGTTTTAGTGCCGATCCTCAGAAAGATATTTTCTGCATGCTTGGCGCATGGATACGTCCCATCTTCTTGGCAACCGGTCAGAGTAGCGTTCATCCCTAAGCCAGGGAGAGACGACTATACTTTGCCCAAAAGTTTTAGGCCAATCAGCATAACATCGTTTGTTCTGAAAAGTCTGGAACGACTGATAGAGAAGCACATTAAGGAAGTGGCTCTCAAAGCGCATCCTCTTTGTTCGGAACAACATGCGCATCAGAGCTGAAAGTCTTGTGATTCAGCGTTCCACTCTCTGGTATCCAGAATAGAAGGGGCGCTGGACCGGAAAAAGTACGCGCTGGGCCTTTTTGTGGATATTGAGGGTGCTTTTGATAGTGCGCCCTTCGAATCACTGTGTGATGCTGCCAAAAGACATGGGGTGGATGACATTTTAGTCAAGTGGATTCACTCCATGCTCACACAGAGAATGCTATTCACGGAGGTGGGGGATGGGCAATATGCTACAGTAAGGGCTGTGCTTAAGGGAGGGGTCCTTTCGCCATTGTTGTGGAGTATTGACTCTCTGCTTCTCGAACTGCAGGATCTGAATATTCACGTACAAGCTTACGCTGATGACGTGGCTGCACTAGCTGTCGGGCTATCGCTCAGGGATGTCTGCGACAAAATGCAGAGAGTCCTATCGGTTATAGATGGCTGGTTTGAAAGACACGGACTTTCTGTGAGTCCTAGCAAAACCGCACTAGTTTTGTTTACTAGGAAAAGAAAAACAGAAGGTTTAGTGTTGCCTATGCTGAAGGGGGAATCTGTTCAGCTCTCGGAGAAAGTTAAGTAAATATATTGGAATTATCCTGGATAGCAAGCTTCTCTGGAGGAAACATGTAGATATAAAGGCAAACCGTGCACTAGTAACATTCTGGCAGTGCCGGAGAGCTTTTGGAAGAACATGGGGTCTTACGCCTTCAATTGTATATAGGCTATATACGGCCATTATAAGACCCATCCTAATCTATGCATCAGTGGTTTGGTGGACTAAGTCCGAGTGTGCTTACATTAGAGCTAGTCTTGCTAAACTATAGAGGACAGTCTGCATCGGTGTAACACTCGATGCACTGCTCAATTTGCCACCGCTTGACATTGTTGTACAGGCGGAAGCAATGAGAGCTACACACAGACTAATGAGATTAGGCCTGTGGAGGAAAGAGCATTGCACGGGTCATGTAGAAATGGCTCGAAGATTGTCTGCGAACCCCATCTTCGATATGCCTTCGGATGCTATGACTTCGATCTGTATGCTCAATAGAAAATATCAGGTAGAAATCCCGAGTTGGGAAGAGTGGGAAAACCAGTCCGCATTGCTTAGCGGATTCACTGATATATTCTACACGGACGGCTCAATGACTGAAAACGGGTCGGGAGCTGGAATGTATCTGCAGACTGAAGATCTCAGGTACTCTTTCGCACTAGGAAAACATTCTTCGGTATTTCAAGCTGAAGTTTATGCGATCCTTAAGGCAGTAGAATGGATTATAGAGGGAAGATGGAGAGGCAGGATGATTTGCATTTGCAGCGACAGTCAGGCCGCTCTACAATCCCTAGATAATCCAATCGTCTTTTCGAAGATGGTATGTGAGTGTAGAGAACGGTTGAATTCTGTTGGCAAATTCAATGACTTAAAGCTCATATGGGTTCCAGGCCACCAGGGTATAACTGGCAATGAAATAGCTGATGCATTAGCAAAGGCGGGATCGGAGTCAGCCATGGTCGGACCAGAACCAGTTTTCGGTGTGCCGGTAGCCTCTGTTAGGGCTGCCATTGCTGAGTGGGTGAGTAAATCACACATTGAGAGATGGCGGCTTTTTCCGGGAATGCGGCAGACCAGAAACCTTGTTGACGGACCAAGTGGACGAACCGCTTCTTTTCTTCTCAAATTGAGCAGGAAAGAATGTAGTAGTATGGTTGGTATCCTCACAGGGCATAACTCGTTGAGAATCATTGACGACCCCATGTGCACTACTTGCGACGAGAGCAACGACACAACGGGACATTTCCTTCTCGAGTGTCCAGCTTACTCTTTTGCGAGAATGCACGTATACGGCGTTGATGTTATGAGGATGGAAGAACTCCGTTCTCGTTCCCTACCTGAGCTCTTGAAATTCGTGAGGAGGACGAAAAAGTTCGGGTAGAGACTGGGGGACTCGAGTGCAATGGGCAATAATTGTCTGAGTGCTCAAGATGCGCGGCCTTGATGCGTATCTTCCCCCGCTTCAAACAACAGCAACAACAATGGAGAACGGGATTCCAAGTAGGCCCCATCCCTCATCTGTATCCAAGTAAATCATCTTCATGTTGGAACAGCTTGACCTAGGACTTATTCAAGAACCCTGGGTTTTACATGGTGATATTAAAGGCCTGTCAAACTCAGGTAAACTCGTTTACTGCGACCAGGGTGATAATGCAAGGGCTGCTTAAATAATAAATAAAAAACTAAAATACATTCCGCTGACAGACTATATATCTAGAGATCTGGTAGCAGCAATAATCATCACTCCAACAGAGGAAGGTGGAACAGAAAAGTTAGTGGTGGCCTCTGCCTACTCTCCCGGAGATAACGACGAAGTGCCTCCAGATGAGGTACAGAGTCTAGTGAGCTATTGCTTAATTAACAACAAGCGGGTCATCCTTGGCGGTGACGTGAATGCGCACCATGATGCCTGGTGTAGCAGCGACAATAACACAAGCGGTGAATTGCTACTTGATTACTTATCTTCTACCAATCTAGAGATAATTAATGAAGGTAATAAACCAACCTTTAGGAATGTTATTAGGGAAGAAGTCTTAGATATGACTCTCAGTGATCCTTTAACCGTTCAAAACATCTACGATTGGCATGTATCCGACGAACCCTCTATGTGGGACCATGCGCATATCTGCTTTAACATCAAAGTCAGGCAATCGTGGGAGGACGAGAGACGCATTCCCAAATGTTCAAATTAGTCTGCGCATAAAGCAACCCTAGAGAAATTTCTGCCGAATGTCAGTTTTTATGGCCCTATCAGGAAGAATGGGAAACTGATAGAGTAGCCTCCATTCGAGAGAATTTCTGTGGTTATTGCTCGAACATATCCGGAATCAGAAAATGGTAATCGTTACATTCTTGTGGTCATCGATTATTTCAGCAAATGGCCCGAAGCTTACGCCATTGCAAATCAAGAAGCAATTATCGCCGCAGAAAAAAATTGTTACCAACTGGATATGCAGATTTCCAGTTCCACGTGAACTGCACTTCGATCAAGGTCACCACTTTGAAAATCCCAAACAATCAAACACGTTAGGCAAACGCTGGGCATAAATAAAACAAGGGCAACCCCACTACATCCACAGTCCGATGCAATGGGGGAACGTTTCCACAGGATACTGAATTCGAACCTATTCAAAACTCGTCAGCGAGAGACAACTGGATTATGATCAACATTTTCCTCTATTTTTAATGGCCTACAGAACATCGGTACACGCAACAAGGGCAGAAACTCCCTCCCGAGTCATCTTCGGAAAGAATATTCGAGTCCCCGTGGAATTAATGTTTGGAGTGCCACTCGACCCATCCCATCGAAAAGATTACGTTCTGGATCTACGACATCGACAACACACGATTTATAACCTAGTCCGAGATAAAAATTAATTTGGGGACCGATCGCATGAAAACGAGGTGTATGACCAATGGTTGAATTCATCAGGTTTCCAAGAGGGCTATACAATCTCAAACGACAGAAGGGCAAGTCACCGAAACTACAGCGTAATTATACTCTAGATGAAATCATATAGAGTATTATAAGTTTAGTCCAGCCCAAAAGATTTAATCTACGACTTTGAAAGTTTGTATGTGTTACTTTTTCAATAGTTGGAGCTAAATGTATGATTATGAAAAAAATTATATTAGTCCTTCGTGTAGCTGCTATACAAATATCCTGTCAAACTGTCTTCACTTAATTTACGCAACTCACTATAACTCAATGAATCCTTTAGCTATGAATTCGGAATTTTGTACAAATTAGTTTTGAGTGAAAACGAAAGTTCGAGTTTACTAGTCAGAGAAATCCTTTTATTCCTTTTGGTACCTTCCATACAAAAAATCCTTAAGACACGTGTTCAACAATATTTTCCGATAACTTTTGAACGCTTCAAGATACGAATTTGAAATTTTGTACACATTAATTTTTAAATGATTTCAGGGAAAAGGATAAATATGTAAGAAATCGAGTGAGTTCTTTGTGCACCACCCACGTAAATTCCTTCAAAAATGTCAAGTTTTTTTTCGGTGACTCACCCAGTTCAAGATATGAAATTAAACACTGACGATATTGTCTTTTAGTTTCAAGTAGCAACCGAATGGGGGTCCTTAATAAAGGACATACAACATGCACACACGTAATTCTACTTTATAAAATCAAATATAAATCGGAGTTCAGTATTTCATCTAGAGTATCATACGATTGGCATACAGCCGATCGTGACTGCGTTATGTTTGAGAAGAACCATACCAAATATGAGAGTCATTAAATTCTTTGGATCACCGTCTCACGAAACCCCAGATGGAGTTAGCTTTGTTGACGATATGATCGACGTGATCGTTAAAAGTAAATAGTTTATTAAAATCATCCCTATGATCGTGTACCTTGTCAATTTTGAATAAAGCGTCTCCGTCTAATGCATACTTTCATTGAACTGGATCTTTCTTCCTGGAGAATGATAAAAAGGTGGATTTGCTATATTTAATGGCAAGCAAACTTGCACCAGTCAAGGAATCCCTTCAAATCATTTTACAGCTTTTAACATTTCTCATCCACTAAAATTTACAGCATTATTTCGGTTACTTAACATTTTGTGCATGAGGAAATTCTTCCCGACCTGGAGAGCAAATCTTACCAGACAGACTTTTTGCAAACTTTACAGCTAACTGTATCTTACCAGACAGAGCTGTACCTTCATTAGGGCAGTCGTTAAAAATTAAATTATTTCAGGCGCCCCCCTAAAATGTTTTTTTCGTGTAAAAACATGAAAAAATTTTAATTTAATTTAAGTTAACAAATTAACATGTGCCGCAAAACGATCAAAGTTTTAGTATCTTTGAAGAATCTGCAGGTTTTCGGAAATATCTCACGAAATATTCAGATTTGACATGAAAGAAAAAATTTAATTTTTAACAACCACCCTAAAGTCCGTAACACATTACAAGCAGTAGCAGCGGCAGAAGCATATTTTTTTTAGAAAGCACCGTAACATATGACACCTGTTTAATTGAAGGCAGTGGCAGAAGCAGTGGTGAAAGCTGTGCTGTTTCTTTGCTTTAAATTCTAAAATTCTGTTTCTGCTTCAGTGCTCTAAATTCTAAAATTCTGCTTCTGCTTCAGTGCTGAGAATATAAGACCCTCAACATTGGGAATGTTGTCAGCAATGAAAATGTTGAAGGTCTCATAATTGTTTCCATATACTTGTATTTAATGATAATTTTAAATTAAAAACTCACAAGACTCAACTCAAACAAAATATTTTCTTCCGCTCAAACAAGTGTCTAAAATACTTGTAACAGTTGACAGTTAGCATGGCAACATTTTTCTCTTCCTCTGCTTTCAATTAAATTCATTAAGTAGAGCAGAGAGCAGCACTCCCGACACTGCTGTCGTTGCCGCTGCTAAGCGGTAATGTGTCACGGCCTTAATGTTCATAACTCGGAGTTCACTGTTGCGTCTAGACTATCTATATTATACGATTTACTTGTTTACTTTAATCGCGCCATTTATGATGCTTACTTTAATCATTTTTTTTTTATATTTTCAGGGCTGGGGCATTTCAATTTATAGAGGAGAAAGATGATTCAGAATTTTCATTGCCATTACCATACCAAATTCAAATAATTACGAAAAATAACGGCATTTTGTGTTGGCGTTACCCACAACCAAGATTTATATCGAGATTGCAATTACATCCTGTTCCCCTTAAGGTAATTAATATGAGTTATGGCTCATTTCACGACAAATCGATCAATGACTGTTGGATGCGTCTTGTCGATATTCATATAATTTTAACTATAGATATTTTATAATAATAATAACAATGATAAAATATTTTCCCAAAGAACATTGTATTAAGGAAGTTACACTGCAAACAGCGAATTACTTAAAAATTCATGGAAAAGCCTATATTTCATCGTAGTAGCACTTTAATGTATGGCTTAGTCCTATACACAACATTTCAAAATCTTAAGTTGTATTTTGTAAGGATCTGTGATCCCATCATGTAAGGACAGCTTCAGTGTCACCGCATGTGTGACCTTATCGTCGCCGATCCTTATGAAACTTTTTGGATTTTTTGACTCCCCTTAGCCCTATTTTCTTATTGCTACCGGAGATATAAATTTTAAAAATGGACTCGGACTCCAATATCACGAAATTTTTATTATACTGTAATTAGCGAAAAAAATTTAAATCAGGACGTTCGGTCGAATGTCCTTGTCGGGTTCAAAACCCCAAGCACCGACCGGACGTTCTATACTGTACAGAACTCACATGTACACGGCGGCTTTATATGTATGATGTGTACATGAGAGCTTTCTAGATACTCGCCATACATTTCACGCATGTGCATGCGTGAAAACTGGCAAAAGCTCAGATGAATTTATAATTTCTTTGATTATTTTAAAGTCAGACGTCGATGACGTCACTATGCGAACTGAATTCTCCGTTGAAAATTACTACCACCAGATGGCAGTACACGCGACTAAAGTGTGTATATGCTAATGTGTATATGCTAAACTTTAGATTACGATAGCTCACGAAGCAATTGCACTAGAGAAATAGAATTGGGTTTCTGTATAAAGGTCGATAAACAGTTTGCTGAAAGTAAAATTTTTGAAGGAGAAGGAGCATGGGAAAATCACGTCTCATATCTCAAGAACGGTGTAAGATAGATTTTAGACGAAAAATTTTGGTTTCTAGATCTCAGCAACCGCTTATGTTAGGAGGCAGAAACTTGGAATTTATATAGAGCTTCGATAGTGGACCCATTTGCAAAAACATTGTTGATATTGGTGAAGGGGTGTGGGAGTGAGAGAAAAATAAGGCGTCCGACACGTTCAAAAGGCGAGATCGAGACACTCTAAAATCCATATCTGCTAAACAGTTAATGTCACGAAATTAAAACTTAATGATCATTTGTAGGTATACTAGGAGAATAGGGTTATGGGTTATGGTTATGGGTTGGGTGAACAATTTTAGATTACGATATCTCACGAACCAATTGCACTAGAGAAATAAAATCCGGTTTCTGTATAAAGGTTGACAAACAAAGTTTGCTAAAAGTAAAATTTTTGAATTGGGCGGTGGAGCATGGGAGTGGAGGGGGTAAGAATTTTTTTTAAAAAATCACGTCTTATGTCTTAAGAACGGTGTAAGATAGATGCTTAAATTAAAATGTTTACCAGAAGTAGGCCTACACAACAAAAGTCGTGATATATAAAACAAACATTTTTTCTTGGGAAAATGAATATCACAAATTTGTATACAAGCGTAAGTGGACATATTAATAGAAAGAAAACCGACTCTGTGAATATCATCCCTTTTTGTTCGACCCGACACCTTTTTTTTCATTTTTTAAAATGTTTTTTTATACATACATAATTTAATTTTCACTAATTCATCAAAGGAATCGTCATTGCACGATGGAACCACAGATTCCTAAAAAATTCGTGAGATTTTCATATTTTGTACTTAAGAGTACAAACAACAAAATAAAACAACTTAACGTGATGTTTTGATATATTCAAGGATAAAAGACACTATGTTATCCATCTCATATTTTCTTGCATACCTATTTCCTTTATTATTTTTTAACTGTATGTATAATGGACCTTTAAAATAAGACATTCGTTAATGTGATGAACTAACTAATTACTCGCTATTCGCACGTGGTGTAAACTTTTAAGGAGCTATAACTTTCTTAACATAATGTCCGTAGGAAAATATCTTAATCGGGAGTATATTAGTGTTATAATGTATTTATTGTCAATTTCATGAAGATAGGATAGAACCATGCGAAAAATATAACATTATTCGGTTAATCGTGGAATTACCCTTACATATCGTTTTTATAATAAATTTTTGTTTAATGATGGTTTATTCAGGCATCCCTTGGGCTTAATATTAAATGTTGCTTGGAGTACTACAACGATGCGCTCTCCAAATTTACGCATTATTTCGAATTTGACTTGTCTCATACTGAAACGCAAGTATTTGAACTACCAGCAAATAAGACTTCTGCATACATTTGGCGTGTAGTTATTCTTCAAAAATTTATATCAGTAAACGGTCAACATTTTGAGGATTCAATAGAAGATGACGAAGAACTACAATCTGTAAGTATATAAACAAGATAATTATCTAAATTTGAATAGTTAACTCCGACAACATAGATCGATCGACCTGTTGAAAAAGAAGATTACGCAAAATTTTACGGGAATCATTAAGCTATTGTTTTACTTTATTATTTGAATAATACAATAATCTGATTGATTTTAAAAAATTGCTTTCCTAAGCCCATTCAAATTAATTGTCATTTCTTTACGATTTCTCCGCTAATTGTAATGCTTTTTTTTTAATTTGTGGTTTTAGAGATGAGAAATTCTGGAAAAATAATTTACCATCCCTCCGATTCGCGTGACAATATCCCTAAAATAAAGGTTGAAGTTGAAAATACGTTTTTCTTCATTTTCTTTTTGATTTCGTTAAAATAAGTGTAATAATTCAATGACTTTTAATGAAATACATTCAACATTTACTTAGCCATATATTCACTAAAAATCAAACGCCATAATATTTCTTAAAGAACATGTTCTATCTATAGAAACATAAAAATGAAAAAAAATATTTTCCCCCTTAGATTTTTTCAATGAAAAAAAAGGGATCTAGGAAGCGCTATAAGCGATACAAACCCTTACGTGTGTGAGAGGCTTATGAGAGTAAGATATACGTGAGCAGCAACCAGCAAAATAACAAGCCAATCGTATAATACTCTAGATGAATACTGAACTCCGATTTATATTGTAGTTGGGATAAAGTAGAATTACGTGTGTGCATGTTGTATGTCCTTTATTAAGGACTGCCATTAGATTGCTACTCAAAACTAAAAGACAATATTCAGTGTTTAATTTCATATCTTGAACTGGGTAAGTCATCGAAAAAAAATTTCCTTTTTGAAGGACTTTTACATGGGAGATGCAGGAAGGACTCACTCGATTTCTTACATATTTATCCTTTTCCTTGAAACCATTTAGAAATGAACCTGTACAAAATTTCAAATTCGTAGCTTGAAGCGTTCAAAAGTTATCGAAAAACATACTGCAGTCACGATCGGCTGCAAGCCAATCGTATAATACTCTAGATGAATACTGAACTCCGATTTATATTGTAGTTGGGGATAAAGTAGAATTACGTGTGTGCATGTTGTATGTCCTTTATTAAGGACTGCCATTAGATTGCTACTCAAAACTAAAAGACAATATTCAGTGTTTAATTTCATATCTTGAACTGGGTAAGTCATCGAAAAAAAATTTCCTTTTTGAAGGACTTTTACATGGGAGATGCAGGAAGGACTCACTCGATTTCTTACATATTTATCCTTTTCCTTGAAACCATTTAGAAATGAACCTGTACAAAATTTCAAATTCGTAGCTTGAAGCGTTCAAAAGTTATCGAAAAACATACTGCAGTCACGATCGGCTGCAAGCCAATCGCATAATACTCTAGATGAATACTGAACTCCGATTTATATTGTAGTTGGGGATAAAGTAGAATTACGTGTGTGCATGTTGTATGTCCTTTATTAAGGACTCCCATTAGATTGCTACACAAAACTAAATGACAATATTCAGTGTTTAATTTCATACCTTGAACTGGGTAAGTCATCGAAAAAAAATTTCCTCTTTGAAGGACTTTACAATGGGAGGTGCAGAAAGGACTCACTCGATTTCTTACATATTTATCCTTTTCCTTGGAACCATTTAAAAATGAACGTGTACAAAATTTCAAATTCGTAGCTTGAACCGTTCAAAAGTTATCGAAAAATATTGTTGAACACGTGTCTTAAGGACATTATGTATAGCAGCTACCAGAAGGAGTAAACGGATTTCGCTGATTAGTAAACTCGAACTTCGTTTTTACTCAAAACTAATTTGTACAAAATTTCCAATTGATAGCTAAAAGATTACTTGAGTTATAGTGAGTTCCGTAAATTAAGTGAATACATTTTGACAGGATATTTGTATGGCGGCTACAGGAAGGACTAATAGAATTTTCTTCATAATCATACAATATATTCGAAAAATAACACATACAAAATTTCAAAGACATAGCTTAAACCCTTCTGAAGTTATCGACCAATATTCTTGAACACGTGTTTTAAGGACATTTTGTATGGGAGCTACCAGAAGGAGTAAAAGGATTTCGCTGACTAGTAAACTCGAACTTCCTTTTTACTCAAAACTAATTTGTACAAAATTCCGAATTCGTAGCTATAAGATTACTTGAGTTATAGTGAGTTTCGTAAATTAAGTGAATACATTTTAACAGGATATTTGTATGGCAGCTACACGAAGGACTAACAGGATTTTTTTCATAATCATACGTTTAGCTCCAACTATTGGGAAAATAACACATACAAAATTTCAAAGTCGTAGCTTAAACCCTTCTGAAGTTATCGACCAATATTCTTGAACAGGTGTTTTAAGGAGATTTTGTATGGTAGCTACCAGAAGGAGTAAGAGGATTCCGCTGACTAGTAAACCCAAACTTTCTTTTCACTCAAAGCTAATTTGTACAAAATTCCGAATTCGTAGCTAAAAGATTACTTGAGTTATAGTGAGTTTCGTAAATTAAGTGAATACATTTTGACAGGATATTTGTATGGCAGCTACACGAAGGACTAAAAGGATTTTCTTCATAATCATATATTTAAATCCAACTATTGGAAAAATAACACGTACAAAATTTCAAAGTCGTAGCTTAAACCCTTCTGAAGTTATCGACCAATATTCTTGAACACGTGTTTTAAGGACATTTTGTATGGCAGCTACCCGAAGGAGTAGGACGATATTGCCCGTTAACGAACTTAGCCTTACAAATTCAACCAAACATCCAGATTCAAAATTTCAAGATCCTAGGTGAAGGCGTTCTTGAGTTATCGTGTTCACGGACAGACGGACGGACGGACGGACGGACGGACGTCAGGCGGATTTGAGGTTTTTGGCCACAAATAAACAAAAAATAATATATAACTTTTTTTCGTCCGAGGCTTGGTTCTATGCGTTACAAACTTTTGGGCTGGATTAAACTTATAATACTCTATATGATTTCATCTAGAGTATAAATATTGTTGAACACGTGTCTTAAGGACATTTTGTATGCCAGGTACCAGAAGGAGTAAAAGGATTTTGCTGATTAGTAAACTCGAACTTTGTTTTCACTCAAAACTAATTTGTACAAAATTTCGAGTTCATAGCTAAAATAATACTTGAGTTATAGTGAGTTCCGTAAATTAAGTGAAGACTATTTGACAGGATATTTGTATGGCAGCTACACGAAGGACTAATAAGATTTTCTTCATAATCATACATTTAGCTCCAACTATTGGAAAAATAACACATACAAAATTTCAAAGACGTAGCTTAAACCCTTCTGAAGTTATCGGCAATATTCTTGAACACGTGTTTTAAGGACATTTTGTATGGCATCTACCAGAAGGAGTAAAAGAATTTCGCTGATTAGTTAACTCGAACTTCCTTTTCACTCAAAACTAACTTGTTTAAAATTCCGAATTCGTAGCTAAAAGATGACTTGAGTTATAGTGAGTTTCGTAAATTAAGTCAATACATTTTGACAGGATATTTGTATGGCAGCTACACGAAGGACCAACAGGATTTTCTTCATAATCATATATTTAGCTCCAACTATTGGAAAAATAACACATACAAAATTTCAAAGTCGTAGCTTAAACCCTTCTTAAGTTATCGACCAATATTCTTGAACACGTGTTTTAAGGACATTTTGTATGGCAGCTACCCGAAGGAGTAGGACGATTTTGCCCGTTAACGAACTTAGCCTTACAAATTCAACCAAACATCCAGATTCAAAATTTCAAGATCCTAGGTGAAGGCGTTCTTGAGTTATCGTGTTCACGGACAGACGGACGGACGGACGGACGGACGGACGGACGGACGTCAGGCGGATTTGAGGTTTTTGGCCACAAATAAACAAGAAATAATTTATAACTTTTTTTCGTCCGAGGCTTGGTTCTATGCGTTACAAACTTTTGGGCTGGATTAAACTTATAATACTCTATATGATTTCATCTAGAGTATAAAAATTATGGGTATGTAATATAGTAATGAAAATGCAAACTATTATACATATACAGGGTGTTTGGTACTCCGTCCACGACCTTTTTAGGGGTTATTCCTTGATATATTTGGAGAAAAAAATTGTTCCACAGGGTGGGTCAATTTTCAATAACAGTGGAGGTACAGGGTGGTTAAGAAAAGTGTTTTTGACCGGTACCCTTACTCACTTAAAACGTTATGTCTTGAAAACGAATAATCACAAGGCAAAGTGTTATAACTCGTTTTTTAGGCAATCGAATTACCTTTCATTTGATGTAACAGTCTAGATTGTAACTGCACCCAATCTTGAGATATTTACTCGAAAACACAAATTTTTGCTACGTGAACCCTTAAAATTCAGTGATCAATGTAGTTTTTCTCAGAAAACCCCATTATAAACATGTCATTTTAATTTTATTTTTTTATGAGCCGTATTATTACCTACAAAAGCTGCATACATATGTATGAGTTACGATTAACATTTGGAAGTAATAGGTAAAAATACATATCGCATAAAAATCAAATATTTCAAAAGTCAGTGCCATAAAGTGGACCTCGTTTAATTTGTCGGTAGTACTGAAGTATTTTTATTGCCCATTTATTACTATTTAAAGTATGTAGGAAAACAATGAAATGTAACTGAGTTTCAACATAATTGATGCTTTTACCTGAATGTGGTAGGTAATACTGGATGCGGTACTATGCCTTTTTTAATAGAGTGTCTTACAAAATATTTTTATTTTGTAAGACACTATAGCCTATAAAAGCAAAACTACCTTCATATTTTTATCAGTTTTAGTTACGTTGCTAAAAGACGAAGGTGTCAGTAGAATAAAAAAAATAATTTCGAAATGTGTGAGTACTCCAATGAAGAATATGCTGACATTGTGTTAATTTATGGAGAGTGTCGCGGAAATGGGCAAGCCGCGCGAAGGCTTTACCATCAGAGACATCCTAATCGACGGACACCTAGCAGGGGAGTATTTCAGGACGTTTACAGGAGAATTAGGGAAACTGGCAGCGTTCGAACAAGGAGAGTAAATGCAAATCCTGCGCCTATATTTGCTGTTCAGATTGAGGAAAGAATACTGCAAGCAGTGCAAAATGATCCATCGATCAGTATCCGACGCTTGGCATTGCAGTTTAACATATCTACTTGGAAGGTTTGGAGTATTTTAAAAGTAGAACGCTTCCATGCCTACCATCACACACCAGTACAGGAGCTGCTACCCATTGATTTCCCCAAACGGATGGAGTTTCGCAATTGGCTCCTTGAACGACAAATAGATGACGACAATTTTTTCAACAATATTCTGTGGACGGATGAGTCCCAATTTACCAGAGACGGTATCACAAACTTCCACAACCTACATACGTGGGCTGAGAGCAATCCACACACAAGAAGAGCGGAATCATTTCAGCACAGATTCAGTGTCAATTTATGGGCAGGTGTGATTGGTGACGATTTACTTGGACCTATTAGGCTTCCGCCTGCTCTAAATAGCTCCAATTACTTACATTTTTTATCAAATGATCTACAGGACTTATTGGATGATATTCCACTGGTACGATTGGCTTCCATGTTTTACCAACACGATGGTGCTCCTGCTCATTACGGCCGACAGATCACAGATTGGTTAAATTCCAATTATAGCAATCGCTGGATACACTGGCCTGCAAGATCTCCTGATCTTACTATTATGGATTTCTTTGTATGGGGACGGATGAAGGACCTTGTCTACGCAACGCCAGTAGAAACATTAGAAGATCTAAATATCAGGATCGATGCGGCAGCAATAGAAGTAAGGCAGCAGTTGAGGAATATGAATACCAAGAGAACACTCGCCAAACGAGCTTTAGCGTGCATTCAAAATGAAGGTGGCCATTTTGAACATTTATTATAACAAAATTTTTTTAAATAAAACATAAAAACCATTATTAAATTCTTTTAGTTCAAGCAAGTAGTGTAGATCAACATGCACTGACTTTTGAAATATTTAATTTTTATGCGATATGTATTTTTACCTATTACTTCCAAAATGTTAATCGTAACTCATACATATGTATGCAGCTTTTGTAGGTAATAATACGGCTCATAAAAAAATAAAATTAAAATGACATGTTTATAATGGGGTTTTCTGAGAAAAACTACATTGATCACTGAATTTTAAGGGTTGACGTAGCAAAAATCTGTGTTTTCGAGTAAATATCTCAAGATTGGGTGCAGTTACAATTTAGACTGTTACATCAAATGAAAGGTAATTCGATTGCCTAAAAAACGAGTTATAACACTTTGCCTTGTGATTATTCGTTTTCAAGATATAACGTTTTAAGTGAGTAAGGGTACCGGTCAAAAACACTTTTCTTAACCACCCTGTATCTCCACTGTTATTGAAAATTGACCCACCCACAATTTTTTTCTCCAAATATATCAAGGAATAACCCCTTACAAGGTCGTGGACGGAGTACCAAACACCCTGTATATGTTTGAAAATAAATGTAATAGAAAAACATACTGCAGTCACGATCGGCTGCAAGCCAATCGTATAATACTCTAGATGAATACTTAACTCCGATTTATATTGTAGTTGGGGATAAAGTAGAATTACGCGTGTGTATGTTGTATGTCCTTTATTAAGGACTGCCATTAGATTGCTACTCAAAACTAAAAGACAATATTCAGTGTTTAATTTCATATCTTAAGCTGGGTAAGTCATCGAACAAAAATGTCCTTTTCGCATGGGGGGTGCAGGAAGGACTCACTCAATTCCTTACATGTTTATCCTTTTCCTTGGAACCATTTAAAAATGAACGTGTACAAAATTTCAAATTCGTAGCTTGAAGCGTTCAAAAGTTATCGAAAAATATTGTTGAACACGTGTCTTAAGGACATTTTGTATGGCAGGTACCAGAAGGAGTAAAAGGATTTTGCTGATTAGTAAACTCGAACTTTGTTTTCACTCAAAACTAATTTGTACAAAATTTCGAGTTCATAGCTAAAATAATACTTGAGTTATAGTAAGTTCCGTAAATTAAGTGAAGGCTATTTGACAGGATATTTGTATGGCAGCTACACGAAGGACTAATAGGATTTTCTTCATAATCATACATTTAGCTCCAACTATTGGAAAAATAACACATACAAAATTTCAAAGACGTAGCTTAAACCCTTCTGAAGTTATCGGCAATATTCTTGAACACGTGTTTTAAGGACATTTTGTATGGCAGCTACCAGAAGGAGTAAAAGAATTTCGCTGATTAGTTAACTCGAACTTCCTTTTCACTCAAAACTAACTTATTTAAAATTCCGAATTCGTAGCTAAAAGATTACTTGAGTTATAGTGAGTTTCGTAAATTAAGTCAATACATTTTGACAGGATATTTGTATGGCAGCTACACGAAGGACCAACAGGATTTTCTTCATAATCATATATTTAGCTCCAACTATTTGAAAAATAACACATACAAAATTTCAATGTCGTAGCTTAAACCCTTCTAAAGTTATCGACCAATATTCTTGAACACGTGTTTTAAGGACATTTTGTATGGCAGCTACCAAAAGGAGTAAAAGGATTTCGCTGATTAGTAAACTCCGACTTCCTTTTCACTCAAAACTAACCTGTACAAAATTCCGAATTCGTCGCTAAAAGATTACTTGAGTTATTGTGAGTTTTGTAAATTAAGTGAATACATTTTGACAGGATATTTGTATGGCAGCTACACGAAGGACTAAAAGGATTTTCTTCATAATCATACGTTTAGCTCCAACTGTTGGGAAAATAACACATACAAAATTTCAAAGTCGTAGCTTAAACCCTTCTGAAGTTATCGACCAATATTCTTGAACACGTGTTTTAAGGACATTTTGTATGGCAGCTACCCGAAGGAGTAGGACGATTTTGCCCGTTAACGAACTTAGACTTACAAATTCAACCAAACATCCAGATTCAAAATTTCAAGATCCTAGGTGAAGGCGTTCTTGAGTTATCGTGTTCACGGACAGACGGACGGACGGACGGACGGACGGACGTCAGGCGGATTTGAGGTTTTTGGGCACAAATAAACAAAAAATAATATATAACTTTTTTTCGTCCGAGGCTTGGTTCTATGCGTTACAAACTTTTCGGCTGGATTAAACTTATAATACTCTATATGATTTCATCTAGAGTATAAAAATCTGCCAATGGTCTGAGCAAAACTTTATTATTTTTCAATCAGTCAAAATTCGGGGGCGATCAAAGTCAAATATATCACCAATTGTTTGGAGCTTATGAGGTTTCTTGGAAAGTTAATTTTGTTCTTAAAATAAAAATGTTTAAAATAGAGATTTTTAGCCGATTAAACATTGAAAAAGCCCGTGTAGGCTATTCGAATTTCGGTAAATTATGTACACTAAAAGCCCATAGAAGTAAAAAGGAATATGCTGCGACTTAAGAGATATTACGAATTGTTAAAACGTATACAAACCGATTACATCCACTTGGGGTTGAATTTCGAAAAAATTGTTTTTATCTGATTTAAGAAGCAATTTGTTATCTCAGACACTAGGAATTTTAAAAATTTGTGAAAACGTAGGAAAACACGCCCTTGGTTTTTGAAATTCGTAAAATTGTGTAATTTTATATCTCATCAGAACTAATGGATGGCAAAATTGTGAAAACATCTGCAAACCCTTAGGGGTTGAATATTCAAAAATTCAAAAATGGGTTTTTATGCGATTATATAAAAGTTCTGTGGAATTGAAAAGCGATCTAATATCTCATTCATATCCAAAAAAATGTCGCAGCTGAGAAAAGTATACAACTCCCTTATACCCCTTAGAGTTGAATATCTAAAAATACTGAAATTGACTTTTTGGCGATTATATTGGAAGCATTAGGAAGGAAAAATGAAGTCGATATTACATCAAATCTAAGCAATATGTAGGAATTTGTGAAAACATGTGCAACCTCCTAACACCTACTTGGAGGTTGAATATCCAAAAATCCTGAAAGGAGTTAATAGATAAATATGAAGATAGCGCAAGAAAGTAAAATTTCTTCAATTGAGTCAATTTCTTATGACTTATACCCTCTCAGGGGTTAAAAAAGGAAAGAACTTAATAACAGGTTTTAGGCGATTATTACGCAGGCCTGTGAAAGTGGAAAGATATTCAATGTCTAATCAGACCTAAGGGATATAGCAGAATTCGTGGAAATGTATACAACCCCATTACACCCCCCTAGTGGTTGAATATCAAAAATCTTGAAAATACTTTCTAGGCATTTAAGTGAGGAATCCGTAGAATAAACATTAATTTAATATTTAAGAAGACCTAAGAGATATGATGAAATTCGTGAAAGTATATGCATTCTATTTTCTTTTATCATTTCTTTTGCTCCACTTGTACTCTAATGGAATTTGAATTATTTTTAACTGAATCGCTTAACTAGTAGATCTACATACACCAACCAAATTTCAGCTTTCTAGCGTAAGCTATTCTATAGATAGGAAAAACACCCCCACCCTTGTATTCTATAAAATAATTATTAGTTCTCGAGATATAAAAAGGGGAAATATATCTTTTTCGCCCTCCCCCACCGTCTCCCCTTACACACACCTCCAATTTTTTGTTTACCCTATTACGAGTCTATAAGGCCTATTTCCCATAAACATTTTAAACAACGGGTTCTTGAGATAAGATACGAGATTCTTAAGAAAAATTTTTATCCCCCCAACTTCTATGTCCCACCGACCCCCTTAAAAAATTTTACTTTTATCAAACTCCATTTAATGACATACCAAATTTTATTTTTCTAGCGTAATTGGTTCCTGAGATATTGTAGTGGTCAACGCATGCTCGTGGTCTTGTACTACGAGCAGCGCCTGTTTCCTGAAATAAGAACTTTCACTCATGGCACCTGAGGATGCCGATGTGTGGAGCTTACCTGACTAGAACTATGGCACCTATGGATGCCAAAGTGTATGACTAGTCAGGCTTGTATTTTCTCTGTAAAAAATAGTTAAATTAGTAATTACCTCTTTTCTAAAAAAAAGACGAACGAGACTTGTTTGGTGTTTTAAAAGGTTTTATATTTCTGGTGATAAAAAAAAGACTGAGAGCTTAATCATAACATCGAACAACTTAAATACTAAATTATCGCTAAATAAGTATTTGGAAAATGGGCCAGTCGTTCAACCCATTGCAAAAGTCCATGCAGTTGGAATTTGCCGATCAAGACAATCGGCAATTTTTAGTGACCCACAAATGGTGCAACCAACTGAAAGTGCAATGCGCCTATATGTGGGTCGCGACTATTTTGCAATTTGATCGCGAGGGAAAAATATAATAAAATGAAAAATAAAAAATAAGCAAAACAAAACAAAGCGAACAAAGTAGCAGCTCGACCATTTCCAGTACCTATGGCACGCGACATGTTCTGACCACTGATATATAATATATGGATACCTCATCGGCTCATTTCCCTATACGATATGACATATTGAAATAGCCGACGAAATCGTACCCTCTCGCTCCTTCTTAAAAATTCGAACTTCGAAAAACATGGGCAACAACTTAAAGAAAATTAAAAACTTTTCAATTTGAATTATCAGTTCTGACAATTCAAATTGTTCGATTTGATGGTGAGAAGTTGTGTTTTGCGCTCGAAATTCACAACACAACTCACAGTTAACTTCAATTTTTTTATTAATAAATTTCTTGGGAAATAAAAGCTTCAGGAATATTTATAACGGTTGAGCATGTAATACGTTATTTTTGAATTTGGCGCCATACCGATAAGTACATGGTATTATATTCGTACTGCAGTAGCCAATATTACCTGTACAATTTACACAGCTTAGTTGCAATTTTATGAACTCATTTTCTTTCAATACCTTGCATTGTTTATCCAAAAAAGTATTTATCAAATTCAAATTATTTGGTAATTTTTCAATTCGAAATTACACCTAAAAATTCGGATTTCATTTTTCATGTTGGCTAATCTGATAGTTCTGTCATTGTTTTCCTTCTCGCCTTAATACATGCATACCGTGCTACTAACTCTTTCCTTCTTAAGATTCAGGTCATCCGTGGCTCAATCCTAATTTGTACCCCGGATAACTTTCGAAGTTTCTCTAAACTTAAAATGAATTGAATTTGTGAAAGAAACATAAAGAAATGTTTCAATCAAAAATTATTTTATTTGCATTACCAATTTTAAATCTAATGAATGTTTAAAATCATCAAAATTTTGTTCAATAATGCAGAACCTCGGGTTATCATGGACACCTTTTTCGGATATTGACATTTTAAAAACGTCGGCCATGTGAGATAGCAAATCAAGGCCTCCATTTGATATATCTCAGTGGTTCTGACTCAGCAGTAAAGGAGAATCCAGTGGATTCCCCTGGCTGTGACGTCACATTACCGTACCTCAGGCCAAGAATTGCAATTCGAACTGTTTACGGTCGAGTTGCTAGGTTGTTGTTTTTGTTTTGATTAATTTTTTAAAAACAAAGAAGAACGACTGGCCTGAATTAAAATAATATTCGTCGGGAGGAAATGTAAACGCCGGATGCTGCCCTTTGGCTGGGCACAACATCCCTCCCCATCCTAACGAGTTTGCATTTACTCCCGAGTTACAAATTTCTATTCGATATACTGTACAGCATGCTTTTTACAAATTTCTATTCGATATACTGTACAACTAATTGAAAATTGAGCTTAAATGCGTTGAATGAAGAGAAAAAACAAGCCAATCGTATAATACTCTAGATGAATACTGAACTCCGATTTATATTGTAGTTGGGGATAAAGTATAATTACGTGTGTGCATGTTGTATGTCCTTTATTAAGGACTGCTATTAGATTGCTACTCAAAACTAAAAGACAATATTCAGTGTTTAACTTCATACCTTGAACTGGGTAAGTCATCGAAAAAAAATGTCCTTTTTAAAGGACTTTCACATGGGAGGTGCAGGAAGGACTCACTCGATTTCTTACATATTTAACCTTTTCCTTGGAACTATTCAAAAATTAATGTGTACAAAATTTCAAATTCGAAGCTTGAAGCGTTCAAAAATTATCGGAAAATATTGTTGAACACGTGTTTTAAGGACATTTTTTATGGCAACTACCAGAAGGAGTAAAAGGATTTCGCTGATTAGTAAACTCGAACTTCCTTTTTACTCAAAAATAATTTGTACAAAATTCCGAATTCGTAGCTAAAAGATTACTTGAGTTATAGCGAGTTCTGTAAATTAAGTGATAACGTTTTGACAGGATATTTGTATGGCAGCTACACGAAGGACTAATAGGATTTTCTTCATAATCATACATTTAACTCAAACTATTGGAAAAATACTACATACAAAATTTCAAAGACGTAGCTAAAACCGTTCTGAAGTTATTGGTAATATTCTTGAACACGTGTTTTAAGGACATTTTGTATGGCAGCTACCAGAAGGAGTGAAAGGATTTCGCTGATTAGTAAACTCGAACTTCCTTTTCACTCAATACTAACTTGTACAAAATTCTGAATTCGTAGCTAAAAGATTACTTGAGTTATAGTGAGTTTCGTAAATTAAGTGAATACATTTTGACAGGATATTTGTATGGCAGCTACACGAAGGACTAACAGGATTTCTTTCATAATCATATATTTAGCTCCAACTATTGAAAAAATAACACATACAAAATTTGAATGACGTAGCTTAAACCCTTCTGAAGTTATCGACCAATATTCTTGAAGAAGTGTTTTAAGGACATTTTGTATGGCAGCTACCAGAAGGAGTAAAAGGATTTCGCTGATTAGTAAGCTCCGACTTCCTTTTCACTCAAAACTAACTTGTACAAAATTCCGAATTCGTAGCTAAAAGATTACTTGAGTTATTGTGAGTTTTGTAAATTAAGTGAATACATTTTGACAGGATATTTGTATGGCAGCTACACGAAGGACTAAAAGGATTTTCTTCATAATCATATATTTAGCTCCAACTATTGGAAAAATAACACATACAAAATTTCAAAGTCGTAGCTTAAACCCTTCTGAAGTTATCGACCAATATTCTTGAACACGTGTTTTAAGGACATTTTGTATGGCAGCTACCCGAAGGAGTAGGACGATTTTGCCCGTTAACGAACTTAGCCTTACAAATTCAACCAAACATCCAGATTCAAAATTTCAAGATCCTAGGTGAAGGCGTTCTTGAGTTATCGTGTTCACGGACAGACAGACGGACGGACGGACGGACGGACGGACGTCAGGCGGATTTGAGGTTTTTGGCCACAAATAAACAAAAAATAATATATAACTTTTTTTCGTCCGAGGCTTGGTTCTATGCGTTACAAACTTTTGGGCTGGATTAAACTTATAATACTCTATATGATTTCATCTAGAGTATAAAAAATAAAAATATATGACAATCTATAATTTAAACTAATGCGAACGTGATGTTATCCGTATCTCTTGCCGGGGACTGTGGTGCTGGTCTCTTGATGTAGGGCTGGGTCTTTGGATGCTGCGTCCTTCGTGATGACCTCATGTGCAATTCGGGCAGAGTGGGCTCTTCATGTACGGCTCCTCTTGATGAGTTCGAAAACGATGGTGACGCTAGACGTTTTGACTTGTTTCGCGCTTTGACGAACCGTAAACAAATCAGACCGACTATTATTGATAGTGCGGGAAATGAACTTAGTGATACCATGGAGTAGCGATGGAATATGAGCTCTTGGCCTTGTTGAACGATTTTTCTTGCGTCGTCTGCTCGATTTAGATCGTCTTGCAGGGCGTCTAAGGTTTTTCTCCCTTCGGCCAAGGAGGCTGCGTGGCGGTGTGAAACGATCTTTCATACGGCAATCTTATCTCCCTGTTTCCAAATTCACAGGGCTGCGTGATCTTAAATATCCCCAATCCAGTCAAATTTACGGCATAATGGGCTCCATTGTAAGAGGTAGACAGTATGATGGGGCTTTTTAGTTTGTATAGCCATTGATTGCTGGCTATCATCTTGGTGAAAACTCCTTCAGTTGCTGGCACTGCCACGTGTTTGCAAGTGACTTCTGCGGAGCGTGAATGTTGTAGTAGTTCGACCAGGCATTCGGGACTTCCGTTTGTCAGGATTGGTCCGTTGTTGGGGCATATGGCTAACGTAGACGTCTTATTGAAGGCCACTTGTGTACATCGTGAATAGTCCTGCTGTGATAGCGTGATGAATGCGTTCTGGGACTCTGCCTCTGCGATGTAGGGGTACTGTGTTTGGAGCAATAGATCCCATTTTTCGTTGAGTTTTGATGGTAGGTAATGCACTCTCTGAACGGCGAACAGAATTGCTTCTGGTAGCGGAATTACAATTTTAAGCACCAGATTTTGCTCGTCCTGGAAAACTGTTGTTTTTGCTGCTTGATGTAAGGCGAATAGATCTTGGAAAAACGGCTTCGTTTTCGCTGTTACTAGGAGAAGTCTTAGAGTCTTCGTAATATCGGTGACATCTAGTATGAACGGATGTAATTTGCCATTGTATAAATCATTTAGAATGGATAATTCTGTGGATTGTCTACCTTAAACTTCTAGTAGATTGGAGTTTATGATAGCCAGTAGTTCGTATATATTCGTCTTGACTTTAAGTTCTGCCAATTCGCTGTTTATTTTTGATGTGAAATTGTCGTGTTCTGCTCCTAGCATGCGAAGATTCTCCGAGATGAGACTTATGTCGGATGTTAATGCTGATACGGGTTTGCTTAATCTATCAAAATTCGAACTCATTACAGTTATCTGGTGTTTGAGTAATTCGAACGTTTGCGAGTCTTGTTTTCCTAGTATATTCAGTTGGTTATAGATTTTATGTGCATCCTCGCTATCCATACTTCCAAAGGCCCATTTGGCGAATTTACCTATGAATTCTATTGCTCATCTGAATCTTCTGGGGCTGAGTGCGTGGCGCATATGGTCGTTATTTCGACGCAAGGTTTGAATTATCGTCGTAGTTTCCTTCACCATTAGTTGACACGTCCTCTGGAAGTTTCGCTTGGTATCGTTTTCTCTCACTAAGTTGCATAACTGGTCGATTTGACGGTCATAGCGGTTGGCGATGTCCAAAACGGTCGAGTAGTTCATGGGTGTGAATTCAATGTAAATGGTCCACATGCTTTTAGAAAATATGACATCTACAGTTTTTTCGAAATTTGCTGCCGTGTCCTTCAACTGGATGTTTTGGTACGGTTGTATTTCTTCCGGGGATACAGATAACAAAACGTGCGGTAATAAATGGAATATGTATTGTATTTATATTGTTATATTATTTGATCTACGTTAAAGTCTTAGTGTTATTTATCATTAATAATTATTCATATTTATTTATTGCGTTTATTATTTAACAATGTCTTATGCATTTAAAAACATTACATAATTTCTTATATTGCGATTTTTTTTTTTATTTCAAATAAAATATTTTTATTTCAAATAAAATTTTTATTAAAAAGAAACTTTTTAATAAAAATTTTATGGACTTTACGTAATTCCATGTGATTTTAGTATATTAGTTAAGTGTATAATAGCATTTTTGTGATTTAACTTTGTTTGGATTTTGTACATTAGTTAAATGTAGTATTTATGATTTAACTTAATTTAGATTTTTTGTGTAGTAGTTAAATGTAGTATTTATATGATTTAACTTTATTTAAATTTTTGTGTAGTAGTTAAATGTAGTAGTTATGTGATATAACTTTTATTTAGATTTTTGTGGAGTAGTTAAATGTAATTATGTGATTTAACTAGTTTTAGATTTTTGTGTAGTAGTTAAATGTAGTAGTTATGTGATATAACTTTTATTTAGTTTTTTGTGGAGGAGTTAAATGTAGTTATGTGATTTAACTTGTTTTAGATTTTTGTGTAGAAGTTAAATGTAGTAGTTATGCGATTTAACTTTGAATATTGTGTGAATATTGTTTGAATGTTGTGTTTACCTAAAAATAAAAATAAAAAATAAAATAGAATCGAATGATATTCGATTTTAAGGAAATGACCTATACCAGTGCTGAATTAAGTTTTGAGCTTATCTACCGGTTCTACAAGATCGTGGTGGTAGCCGCTGGCTTGGTTAAGGGTACGGAAATAGCGACAGTGTCCTAACTGGTCCGGAATGTCTATGATTCTGGGCAGTGGAATCGAGCGCTTTATGGTGACTTCGTTTAATTTGCGTGAAGTCACCATACCCTTTTCCATCGGCCGTTTTCTGGGCACTGCAACGAGTGCAGGATTCCAGAGTGACATACCTTTTTGTAAAATACCGACCGACGGGGTATTGGCATGTTTTTTAATCTCGACTTTATGCTTTAGGCACTGTTTGGGACTAGTGTTGCCCGCCGAGGTCTTAGTTTTCCTATGCTTTAGATTGTGGAAGACTGGAACAAGATCAGCATTTAGAGGATCATCTGGAGTAAAGTTTAAAGTGGGTATCATCACTTTATTTGCTTTGACTTTTGCGATAGTTTTACCGATGTGAATACCCGAACTGATTTCCTGAGATTTCCCTAATACATCACGCTTTTGGACTGGTACTCTGGGCTTCGTAACTTTCTGTGTACGAGTTTGAATACCGAAAAGTCTGCAATGGTTATCCAATTGCGCCAGTCTCTTTAGCGGGAATGTCTCTGCTGCTTCGTGTCCACCGCTGAGGAGTGTTAAGGTTTTGGCAGTGGTGTCGATTATGGATCGGTTCCATAAGATATCCCGACCTAAAATTCCATCTGCTGGAATTCCATTTAAATCGTCTACCAAGTGCCATTTCGCCCTAAAATGTAGTTTAGGGTGAATTCCTATTAGAATGGTGCCTAAGGTTCTACCTAAAGTACCAAATACTCCACCTATGTGCCTTCTTTCGCGTTTATCCATCGTTCGAAGGTTCTTCATCGCCGATTGTTGTAAAAGACTTGTATCGGCCCCTGTGTCCAATTGCACTACAATCTTACCAGATTTTGCTAGAGAACAGGGGAACTCGATGAATACATCGTCGTCGATATCCTTCGTTAACGTATCTACTAGGGCGGATTTTTTGGTGCAATCCACGCCTCTCCGTTTATTGGACACGCTTTTTAATTGCCTACGCACAGGACATACTTTTGTTTTCATCTTACATCCGAGTAAGTTTGTTCGGATGAAAAGGTAGGTGAAGTGCAAGAACTGTAGGAAGCTGGTACCCAGAGTTGAGTTTATGCTCTTCTGGGGATTGATTTGCTTCCTTTTTGTATCGCTTTTTGATTTGCGGTTCCTACGCTTAGTGTTTGTCATAGGAACTGAGTTAATTGTATTAATACTTATTATCTTATTATTATTGTTAGTGTCGTTGCTAACATTTTGGAGGGTTGAAGTGTGGATCATATTTGTCGGGGTGCAGCGTTTAATGTTGAGCTGACATTCTAATCGGTTGCGATGCTTTTTTAAATAATTACTCTTGTTAAAACAAATGTCTTCAATATGTCCAAGTCTAGAACACCATTCACATTTTAGCTTAAGAATGCGACTTGAACGGGTGTTTTGGAACGTGTGTAGCTTTGAACGGTTCCTATAATTCACCAACGGCGCTGAGACATTGATAATGTCCTTAGTTGTGACCTGGTGCGTCATCTTGATCTTGCGCAATATGTTATCGAGAGTTTTAGTTGTTAACGTTTTGAAAGGGAAAAAAAAATTATGAGAAACTCTTGAATGTATACGTATAGGACTTGTGTGTAATTTTTCAGAGACTAGGAATATCTATCGGATTTTAAAAATTGAAAAAGGAAAATGCGTGTGCGTTCCCATTGGCGATGTATTAAACACGACAAAATTTATGAAAAAAAAAGAAAATTTAGAAAAATCACCGAATTTGAAGAAGCTAAAGAAAAATTACTGCTGAAGGCGAATGTATGCATTCTCGACTCCATGCCAACAAGCACAGGCTTACAGTCATTCTTTGCTGAGAGACTTCAATTCCGTATTTTTGACTATCGGGCCTATGCCGATAAGTAGTAATGCGACTGTTAAGTATACCCATAGGAGTAAAGGGTTACTAACAGGTTGAAAACCGGAATGGTTGAAGAAAGGAGAAACGAAAAAGTTTCTTTTTTGAGTTGAGAGAAAAAAAAAGTGTTGCTTTTTTTTTTTTAAAATAAAAAAAAAATTTGAATTCCGACCAAGTATATGATTAACATATACCAGGACGAATCCTACCGGCTGCGCCAAAATGTAGTGGTCAACGCATGCTCGTGGTCTTGTACTACGAGCAGCGCCTGTTTCCTGAAATAAGAACTTTCACTCATGGCACCTGAGGATGCCGATGTGTGGAGCTTACCTGACTAGAACTATGGCACCTATGGATGCCAAAGTGTATGACTAGTCAGGCTTGTATTTTCTCTGTAAAAAATAGTTAAATTAGTAATTACCTCTTTTCTAAAAAAAAGACGAACGAGACTTGTTTGGTGTTTTAAAAGGTTTTATATTTCTGGTGATAAAAAAAAGACTGAGAGCTTAATCATAACATCGAACAACTTAAATACTAAATTATCGCTAAATAAGTATTTGGAAAATGGGCCAGTCGTTCAACCCATTGCAAAAGTCCATGCAGTTGGAATTTGCCGATCAAGACAATCGGCAATTTTTAGTGACCCACAAATGGTGCAACCAACTGAAAGTGCAATGCGCCTATATGTGGGTCGCGACTATTTTGCAATTTGATCGCGAGGGAAAAATATAATAAAATGAAAAATAAAAAATAAGCAAAACAAAACAAAGCGAACAAAGTAGCAGCTCGACCATTTCCAGTACCTATGGCACGCGACATGTTCTGACTCAGCAGTAAAGGAGAATCCAGTGGATTCCCCTGGCTGTGACGTCACATTACCGTACCTCAGGCCAAGAATTGCAATTCGAACTGTTTACGGTCGAGTTGCTAGGTTGTTGTTTTTGTTTTGATTAATTTTTTAAAAACAAAGAAGAACGACTGGCCTGAATTAAAATAATATTCGTCGGGAGGAAATGTAAACGCCGGATGCTGCCCTTTGGCTGGGCACAACAATATCGTAATCTAAAGTTTTTCACACCCACCCCCCACCCCTAGACGTCTCTCTTCCAACTCAAAAATTTTATTTCTAGTCTCCTAGTATATCTACAGTCCGTCTTTAAGTTTCAATATCATGACATTAACCGTGTAGGAGATATGGATTGAAGCAGTGGCGGCTCGCCACATGAGGCTATTGAGACTGAGCCTCACCATTTTACAGAGGAAAAAGTCATCAAGTTACTACTGATTTTTTGTTTTGAAAATGTTACTTAATGACTTTCCGCAGTAAACCGACGTCTTTACTCATATAGTTTTAGTCCAATAAAGTCGTGTTTTAATATTCCAATTCAGTCTCACCTGCTAAAAAAGGCACGAGCCGCCACTGGATTGAAGAATGTCTAATCTCGGCTTTCGAGCGTTTCGAACGTTTTTTTCCCCACACAATTCGATTCCCTAAAAAACAAGCTATAACATGTTAAATTCTGGTTACTATTATAGTTTTGAACATATAACAGTTTCTATGAGGAGAGTACATGTCCAAAAGACTTTTCTTTACCATCCTTATTTCCTCGGATATTGAAAACTGACCCATTTTGTAGAACATGTTTTTTCTCAAAATACAACAAGGAATCACTCCTTAAAATATTGTCACTCATGTACCGGATACTCTGAATAGTAGCCGGAACGGTACGGAACCCTAAAACAAGCAAACTACACAACAAAATCCGGATCTACATTCAACCGCCAAAAGGTAATACACCAAAAACACTGCTAGCTGAAATAATTAAAGCACGAATCGCAGCAGAAACTGCAACATCACACACCAACAAAGAAAATTGCCCAACACGTGTGTTTGGAACTAGCCCCATCAGCTGACTGGTTTTGAACTGGCTCCATCAGATGATCGGACTTGCCGTGTTCGCCACCTCTGACTTTTGCCGGTTAATGGTATAAACACAATTGTGACGAACCTCGCAAGCGGCGAGCGAAATTCGTCGAAAAAGTTCGCCTTCGTTAATGGAGAAACCCAATGCGGGCGAATTTCGCCGTCGATTTCATGCTTATTTATTTATAATTTTATGCTTTTTACTTACCAATAGATTAAAAAAACACACAAAATGCACTTTTCGCCAAAATATGTGTCGCAAGAAGTTGTTGTGTCTAATTTTCACTTTCAACTCTAATAAAAAACACTGCCAACTGTGATGGCGATGGCAAAATTAGAAATTAAAAATTAAAAAGTTCGCCCAACCGATCACCGTCGTAATTCTGCGTCAAAACGTGTGTTGCAGTACAATTTTAAAATTTTGACAGCGAATTTCGCCGCCGCTGGCGAAGTTCGTCGCAATTGTGTTTATACCATAAGGCATTCGGTTTTGTTCTGGCTTGTGTTTCAACCACCGACCGAGTCGGATAAAGAAAAAATGAAGTAAAAAAAGTCGTCGAAAACAATCCAGTTTGAGTTCATTCGTTGTGTTGTCAAAGCCCAATCCCGGGCTTAATAAGTTAAGTATTAGAAAGGTTGTGGAATTAAACAATGTTTCTAAACTTATTTTTAAATGTGTTTTATTTTTAAATTTGTTAATTGCCGCGTCTTGTTAGGACATATTAGGGCATTCGAGTATCCAGTTAGTGGGTTATTTAACAAGTGGTTTACAATATCCCTTATAGCTATGAGAAAACCTCTGTTTCCTGTTCTTAAGAAAAACTATGCATTATTCTATTTACGGATTTACTGACCACATGTTGGTCGCTCAATTAAGTGTTTGCACTTGTTTTATTTATTGGTAAAGTTTTAGTATCACGCACAAGCGAAAAAGTAATGTAAGATATTTTTCATATTTGACATTTACGTTCCAAATGAAACTATGGTATGTTTTAGGATGTGGTCAATAAAAATTTTTGACATTCGGGACGTAAAACTATATAAAAAACCGATTTCAAATTTTTAATTTTGCTCACTCAGTCAGTACATTTTATTCGAACCACCATGACGGTTCCGTTTGACGTTTCGACTGACTTTCGTCACATTCGAAATTTTCTTGATGAGACATGTTTAATAATTTCAGATCTTCTAAGTGTATCTCTGTGTTTAAAATTTTGTGTTCGATTAGTGCTTTGATGTATGGTATATGTTCATGTTGCAATATTTTATTGGTATACCTTGCAAGAAAGCGCTACCGGAAAGTTCGCATACATTCAGAAGATTCAATACAGTGACACCAGAATTTTTCTGGTGTTAGAAATTTCTTCTAGTGGATGTAACTCTCCTTTATATACTCGTGCAACTGGCAAAGCACGTTTGAAATGACCAACGACTGCGACCTGCGCCATTCAAATTTGAACCTTCAAACCTGGGATATGATTTTTTTAAAATTATGCGATTATAACATTAGGCCAACCTGCAACTCGGGTAGCGCCTTCTTGCAGCGATGGCGCGTGCTGCTAGTGTTTATTGCATATGTACGCATATGCAATAAACATTAGCAGAACGCGCCATCCGACTTCACAAAACTTCTAGTTGTTTTTCTGCGTCGCAAGAATTTCGGTATCGGTTTCCGTATTTTACCCGGTAACCACCGGTTATCGTTAACCAAGAGTAAAGAAGACGGCAATATTAAAAGAAAGAGGTAGAGAATCACACGCATGTACACCGATACGAAGTATATAAGTTAATTTTGTCCCAGAGGCGTATTCGTTTTAACTGAAAGATTACCGGTTAATGCTACGCCGGAGCTCCGGCGGACTTATCTGGTAATTTTCTTGCAGGGTATTGAACTTTATTTAGTGTGATGGTGCAATTTACAAAGGATATGATTGAGTTCATTGGCAAAAATAGCTCGTTCTCTCTACAGTTTTGCATTATAGGTTTTCTTCCCTTTACATTTGTTATTAGGAGTGTACCTTTAGTTATTTCGTCCATTTTCATTTTGTTAGGTATTTTGGTAAGTTACAATTAATTTCGTCATTAAGTTTATTCAGATGCTACACATAAGGTCATATTTGGTTCTTAATTTTGATGACTAGAGAATTTTGATTTAATAATTTTATTATTTGGTATGGTATGGTATATATTTCAAGGTGAAGGACTGGGCTAACATTTGTGAAAAGGTGGTTACTGTTAGTATGATCGTTATTTTTGTTCCCTCAATCTCCTCTACTGTTATCTTGGTATAGTAGCACATTACTAGAGGTAGCAGTATCGTCGTAATTATTGTCGGTTTCATCTGGAAAGAGAGGTGATTTTCCTTTCAGTCTTTTGCGTTTTTGTTTCAATTGATTAGGGTGAGGGTTACTTTGTTTATTTATTATAAATTTCGGTAAAAGTTTGTTAAAGATGGGGTTTTGTATGAATTTTTCTTCTATTTCTGTTTCTTGTAGATTTTTCTTGTGTTTTGTCATGTATTCTAATTTTGCCTGCTTTATTCTACTGTGGATTTCCTCGTTGTCACATTCGTTGTGGTGTATTTTTATACTCTAGATGAAATCATGTAGAGTATTATAAGTTTAATCCAGCCCAAAAGTTTGTAACGCATAGAACCAAGCCTCGGACGAAAAAAAGTTATATATTATTTTTTGTTTATTTGTGGCCAAAAACCTCAAATCTGCCTGACGTCCGTCCGTCCGTCCGTCCGTCCGTCCGTCCGTCTGTCCGTGAACACGATAACTCAAGAACGCCTTCACCTAGGATCTTGAAATTTTGAATCTGGATGTTTGGTTGAATTTGTAAGGCTAAGTTCGTTAACGGGCAAAATCGTCCTACTCCTTCGGGTAGCTGCCATACAAAATGTCCTTAAAACACGTGTTCAAGAATATTGGTCGATAACTTCAGAAGGGTTTAAGCTACGACATTGAAATTTTGTATGTGTTATTTTTCCAATAGTTGGAGCTAAATATATGTTTATGAAGAACATCCTGTTAGTCCTTCGTGTAGCTGCCATACAAATATTCTGTCAAAATGTATTCACTTAATTTACGAAACTCACTATAACTCAAGTAATCTTTTAGCTACGAATTCGGAATTTTGTACAAATTAGTTTTGAGTGAAAAGAAAGATTGGCTTTACTAGTCAGCGAAATCCTTTTACTCCTTCTGGTAGCTGCCATACAAAATGTCCTTAAAACACGTGTTTAAGAATATTGGCCGATAACTTCAGAAGGGTTTAAGCTACGACTTTGAAATTTTGGTTGTCTTATTTTTCCAATAGTTAGAGCTAAATGTATGATTATGAAGAAAATCCTAATAGTCCTTCGTGTAGCTGCCATACAAATATCCTGTCAAAATGTATTCACTTAATTTACGGAACTTACTATAACTCAAGTAATCTTTTAGCTATGAATTGGAAATTTTGTGCAAATTAGTTTTGAGTAAAAACGAAGTTCGAGTTTACTAATCAGGGGAATCCTTTTACTCCATCTGGTAGCTGCCATACAAAATGTCCTTAAGACATGTGTTCAACAATATTTTTCGATAACTTTTGAACGCTTCAAGCTACGAATTTGAAATTTTGTACACGTTCATTTTTAAATGGTTTCAAGGAAAAGGATAAATATGTGAGAAATCGAGTGAGTCCTTCTTGCACATCCCATGTAAAAGTCCTTCAAAAAGAATATTTTTTTTCGGTGACTTACCCAGTTCAAGATATGAAATTAAACACTGAATATTATCATTTAGTTTTGAGTAGCAATCTAATGGTAGTCCTTAATAAAGGACATACAACATGCACACACGTAATTCTACTTTATCCCCAACTACAATATAAATCGGAGTTCAGTATTCATCTAGAGTATTATACGATTGGCTTGCAGCCGATCGTGACTGCAGTATGTTTATAGGTGGTTCCTGCGTTGTGCTTACTCTCATTGTATCTTTTCATTATAGTGGATATTGGGTCTAAGTTTGATAGCGTTTTCTGCTTTTTCTCTCCTATTGTCCAAATTCTAAGTTCTTCGTTAAGTGTATTATGTAACCTTTCAATATCTGCATTACCTGTGTGTTAGTTCGGCGTTGTAAAATGTGTTTCTATTCCTTCCTCAATTAAGAAATTCTTTATAGATTCAGTTCTTCGTTATCTATTATTAGTACTTTTGGTTTACCAATTACTCCAAGTGAATTTGATAATACCGGCAGTATATCATTCCATTTCCGTGACTTCAGTTTTTGCACGGTGGCAAATTTGCTGAATTTGTCAATCATCGATCAGATCTTTTTGTGTTCGTAGCCAAATATCTATGGTATGTGAACGATCTCTCTGGGGTTTTCCGGAGTTGGTGTTAAGCCCCAAACACAATGCTCCCGTTCCGTTCCCTTCCGTTCCGTCACGACAAGTGATGTTATGTGATCCGTAAAAGTTGAATTTTGGTCAACTTTTCCGATCCGTTCCGTTACGACCGTTGTGTGCATTTACATGGCCAGCCCATAAGGTCTACTTTGACAGCTGAACGGAAAAGGAGCATTGTGTTCGGGGCTTTAGTTTAAATGGTACCTTAGGTGGGTTTCTGCCGTATTTTGCTTGGTGGCATGTTGCGCAATCGTTAATGATTTCTTGAACGTTTTGCTTAAGGTTTGTAGAGTAAGTTCTTTCCTTTAGGATTTCGTATATTTTGTTTATACCTTCATGGTGTGTTTTCGTGTACATTCTCCGTACTTCCTCCATTATATCCTCATCCGCTATACAGGGTGTTTGGCACTCCGTGTGCCACCTTGTAAGGGGTTATTCCTTGATATATTGGGAGAAAAAAATTGTTCTACAGGGTGGGTCAATTTTCAATATTAGTGGAGATACAGGGTGGTTAAGAAAAGTGTTTTTGACCGGTACCCTCACTCACTTAAAACGTTATATCTTGAAAACGAATAATCACAAGGCAAAGTGTTATAACTCGTTTTTAGGCAATCGAATTACCTTTCATTTGAAGTAACAGTCTAAATTGTAACTGCACCCGATCTTGAGATATTTACTCGAAAACACAAATTTTTGCTACGTGAACCCTTAAAATTCAGTGATCAATGTAGTTTTTCTCAGAAAACCCCATTATAAAAATGTCGTTTTAATTTTATTTTTTTATGAGCCGTATTATTACCTACAAAAGCTGCATACATATGTATGAGTTACGATTAACATTTTGGAAGTAACAGGCAAAAATACATATCGCATAAAAATTAAATATTTAAAAAATCAGTGCATGTTGATCTACGCTACTTGCTTAATTGAAAGAATTTAATAATGGTTTTCATTTCAAATATTTTTGTTATAATAAATGTTCAAAATGGCCACCTTCATTTTGAATGCACGCTAAAGCTCGTTTGGCGAGTGTTCTCTTGGTATTCATATTCCTCAACTGCTGCCTTACTTCTATTGTTGCCGCATCGATCCTGATATTTAGATCTTCCAATGTTTCTACTGGCGTTGCGTAGACAAGGTCCTTCATCCGTCCCCATACAAAGAAATCCATAATAGTAAGATAAGGAGATCTTGCAGGCCAGTGTATCGGTCCATTTCTACCGATCCAGCGATTGCTATAATTGGAATTTAACCAATCTGTGATCTGTCGGCCGTAATGAGCAGGAGCACCATCGTGTTGGTAAAACATGGAAGCCAATCGAACCAGTGGAATATCATCCAACAAGTCCTGTAGATCATTTGATAAAAATGTAAGTAATTGGAGCTATTTAGAGTACGCGGAAGCCTAATAGGTCCAAGTAAATCGTCACCAATCACACCTGCCCATAAATTGACACTGAATCTGTGCTGAAATGATTCCGCTCTTCTTGTGTGTGGATTGCTCTCAGCCCACGTATGTAGGTTGTGGAAGTTTGTGATACCGTCTCTGGTAAATTGGGACTCATCCGTCCACAGAATATTGTTGAAAAAATTGTCGTCATCTATTTGTCGTTCAAGGAGCCAGTTGCAAAACTCCATCCGTTTGGGGAAATCAATGGGTAGCAGCTCCTGTACTGGTGTGTAATGGTAGGCATGGAAGCGTTCTACTTTTAAAATACTCCAAACCTTCCAAGTAGATATGTTAAACTGCAATGCCAAGCGTCGGATACTGATCGATGGATCATTTTGCACTGCTTGTAGTACTCTTTCATCAATCTGAACAGCGCTTATCGGCGCAGGATTTGCATTTACTCTGCTTGTTCTAACGCTGCCAGTTTCCCTAATTCTCCTGTAAACGTCTTGAAATACTCTCCTGCTAGGTGTCCGTCGATGAGGATGTCTCTGGTGGTAAAGCCTTCGCGCGGCTCGTGCATTTTGGTCACACTCTCCATAAATTAACATCATGTCAGCATATTCTTCATTGGAGTACTCAGGCATTTTGAAATAATTTTTTAAATTCTACTGACACCTTCTTCTTAGCAACGTAACTAAAACTGATAAAAATATGAAGGTAGTTTTGCTTTTATAGGCTTTTTATTTTGTAAGACACCCTATTAAAAAGGCATAGTACCGCATCCAGTATTACCTACCACGTCCAGGTAAAAGCATCAATTATGTTGAAACTCACTTACATTTCATTGTTTTCCTTCATACTTTAAATAGTAATAAATGTGCAATAAAAATACTTCAGTACTACCGACAAATTAAACAGATTCTTGGACGAGGTCCACTTTATGGCACTGACTTTTAAATATTTAATTTTTATGCGATATGTATTTTTACCTATTACTTCAAAAATGTTAATCGTAACTCATACATATGTATGCAGCTTTTGTAGGTAATAATACGGCTCATAAAAAAATAAAATTAAAATGACATTTTTATAATGGGGTTTTCTGAGAAAAACTACATTGATCACTGAATTTTTAGGGTTCCAGTTACAATTTGGACTGTTACATCAAATAAAAGGTAATTGCCTAAAAACGAGTTATAACACTTTGCCTTGTGATTATTCGTTTTCAAGATATAAAGTTTTAAGTGAGTGAGAGTACCGGTCAAAAACACTTTTCTTATCCACCCTGTACCTCCACTAATATTGAAAATTGACCCACCCTGTAGAACAATTTTTTTCTCCAAATATATCAAGGAATAACCCCTTACAAGGTGGCACACGGAGTACCAAACACCCTGTATATTCTGCACTTGACACATTTTTTACTGTTTTTGCTGTGATCCTTCCATTTCTTGAATTCAGATTGAAATTCGAGGAATATTTCGGTGTCTTCTATAAAGAGGGCCACTGTTCCTCGTTGTGGGAAATGATTACTGGAAATGCTTTCCATCTGGGTTTTTGGATGCGCAATTTATTAGTTTTTTACTTTTATATTTACTAATTTGCATGTTATTGATTTTACTTTTTGATATTTGTATTTGTATTGGATACATGTTTAGGGGTTTTTCAGATATACCAATGTGATTTGTACTGTGTTCTATTGCACTGTGAATTGTAGCTCCAGTTGAAAGGATTTCTTGATCGTGCATATTTATTTCAATGCGGCTTAACGCGCCGGCTACTATATTATCTTTGCCTTTGATATACAGTATTGTGAAGTCGAATTCTTCTAGGCGTACCTTGTGCTATAATTTGCTTCGTGCTTATTGAGAGTCTTAGAGTCATAGCAAATTGGGTGTTTTCCTTGAGTAAGTACAGCTCCAAGGGTGAAATTGGAAGCATCAGTGGTGAGTGTGAATGGTTTGTTAAAATCGGGGTATTGGATTATAGGGTCGCTTGTAATTAATGTTTTGAGTTCTTTAAATGCTGCTTGGTAATTGGAATCTAGTACATTAATTCTTGAACCGTGCTTAAGGCGTTGGGTTAAGGGTTTTGCAATTTTGGCAAAGTCCTTGATAAATTTACGGTAATAGCCTGTAAGGCCTAAAAATAATTTTATTTGTTTTTGGGTACGTGGTATGGAGTAGTTTACAATCGATTTAATTTTTTCGGCGTTAGGTTTGATACCGTCTTTTGTTATGATATGGCCAAGAAATTCTGTCTCTTTTTTAAAAAATTTCGTTTTCTCATGTTCGACTTTAAGGTTGGCCTTTCTTAGTATTTCGAGGATTGTTTTTATTGATTTTATATGTTCCTGGAGTAATACTGAGAATATTACTATGTCATCTAGATAGACAAAACAGGTTTTTCCTATATGCGGTTGGAGTATATTGTTCATTAGCCTTTGAAACGTAGCTGGGGCGTTTTTAAGTCCAAATGGCATTCTTTTAAATTCGAAGTGACCTTGTTTGGAAGTAAAAGCTGTTTCCAGTTGATCTTGGGGTCCATTTCAATTTGGTGGTAGCCTTTTGTCAGATCTAAGGTTGTAAAGTAAATGGAGTTTCCTAATTTGGATAGGATATTGTCCATTTTAGGAATAGGATATCTGTCTGATACGTTGTTTTCGTTTAGTTTTTTAAAATCTATTACCAGTCTCCACTTTTTTTTTTACCGTATTTACCTGCCTGTATGGTGAGCTAGAGTGTGCAATTATTCCATGTTTTAGCATTTCTTCTAATTGTTTATCAACTTCTTCCTCGTGAATCTGGGGAATTTTGTATGGGTGAATATATACATGGCTATCTGTGGTAGTTTTTATAGTGTGCTTCACTTCATGCGTGAATGTTAAATACTCATTTCCCGTGAACAAATCTTGATATTCTTTAATAATTTCGTCTTTTTCGAATTCCTCCTCGGGGTTCAAGTAGCTTGGTGCTATTTCTTTTTCAATAATATCCAGATCTTCTTCTAAATGAAAGATTTGTTCCTGGTATTTGTCGTATTCCTCCTCGTCTTCTTTGCTGAAATATAGGGGTAGTTCCTGATTTCCGATTTGTAGGATTTTTTTCTTTAAATTTATGATGGTTTGTAGGGTTTCAAGTACGTCTGTGCCCATGATTCCGTTATAAAATCTGTACACCTTTTTCATTATAAAGAATGTGAGATCTCTTGTGTCTCCGAATTCTTTAAAGGCTTTCGTCTTCATTGTTTTGTTGATCGTTACTATTCCGTTTATTGTTGTTATCGTCGTGGGGTTTGCCAGAATTTTGATTCCTTTGGAATCACATAGGTTTTCGTTTACTAAGCTTACTGTGGCGCCTGATTCTACAAGGAATCTGATCGGTCTACTTTTTCCATTGATTTTTATGTGGGGGAGTTTTCTTCCGAGGCCACTAACTGAAAATTTTCAAGTGGTTCCTCTTCGTGGTGAAGTGAGGTATTGTTTGATGATACCGTTCTCATAGTTACATCAGATGGTATGTATATTGGTTATGAGAGTTATTATTATTGTTTTGCTAGTAGATTCCCTGATTACCGTTATATTGAGTATTGTTATGGTATACACTGAGAGAACAGATTCATTCCTGCAATAGAAATATATGCCAAACGAATTACAACAGTTGCAGGAAAAGTTCCTATCCCATTTTTGGAACCGAATTTCTGTCTTGGTCGAACCGAATTTTCGTTTATTGGTATCGAATATATTTTCCGACAACAACATTATTTGTCTAGCCAACCGAATTTCTCAAAAATTTTATTGGAGTTATTTTTGTGTTAAATCCTACACTGAATTCTTTTTTGTTACCTAAGGGGAGGTAGAGAACTCTTCTAAGACACTATTTTCCTAATTCAAATATTATTTCTTACTTACTGACTTAATAAAACCCATTGGATGTGTAGGAATCGAAACCGGTGTTGAAAGTTTTTGGATTGGCGCGCTAACGAAGAACTTTCATTTTCATTTCCCTATGTGCAACTTAACTTAATGTGGATTAACTAAGTTAGGTTAGGTAGCTATTGGCAGAGATAGCTAGCACATAGACCGCTAGATGGGTCCGGTGTGATCCCACTACACAATGGCACGGCGCCTACGGCTGATGGCTGTTTTTTGGCTAATTTTCAAGAACAAACTGAGCCCAATTGGCCGCGGCGGTATTCTTCTATCAAATATTTTTCCGTGTATCTTAGTGCGAAGGAGAGGAGAGTTGGAAGGAATTGTGGATAAGAAAGGAGATACCGAACTTAATCAGTTTTAGGAATGGGAAGGAAGATCAGGAATCGGGTCAGGTACGGTAGTGCACTAGCAGGTGTTAATGATAATAATTTTTCAGTACTATTGGCTGTGATACGATCTACCAAAACAGCAAAGTTGCCTATAGCACTACTGTCTGGTAGCTCTGATGGTATTTGTGAATCTGATAAGAATGTAAAAAGAACTCATTTGCACAGGTTTAAATCCTTTACAAGTGACCCTATTAAACATTTCGCACTGTTCACGATTTATATTAATATTCCGAAACCAATGGCAGCTGAAAAAAATTCATAAATGAATTATGCATTGAGTGGGAGGGAATTGAACCCCGGTAGCAATGTTTTCAAGACCTAGTACACTACCACTGGACTACACCCAGCGTATTAACTAAGTTACCGCAACATTCATTTGGTTGACGGAACACACATTCGGTTATCACAACTGAAAGATGCCGTAAATCGTTTATGACGATCAACATTCTATTGCAACAATCAAAATTGAGTTGCTAGACATTTTTTTGTTCGGTTGTCTCAACAGAACCGCTCAAACGAATTAATTTGATTGTATTAACAGAATGATTCGATTGCGTGTATTGCGTTTTTTATTCCCTTGGAGGAATATTTTTTAGTACAACCGAACACAAATTGCTTCAAGCAAATTCCTGTTACCATAAATGAACTTTGATTGCTGCAACAAAAATTTTATTGACGCAAACTCATGCCAACTAATTATTTCTCTCAATGTAGTATTGAAATTGGTTTGGGGTTGTTCTGAAATTGCTTCTGTTACTATTATTGTTGCGAAAGTTACTTTGTCTGGGTTGTGGGTTAGGATTTTGTTGCATGTTTAATCTGTTATTATGGTTAATTTGATTGTGATTTTGGTAGTTATTGTTGTGTCGAGTTGTGTTGGGATTTTGTGCATTATTTACATTCTGCGGGTTTGGATTTCGGTTATTTGTATGGTTATATTAATTTTGGTTCTGATCATAATTTTTGTTGTATGATTGTGAGTTATGATTGTTTGTAAAAGAATAATTGTTTTCATAATATAAGCCACTTTCTAGTAGCAAGTTCGCGGCTTCTGTAAGGGTAGATACATTGTTTGTTCTAATAAAGCATGCCTTGCTCAAAACTAGGTATTATTCTTAAAAATGCGTTTAATGCCAATTTCTCATTAAGGGCAGTATTATTATTAACCTCGGGTTATTTTCGCCTTAACCAGCTGTTAACTTATCCGAGACATTAAATTTAATCACTGGTTAATTTCTCTGGGTATAAAATGGTATTATTCACCTCAGATTATCGATTTAATAGGTCGGGTTATCTTATCGGCTGGTTTTCCATTTTTTCCAGTCAAACGTCAAAAATTTTATTAATTATTTACAAAATGTGACATTTTTCTTTTTTTGTGAAAATTTAAATTTGTATTTTTAGGAAAAATGTGAATTTTTAGCTGCAATTTTCTCATGGTTGCGGATCTGGGAGCAGTACAAACGTTGTGTGTGATGCACAGTTTACAAGTTGAACGTAAACCATCCCATTTCATTCCAAACGTGTTTTGAGTGTGTGCCACCGGGTGATTGGATTTTATAGTGCGTACAACAGTCTATTAAATACTTGTATCTCCGAAACCCTTCATCATCAATGGCGCGACAGCCCAAATTGGGCCCTGCGCTCCTGAAGTTGTTGCCTCCAATCGTCTCGATCCAATGACCGCGTCTTCCAGCTGCTAATTATTAAGATGGCTTTGCTATCCTCATCAACCGAATCTTCTCATCGTTGGCGTGGTTTGCCTACTGGCTTGTTAACACTCGCTTTGCCTTTAAGAGTACGTTTGGGGATTCTTCTGTCTTCCATCCGCTCAACATGGCCAGCCCACTGCAGTTTACGTAGCTGGATGAACGTTGAAGCTTCTGGCTCTTCGTAGAGTTGATACAACTCATGGTTGTATTTCAGTCCGTTCCTTACTTCACAGGTCCCAAAATTCTTCGGAAGAAATTTCTTTCGAATGCGCTAACTGCTTTTTCGGAAGCCCTTGGAGCTATTAAAATTAAAATTTATTTGTTGGGTAGATTGAGCGGACCCCTTCGAGTGGTGACTGTCTGATGAGTGAGAGTGTGACGGGAGGAGGTTTGAGGCGTTTAGACAAAAAATCTCCTGAATGGTTAATGTCACAAAGTTGAATCTTGATACTTGCTTGTAGACTAGGAACTAGCCGAATAGATTGAAAATAAATTTTTGAAAGTGGTCAGTGGCGTGGGTGGGTGGTAAAAAACCTTGCATTGCGATGTCTCAAGAATCAATTAAACCAGAAAAATGAAATGCGACTTATGTTTAAAGATGGACAATAGAAGTTTGCTGAATAAATTTTTTTTTAGAGAGGCGATGGATCATGGAAGGGATAAGTATTTTTATAAAAAATCACATATCATATCTCAATAACTGTATAAGATGGGATCTTAGAATTAATATGAGAGTTAGGCCTGATATACACCTAGCTCAAAACTGGAGAAAGTGGGTGGAAGGGGTGAGGGTGGAGAACAGTGAAAAGAAAAAAATTCCATTGGCTTTGTAAATTGGAATCGGCATCCCATATGTCGATGTATTATAGATTCGTTGTGCTATTTTGTATTGGCGACGCTCCAGTCGTCTTCTTCGTCAGAATCACTCCTTTTATCCGACAGATGAGATCTTGCCATAACTTCAATCGTGAATAATACAAAATTTGTCAAATCGCCGGTTAAATCCCTGGGTATCGTAGTAAACTGGACTTTTTCACCGGATAAATTTTTCCCTGGGTAACTTTAATCACTGATTACAAAACCAGCGAATCACCGGTTAAAATCGATAACCGGAGGTGAATAATAGCAAATCTCTGGGAAAACTGGAATTAACCAGAGGTTATAAATAACCCGAAGTGAATAATACGGCCCTAAGGCTAGGTTTAAAAGCTTCATTATTTTCAATTTCACCATCTAATAAATATTTATCGTTTAATTTAACTAGATTTTTTGATATTCTAGAAAATATTTGATGAATCAATGCATTACGGTTGGTTGAAAGTATTTCGGCTGTCAGGTCTTTATAGGATTGCGTTATACTGAAAGCTGATTCCAATTAGCTTTTATTTGTTTGCCAATTGGTCGTCGGTGCTTTGTTAACTTCATCTAGGGCTCGTCCTTTTAGTCGTCTATATATTATGCGACAGAGCATTTGTTGGTGCTCAACATGCTGAGATAGTAATTATTTCGTCTGCCTCGGCGATCCAATTCCTTAATGACGCTTGAGAAGCCATATTTTGGAGGTCTTCAAAAGAAATACCGAGTCCTGCACGGACCGGGACCTGTCCTACTGGTTCTACCATTATCGATTAAATTACCTTATTTACGTTAGTGCGGCTCTTTGGCGGTTGAATTAAACGCCTGCGTTCGCGGTTGAATTTAAAGCCTGTGTTTGCGGTTGAATTTGGTTTTTTTTTTTTCAATTCTTTCCCAACTCTAAAGTTGGTGAGAAATGGCACCATTTGGGCACACTTCCTCAGCTTAAAGAACTGGTGACCATACTGTCTCCTTGTTCAATGAGCTGGAAAAATTTTCACCATATCGAGATACTCATGCATGTATGCCGACATTGGGCTCAAAGTCTATTAAATCTATACCATAACCCGAAAGTACTCCCCAGACAGCACAATGCACTGGTATAAGGGGTAGTACCGTGATATAAGCTATTTATTATCTATTCCGTTAATCAGAAGAAGAGAAAGAAATAAAAAAAAGTAATTGCAAAATGTAAAAAAAAAAATAATAAAAAGAGTTAGTAATTACTAATAAATATAATCAAAAAGTAGTTAGAGGAAAGAAAAAGAAAAATGAAAAGAAGAAAAGAGAAGTTTAATATTTAAAATACGTAAAACATGCAGAAATAACACAACACAAGCCACAGCCATTCTCTAGAATCTTCGAGAGTCTCATAAATTCGCCAGAATAATTCTCTGTTTCTAGGTCGATTTTATTTGCAACTATGCGTAATACTGTTCCTAAGTACGACTTAGAAGATGCTTCTTTGTAAGTTGTTTCAGCTGAAACACATTCTTTGCCATTTGTATGTTTGTCGGTAAGGCATTGTATTCTCGTATTGCCTCAAATACGGGATCCTTTCTAAGTCGGTCTGTCCGGGGAAAATGTTGCTGTCTAATAGAATCCGCACTCCTTGTGTTATAGTTGTGTACTTCTTGATTGTTGATCAATTTGATGGAGGATTTAAGTTTCTTGTTCTTGATATTGTAAATTAGTTTTATGCGTTCCAGGCTTATTAGCTGATGTATGGTTAGTTTGCCATAATTAGAATAAAGTTCCTCCGATGGTGTTAATTGAGGTAAGTTATGTATGGCTTTGATGCCCTTATTCATAAGTCTCGCAATATTGCCCAAGTTTCTTTTCGCGGTTTGGCTCCATATAAGAAGACCGTAACTTATGTTGCATATGATAAAAGCATTGTGTAGCAAATTCTTTATAGGGACTTGTAGGTAATCGTTACGTCTTAGTACTCCAATAATCGGGGCAATTTTATTTCTTGTTATGTGAGGATTCCAAGTCAGTTTGTCGCCAATTGTTAGTCCTAAGTATTTCGTTTCCTGTGCCTGCGTTCGCGGTATTGACTTTAAATTTTCACTAGCCTGCTTATCTAGTAATTTTGAGCCTTGCAGGTTTGAAATATCACTGAATTTATGGGTTCGTAAGTGATTTTAATTTTACTTTCGCGTGTAATTTCGAACACTTAATCGTATCACTAACTTTATTTTATTTGTAATCGCGTTAATGTAAAAACGTAATAAAATGTTCCGAATTCGGCTGCACCAGTTAAGTAATAGAAAGGTTGTGGAATTAAACAAAGTTTCTAAACCTATTTTTATACTCTAGATGAAATCATATAGAGTATTATAAGTTTAATCCAGCCCAAAAGTTTGTAACGCATAGAACCAAGCCACGGACGAAAAAAAGTTATATATTATTTTTTGTTTATTTGTGGCCAAAAACCTCAAATCCGCTTGACGTCCGTCCGTCCGTCCGTCCGTCCGTCCGTCCGTCCGTCCGTCCGTCTGTCCGTGAACACGATAACTCAAGAACGCCTTCACCTAGGATCTTGAAATTTTGAATCTGGAGGTTTGGTTGAATTTGTAAGGCTAAGTTCGTTAACGGGCACAATCGTCCTACTCCTTCGGGTAGCTGCCATACAAAATGTCCTTAAAACACGTGTTCAAGAATATTGGTCGATAACTTCAGAAGGGTTTAAGCTACGACATTGAAATTTTGTACGTGTTATTTTTCCAATAGTTGGAGCTAAATATATGATTATGAAGAAAATCCTGTTAGTCCTTCGTGTAGCTGCCATACAAATATCCTGCCAAAATGTATTCACTTAATTTACAAAACCCACTATAACTCAAGTAATCTTTTAGCTACGAACTCGGAATTTTGTACAAATTAGTTTTGAGTGAAAAGAAAGTTTGACTTTACTAGTCAGCGAAATCCTTTTACTCCTTCTGGTAGCTGCCGTACAAAATGTCCTTAAAACACGTCTTTAGGAATATTGGCCGATAACTTCAGAAGGGTTTAAGCTACGACCTTGAAATTTTGTATGTGTTATTTTTCCAATAGTTGGAGCTAAATGCATGATTATGACGAAAATCCTATTAGTCCTTCGTGTAGCTGCCATACAAATGTCCTGTCAAAACGTCATCACTTAATTTACGGAACTTAATATACCTCAAGTAATCTTTTAGCTATGAACTGGAAATTTTGTACAAATTAGTTTTGAGTAAAAACGAAGTTCGAGTTTACTAATCAGCGAAATCCGTTTACTCCTTCTGCTAGCTGCCATACAAAATGTCCTTAAGACACGTGTTCAACAATATTTTTCGATAACTTTTGAACGCTTCAAGCTACGAATTTGAAATTTTGTACACGTTCAATTTTAAATGGTTCCAAGGAATAGGATAAATATGTTAGAAATGGAGTGAGTCCTTCCTGCACCTCCAATGTGAAAGTCCTTCAAAAAGGACATTTTTTTTCGATGACTTACCCAGTTCAAGAAATGGAATTAAACACTGAATATTGTCTTTTAGTTTTGAGTAGCAATCTAATGACAGTAATAAAGGACATACAACATACACACACGTAATTCTACTTTATCCCCAACTACAATATAAATCGGAGTTCAGTATTCATCTAGAGTATTATACGATTGGCTTGCAGCCGATCGTGACTGCAGTATGTTTAAATTTTATTTATTCTTAAATTTGTTAATTGCGCGTCTTTTTAGGACATATTAGGGCATTCGAGTATCCAGTTAGTGGGTTATTTAACAAGTGGTTTACAATATCCCTTATAGCTATGAGAAAACATCTGTTTCCTGTTCTTAAGAAAAACGATACATTGTACACGGATCTACTGACCACATGGTGGTCGCTCAATTAAGTGTTTGCACTTGTTTTATTTATTAAGGGGGCTGAAGGATAAAATTATGACATGCTATGGCTTAATTTACCATGCCGAAGTGGCGTGGTACTGTTGTGGGTACAGTCACTGATGGTAACGTAACTAATACTGTAATCGTTGAATCGTTGAAGCCCATTACGGGGCTTAACATTACAACACGTAAGTTGATTTGCTTGTACGAAAAAAGATAAGTGGTTCAGTAAGAGTGGTCCTGTTAGAGTGGTCCAGTTAGGTCCAGTTAGGGTGATCACGCGGTTATTGCGGTTCTTGTGACAAACCAGAGAGGCTATCACTTTCTCGACAATCAACATGATTGATTCTGAAGAAGGAAGGGCGAAAGATACCAGCAAGCCGGGTACCGTTGAGTCTAACGCGGATCAGGAATCTTATCACGATAAAGGGAGACGCGTTGTCGGCAGAATACTGGAATCGTATTTCAAGCAACTGTTGAACGTGCTAGCATCAATGAAGAAAGTGGCAGACCATGATGATCTAGGAGTTTACATCGAAGATTTGCATGTCAATACGAAATCAAAAATATTGACCTTAATGGCGAAATTATGGCCTAGTATTACAGAAAGCTTAAACCAATCCTTCTCATTGCCTGCGAATATTTTACCCCAACGTTCACGACTCAAACCACAAGAACTGCCACTATATTCGGAGTCCCGAACTTCATAGGCATTTTTATAAAGCTCGTGGATAACGATGCGACGCTGTGCGATATCGAAAAATTCAATCACTTGATCAACAGTTTGTCGGGTCCTGCATTATCGTCAGTCAAGGAATTTGAGATTACGGATGCAAATTATAGCAAGGCATAGGAAAAGCTCAGGGAACGATTCGACATCAAGAATTTAATGTTCTCATATTGCAGCATTATTTGAAACTCCTAAGGTAGCAAAGGGATCCGAAGTCCAATTAAGACAGTTAGTTGATACTTTCAATACTCACATTAACGCAATGTTGTCACTTGGAAACCATCAAAATAATAGTCACGCTGTTCAAATCAATGAAAAATTTTGAGTACGGTAAATAGAAGCGAACTTAAAATTTATTTCCAATTCCTGTATGTATAAATATTCATTATTAAGAAATTAATTTTATACGTATAATTTGATTAATGTTAAGAAATTACCTTACGTGCTGCGCCTTAGGTTGCTCAGAGTAAAAGAAGGAAGTTGGAAGGGTTGCAAGGTTGGTGGAGCTGGGATGTAAATCGGTATGGCAGTGCGTGGGTGAGTTCAATGTGGTTATTCCATTACCTGCAACCTGTACGTGGAATCCGGTCATCACTTCTCAAACTTTGTGCCAACATTCTCCCTCCTGGTATGTCGATGTGATTGAAATCGACCTACCTTCCAAGTTCTATTTGCGAACATTCAGAACAGCTAGTTTGACTGCGGGTCTGGTCAAGAATCCAGTTGCTGTTTGAACAACTGCCCGTCGTACTTGGCCTGATCTTCCGGCTGAAGTTTCTACTATAAGTCCCTTTCGCCAAGTATTACGAGGTTGAGATTCATCGACAATTACAACTATATCACCTTCTTTTATAGGTTCTACTCGATTGTACCACTTTGTACGTCGGGTAAGGTCGGGTAGATATTCCCTAACCCAGCGTTTCCAAAATTGATTAGCCAATTCTTGAGAAATTTTCCAGTTTCTCCGCAAACAGACAGGGGTGATCGCTGAAGTTGCCTATCAATTTCTCGCCATTTAAATGGCCTAGAAGAAAATGGTTAGGTGTTAGTGCTTCGTCGGTGTCGGATTCTAAGGGCATGTACGTGAGAGGTCGCGTATTTACAATTTTCTCTACTTCCATGAGTAGATTTCTCAAAGTTTCGTCCGTCTTACTTCCTGCTGACAGTATGCACTTTAGCGTAGTCTTAACTGATCTGACTAGGCGCTCCCAACAACCTCCCATGTGAGGAGCTGCTGGTGGATTAAAGTTCCATTTCGTAGTCTTCGTAGTCTATATTCTTTAGCTCACGTCGAAGTTCTTCATCTGCAACCCTAAAATTTGTGCCATTATCACTGAAGATTTCTTGTGGCACTCCCCTACGGGCGGTGAAATTGCGTAATGCCATTATACAAGAGTCAGTGGTTAGTGAATGAGTGATCTCGATATGTATGGCTCGTATAGTGAGACAAGTAAATAAAACGCCCCATCGTTTTTCTGAACGCATTCCAACTGACACACTAAATGGACCAAAATAGTCAATTCCCACGAAGGTGAATGGCATTGTAAACATGGCTAATCTAGCTGGTGGGTGATTCGCCATTTCTGGTGCTAATGGTCTGGCGCTTTTATTTTTACACCTTTGACAAGATCGCACGATTAACTTGACGACACTTCGTAATTTGGGAATGTCATATTTTTGCCTAACCTCATTTACCACCGTTTCATGGTTGTGATGATGAAAGGCTCTATGATAATGATCAATCAAAAGTTCAGTGATCTGGTGTTTTTTAGGGAGTATAATCGGACGTTTCGTATCGAAGTTTATACCAAACGCGTCGTCTATACGTCCTCTTACCCTTAAAATATTGAGTTCATCTAGATATGGTGACCTATTATATAATTTACTAGTTTTAGGAATCGTCTTGGTTTTTTCTGATAAAGGACAGCTATTGAGAAAAAGGCTTATTTCATCACTATATTCATCGGATTGTGCTACTTTTATTAAATAGTTTTCAGCTAAAGACAGCTCGTCGGAATTTAGAGTACCCAGAGTGTGTTGTTTCCCTCGAATTTTGGCTTTAAGATTATGGGCAAAGCGAAATATATATGCTGTAGATCTTAAAAGTCGGAGCCAATTTGAAAATCGATTTAATTCGAGTATATTGGAACAGACCTGAGCATGGTGGAGCAAAATAGGTCTCATCTCTTCGCTAGCATCCGACAATTTTATAGCAGCGCTCGGCCAAAGATGTTCGTCACTGTAGAGAAACGATGGTCCATTGAACCAACGACTACATTCATGAATTTCGGGTACCTTTGTCCACTTAGTAACTTCGTCAGCAACGTTTAGTTTGCTAGGAACCCATTTCCATTCGTTCACATCCGTTAAATCCAGAATCTCTGAGATGCGATATGCAACAAATTGCTTATATTTCTTGGGATCTGATGAAAGCCAACTTAAGACTGTTTTAGAATCAGTCCACATAAAGCGATCTTTAATTGATAGTGTATGTCCTTCGCTTACACATTTAGCTACGCGGGCTCCTAATACGGCTGCTTGCAACTCAAGTCTTGGAATTGAGACCGGCTTAAGGGGAGCAACTTTGATGATAAGCGAACACTTTACACCATCGTCGCTTTCAAACCTGAAGTACGCTGCTGCAGCATACGCATCTTCTCCGGCGTCTACAAAGACGTGGAGTTGCACTGATCTATATTTTGTTGAAGGAGTAGATGAGCAGCATCGCGGAATTTTTAAGGTTTGTATTGAAGGAAAAATTTTGAGCCACTTAGCCCATTTTACTCCCAAATTGTTTGCAAGTTCGTCATCCCACCCTAGTGGAGCACGCCAAATTTCCTGAAGAAGGATCTTGATGTATACTAAGTACGGCGCGAGAAGACCTAATGGATCATAGATCGACATGAGGATTCGGAGCACTTCACGTTTAGTTGGTTGCTTATTTCCGCTTAAGATATTGCTATTTATTTTATTGAGAGTTAAGGGAAATGTAAGAGTATCAGAAAATGTAGACCACCACATTCCGAGGGTTTTCTCAATACTCTTTTCATTATGTATTCCTAGATTTTTCGATTTTTGTTCGAAATTTTCGCCAATCGCTGCAAGAACTTTGCATGAATTTGTTGCCCAGTTTCGCATTTCAAATCCTCCCTGTTGGTGGATGTATTTAACGTTTGTTGCTAGGTCAATGGCTTCTTCTTCTGTGTCTACACTGTCGAGCATGTCATCTACATAGTGATTATTAACTATAGATGATACTGCTCTCGGAAATTGATTCTCATACTGTTTGGCGTTTAAATTTTTCACGTATTGTGCAACACTGGGGGAGCATGTTGCGCCGAAAGTCATAACCTGCATGACGTATATATCAAGGGGATTCTGGCATGGATTTTCGCGCCAAAGAAATCGCTGCGCATGTTGGTCTTCTTCTTTAACTTTTACTTGGTAAAACATTTCACGTATGTCACCTGTTACTGCGATTAACCGCTCGCGGAATCTGAACATAACACTCAACAACGATGTGAGTTGATCAGGTCCCTTTAGAAGAGTGGAATTTAGTGATACACCATTCGACTTAGATGCCGCACCCCATACAACCCTGAATTTTGCCGGTTTGTTCGGATTAGTCACCGAAAATATCGGAAGATACCATATACGTGGATGTGGCTCTAGCAGTCCTTCTTTGGTAAGCTTTCGAGCGTATCCTTTTACAACATACTCGCCAATGGTTTTGTGCATGTTCCTTTGGAGGTCTCTATTTTTACTCATTTGCCTCTCTAGGCATAGTAAGCGACGATACGCCATAGAAAAACTTTCCGGTAAAGTAACATTATCAGATTTCCAAAGAAGACCACTTACGTACCTGCCCATTTCGCGGTGAGTAGAAGATTTCATAATTTCTAAGGAACGTTTATCGTTTCTCGACTCATAGTCACTATCGGGAATTTTTACTCCAATGCTCTCTAAAGAGAAAAAATATTTAACCAGGTTGTGTAAGTCCCTATCAGGACTACATTCACATACGTGAAAGTTATAAGTTTTCTCCGAGTCATCACTAAGCCCATGTATGGTCCACCCTAAACGAGTTTTTGATGCGACAGGCTGATTTGGCTTGCCTTCTCGAATTTTTAATGGTGCACCTAGCCTCCAGTTGTCTATACCTATCAAAATTCGAGGAGTTGCGTTATAATAGGGTTCGAAGGGCAGGCTCTTTAAATGGGCATATTCAGTACCGATTCTGTCTTGCGGCCAGGACTGGGTTGGCAAGTTCAACTTCTTCACGGTACGAACTTCGTGGAGGTTGTACTTAGGGGCATTTTGATATGTTCCGAATATCTCCAATGACACTCTCCTAGATTCAGGCTCAGTACGTGTGTTGTCTGCAGTCCATTTTAGGCATAAACTTTCCTTTCTACCGTTTAATTTAAGTTCATTTGCTAGTTCATTCTCCATTAATGTTAGAGATGACCCTTTATCTAAGAACGCGTATGTTTGAATAACTGAATTGTTTGCATAAAGCTTAACGGGTATAACACGAAACATAATATTTGTATGTTCTTTGTGATGCGAATGGCAGTTAGAGTGAATAATTGCGGACTTTTGACTGATGCCCGGATCTTTGATTTGATTGTGTAAAAGTGGATGGTGCCGAAACGGACATCCATTCGTACCACAAGTACTATCGATGTCACACTTCCACTGACTGTGTACACTGAGACATATTCGGCATAGGGAATTCTGTTTCACTGCTTTCCACTTATCGGAGTGTGTGAATGCCTTAAACTTAATGCAGTCCGCTACTGCGTGAACTCCCTTGCATATAAGGCATTCTTTTTTCGTGGATTTGGATTGTCTATGAAAAGACTGATTATCAGTAGTCATTTTTTCACTATGTGCATGCAAGTACCCTTTGTCCTTTTTGACATGCAACTTTTTGTCGAGCTTGGTTTGGCTAAGGTCGCCGAAATGCAATGTGACATCACTAGCAGCTTCGGCAAGTTGGAACAACCAGTTCCCGAACGACACAACTGACGGCGCAGGAATTGTTTGTTTAAACATTGCCCAATTAAGTTTAATTTGAGCTGGCAGTTTATCTACCAGCTCTTGCAATAACATAGGATTGCAGATGTGAGCCACTAGCTCAGAAGCTTCGAGAGTAGAACATAAGTTCTGTACTGAAAGTGCGTATTTAATTATATAATTGCTCTATTTTAGGAGATGGTTGACTACGAATCTCTTCAAGAACTGAATTAATGATTAACTCGGGTCTTCCGAACAGTAAGCGTAGTGTGCTTATTATGTTTGGAACATTTTGAGGCAGGAGAAGTCTATTTCGAACTGCTTCTAAAGCCCTTCCTTTCAGACATCGTTGAAGACGGATGAGGTTTTCCTCATTTTCGAATCCACACATTCGCGTCGTAGATTGGAAATTACTGATGAAAATTGGCCACTCAATAGGATTTCCACTAAAGTGTGGAAGATCCTTTGAAGCAACATGCCTAGCGGCTAATTGATTAGAGTTTATGGTGTGGGGAACTTCACTGGTAGGATTTCGTTCAATATCACCCGCGTTAAGAATATTATTAGAAGGTACGTCGATCGCGGAGCGAGAATGTTGACCTTCTCTATAATTCGGCACCGGATTATGCGCGTACAAATTACTAATAGACGGTAATCCCATCGCGGATTGATTTTGTTGCACTACACAATTAAGGTTTTGACAAGCACTACTATAGCGATTTACAGGAAAGTTAAAGGAATTACCTGTTACCGGCACAGCACGAGAGGTTATGCTTGTTGACATTCTAGGTACATCGGTTCGATGATGGATCTGATAATGCAATTCGCTGGTGTTGACAAGTGTGGCTGCAACTGGAGCTTGAGCATCGGTTGTAGATATTGCATTTGAAGCCAGTACCGTTGATTGTACGTTTTGCAAATTTACTGGTCGTGATGCACTAGCAGTGTAGGTGTTGACTGATGGGATCGTCGGTGCTGGGTATACTGAATTGGTCTGAAGTTTGGATTGCGGTTTGATGAAATTGTTCGTAGAATTCATCAACCACTTCTTGGTTGCTTCAGATTTGCGGTTAGGTCCCAGTTCGTGATGGTCGACGTCAACAGCTTTCAGGATGGCATACCTTTGACGAATGTATTCCTTTTTTAGGATGTATTCTTCTTCCAGTTGCTCCAATTCGATTTGCTTGTTTTTTCGAAAAACGCAAGATGGGCTGGAAGAAGCTTTGGATTTGACGTCGTCGGTATTTTCTCCTTGTACTACCGTTGATGTCCGTAAAGAAGTTTCGCCATGTTGTTGACATGTTGGACATAAAAATTCTTTATCCTCGATTGAGGATGTAACATTGACACAATCTAAGTGGTTCCATAAGCTGCATTCGTCGCACTGGACCATTTGACTATTGTCTGGCTGTTTACAGGTTTGGCAGCTGCACGATGTTGAGGGATTTTTAAATCCAGAAAATTTGGTAGCTTCAGACATCTTTCTTGGCGTACCAAATAAATTTTAAGAATGTTGAAATCAATGAAAAATTTTGAGTACGGTAAATAGAAGCGAACTTAAAATTTATTTCCAATTCCTGTATGTATAAATATTCATTATTTTGAAATTAATTTTATTCGTATAATTTGATTAATGTTAAGAAATTACCTTACGTGCTGCGCCTTAGGTTGCTCAGAGTAAAAGAAGGAAGTTGGAAGGGTTGCAAGGTTGGTGGAGCTGGGATGTAAATCGGTATGGCAGTGCGTGGGTGAGTTCAATGTGGTTATTCCATTACCTGCAACCTGTACGTGGAATCCGGTCATCACTTCTCAAACTTTGTGCCAACACACGGGATGCTCATATATTTAGCAATGGAAGAGTTCGACACATTAATTAACATTAATCGCTCCTTTAGTTTTGGTATTAGTCATCGGGCAACCAATTGCTTGAAAAATTGATCGTGTAAGAGCACCTTAAGCAATGCAAGGAGTCAAGTCATAAAGACTATAACTCGAATTCCTCGGGGAATCGTCGGTCGGGTCAAACTCGTTCGGTTGCTCGGAGCATAAATCATACTACCCTAGTTAGTGCAACGGACCAATCGACAAAAGATAAATCGTGCGTCTATTGTAATTGCGACGGTCACAACGTGAGTTTGTTTGCCGAATTTGAAAAACAATCAGTTTACGATCGGTTTAAGCATGCTAAGCGACTCGCGCTATGGATTAATTGTCTGTCGAAAAATCATGCGGCGAAGAAGTGTTCTGCTCGTCGTTGTGCGGTGTGTGATACCTCACACCACATCCTTTTACATCGCTATAGAACAGCAGTATCGTTTGCAGTATAGGGCCCGTAACAACTTCATCACCGTCACTAATCACGCATCCTCTTTGCCGACATTAGCAGCGTCATAAAACTGTCCACCATCGTCTTCAAAACCATCGTCCTTAATACGAGTGCGTCTTTGGGCACTGAGGAAACATCGTTGTGTGGTAATAGGAACATGCACTCGAATGGTATCGTTTTATTGGCCATAGCAATTGTTGCTATCAGAGATCGTGCCGGGCAATTTCAGCCAATTCGGGCTGTGTTATAATAGACTCCGGCTCTCAGCTAAACTTTATAACCGAAAATATGGTGCAAAGACTTCGGTTGAAATGAACAAAGCTCAATTCAGGTTTCAGTGGAATAGGAGAAGTTAACGGAATGATTTGCTGTAAAATTCAGTCAACCATTAGATCTCGAGTTACTATTACCAAACAAATCTAGATCTCTTGATACTTGCCAATATCACCAGTGTCCAACCGGGTCGGGGATATTGAGTTAGCTGATCCATCGTTCAATGAACCATCACAGGTTGATTTATTGTTGGGAACAGAGCTGTACTTCGATCTGCTTCAAACTGGTCAAATTAGACTTGCAGATAAACTCCCTAGACTTCAAAATACTTTGTTCGGCTTGGTCGTGTCAGGTCAAGACGAAAATTCGTCAACTCAGCAAAAGTCTTGCAATGTTGCTGCAGACTCTCATTTCTCGGACTCCGACTCGCCTCTTAACGACCTGGTATCAACATTTTGGACAATCGGAACAGTCATAGTAAGAATGCCTTTATGAACAGAGGAAGAAAGGGAATGCGAACAAATATTTTTGGAGAACGTCAACCGAATGGCAAATGGACGATGTCGCATCAAATTGCCATTTAAAATTAATCCGTCTGCCTAATGGCTAACTTATACTGCGGCGATATGTCGGGAAAGTGTTATAGTCCGGGAGGCAGCGACCGCAATTTTGTATCCATTCCTACAAAGCTGATTTTTTGTCATTTTGTTGTTTTTATATGGCAAGTAAACGGAACGGCAGTCTACCGCCCCAATGTGGGGGCAAACAATAATAACAATTGTTGAAACCTGTAAATAAATAATATGTAAATGCCTTATTCCTACAAGACTGAAACTTTTTTGGGTGGTCAATGATACCTAAAAATGCAGTATAATGATAGTCTACCGCGTCGGAGAGGGGGCCATCATGCGTCTACCACCCACGCAAGGTGTTGAAAAATTTCATTTTTTGACTTATTTCTACAAGGCTGAAAATTTTTTCTCAAATACGTTAGTTTATAACACAACTAAAAAAGATAGTCTACCGATCATGTAAGGGTGCAAAGCCTTGATAGACGCAATGGAATGCACGATCTTCCGAGCGCAGCCGCTGCGCCGATCTGCTATAAGTCGCTCTGAATTATTGGATATACCGGGATTAAATTAATATCTACAAAGCTGCTTTTTTGTCTGTTAGTACTTTAAGATAATTATTGTCAACTAAACGTGTTCTACCTTCGATACAATGCGGCTAAAGCTTCGGTAGACATGGCTAAAGTTTTGGTGCAGACTCTGAATTATTGCATACCTATACAGGGTGTTTGGCACTCCGTCCGCCACCTTGTAAGGGGTTATTCCTTGATATATTTGGAGAAAAAAATTGTTCTGCAGGGTGGGTCAATTTTCAATAACGGTGGAGATACAGGGTGGTTAAGAAAAGTGTTTCTAACCGGTACCCTCACTCACTTAAAACGTTATATCTTGAAAACGAATAATCACAAGGCAAATTGTTATAACTCGTTTTTTAGGGAATCGAATTACCTTTCATTTGATGTAACAGTCTAAATTGTAACTGCACCTAATCTTGAGATATTTACTCGAAAACACAAACTTTTGCTACGTCAACCCAGTGATCAATGTAGTTTTTCTCAGAAATCCCCATTATAAAAATGTCATCTTAATTTTATTTTTTTATGAACCATATTATTACCTACAAAAGCTGCATACATATGTATGAGTTACGATTAACATTTTGGAAGTAATAGGTAAACATACTGCAGTCACGATCGGCTGCAAGCCAATCGTATAATACTCTAGATGAATACTGAAATCCGATTTATATTGTAGTTGGGGATAAAGTAGAATTACGTGTGTACATGTTGTATGTCCTTTATTAAGGACTCCCATTAGATTGCTACCCAAAACTAAAAGACAATATTCAGTGTTTAATTTCATATCTTGAACTGGGTAAGTCATCGAAAAAAATGTCCTTTTTGAAGGACTTTCACATTGGAGGTGCAGGAAGGACTCACTCGATTTCTTACATATTTATCCTTTTCCTTGGAACCATTCAAAAATGAACGTGTACAAAATTTCAAATTCGTAGCTTGAAGCGTTCAAAAGTTATCGAAAAATATTGTTGAACACGTGTCTTAAGGACATTTTGTATGGCACCTACCAGAAGGAGTAAAAGGATTTCGCTGATTAGTAAACTCAAACTTTGTTTTTACTCAAAACTAATTTTTACAAAATTTCCAATTCATAGCTAAAAGATTACTTGAGTTATAGTAAGTTCCGTAAATTAAGTGAAGACGTTTTGACAGGATATTTGTATGGCAGCTACACGAAGGACTAATAGGATTTTCTTCATAATCATACATTTAGCTCCAACTATTGGAAAAATAACACATGCAAAATTTCAAGGTCGTAGCTTAAACCGTTCTGAAGTTATCGGCCAATATTCTTAAACACGTGCTTTAAGGACATTTTGTATGGCAGCTACCAGAAGGAGTAAAAGGATTTCGCTGAATAGTAAAGTCGAACTTTCTTTTCACTCAAAATTAATTTGTACAAAATATCGAATTCGTAGATAAAAGATTACTTGAGTTATAGTGAGTTTCGTAAATTAAGTGAATACATTTTGACAGGATATTTGTATGGCAGCTACACGAAGGACTAACCGGATTTTCTTCATAATCGTATATTTATCTCCAACTATTGGAAAAATAACACATACAAAATTTCAATGTCGTAGCTTAAACCCTTCTAAAGTTATCGACCAATATTCTTGAACACGTGTTTCAAGGACATTTTGTATGGCAGCTACCCGAAGGAGTAGGACGATTTTGCCCGTTAACGAACTTAGCCTTACAAATTCAACCAAACATCCAGATTCAAAATATCAAGATCCTAGGTGAAGGCGTTCTTGAGTTATCGTGCTAACGGACAGACGGACGGACGGAAGGACGTCAAGCGGATTTGAGGTTTTTGGCCACAAATAAACAAAAAATAATATGTAAGTTTTTTTCGTCCGTGGCTTGGTTCTATGCGTTACAAACTTTTGGGCTGGATTAAACTTATAATACTTTATATGATTTCATCTAGAGTATAAAAATACATATCGCATAAAAATTAAATATTTCAAAAGTCAGTGCATGTGCATGTTGATCTACACTACTTGCTTGAATTGAAAGAATTTAATAATAGTTTTTATGTTTTATTTAAATTTTTTTTTATTATAATAAATGTTCAAAAGCTTGTTTGGCGAGTGTTCTCTTGGTATTTATATTCCTCAACTGCTGCCTTACTTCTATTGCTGCCGCATCGATAGATAGATTTTCCAGTGTTACTACTGCCGTTGCATAGACAAGGTCCTTCATCCGTCCCCATACAAAGAAATCCATAATAGTAAGATCAGGAGATCTTGCAGGCCAGTGTATCGGTCCATTTCTACCGATCCAGCGATTGCTATAATTGGAAGTTAACCAATGTGTGATCTGTCGTAATGAGCTGGAGCACCATCGTGTTGGTAAAACATGGAAGCCAATCGTACCAGTGGAATATCATCCAACAAGTTCTGTAGATCATTTGATAAAAAATGTAAGTAATTGGAGCTATTTAGAGCAGGCGGAAGCCTAATAGGTCCAAGTAAATCGTCACCAATCACACCTGCCCATAAATTGACGCTGAATCTGTGCTGAAATGATGCCGCTCTTCTTGTGTGTGGATTGCTCTGAGCACACGTATGTAGGTTGTCGAAGTTTGTGATACCGTCTCTGGTAAATTGGGACTCATCCGTCCACAGAATATTGTTGAAAAAATTATTGTCATCTATTTGTCCTTCAAGGAGCCAGTTGCAAAACTCCATCCGTTTGGGGAAATCAATGGTGTGTGATGTACTGGTGTGTGATGTACTGGTGTGTGATGGTAGGCGTGGAAGCGTTCTACTTTTAAAATACTCCAATCTTCCCAAGTAGAGATGTTAAACTGCAATGCCAAGCGTCGGATACTGATCGATGGATCATTTTGCACTGCTTGCAGTACTCTTTCATCAATCTGAACAGCGCTTATCGGCGCAGGATTTGCATTTACTCTGCTTGTTCTAACGCTGCCAGTTTCCCTAATTCTTCTGTAAACGTCCTGAAATACTCCCCTGTCAGGTGTCGATGAGGCTGTTTCTGATGGTAAAGACTTCGCGCGGCTCGTCCATTTCCGCGACACTCTCCATAAATTAACACAATGTCAGCATATTCTTCATTGGAGTACTCAGGCATTTTGAAATTATTTTTTTAATTCTACTAACTAACACCTTCTTTTTTTAGCAACGTAACTAAAACTGATAAAAATATGAAGGTAGTTTTGCTTTTATATGCTTTTTATTTTGTAAGACACCCTATTAAAAAAGGCATAGTACCGCATCCTGTATTACCTACCACATCCAGGTAAAATCATCAATTATGTTGAAACTCACTTACATTTCATTGTTTTCCTACATACTTTAAATATTAATAAATGTGCAATAAAAATACTTCAGAACTACCGTCAAATTAAACAGGTTCTTAGACGAGGTCCACTTTATGGCACTGACTTTTGAAATATTTAATTTTTATGCGATATGTATTTTTACCTATTACTTCTAAAATGTTAATCGTAACTCATACATATGTATGCAGCTTTTGTAGGTAATAATATGGTTCATAAAAAAATAAAATTAAGATGACATTTTTATAATGGGGATTTCTGAGAAAAACTACATTGATCACTGGGTTGACGTAGCAAAAGTCTGTGTTTTCGAGTAAATATCTCAAGATTAGGTGCAGTTACAATTTAGACTGTTACATCAAATGAAAGGTAATTCGATTCCCTAAAAAACGAGTTATAACAATTTGCCTTGTGATTATTCGTTTTCAAGATATAACGTTTTAAGTGAGTGAGGGTACCGGTTAGAAACACTTTTCTTAACCACCCTGTATCTCCACTGTTATTGAAAATTGACCCACCCTGCAGAACAATTTTTTTCTCTCCAAATATATCAAGGAATAACCCCTTACAAGGTGGCGGACGGAGTGCCAAACACCCTGTATAGGTATGCAATAATTCAGAGACTGCGCCAAAACTTTAGCCATGTCTACCGAAGCTTTAGCCGCATTGTATCGAAGGTAGAACACGTTTAGTTGACAATAATTATCTTAAAGTACTAACAGACAAAAAAGCAGCTTTGTAGATATGAATTTAATCCCGGTATATCCAATAATTCAGAGCGACTTATAGCAGATCGGCGCAGCGGCTGCGCTCGGGAGATCGTGCATTCCATTGCGTCTATCAAGGCTTTGCACCCTTACATGATCGGTAGACTGTCTTTTTTAGTTGTCTTATAAACTAAAGTATTTTAAAAAAAATTTAAAGCCTTGCAGAAATAAGTCAACATCTTTCAACATCTTGCGTGGGTGGTAGACGCATGATGGCCCCCTCTCCGACGCGGTAGACTATCATTATACTGCATTTTTAGGTATCATTGACCACCCAAAAAAGTTTCAGTCTTGTAGTAATAAGGCATTTACATATTATTTATTTACAGGTTGCAACAATTGTTATTATTGTTTGCCCCCACATTGGGGCGGTAAACTGCCGTTTCATTTACTTGCCATATAAAAACAACAAAATGACAAAAAATCAGCTTTGTAAGAATAATTACATCAAAAGTGTCGCTGCCTCTCGGACTATTAGTTAATGATAGCACTCTGGGAAATGTTCAACATAACGCAGTCACGATCGGCTGCAAGCCAATCGTATGATACTCTAGATGAAATACTGAACTCCGATTTATATTTTAGTTGGAAATATATCAAAAGAATGAGGAGTGCACATACAATTATTGCATGATCTTTTATTTACAGGTAGAAACTATTGTACAGTGGCTACTCGATGGATGGTTAAACGATGCATGGTTTCTTGAGTTATAGTGAATTCCATAAATTAAGTTATGACATTTTTATAGAATTTTTGTATGGCAACTACATGAAGGACTTTTGGGATATTTTTCATATTAATGCTTTCAGCTGCGACTATTATAACAACAACGTATACAAAATTTCAAAGTCGTAACTTAAAATGTTCTAAAGTTATCGTTCAATATTGGTGAACACGTGTTTTAAGGACTTTTGTATGACAGCTACCCGAAGAAGTCGACGGATGGAACTTATTAATGAGCTCAGTCTTGCTTTTAATATAAAACTAATTCCTGTAAAATTTTGAATACCTGCTTTAACTCGTACTAGAGTTATAGTGGATTCAGTTACTTGGATATATTTATAAGGGACTTTTGTATGCTGCTACACGAAGGACTCATTCGATTTGCATCATATTCTGAACTTTTGCTTTTGCATTGTACTTTAAGTGTGCAAAATTTCAAGTTCCTAACTTGAAGCATTCGAGCAATAATTGTGAATACGTGTTTTAAGGACTCTTGTATGGGAATTACCCGAAGGAGTGAAAAACTCGGTGACAAAATTTCAACTTCCTAGGCCAACGCGTTCTTGAGTTATCGTGCAAACGGACGGACGGATAGCAAACGGATTTGGGGTTTTTGGCCACAACTAAACACAAAATAATAAATAACTTTATTTCTTCCAAGGCTCGGTTCTATGCGTTACAAACTTTTCGGGCTGGATTAAACTTATAATACTCTATATGATTTCATCTAGAGTGTAAACATCGGCCGACGTGTCAAATTTAGTTGTGTTTATGTGTTCTCCTTTACCATAAAAGTCGGCTGAACATGACCGACTTTATAGCAAATATACTCGAAGATAATATTTTTATGGCTGTTTCACCGACTTTTTTACTCTCACATTTGCAAACGGAGAATAAATATAAGTATACACACGTATGTAGCGGGCAATATCCCATACAATTGTTTGTTGTTATTTGGCAGTTATGTGGTGCGTGCTGCAGTGTAAGGAAATGGCTGCAATAAGCACATATTAAATTTGAAATGAATGAGAATTGTATAATTTTTTATATGTTTATTTGAAAAAAGAAGCTGTCAAAGTCGGCTGTTTAAATTCCCCTTGTTGACTATAGTAAAATTATAGCAACTGTGCTATCATGCCTACTCGTTCTACATCATTCTGCATATTATGTGCAAAAACCATATGCATCTTGCTCATATTGGGTGATTTTTCCAAAAGTCGTCACAGTGTAAGTGCTTCAATCTAATTGAAATTTTGCATTCTTAAAGTTTACAATGTTTGAAGCGAAAGTTCCGCATGAGTCCTTCGTCTAGCAGCCTACAAAAGTCCTTCAAAAACTTATGCAAGTTACAGAATCCACTATATAACTCTAGTTCGAGTTAAAGCAGGTATTCAAAATTTTACAGGAATTAGTTTTACGTCAAAAGCAAGACTGTGAAAATTTTCCGGGTTCAAAACTGTTCTTGTTTATTTTTGCGTGACGTTTCGGACTCGACTGAGTCCTTTATCAACATATACTGTAAAAACATTTACCAAAGGAAAAAAAAGCAAGACATTGTTCATTAATTAGTGCCATCCGTCGACTCCTTCGGGTAGCTGTCATACGAAAGTCCTTTAAAGACGTGATTGTCAATATTGAAGTATAACTTTAGAACGCATTAAGTTACGACTTTGAAATATTGCATACGTTGATTTTATGATAGTTGCAGCTGAAAGTATTAATATGAAAAATATCCCATAAGTCCTTCATGTACTACTTGCCATACAAAAATTCTGTAAAAATGTCATAACTTAATTTATGGAACTCACTATAATTAAAGAAATCGTTGAATCATCCATCGCGTAGCCACAATACAATAGTTTCTACCTGTAAATAAAAGGCCATGCAATAATTGTATGTGCACTCCTTTTGATATATTCACAACTAAAATATAAATCGGAGTTCAGTATATCATCTAGAGTATCATTCGATTGGCTTGCAGCCGATTGTGACTGCGTTATGTTTTTCTATCTCTGTTCTTTTCTAGCCCGTGAACATTTCCTGTGGTACTATCATTAACTAACACTTTCCCGACATATCGCCGCAGAGTAAATTAGCCATTAGGAAGATCTCGAGACTTTGCATAAAGAAGGTTTTATAGCCTCGAAAATTGACTTAGCAAAAACCCATCAGTTAAAGTGCTTTACTCAGATTTTTTAAGAGAGTGTGAGTTCCTAGGACCAGGCCTGTGCGCAGGATTTTGTCAAGGGGAGGGTTTGAAATATGTCGAAGCTTGATCTTCAACAACAACCATTTTCTACGAGATTTGAATCTGATGAATGTGACGGTCAATCCAGTACGTCATTGTCCCTGCAAGAAAGCGCTACTTTAATTCACTATCTTACACCCATCCAGCATCGGAAAAAAATTTTAGGTAGTGTTCTGCATGATTCGATTTTCCCATAGGTATGCAGCGTGGTTAATTTAGTAATATTACAGGTAGTCAACTATCGGATATCGGCAACGAGGAGTGAAAAAGATGGCAATATTGAAGGAAAGAGGTGAAGAATCACACGCATGTACATCGATAGGAAGTATAAAAGTGGATTTTGTTTCGAGGTGAATATGTTTTAACTGAAAGATTATCCGTGAATGAAACTACGAAGCTACCAAAATTTTTTGATTGGTTCCACGTAGTATAATTTTGGATCGTTGTCATCTTGTAGTACCCAATTTGAATTTTTCCTTATGAACCATCTTTGACCTTCTGGTGTATTTTAACCATTTTGGAAGCGTAAAAATTGTCCTTAAAAATGTACAAGTAAGTGTCAAATCTCATCTCCCTTCTGAAAAAGGGCCCTAAACGTACGACATTACCAAATATTTAGTAGTCCGCTGAATGAGTTTTGTTGTGTTGTTACGCACAGAAAAGAGGATTCCACTTAATGAGAATATGCAATAGCCAATAGCAATAGGTTGAACCCTCAAAACCCACCGTGCGCATGGGCCTGCCTAGTAGGGTTAAAAAAAATAATAGGGGTAAAAAAATCGATTATTCAGATCGATTCGAATCGCTTGGAAAAAAGTCGATCGTAAAAAAATCGGCTTGAAAAGAATCGAGATCGAAAAATCGACCTCTCCTTTATAGAAAGTAATAGTACTATACAATAGATACACTACATAACATAGTACAGTACAGAATCTGTTAACGTTAACACTTTTAATTTTAAATTTTATGTTAACGTAGTTAAACAGCATTTCTTATATTGAGATAGCTTACATTTGAACCGTCAACTATAGGTTTGTTCTTTTTGCCACTCGAAGTGTATTGTGTATACTGTACACTGTGTAGTGTACACTTTAGAGTATGACACTTAGTGTAGTTGGACACCTATTTTGACCTGGCAAAAAGATCGCGTTAGTGCAGAAACATGACACAAAATTTCATGCTGTTTTATTTGCTCGATTTTTTCTATTCTGACAATGCAAATGTATTGCTATGCAATCCCCTTGCAAGTGTTCAAACAGAACAATAATTCCCTAAATGCTGAAAGCCGCTTTAAATTTATAGTCATTCAGTTTGACAGATAAAGTACACACTTTCTTACATCTGCTCTCGAGCATTCTTTAGTTCCTTTCAGTTTTCGGAGTATATGAGAGTAACAACGCTCTTTACTGAAGCACTGTTGTTACTCTTAATCATAGCCACGGAAAATAGAATCGTGATATAAGTTCATATAGAATTTTTCTTATATCTACTTTATAAACGTCAACAGTGCGAATAAATGTTAACATTAACTTTACAAGAGAACTGTACGTTAACAAACGTAGTAAAAAAATCAATTGAATTTTGCATCTTTTGGATAGTAGGCAAAAATGCCTCACATTATCAAGTAAAATTCAATGTGAATGTAATTTTAAATTTTTGGTCAGTGAATTTCAATTTGCAATCAGTAAATTTCAATTTGAAATCAGTAAATTTCAACTTTGAAAGCAGCAAATTCACTGGATATTCTCCTGAATTTATACTCTAAAACATACTGCAGTCACGATCGGCTGCAAGCCAATCGTATAATACTCTAGATGAATATTGTAGTTGGGGATAAAGTAGAATTACGTGTGTGCATGTTGTATGTCCTTTATTAAGGACTGCCATTAGATTGCTACTCAAAACTAAAAGACAATATTCAGTGTTTAATTTCATATCTTGAACTGGGTAAGTCATCGAAAAAAAATGTCCTTTTTGAAGGACTTTCACATTGGAGGTGCAGGAAGGACTCACTCGATTTCTTACATATTTATCCTTTTCCTTGGAACCATTCAAAAATTAATGTGTACAAAATTTCAAATTCGTAGCTTGAAGCATTCAAAAGTTATCGAAAAATATTGTTGAACACGTGTCTTAAGGATTTTTTGTATGGAAGGTACCAGAAGGTGTAAAAGGATTTCGCTGACTAGTAAACTCGAACTTTGTTTTCACTCAAAACTAATTTGTGCAAAATTCCGAATTCATAGCGAAAAGTTTACTTGAGTTATAGTGAGTTTCGTAAATTAAGTGAATACATTTTGACAGGATATTTGTATGGCAGCTACACGAAGGACTAATAGGATTTTATTCATAATCATACATTTAGCTCCAACTATGTGAAAAATAATACATACAACATTTCAAAGTCGTAGCTTAAACTCTTCTGAAGTTATCGGCCAATCTTCTTGAACACGTGTTTTAAGGACATTTTGTATGGCTACCAGAAGGAGTAAAAGGATTTCGCTGACTAGTAATGTCGAACTTCGTTTTCACTCAAAAGTAATTTGTACAAAATTTCAAATTCGTAGCTAAAAGATTACTTGAGTTATACAGAGTTTTGTAAATTAAGTGAATACATTTTGACAGGATATTTGTATGGCAGCAACACGAAGGACTAACAGGATTTTCTTCATAATCATACATTTCGCTCCAACTATTGGAAAAATAATACATACAAAATTTCAAAGTCGTAGCTTAAACCCTTCTGAAGTTATCGGCCAATATTCTTAAACACGTGTTTTAAGGACATTTTGTATGGCAGCTACCCGAAGGAGTAGGACGATTTTGCCCGTTAACGAACTTAGCCTTACAAATTCAACCAAACATCCAGATTCAAAATTTCAAGATCCTAGGTGAAGGCGTTCTTGAGTTATCGTGCTAAGGGACAGACGGACGGACGGACGGACGGACAGACAGACAGACAGACAGACGGACAGACGGACGGACGTCAGGCGGATTTGAGGTTTTTGGCCACCAATAAACAAAAAATAATATATAACTTTTTTTCGTCCGAGGCTTGGTTCTATGCGTTACAAACTTTTGGGCTGGATTAAACTTATAATACTCTATATGATTTCATCTAAAATATAAAAAGTGTATAATTAGTACTTTTTAAGATACACTTATTCCTACTTCTAATATTATTTCTTACTTACTTACTCTAAATAAAACACTTGATTGTAGGTAAGAATCGAACCCGCGATCAATTTTGGTTTTACTGCGTAGGTTTGGCGCGATAAAAACAAAATCGAACGAAGCGTCCAACTTCGTAGTTTACATGAAAAAGATCATAATTTTCAATTCATATATAAATATAGTTCATTTCATGCTATATGCCATACGAGCGGTTGGCAAATTTTTCAAATCTATGTTAACACATTTACGTATTCAGTCTCGGCCAAGGTCGGAATTCATATTTGTCGCAGCTGCTTTGACAATTAGATCGCTGTCAAGCTCATAACCTCAAATCATTTTGTATTTCATGTATTATCAAGTCTCAATAAAAATTTCTGAATCTGAATATAAATATAGTTAATTTTACTCGAAATGTTGCGTAATTTTTTGAGACTTTTCATGTAAATTGTACGGTTCAGTTGAAAAGTAGATGAATAATTTACTAATACCAGTAATTTCGAGTAAAAGTGCTTGAAATGAGTACTTTTACTTGAAAAAATTAGTCTGGGCGCAACTTTATTATTTTATTGGTAGAAGTCCGAAACGTGTTTAATGCTGAGATGCGGTGTAGGTTACTATGCGATTGACAACCTAAAAAATAACGTTCAAAATATTCTCCTGGTTATTCCTTAGGTTGTCAGTCCCATAGTCACCTACACCGCATCTCAGCATTAAACACGTTTCGCACTTCTACCCATAAAATAATAAAGTTGCGCCCAGACTGTTGGCCGATTTTTTTTAGTTTTAATTACTCTAGTAGCACATCTACATGGTGCGCCATCTTCTATTTCGGTATTACATTGAATAACATTGAAAAAAAAACTGATTTTTATATGTGAGGTATATTTATTCAATTTGGTCCTTCAGAATTTATTTGTATTAGTTTTTGAATACAACATCAATCAAGTGGCTGCCTCTATTAGCCACAGCAAAATGTGCCCTTTTTGCTGCGTTTTCCATTACTTTTTCGAGCATCTCGGGCGGTATAGCGATAATTTCGGCACGAATGTTTGCTTTGAGCTCGTCAATGATCTGAGGCTTGATGGCGTACACTTTGCTTTTCAAATAACCCCATAAAAAGAAGTCCATAGGAGTCAAATCTGGAGATCTCGGTGGCCAGTCAATGTCGCCTCTTTTCGACATTAGACGTCCAGGGAATTTTCGTTGCAGAAACTGAATTGTTTCATTTGCAGTGTGGCATGGCGCACCGTATTGTTGAAACCAGTCACCATCCACCATTTTTTTTTCCCGCATTTGCGGGCAGACATAATGAGCTAACATCAACCGATATCGTTTTCCATCGACTGTTTCGTTTTATCGAAAAAAAATTTCCCAATGATGGTTTTGACGCAAACGACGGCCCAAACAGTCACTTTTTGATCATGCAATGGCGTTTCATGGATCTCGTATGGATTCTCCGTTCCCCAAATGCGGCAATTTTGCTTATTAACGCTGCCAAAGAGTGTGAAATAGGCTCGTCGGTCATCAAAATTTGCTTCCAGAAATCAGGTTCAGTATAAACCATTCGAGCGACTGTTTGGCCATATTCCAAGCGACGTGGACGGTCTGTCGGCAATATTCTTTGTGTTAATTGCACGTATAAAACAAATGCAAATCATCCTTCAAAATGCGGTTCCACTGACGCCAAAATGCTGAGCGCGGTGACGATACGAGATTTCTGGGTTCTCGACAACGCTCTCTCTGACCGCTTCAACCAGTTCATTGGAACGCCTTGGTCGTCGATGAACGGCATATGGACAATCTCTCACTGTCCCGTGCTCAAAAAAATTCGACACCAAACGGTGAATAGTGTTTTCAGACGGTTCCTGTTGGCCACGATATTTTCGACGATATACACGTTGAGTTAACACAACGGAACCACTATTCTCAATGTACAGCGTCACTATTTCGGCGCGTTGTTTCATTGTGAAGCGATCCATGGTTAAAATTTTACTGAATTGACGTTTCCCAAACTTGTCCAATCAAGTCAATCTGTTGAAAAATGTCAAAGTTATTCAATGTTTACATACCGACATAAAATATGGCGCACCCTGTACATACAGGAAATAAGTTTCAACTTTCTAGCATAAGCCGTTACTGAGATATGAAAAACCACCCCCCACCCCGTACCTAGCTATCCCTATCAAAATTTTCTGGTATTTTTTCTGGTATGTCTCTATAGTAGCTCTATACAGTTGTCAATTTTTAGCTTTCGATCCTTTGCGGCTTTCGAGAAATTAAAATCAGAATTTTTTCATTTCCATCCCCTCCCACCCACCATCACTCCCTACACCCATACCCTCAAACATTTTTTCTCTGTTAGAGATCTATTGGTTCTAACTACTGTAAAATTTTCAAGATCATAGCTGATACGGTTCTTGAGATATAAAAGTTGAATTTTTTGAAAAATGACTGTCCCCCCACTTCCGGGCTTCACCTCGCCCTCAAAAATTTTACATTCAGTAGACTCCACTGGTGATTCTATATACAGAAACCAAATTTTATCTTCCTAGCACAATTGAGTCGGAAGATATTGTAATTCAAAGTTTTTCGCCTTCCACCCCCATACCTCATCTCCCTTACAATTTTTTCCCTTTTCAAATCTCCTAGTATCTCTGAAGACAACTACAAAGTTTCAGCCATCTGACATCAATCGTTCAGGAGATATGGATTTTAGAATGTTTCAATCCCACCTTTCAAGCGTTTTGGATGGATGCATTGTTTCCCCCCCCCCCCCCCCCTCCAAAGTCGCACACCCCGTGATCCATATCAAACCTTTTTTTTGCAAATGGGTCCACTATTATAGTACTAAATAAGTTCCAACTTTTAGCCTCCTAGCATAAGCGGTTCCTGAGATCTAGAAACCAAAATTTTTCATCTATGATAAAAGGCTCCTCCTCCTCACACTCCCACCCCTCCAAAAGATACCACTCGTAGGGGTTCACCCATTCTATGCACTTTCAAACGGTTTTGCGTACGGCGGACAGACGGACATTTTTTTTTTGGGGTTTACTAGTCCTAAAACGTGAAAATACAAAATTTCAGGGTAGCAAATGTTTTTGAAATTTCAGGTCGATAACAATACTTTATTATTAAAAAATAATAAAGTAAAATTGGATTGAAAATTAAATTTTTTTTAGAACAGTGTATGACATCGGTATTAGCAGATAAGTTAAGATAACTTCTGTGAAAAGTACAAATTTTTATTTTTATTTATATATGAACATTTTTAATTTAAAAGTAAATTTTACATACAACTTTCAAATAAAAGAACAAATTGCATTGGTAAAAATACTGTGGTTTTTTTAAGTTCCGACACAATATTCTATTTTTTATAACTTGGAACATTTTTTTTTATTTGAAGGTTGTCGATTTTAAATAGTAGTAAATTACATGGTATAACACACCTTTGAAAAAGAACGATGTATTACTATTTGAAAATTTTTAATTTGAAAGAAATTTGTATATAAAAATAAATAAAACTATTATAGAATTATACTCACAGTATCTGGTCGGTCGAATACGATATAACGCATTGCTTATTACTGTAAATTTGACATAGTGGCATACAGTGTAATATAAGTTTTACGATCAAGTAGTTAGAAAAAAATGAGTATCTAGCCGATTTTAACCGATTTTCTACTGTCATTTGGCCGATTTTCAAAAAAATAATTTGGCAACACTGTTGACACAAACTGCCGTGGCTGTAACTCGGTTTAAAAGAAACACGTGAAGACAGATTTTTCGGCATATAGTCGCCGCTAGTGCATGCTCAATGACTATGGCGGCCGCAAGGCAATGTAAGCCAAAGATGCAGAGAAAATTAGAAAAAAATTGAGATGGCGATTTTCCGGTCAGAGCAATCGATCCATGAATCGAATCGGCTTAAGGAAATCGGAAAAAGATCGATTTTTTAGAGTTCGATTAATCGATCTGAAAACGGCATCCCTGCTGCCTAGGACACATGGAATTATTAAAAGAGGCTGATCTACCTTTAGTTCGATACTACTCGTACACGCCGCATCAGTGCGTTCTTCGACCGGACTCGCCCAGTACAAAGCTCCGTGTTATGTTCGATTGTAGTTGCAAAACGTCGTCGCCAGGCGCGTAGCGTGAATCTTCGTACGGCTAGCGCAACGATACAATCGCCAAATTTCGCGAAATTTGTTGATTACTTCCTGCAATTTAGCGATCGAAATTTTATTTCTGAATAAAAATTTAGTGTATATGGTTATTGAATTCATAGAATTTGATGATCGTGTTATTGCGCTAGCCCTACGAAGTTTCACGCTACGCGCCTGGTCGTCGCAATACTCGCTGAATGAAATTTTGATGAAATGACCAACAGTGTTGGTTAGGTTAGGTTAGGGTAGGTGGGTTAGGGTATTGGCAGAGATAGCTAGTGTAATAAAGGTATTTATTGAAACGACCCGACTCTGATTGTGTCTGGATGACGAGTGATGTATTTCATAACTTCTCTTATATGCTATTTATAATGAACTTATATATAAAGCTTATGACTAGTTGTACTTAGACTTACTGTAATTAGTTACAATGCGACAGCTAGCACATAGGCTGCTATCTGGGTCCGTTGTGATCCCACTGCACCATGGCAATTTTTGCCTTTCTGGCCACGGTTTTTTGCCTACGGCTGATGGCTGTTTTTTGGCTAATTTTCAAGAACAAACTGAGCCCAATTGGTCGCGGTATTGTCCTGTCAAATATTTTTCCGTGTTTCTTGATGTGAAGAAGAGGAGAGTAGGAAGGAATTGTGGAGAAGAAATGGGATACCGAATTTAATCAGTTTTAGAAATGGGAAGGAAGGTCAGGCATCGGGTCGGGTGTGGCAGTGTACTAGCAGGTGTTAATGAAAATAATTTTTCAGTACTATTGGCTGTGATACGATCTACCAGAACAGCAAAGTTGCCTATAGCAAATCAACTACTGTCTGGTAGCTCTGATGGTATTTGTGAATCTGATAAGAACGTCAACAGAACTCATTTGCTCAGGTTTAAATCCTTTACTAGTGACCCTATTAAACATTCCGCACTGTTCGCGATTGATATTAATATTCCGGAACCAATAGCAACTGAAAAATTCATATAAATAAATTATGCATTGAGTGGGAATTGAATCCCGGTAGCAATGTTTTCAAGACCTACTTGAGTCATAGTGAGTTTCGTAAATTATGAAGACATTTTTACAGGATATTTGTATGGCAGCTACACGAAGGACTAACAGGATTTTCCTCATAATCATATATTTAGCTCCAACTATTGGAAAAATAACACATACAAAATTTCAAGGACGTAGCTTAAACCCTTCTGAAGTTATCGACAAATATTCTTGAACACGTGTTTTAAGGACATTTTGTATGGCAGCTACCCGAAGGCGTAGGACGATTTTGCCCGTTAACGAACTTAGCCTTACAAATTCAACCAAACATCCAGATTCAAAATTTGAAGATCCTAGGTGAAGGCGTTCTTGAGTTATCATGTTCACGGGCAGACGGGCAGACGGACGGACGGACGGAAGGACGGACGTCAAGCGGATTTGAGGTTTTTGGCCACAAATAAACAAAAAATAATATATAACTTTTTTTCGTCCGAGGCTTGGTTCTATGCGTTACAAACTTTTGGGCTGGATTAAACTTATAATACTCTATATGCTCTATATACTTATCTAGAGTATACAAATTTTCTTCAAACGAATAATGCTTTTCAAAGAGGTTGTTAAATTCAAGTTTGGTTATAATCCCAGGATTAAGCTAAATGGTAGAAGCTCTTCGGTTTATAGCTCGGATTAACGTTTTTGACAGCCGATTCTACGTTTTCAATTCGTGATGAAATTCGATAAAATTTGAGCTACCACGAACTTGTTGATATTCTATTTTCCAATTTTAAATATTAAAACGATTTAAAATTATAGAAAAGGCAAAGTATACCAATGCAAAAAAAAAAAACTTCGCAGCTAAATTAGTTCACAATGATTGCGAACCACAGATTAGTTTATCTTTAGATATTTATTTACAGTGAAATCGGGTCAAGTTTAAAGTGCAGATTATTCCTAAGTTTAAGTTTAACTAAACTTCAGCTCAAATATTTACTGTAAAACCGGCACTTAAAATAACTTAAGAACTTTAAAATTAGCTTAAATTATGATGTACATTATATTTTATGCCATGTTTCCCCTGCCCGAAATTTCGCGATTTCGCAAATCTCCACGCAAATCTACTAGATTCTCCATATGAGATTGAGATTTCCAAATCGCGATATTGCGTCAAAATCTAGTTGAAAATCTATTGAAACCACGTTCACATTTCACCAGAATATTTATTCTCACATATTTCAAATTTTTCAAATTACTTGCTTGAAATGCAAAGTTTTGAATTAAATAATTTAATTGTGCTTGTCGGGTTCAAAACCCCAAGCACCGACCGGACGTTCTTTACTGCAAATAACTCACATGTACACGGCGGCTTTATCTGTATGCTGTGTACATGAGAGCTTTCTAGATACTCGCCATACATTCCACGCATGTGTATGCGTGAAAACTAGTAAAAGCTCAGATGAATTTATAATTTCATTGATCATTTTCAAGTCAGACGTCGATGACGTCACTATGCGAACAGATCTCCGTTGAAAATTAATACCACCAGATGGCAGTACACGCGATTAAAGTGTGTATATGCTAAACTTTAGATTACGATAGCTCACGAAGCAATGGCAGTAGAGAAATAAAATACGGTTTCTGTATAAAGGTCGATAAACAAAGTTTGCTGAAAGTAAAATTTTTGAAAGGGGAGGTGGAGCATGGGAGTGGAGAGGGTAAGAATTTTTTTAATGGGGTCGTTGCAAATTTCTAGCTCCCATACATTTTGTATGGCGAAACGCGTTATGTTTCGGTACCTGAATCTCAACTTCCACTTAGCTCACAACAGTCAGATTTTACACACTTATTGTTTAGTGAAAAGCTTAGTACATGAGTAAATTAAAAAATGTTCACTAAAAGTCAAGATATTTAAGAAAAAGGGAATGAATAAATTTTTTTACTGTTTTTCTTCTTTCATATTTGAAAAAATGATAGTATTTCATGAGATATTTTAATTTGCTCATGTATAAAGCTGGTCAATATTACCACAACAAAATTAAAAAAAAAATTAAGACGCTACTGTGTGTGGTTACTGAGAAACGTGTACCGAAAGTTGAAAAAGCACTATTTTTCAGGAGAGCCCAAAAACAAAAAAAGTACATGCAGTGACATAAGCTGTGTTTTTTTCAAGTGGATCAAGATCAAAATCATTCGATTTACATTGAAAACAACAACAAAGAGATGATCCAAAATCATAATTGGATTATAGTTGGATCAGTTTTGCGCTTATGTCCACTATTTTAGAATTTTCACAGATGGCGCCACGCGATTCAGCAGTAATGACCAGTAAATTCAATTTGTAGCAGGTATTTGCACCTTACAGGCAGAACATGCTCGTCGAAAAGTCGTGGAAACTCAATACATTTTGTACGGAAATGCAAGTCCATGTGTAAGATAGAGACAGAATGTATAAAATTATTGAAAAAGTCTTTGTTTATGCCGTTTCGTCGTATAGTATATACGAAACTTTGCCTCCAGGGCAGCTGACAGTTTATCCGAGGTATTTACCAACGGGATTGTTAACCTTTCTAAATTAGCTTTTGGGATGATCCACATCGTTTTTTTCAATTGTGATCTGATCCATTTGAAAAAAAAACATATATTCGACTTCCCCCACTTCAGAGTAAAATTTGAGTCACTTCCCGTTACCCGAAAGAGGTGCGGTTTTTTGTGTGATGTGCAGAAATGAGTGTATGTAGAATAATAAAATAATAATACATATAAAAAAAAATCAATTGTTTTTCATTTTTATACACCGACCCCCTTAAAAAATCACGTCTCATATCTCAAGAACGGTGTAAGATAGATACAACAAAAAGTCGTGATATGTAAAAAAAAACATTTTAAAAAATGTAAAAAAAGGTGTCGGGTCTAACAAAAAGGGATGATATTCACAGAGTCGGTTTTCTTTCTATTAATATTTCTAGTTACGCTTGTATACAAATTTGTGATATTCATTTTCCCAAGAAACCCGACAATCGCTCGGAGAAATATCACCTCCCAAATCTTCCAGATTAAAAGCAACCAAAAAGTAAACTTTGCACATCATCTTTTTGCCATACGACGAGCGATTGTCGAGTTTCTTGGGAAAATGAATATCACAAATTTGTATACAAGCGTAACTGGAAATATTAATAGAAAGAAAACCGACTCTGTGAATATCATCCCTTTTTGTTGGACCCGACACCTTTTTTACATTTTTTAAAATGTTTTCCATTACTAAAAATGGTAAAATCTTACAAAAGAAGTTAAAAATTTTGACACAACTGTCAGTTGCTAAATTATTAAATGTCAAAGTAAAACTATTATTACAATGTTAACATAGTTCTCTTAATCGCGAGGTTTATGGCTAGTGGAATCATAGCATTATATTACATAATTTTTAGCATTAATAATAGTCTAATACGTAATAACAATTTTATCAAAATTGTATTTAATAATTTGTTCGAATTATTTTTTTACTTCTAGCTTGGTATTGGTCAAATGAAAATTGAAGATGTACTAAACTGCAAAAATTCGAAAGAAAATAACGTATTGCATCCAAAAGCATTGATATCATGTATGCGAGTTGATTCGTTATTTAGTCCGCACCTTGTTCCCAAAGTTCAAGCGGTACTTAACGCTACCTCCATACAAATTAATTTCCAAAATAATTTCAAAGTTCAAGAAAAAGGATTGCCTACTCCAATACAGCAGTTTTCAGTCGCTAGAGATTTCTTAAACACTCAAACATTTCTATCTGTAGTTTTGTCGAACGTAAATCTGCATGGGCGTTGCTGGACTAAAGAAAAATATTCGGGAAGCTTGGATATGAACATTTCATGTACGATTTTAGACTACAGTTATTTAAACATGTTACATTTCTTAGAACACACGAATATCAAGGCGGTAATAGATGTGCGAGATTCAACTGAAACAGATATTGTAATCGAAACAATACGTATAAATGTTGGTTCAACAATCATGCATACGATTCTCCTTTCTAAGCAACTATGGGAACAAGCACTAAATAAACATTATGCATATTCCGTGATTCTTACTAGATTTGTAATATGTAACTGTACAAATGTATCTTTTAAATTTGGCCAAACTGATTCAAACGAAATACTTGTAGTAAAGCCAAATGAGTGTTCATTTTATTCATTTCGAAGTGATCATCTAAAACAGCAATTAACTTTTAATTTTGATGATAAATACATAAATGGAAATTGCGCTGCAGATATTGAAAAGGAAGGTGTACAGTACTTAATAATAGGAACTCATGTCATTATTGTGAAAATTGAAAAACTCTCTACAACACAATTATGTATTACTTTAAAAGGCCAAGTGGAATTTTTATCGATGAGCCAAGAAAATTTCCTTCTTCAACGTCGAATAAATAATGAGAAACATCAAATAGAACTTCCGCAGTATGGACAAGGTTCTTTCATTGGAGAATGTGATATGGTTACAAATCATTTCTTAAGGTAAGATTAACTTAATAATAATATCAACTAGTTGTAATTGATACCAATAGCTCTTATAATACTGGAAGATAAGTATGTTTGCTATAAATATCGACCTTTTTTATATGTACATGTAGTAACATGCTAAATTTTATCAATCGAGAAGGGTATCCGAAATATGTTTTGGACTAGCTAGTTATTACGTGTTGCATTTCCACCCGCATCCTGTAAGAAAAGAAGGGAATTATTAGTTGTAAAATATAACGCGTTGAACAAATAGACAACGTACCTACACTGAGAGAAATAATTTGTTGGTAAGAGATTGATTCAATAAAATTTTCATTGCAGCAATCGAAGTTCATTTATGTGGGATTTAGTCCCAATAAAGTTGTTAAACGCAACAATGTCCGAAAAATGTACAAGTATAATTCATGCAATAAAAATATAAAAAATTTAACAAATATGAAATATGAAATATGTGTCGTGCGTCGTTCGCCGTGTAGCTTTGGTCGAGAAGAGATCGTAACCATGCGATGCTTCCCTTTTTATATCGCGATTCCAGGAAGTGGTTATTGCTGAACATAATGACAATACTACGGTTTACAACGCCTAGTCATATTCCTCTATGACAATACTGAATCCTACATTCGGCCGTCCTGACAATGTAGCCGTCCTCGGCGTGTCGAAACCTTCACTGGATACGCCAGTTTTATAAGATTGACGTATCCAGTGAAGGTTTTCCAACTGTTATGTCCTCAAGGACAGCGATTAATCAACAGTCGGGGATTTCGTGTTGGGGTTTCACACCAGAAACCCTATAGACGCCGGAAAACAACTAACATTTAATCAAATTTGCTTCTATGATAGCTTACCATGAAAAAATTCCATTCTTAAAATTAGCGAAAAAAAAAATTGCTGTTGGCGGGTTTCGATGTCGCGCTCTTAGCGTTTAGTTCTATATATCCTGGCGTACAACCAAAAATTCCACCAAATTGGTTAAAATATTAGGTGATCTTCAGCGCCACCTCCTTTAGTATAGGGTTGCGATGGCGGGAAGTTAGCTAAGTTTAAAAGTCGCGGACTGTAAATTTGATTTCGAGTTCGATATATAGAAATTATGCTCAGCAATTCCACCAGCTGTAAGGGTGTTTCGGATAGTAGGCATGATACACCCTCTGACGAGTCTATGCCCTCCGATGACGAAACAGCTCCTTCGGACCTAGTCCAACACAATCTTATAAAACTGGCGTATCCAGTGAAGTTTTTCCAACTGTCATGTCCTCAAGGACAGCGATTAACCAACAGTCGGGGATTTCGTGTTGGGGTTTCACACCAGAAACTCTACTGACGCCGGAAAACAACTAACATTTAATCAAATTTGCTTCTATGGTAGCTTACCATGAAAAAATTTCATTCTTAAATCATTAGTAGTTAAATTTAGAATTATACTGGAGTTTACTTACCGCCGAATTGTTATTTTTCCGTGAATGTCGCTCACTCATTCTTGGGGCGTTTGCCGCACTGTTGGCATTCTTTTATTTGAGTATAACCTTCATTGTTCTAGCACTCCGATCTTCACTCGTAGAATTAATGTCATGTAGAGTATAGCTAATTACCAAATATTTTTGAAATGATAATAAAAATAAATAATTTATTAACTTTGCTATTTTTCATTACTTACAGAGTTAAATTTGACGATGAGAAACGAAAGGGATGGTCAGGTGAAATTCCTCTAGTGAACAAAACTATTCCATGGCTTGTTAAAGGTACAGATAATATAGATTTTTCTAAAAGAAATAGAATATAATACCTTTAACTATAATATTTATATTGCAGTTCCAGCGTCTACTAACCATCAATATATTAGCTTTTGGGTGAGAATCATTGTAGAAAATATTGAACCTATTGCTACAAAACTGTTTAAGCCGAAAAGAATATTAGTAATAATTTGGCCTATGTTCGTCGTACGATCGCTGCTCACAACGGACACTGCGGCTATAGAAAGAGGAACAGGTTCTTTTTATGTTTTTAAAGGTAGAGGTGCAACACAAGAGTTACAAATAGCAGCAACAAATGAAACAGAGCATGAGCTCATATTCAGCAAAGAGTAAGTACATAATATATGTGGAGTGAAAGAGTTCCTTTGTAGAAAAAATAATGTAATTAATAACTATGAAATAATAAGTATAAAATAATATGGAAAATGAAAGGCCGTCGTATTCGATCGCCAGGTCGAGAGAGCGAACATCACCAAGCTCGGACCTATTCCTCGCCGTCATTATGAGTTTAGTGGACTCAGTTCGCCGCAGAACGGTGCGTTCCGAATGCCACATTCGGCCGTCCTGATAAATTGTATCGTCCTCGACAATTTTAATTCTTCGTCGTTGTTTCCATTGTTGAATTCCTCTCACCATGGATTTTTTATTTTTATTCTGAATCCTGTTTATAGATTCTGTCGCGATCTCTCGCAGATGGTTTCGGCTTGCTTCAAACATCTGAAGGAACTCTTCTTGGACTATTGTTGATATGGCGACGTCTTTCGGATTTTTTATCTTTGTCCCGAAAAGGAGTTCAAATGGTGAAAGGTTGATAGCTTTGCTGTAACTGTTATTTAAGAATCGCTGAGCTTTGTCGATATGCTTGTATAATACCATTGTTCTGACTGATTGAGAGAAAGTTTAGTTAAAATTGAAATTGTCATTTGATGTGTACGCTCGACCTGACCGTTTGCGCGCGGTATACCGCTTGTCAATAGAACAAGTTCGACATTTTCGCGACAATATTCCCTAAATGTCGTCGACGGGAAACATGGGCCGCGATCCGTTATTATGCGTCGAGGATTACCGAAAACTGATTGTTGAAGTTTCATCTTTAAAATAAGTTCGTTGGAATTGGTTGTTTTAACCGGATACAACCATATGAATTTTGTAAAGCTGTCAATTACACTATGGGTCATATTATTCACTTCGGGTTATTTATTACCTCTGGTTAATTCCAGTTTTCCCAGAGATTTGGTACTATTCACCTCCGGTAATCGTAAAAAAGTTCTGGTTTACGACGATACCCAGGGATTTAACCGGCGATTTGACAAATTTTGTATTATTCAATCACAATTGAAGCTAGGGCAAGATCTCTGTTAACAGTTGATAAATTGTTGTGGTACACGGGCCTTTCCGATATCCTAATATGCACTCTTTTAGCCACAATTTTTCTTTCACAAGCCACTAAGTTACAGATAGTAAGACCGAACACAATTTTCACTTATTATGGACTGAACACAATTTCACTTATTAGCACTCAGGGGCACTCATTTGTAACAACAACAATACTGTGTAAATGCAATAATTTGTAACTCGTCTCGAGCATAACTACCTTTATTTTCTAATTTACGCCTACGTTTGTATGGTGCTATACTATCGAAACTGCAAAGCCAGCGCTTTCTTGTTGGTTAGTCTTGCTTCCCGTTGCTCCCGATACTTCCGTTGCTCCCGTTTCACCTGTTACTCCGTTGCTCTCGTTGCTCCCGTTACTCCATCCCTCATCTTCTCTCCACCATCCACCATCTTCCATCCTCCATCCTCTATCCTCCATCCTCTATTCTCTATCCACCAATCTCCATCCCTCATCCTACATCCTTCATTCTCCATTCTCCATCCTCCATCATCCATCCTACATCCTCTATCCTACATCCTCCATCTTCCACCATCCATCCTCATCGCTATCAGATGAATGGTTTAGGAGCGCATGCGGGACAAACAGACATTCATTTTTATATAATATACGAGTAGATAACTTGCCGCGTCCCGCGGCTACGCTCACGTTTCTATGGTGTTATACTATCGAAACTGCAAAGCCAGCGATTTCCAAACTTGCTCCCGTTGCTCCGTTTCTCCCGTTTCTCCCGTTACTTCCGTTGTTCCCGTTGCTTCTGTTTCTCCCTTTGCTCCCGTTTTTCCGTTGCTCCCGTTGTTCCCGTTGCTCCCGTTTCTTCCGTTGATCCCGTTGTTTCCGTTGCTTCGTTGCTCCCGTTGCTTCCGTTGCTCTCGTAGCTCCCGTTTCTCCCGTTGTTTCCGTTGCTCAGTTGCTCCCGTTACTCCCGTTGCTTCCGTTACTTACGTTACTCCCGTTCGATTTTGTCAGTCGTGCACACCGAAAACACACGAACTGTCGCTAAGCTATATGAAACACAGTCATTTGCTTGTGTCGGTCGCCACCTATTCTAGATTAGTTTTATTAATACAGAAAGCTTCGCTGGCGTGCGCTTAACATATCAACATAGTTTCATCTCAATCGGATGAATGGTATAGGAAGGTATACGAGACAAACAAACAAACAATTAGATCACAAGGGTACTAAAATCGCGAAAAAATTTAAAAAAAATGCCGAAAAAACAATTGTTTTTGATTCGATCGGTATCAAACTTCACCGGAACCATCCCGGGACTATTCTACAAGTTCCCTGAAAATTTGATCAAAATCGGTTAAGCGGTTCAGGAGTCTATAGGAAACATACATATTCGTTCATGCATACATACATACATACATACATACATCTTCTTCTATATATATAGATACTATAAACGAAATACGACAAATTGTACGCTGACTAAGCACAGGTATTTGACTGCATATGCAGGCAAGTTTTCCATGGGAAATTACAAATTTACGAAATATGAATTTGCTGACGTTATGTCTAGCAAAGTTCTATGGGAAAATTATATGAAATGGATATTTTGTCTTGAAGAGACTGAACAATAGGTGTGTTTGTGTTGTTTGGCAAGGGAGGACATCCCAAGCCGGCCTCGAACAAGAGCCAGGATACCAAGTAAGCCATCCGACGCGGCGGCTGTCCTGGAGATCCTAAAAATCAGCAACCCAGATCTTCCGACGCATAATTGGAAGATCGCCAAGATGGAGGAGCCAAAAGGAGTCGAGAGAGTCGTGATAATCGTGATTAACAAAGAGTCCCTGGCCCCCCTAGCCAAACTGGAGGGTGTGGTGAATTTTGGCCTTTGCCAAATCACACTCCGGGTTTACAAGGCGGACGCAGAGACCCTTACCGTGCGCGTCGAATATCGAAGCCTCGGAAATGGAAACGGATCCCGCCTAAACGAATCCCATAGGAACGACTCAAAACTCGCTGAGTCTGAACTTGCTATGGCACTGGACCCGGTGCAACCCGATTCCGATTCAGTACTGGTTTCTCAGGATCACTGCTCCTTAACGGACGAAGAAGATCTTGGCTCGGATGCTGGATTGGATGAAGGCTCGACTGGTCCTCCCGATGGCAGTGAGGAAGATCTGCTGGCATCTGACCCGGAAGACCCGGAAGATGCGAACCTTACCGTGATCGAGGTTAATGCTGCGTATAATGCAGATTAATCTTCATCACTCGAAAAATCGAAAGATTACAAACCTATCCCATCGGCCTTTAAGAACTACAGGAGGACCGACTGAGTCAAATACAGGGAAACTCTTAGCGGCTTACTCCCACACATACCGCCACTCCAACCGAGTAGCTCAACTGATCTCGACGGTCTGGTCACCACCCTCTCGCGCGCCCTAAACGAGGCATTGTCGAACTCCTGTCCTGAGAGCAGGCCAAGAGGGAAACATAAGCCGCCATGGTGAAACACAGAACTCGGGGCTCTTAGAAAATGCTGTAGGCAACTGTTTAACAAAGCCAAAACAATAAAGACGTTTGCGACTGGGACTGCTATAAAGCATCACTTCGTAAATACAAATATGAACTGAAAAAGGCGCAGCGCATATCCTGGGGACTCTTCTGTAGTGAAATAGAAGATTCCTCCGAGGCATCTAGGCTCCGTAAAATTCTCGCTAAAAATCCAACCACACTATGCTACCTGAGGAGACCGGACGGGTCTTGGACTACCTCAAGTAGGGAAACTTCTGATCTTCTCCTGGACACCCACTTCCCTGGTACCTCGCATGATCGAGTCCGAGCGTGTAAGCATTACAAGAAACCATGCATCGTTCAACTCTGACGCTCTTATAACAGATACCAAGCTAGAAGGCTTTAAACCATTTAAGTCTGCGGGACCGGATGGAATAATTCCTGCTGAAATCCAGCAGACCTCGGATATAATTCTGCCTTGGCTGAAGGTTATCTTGAAAGGCTGCCTAGATCTAACCTACATTCCTGAAACATGCATGGAAGTCAGGGTGGTCTTCATAACCAAAGTAGGAAAAAGCTCTCATGTCTGCCGTAAGGACCTCAGACCTATCAGTCTATAATCCTTTCTTCTGAAAATACTGCAAAGACTAATGGATGTGTACATCCGCGACAATACTCACAAGCGATTGCTGTCAACATCCCAACACGCGTACTGGAAGGGGAGGTCAGTCGAAACGGCCTTATATTCGATCGTGCGCACCATTGAAAAATCTCTCGTATTAAAGAAGACAGCATGGTTGCCTTTCCCGATATTGAGGGAGCTTTCAACAACGTCAGACCAGAGGTAATCACTGACGCACTTTCTAGCCTGAAGGTGGAGTCCTCGCTTGGCGCGTTGATCAATTTGATGTTAACAGGATTGTGAAGACAAAGCTGGGCGAGTTCTCCTCTCGAAGTTTGTCAGCAGAGGTACACCACAAGGTGGTGTGTTCTCCCCTCTTCTTTGGAATTTAGTGGTCAACAAACTACTATTGAGACTGGAAGGGGCGGGCTGCAGAGTGATTGCTAATGCAGATGATGTTGCAATTGCTGTCTCGGGAAAGCACCTCAATACGCTGAGGGAGATATTGCAGAATGCACTCTCTATTCTCTCCAAATGGGTAGCTGACTGCAGGTTGGGTGTGAACCCACGCAAAACGGAATTAGTCCACGTAGACCCTCCTTCTCTGAATGGTACTAGTCTAGTTTTCACCGATAGTGCAAAATATTTGGGTTTTATTTTGGACAGGAAACTTCAATGGAAACCTAACATTCAGGAGCAACAGTTGCGCTTTACTCGTGCAAAAACGCCATTGGCAAAAAATGGGGTATGGAACCCCGAATAGTTCATTGGCTCTACGTGTCCGTCATCAGACCTTAGACAAAGCGGTTAACTGCACCATCCTAGGGAAGGTACAGAGATCAGCATGCATATGCATTAGTGGAGTTCTGAGAACAACTCCCTCTGCAGCACTAGACATGCTATTCAGTCTGCCACCCCTAGACATTTTTGGCAAGCAAATGGCGGCCAGTGCAGCCGACTTAGGGCCTCTACACAGTGGACTGGCATATATGCAGGTCACTCAACAATCTTGAATCACTTCAATAACATTCCTGAAAACACCGACTACACCCCTCCCAGTTATGATTTTGACAACAACCATCCCAACCCGTCTAGAATGGGAAAGGGATTCGGTACGGACGGAAGAGTCCGCACGGACGACCTCTGTAAAAGCTGCCTATCCCATCGGCAGATGAGGAGGAGACAGTCCTTCACCTTCTCTGTACCTGTCCAGCTCTATCAGCCAAAAAGAAAGCTCATCTTGGAGCTTACTTCTTCAACTGCTTGGTGATCTTTCCGCATTGGAGGTCGCGAGAATCCAACGCTTCATTGCAAGCTCTAAATGGTTCGACGAGTAGGACCGGATTTGATGATCCTGTGGAAACACAACGGACCTTTTAGCTCTAAGTGTATCCGTTTTCTCACGGGCAGCCACTCGTACCTACCTACCTATATTGCGACATTTTTTAAACAACAATCTTTAAAATAAGTCCTACTTTATTATTCTAGGATAAAAATTATCAGAGATATGAATTTTCAAAGAGGACTCGGACACCATTCTTGCGAAATTTTTAACATACTAAAAAATGAGATAGAAACAAAAAATTTAAATTATATTTTTTTCACTAATTTTTTGAGTACATAAATTTTCAAAAGAATCGGCGATGGTAAGGTCACACTTTTGGCGATTCTAGATGGAATGACTCTTTTTCTATAAAGGAATTGAGAAGCACTGCTGTTCTTCGATTTTTTTGTCTCCGATCCCATTCAGATCCTAATACCCTGTACAGACTATGCATTTTAAGCGCATTTAACTAGGTAAATTTAACATGTTAAAAAGGTAGTGTTCAGACTAGGCAACTCGTTTTATTTTGATACATGATAGCTTGATGTGATTTGTTTTCACAAGTAGATATTCAGCTGTGTTTCATTAGCAAATTTATGCTTTCTAAATTGTTTGAAACCAATTAGTTTGTATAGCAGCAATGAAAAGGGAATTTATTAGCTAATGCAGTCGTTGCACAAGCACACAATTGAGTTTCTGCAGCATTAAATAGTTTCTTCCAAAGTTTACTTCGATTTCCGCGAGGGTCGCAGTACATGTTTTCGGTTAAACGCATAGTAGCTACGTGTTTTCGTAAACGCGTCCGGGAAGTGTTTTCAGCGCATTTAACTCGATTTAAACGCGTCAATCTCGTAGTCTGAACATGGTATAAGTTAATTTTTTAATATGTTTTGTAAAACAGTATAGACTATAAAATATAAAAAAATGAAAAAAAAAAACCCTATTTTGAGATATTCAATGATAAAGGACAAAATTATATTGCGACAACCTCCCCCTTTAAAATAAGCCCTATTCTATTATTCTAGGATAAAAATTACCAGACATATGAATTTTCAAAGAGGACTCGGACACCATTTTTGCGAAAACGTTAACATACTATGATTAACAAAAAAAATGAGATAGAAATAAAAAAATTAAATTATATTTTTTTTTCACTAGTTCTTCAAGTACAAAAATTTTCAAAAGAATCGGTGATGGTAAGGTTACAGCTTTAGCGATTCTTGATGGAATGACCTTACTACTACTTTATATACTTGTATTGTTTTATTTTATTTATTAAAGTCATGGGCACCAAGTGTGATAGGTATCTAGTGAGATCGTTCTCTTCGGAATGTTGTGTAGACAACTGTCTTTTTTCCGTTGTCTGTCTCCCAGGATACACTGTACACAATTCGGAATTATTTTTTTTAATTTTTTTGTCATTTCGTCATTCATTTTGGAATGAAGTATTCACGCGATATAAACTCTTTCATCTTCCGTTCCATTTAAAAATTATTGTGTCTAAAATTTTTAATTTCTAGCTTGAAGCGTTCAAAAGCTATCGGAAAATATTGTAGAACACGTGTTTTAAGGACTTTTTGTATGGGAACTACCGGAAGGAGTTAACAGAATTTGCTAACTAGTAAACTCGAACTTTGTTTTCATTCAAAACTAATTTGTACAAAATTCTGAATTTCTTAACGATTACTTGAGTGAGTTCCGTAAATTGAGTGAAGACATTTTTCAGGATACACCTAATTCTGTTTTTGCACGAACCATTTGCACACGAATTTGATTTAACACGAATTCAAAGTAAATATTGCATACTCTTTTTACGCGAGTCATTTTGATTACCAATCCAATTTCTAACAATTTTATTTTGCCTCAATTTTAAGAAAATAAAGTTTTATTTGTGGCAAATTAGATCATTTTACTTTATTATTTTTTAATAATACAGTATTGTGATCGATTTAAAAAAAAAAAGAATTTGCTACCCTGAACATTTTTTTTTCGCGTTTCATGACTCGTAGACACGAAAAAAGCAGAAAAAAATTTCAGTCCGTCTGTCCGCCGTACTCAAAATCGTTTGAAGGCTCGTAGCTCCCAAACGGTTTGAGATATTAAATTGAATTTTTATGGGGTGTGCGGGGGGAAGCGTTTTATACGGAATATTTTGGTTTTTAGATCTCAGCAACCGCTAATGCTAGGGGGCTGAAATTTGGAATATATATAGAACTTCGGTAGTGGACCCATTTGCATAAAAATTGTCAATATGGGTGAAGGGGTGTGGGAGTGGGGGAAAAAAATAATGCGCCCGAAACGCAAAAAAGCCGAGATCGACACATTCTAAGATCCATATCTCCTAAACGGTTAAATATACAAAATTAAAACTTAATGAATATCTGTAGCTATACTAGGAGAATAGATCGCAAACAAAGTTTTGAGTGGGGGCAGTGGCGTACGAGGGTGGGGGGTAAAAAACTTTAGATTGTAATATCTCACGAACCAATTACACTAGACAAATAAAATTCGGTTTATGTATAAAGGTTGACAAACGAAGTTTGCTGAAAGTAAAATTTACTAAGGGGACGGTGGATCATGAAAGTGGAGGGGATGCGAATTTTTCTAAAAATTCACGTCTCATATCTCAAGAACAGTGTGAGGTGGATGATTAAAATTTTTACCAGAAGTAGGTCTAATAGACCTCTATCAGAAAAATTTTGGGTGTGAAGGTGTAGAGGGTGACGGTGGGGGAGGGTGAAAAGGAAAAAGTTCCGATTTTTATATCTCGAAAACCTATAATGATATAAAGCTGAAACTTCGTATTCAGATAGACCTATAGTAGTAGCATCTTGGAAAAATATAATTTTTTATAAGCTTAGTATGGTACGGGGGTGGGGGATGTTTTTCCTATCTATAGAACGGCTTATGGTACAAAGTTGAAATTTGGTACGTATATGTAAATCAACTAGAAAAGTAATTTAGATAAAAAAAAATTCAAATTTCCATTGGCGTTCGGAAGGGAGGGGCAAAAAAGTGTATCAGTGAAAATGGAATGCATATATTTTCACGAATTTAGTCATATCTATTAGGTCTTCCCAAATATTTAATTAATTTTTATTCTACGGCTTCTTCATATAAATACCTAGAAATTGTTTTCAGGATTTTTTGAAATTCCATCCCTAAGGGGGTGTAAAGGGGTTGTATACTTATTCACGAATTATGCCATATCCCCCAGGTCTGATCAAATATTGAATATTTTTTCACTTTCACGGGCTTGCGTAATAATCGCCTAAAACCCGTTTTTAAGTTTTTTCCCTTTTCAGTCCTTAAGAGGATATAACAGGGTTGAACAAGTTTTCACAAATTCCGTCATATCCTTTAGAAGTGATAAGTAATTCAATTGTTTTTACTTTCTCGTGCTGTTTTCTTATTTATCTATTAACTCCTTTCAGGATTTTTGGATATTGAACCCCAAAGTGGGAGTAAAGAGGTTGCATATGTTTTCACAGATTCCTACATATTGCTTAGATCTGATGATATATCGAATTCATTTTTACTTTCTAAGGTTTCCCATATAAGAACCAAAAAGTCAATTTCAGTATTTTCAGATTTTCAATCCTAAAGGGTGTAAGGGGGTTGTATGCTTTTAAAAAGTTCGACATATTTCTTAGGTTTGATAAGATATTAGATCACTTTTCATTTCCACAGACTTTTTATATAATCGCCTACAAACCCATTTCTCAATTTTTGGATATTCAGCCCCCAAGGGTTTGCATATGTTTTCACAAATTTTGCCATCCCTTAGTTCTGATGAGATATAAAATGCGTTATTACGGCATTTGATGTAATGACCAAAAAACTAATTTCACGATTTTTCGAATTTCAAGAACCGAGGGAGTGTGAAGGGTTTGCTTACGTTTTCACAAATTTTTGAAAATCACTCGTATCTCATGAGATATCAATTTGGTTCTTATGAAATCATTTAAAAACCTGTTTCACAATTTTTTCGAAATTCAAACCTCAAGTGGAAGTAATGGGTTTGTACGTTTTACGTTTTAACAATTCGTCATATTTCTTAAGTCTGATAAGGCAACAAATTCGTTTTTACTTCTATGGGCTTTTAGTGTACATAATATACCGAAATTCGTATAGTCTTCAGGGGCTTTTTTAATGTTTAATTAGCTAAAAATCTCTATTTTGAATATTTTTATTTTAAGAACAAAATTAACTTTCCAAGAAACTTCATAATCTCGAAAGAACTGAATATATGCTCCGACTTTGACCGCTCCCGAACTTTGACCCGAAAAATAATAAAGTGTCGCCCAGACCATTGGCAGATTTTTTTATTATCTGTACGAGTATGTATTACACGCACCGCTCACGAATAGATTGCATATAACAGCTAGTGTGTGTTTTGAAACGATTGCCTTCAGACTTTAGAAATAAATCAGTTAAGCGTTAAAGAATTTGCAAACAAACAAATTATTATTAATAGTCAGTTTGAGTACAATATGAAGAGCATTAGGGACTTGTACGAGGAAAGGACGTTAGAGGTAGAAAGGAAAATGGCACCGGACAATAGAGATGTGTCCAAGTCTGCTAAATGTAAAAAATGTAATAAAGTGGTGAAAAATAGTGATAGTGCAATAAAATGTGATGGATTCTGCCAGCAATGAATGCACACTAAGGCCGCGGTCCGAATTACGCTTTCTGCCCTTTTTGCGCGCCTACACTTGGTCCGAATTGCGCTCACAACGCATACAATTTGCATGGAGGGTTAATTTTCTGGCGCTTACACTGCTCACGGTTTCGAAGAAAGGCATTGTGAGTACACTGTGCACACACAATCGGTCCGAATTGAAAACGACATAAGCGTACCAACAATTCGGACCGAACGTAAGCACTCTTAGTGATGTAAGCACCATGAGCGTAATTTGGACCGCGGCCTAAGTTTGCTAAAATATCCGAGGCGGAGTATGGGAAAATTCAGTCGTTTGGGGAAAAGTATTATGGATATGTGACGATGACAGGCAGTGTAGCGGTACCGTGGTCGAACCGCCACACTAGTGCACTGATTGTGCTGCAAAAGTGTCGGCAGCGTTCGGGGCGAGCGTTATACGGGGTAAGACTAAGTTCATGGCAGCCGGCGTCCGGGGCGAGCACGGGCTGTAGTACCGGCCCGGCTGGAATCCAAAGGTCGACTGCGTCCGGGGGGCGTATTTACAAACCCTATACCATTTGAGTTACGGACAGGACTGTCTTCGATTATCGCCAGATTCTCGTTCATAAAAATGATCGGGACTTTGAACGGATTCTCTGGAGAAAGGATCCCACAGAAAGCGTACTCTCGTATCAACTCTGCACAATTATATACGGTCTCACAAGTGCACCATATCATGCAATAATGACACTTCGGCAGCTCGCTACCGATGACGGGCACCGTTTTCCATGTGCAGTTGAAGTCAAGACCCATGTGGACGATGTTTTGTCAGGAGCAGACGATCAGATCGAAGCAAAACAAAAAATTCACCAACTGGATAACCTTCTCAAGGCGGGCGGATTCACACTACAAAAATGGACTTCGAATTACGACAAAGTTTTATCTGACATCTCTCTCACACGACAAGCAAATACTGTTCCTGTTTCGTTCACGGAAAATCCGCTCGTTCGTACTCTTGGAATATCATGGCAGCTAAATCTAGACTCTTTTGTCTTTACATCATATCATCCGGAAACACACGCTTATGTGACAAAAAGCACTGTGCTATCAACAATTTCACAGCTTTTCGATCCTCTTGGGTGGTTTGCACCTGTTGTACTATGTGCTAAAATCTTCATGCAGAAGCTGTGGACAGTCGGTCTCGAGTGGGATCAACCACTTCCGGATGAGCTCTCGGCTCGTTGGGTCAAAGAGTACGATGAGCTGCAAGCAGTTTCAGCATTCAATGTGCCGAGGTGGATCTCGCTCTTCATCAATTGCAATGGAGCTGCATGGATTCTCTCTTCTCAAGCCGCTTTCGGAAATGTTATCTATCTGCGCGTGATGGCTGACATTCGCATCTCTCTCGTTTCTGCGAAGACACGAGTAGCACCTCTAAAACTAGTTACGATTCCTCGACTTGAACTGTCAGCCGCATTGCTTTTAGTTCGGCAAATTTTGCACGTTCGAAAAGTTCTCGACCTCGAAACAGCTCCCGTTCATCTGTGGACAGATTCCACAGTCGCGCTTGCATATATTGAAAGCAATTCCGATCGGTGGGCTGACTACGTTCGGAGTCGCATCACTGAAATAAAGGAGCTCTCCCATTCTCGGTGGCATCACGTTCCTAAAAAAGAAAATCCTGCAGACTGTGCATCTCGTGGCCCATCACCTCAGCAACTTAAGGATCTCTGGTGGACAGGACTGAAATGGCTTAAAGAAAACTCAGTCCGTTGGCCTTCATCGACTCCTCCACTGCCTCCAGATGCATTTTTTGAGATCCGCTCCAAATCAGCCACAACAGTCGTTGCGGAAAATCATCAAGGCATCTGGAATCTTTTGACGCGATTTTCTAAATTGTCCCCCCACGAAATGATAAGTTCACCTAGTAAGTTATAATTACACATAATAGGACGTTTTCTTTATTTAAGACGAAGTATTATAAAATCATTAGATCCAAGTACCGAAAAGTTTCTAGAAAAGGATCTCAGATTTTCAGGCAATCTCTTGACGTTTTCATTCTTCATTGGTCTGAGACTGTCACTGCAGTCGGAAGTCAATTTCCAATTCATCTTTTTCGCGTCTAATCATCAGCACGAACAAGCTAGAATGTAGTAGCGTTGAACGAAAGTCTGTGAAGGCCTTTTCATACTGCTTGATTAGTGTTGGTCTCCAATCTCCAATCTTCAACTTCTTTTTTTTTCCAGTTAAAAATCCAAAGCGTTCGTATAGTGTATAGTGATTTTGTGAAAATAACTTCAAAAGAAAGGATATTATCGACCGATCACCATCAATTATGAACCGGTGATCGATCCGAAAGGAAGGCACGTCAAAGAATGTGAACGATACTAGTAGGTTCTTACTATCAAAAGCTTATGAATTCGATCCTTTTTCTTTATTATTTTAATATAATAAAGTATAGTGATGGATTAAAAAAAATTACAAGCAGACACCAAAAACGCAAAAAAAAATTAAATCCGTCTGTATCGTTTGAAGACTCGTAGCTTCTAAGCCCATTGAGCTCATCATCGTTAATGGCGCGACAGCTCAAATCAGGTCCTGGCCTCCTGAATTCGTCGCCTCCAATCGTCTCGATCCAAAGATCGCGTCCTCCAGCTGCTAAGTTTTAAGATGGCTTTGCTATCTTCATCGAGTCTTCCCATTGCTTGCGTGGTTTGCCTACTGGCATTTTACAACTCGCTTCGCTTTTAAGAGCACTTTTGGTGATTCTTCTATCTTCCATTCGCTCTTCATGCAGTTTACGCAGTTTGATGTACGTTGAAGCTTGTGGTTCATCGTATAGTTGATACAACTCATGGTTGTATCTTATTCGCCATTCCATTCAATTCTTCACAGGGCTCAAAATTCTTCGGAGGACCTTTCTTTCGAATGCGTTAACTGATTTTTCGGAAGTTCACGTTAATGTCCACGTATGCCATAACAGAGCACAGGTCGTATATTAGTTTTATATACATATATTCGCACTTTTTTGTTCCTGTGCACATTGTTGGATGACCGGAATAATACGTTTTATTTGCTAGCATGATCCGTCCATTGATTTCGTTCATTTCATTGCCGTCATTTGCTAGATTAGTCCCAAGATATATGAAGTTCTTTCAAATTTTACTCCGCAATTGTTATATTTTCCCTAATTGCTGTTCTCTTTCTTGTTTGCGTCATTAATTTTGTTTTGCTTTCGTTAATGCGCCACCCGACTTCTTTTGCGGCAGAATCAAGATTGACGAAGACCACCTTAGCACTAGGGAAGGAACCTGCCGGGATGTTTATATCGTCAGCGTATGCTACTAGTTGTGTGGACTTCAATAGTAGTATCCCATTGATGTCGACTGGGGGTTTTCGGATTACATACTCTAGTGCCAAGTTGAAAAGTATGGGGACTAAATCATTTCCCTGCTTTAAACCACATTAAGTTCGAAAGCTGGTTGTGGAATCGTTTTGTATTCTTTGTAAGTTGAAAATTTTTCAGTGGGTAGACCGGGGGGATACTCTTTAAGTGGGTTCTTCTTATGTGGTCAGTTGTAAGGGGTGATGTTGAGAGAGCGTTTTAGATGAAAAATTGTCTTTTTTAAATATCACCAACCGTTTATGCTAGGATATGTTACGAATATGTTTACGGCCGCCGCCAGTGTAGCCTCCATTTCACAGCCAGAATTAATGGGCTCCTCTGAACGTTGACAGCATGGTTTGCCGACAGCTCAGGCGCCGATGGGGGGTTCAAAGTTAATGCTGTCTTCAAGAACAATAGGGAAGAAAAAAAATCGTACTGGCCGAAACACACACCACTACCATCCCCAAACAACCTATACCTTGGTAGATCGGTACCGCGTTAGAAAGAAAGAGAGAGAGAGGTTGAAGTTGCATGCTATAGGCACACATCCGGCCCGATGGGGCCCCAGAGCGCCTTTCGTAGGAGTCCTACTCCGTCATGCCCCTAATAGGCTAATACTGAAAAAAAAACCAAAAAAAAGGAACTCGACAAGCCAGCGTACCTTGAAAACCTACTAGAACAAAAATTTTTACTTTAACATGAAAAAAAAAAGAAAGCTGTATTAGATTCATATCATGTAATTCATAAAGTTCATACACAGTGCGATAAATAAGTTTCGAGACTGGTCATGGAAAACATCATTTAAAGAAAAAATCTGGATATTTTTAATTTCTTTTATTCAAAATGTTCTCCTACAATTTCAATACATTTGTTACAGCGATTCAACAGTGATTCAAATGCGTGTTCTAGCTCATTTTGTGGAATTGCCTCTAGTGCTCGTGTTTTGAAGCTGTTTTGATGGTCGAAATGTCATTAAAAACATCCTTTCAACTTCAATTTCAATTTCGGTAATAGAGAGAAATCGCATGTGGCCAAATCAGGTGAATACGGTGGATGATTCAACACACAGACTTGATTCTGAGCCAAAAATTGACGAACAATGAGTGAGGTATGACTTGGTGCATTATTCAGTTCTCTGGATCACGATATTCGGGTCGAATACCACGGGTTCTGGCCATCACACGCTTCAAAACTTTAAAATGCGCCAGTAATTGTTTGTTCAGTTGGAACGAATTCCCTGTGGACAATTCTTTTGCTATCGAAGAATGTAATGAGCATTGTTTGAGCAACATTTTAATATTTCAGCATCGACAAAAAAGTTAATTTGGGAGAACTGTCATAACTTTTCTATCTATCAACCGATTTAAACAAAATTGGTATTACCGGGAAGAGGAGTGTCACAGCTTTAAAACGCCGGTCTGTAGACATAGATGGCCCTACTAGTTACTCAGATATGTTTCGAGTCTCGGAACTTATTTGTCGCACTGTGTATAATTTATAATTGAAGGAAAAAATTGCTATTATTAGTTAGTGAGCGTTTGAATTAAATTGTTCATATTAATTAATTAGCGTATAAATTATTTGATTGGCGCTGCTCCCTCGTTGGGGCCCTTGACATGATGTTTTCAGTATATAATAGTATCATACGTTCCGGATTTTTTTTGCGAAGTAATCCGGGAGGAGTTATTATTAAAACACTAACCATTGTCTGGTTCCTGACGGGATTTTTGGTTTGCACCCGAGGAAAATAACAAGACTCTTACTTCACATGCAAATCACTGTTTGTGAAAAAGGTTCGAACGGAAAAATTAGTTTTAGTTTTTATTTATATTATATAACACTGGTTCACCACTGTTTTATAGCCATCAGTTCATTTCCTCTTATTTTAAGCAAGAGCTATTCGCGGTTACTCCAACTTTTCTGCCCGAAATCTCGTCCTTTTCTCCTTGATTTTCTAAATTTTTCTGACTCCCGCGAAAAAAACGGTTCCTGTGACGACTTTATTGATGTGGATACGCGGGAAGCGAAAGTTTCGTCTTTTCCCCCCGTTCTCGATAGATGCTGTGACTGGTCTATCCGAGATCCAACTCTTTCCGATCGATGATATATGATGTGATGATTCTTCTACTATTATTCGGTTTTTCATTATATTATTGTTTGTTGTATGTATTGCGTTGCGTACATTAAAGTAAAATCTGGGTAGCAACCTTGTGGAGCCATCGCGGTTAGAAAGGGGAGATTACCATTTCTCAATGTATGATCGCTACACAGTAAAGAATGCGGATTTGGGACCATTCGCATGCCGATAAGGAGAAAAAAAGAGTAATAATCATAAAATAATAGTTACCCGATGCAGCATTCGTAACAGATGCTGAAACTTGAAATTTATACATATAAGACTTGGATAGTTCGCAAAATATCGATATTGGTGGAGGGTGTGAGAGTGGGGAAAAACAATACCTTCGAAACGCTGAGATCGAGATATTCTAAAGTCCATCCCCCTCCCCTCCCGAAAATTATGTCTAGCTACGCCACTTTCATACATATGTATATGTATAATTTTGCAGTCAATTGTCTTCCGTTTTTATCTCTATGTAATTTTGTTCGGATTTTATTCATTCTAAACAAGATAAAAGGCGTGCGATCGAAACTCATAAAAATTCTAATTCGTCCTTCTAAAGATTTCGATCAAGATCGACAGAAAGAAAGAATTAGTGCATAAACTCCAATGTTGTTATTGCAAGTGTTTTGTTTTATATTTTGTTCTATAATGGTTAGTAAATATACTTTAAAATTGCGAGTATAATAATAGTTATTAGATTTGTGATATAAAGTGAAAATGTATGAAGTGGCTATCTATTTTTCATGTTGTTGTCAATCTCAAGACAGTTGAGAAAAATAGGAGAATGTTGGCATTCTTCGTTAAATGCATTATTTTTCTTGGAAAACAGAGCATTCCTTTCCGAGGCCATTGCGATGGTGGTAGTGTTCAAGTTTCGAACACTAATGACGGAAACTTTAGAGAATTCGTTCGTTTCCGTATTGATTCTGGTGATCAACACTTAGAAATGCATCAGCGGACAGCTGGCGGAAACCCACTCTACTCCAGTAAAACCATACAGAATGACCTAATACAATGTTGCGGCGAAGAAATTCGGAATAGGATGATCAGAATGATAAAGGAAGCTATATTTAGCTTATAGCATCATATTTGATGAAACTACTGATTTAGCACATGAGTCGCAATTAACATTCTCTGTTAAATATTGCTACCAAGCAAATATTTATGAAGATTTTTTAGACTTTATAAACCCCCGAAGAAGTATGTGCCAGAGATAACTCAAACAGAAAGGTTGAATCAAATGAAGAGATATTTTTAAGAGAGCCTTATATAAGTATTAATTAATTATTATTATTTATTATTAAAATAATAAAGTAAAAGTGATATAAAAATATAAGTTTTTTTATTTGAAAAACAAAGTAAATCTTCACAATTTTTAACGTCCGTGTTTGGAGAGCGCGACTTATAAAGTGCTCTATAGGGTTCTTCTCAAATGTTGCGATGAAAATTCAAACTGTAATACTCGTAACTTTACTTTACGCTAGGTATAATAGCAATGGTTTATGATGTAAAGCAGTAGAGTTTATGATGTTCCTACGTTTCTATATATATGTATTTTTATATATCAATTTATATATACAATTTTTTTTTTCGCAGTTCCATTTCATCCCAAGGCAAAGAGAAAAGCAAAGCTGTATTATCGTACAAAGCTGTGGATTGGAATAAATTCTTTTGGGCTGATGAAAAATTCTCAAGTATTGAATTGTGCATAAAAGAATTAAGAAAAACCATTACGTTAAATTGGCCGTGTTCAAAATATGAGAACCTACAAATAAATCGTATAACTTCACCAGAAGAACTGAAGTCACCGATCTTTAGATGCTTGCCGAGTCGAGAATTTTCATGTTCATTAATGTTAGAAATCTTACCATGGGCTTTATTCATAAATTCTACTGGGAACACAATGAGAATATCAAACTTTTCGAATGAAAATAGTTTAATAATCGATTACAACAATATAGCCATGTTGTTCTTAGTCAAAGATGCCTTTACGATAGATATTCGATGTGGCACTCATTGGATTCAATCGTGCCCAATTTTTATAAATGAGAATACGTTTAAAGCTTATACAAAAAAAGAGAAACTCATGCTAAGTGAGAATGGAAATGTTACTGTAAAAATTTGCCATACCTCAAATATCTCTCAATATTTATTAAACTCTGCAAGTGAAAATAAAGTTCGAATTTTTACACTGTCATCTGCATTTGCTATTACCAACTTCTCCGATATCACTATTGAAGCTCTACCATTTGCTTTTGGTGATAATGATAAAATCAACAATGAACACATTGATGAGCTATCTACCAGCTTCAGTTTAAAACTTCCAAGTTCTATGTCACCAAATCAGTTAGTATAAACGTTACTTATCTTTGACATTAAGAAATATTTACATTTTTAAATTTTTTTAGCATTAAAGGTATTTCTATTGATCAATTTCATGATATCTGTGGTAAGAATTCACAAAGGGGATCACAGATACCACTGAAATATTATATTTGCCTGAGATCGAGTAATAACGGCAACATTTCTTTACCATTGCTCATAAATAAACCATTTAATAGAAAATGCTTTAGTATACAGACTGGCTGTGAATCTGTAAGTCGTAATATTAATTAACTTCCCTTAAGGCTGTATTTGACGTTATGTCACGTTGTCAAATATTTGACAAATATTGAATATTTTTAGTATTGTAATTTCTTTTAAAAAGTCCTAATATTTTTCCTGAAAAATTTATTTAAATTTTTGGAAAAGTTTCTTGTTAAATGTTGACCAGCATGGCATATAATCAAATACAAGCCTTACAGTTGTGTGTAATGTCACACAATGTGTGTCAATGGCCAATTTCAACTTTTCAGATCGCAGTAGCGGCATGTCTGCTAGAAAAGGACGGCATTTTTTACATGAATATTTTTAATGATACCTGTCCAGCAGTACTATTGAGCAATAATACCAATTTAACATTTTTCATTGCCGAAACTAAATCATCAGACTGCAGTAGTCCAGTGAAAATTACGTCGGAACTTAATGATAACAATTTCGAATGGTATCAGATAATGTGGTCAAAATCTAAACTGTATTATACGCCACCTGAAATGTATTCAATATTTCCGGATGCTGAAAATATTCAATGTAATCTATCACTAGCGTTGTGTACACAAAATGGTATCTATAAATTAGAATTTTATAAAATAAATCTTAAGTCTTTGATTTACTGAATATGTTTTCTTTACTTTTAGGTAGTTTACGGCCGACGCATGGACAATATATTCGTTGGTCTAAACCATTGCAAATAGGATCAAGTAGCGAAAAACTTATACATATTCCTCTTCATGGTGATGTTAAAGTAATAGTTTGTAATAATCACAAAACTGTTAAACTATCAATATTTTACATAACACAGGTAATTAAATTTCTCGTAATATTAATGTAAATTGAAAAGATACTGGACTATAGACAATAGGCCAATTCTGCACAAAAAATTGTTTAAAAATTTGTAGTACTAAGTACAGTAGAGGATTCTTCTCATACAAGGGGTTTTATATTTCGGTGTCTTACAATAGCTGCCCCATTTACTCATAGAGATAGTCTTGACTGAGACCAAACATGGTCTGTTGTAATTCCCCAGCACCAGGATCTCAAACTTCTTTCCTAGTTGCTGATCAATTTTGTAGCTGTCAGGGTCAACATAAATGTGAACGGAATACTATCCATTTCTCATTTTAGGAAATTTTATTCAAAATTAAAGCTGTGTAAGGTGTAGTCTGTGTTTTCTGTATTATTGGAAATATTGTTACGAGCTAGGAGTTCATTCAAATTTCAAGTAACACAATTCGATTAAAATTAATAAAAACACATAGCGTTTTATTCAATTGCATTATCTTGTATCACTATTGGCAATTTCAAATTGCTTATATACTACACGTTTGCTCTCGGAAGCTTTCCAGTAAAATTTATCGTCATCTGTTTTAGTATTAGAAAAACTTATCCCGAGTATTAGCCTCGCTGCGCTTATATACTGCATGTGTTGGCATGAGAGATTTTCAGCATATTCGATGGCGTGTGTGAAACATGCAGGAAGTGTGCAGAATATGTGAGAAGGTGATATTGGAAAGTTGTAGTTTTCTCTGGAAACTTTGTTGTCACTGATAAATGGTTCGGGTTGCCAGGTTATGCATGTTACATTACTCCCTTCTTAGTTCCTATTCGACCCCAACAAAGTCATTCTCATCGTTACTGCCGTAATGATATTTCGTTAGTTTATCAAGGTGTATCAGTTGCATTTTAGTACGAGGTTTATAATGAAGCTGAATGCGATATACAACATCATTTAATCAGGTGATGATTATGTAAGGGTCTTTCGTATTACCCTGAAGTTTTGGGGAACTATCTTTCCGCTGTTTGGGATTGTACAACCAAACTGCATCGCCCTTTTCGAATCCTGATGAATTCGCAGGTTGGACGTACCACTCATTCATGTGATCGGTCGCCAAATTAATTCCATTTCTGACCATATTAAATGTCGTGTGTTGTCGATGTTGCAGATGCGAGATGTAATCCTTTGGAGGTGGTTGGTCGGATTGAACTCCAAACATTAATCACACGGGGATTCGATCATTCTTTTCGAAGAAGACTCGGCAAGGAGTTACCACCGGTTGTTGTATGTAGCAATGGTCATGTAGGCCTGTTGGTAGTAAATTTGTAAGAACACAATATAAAACAAGCGTTTTTCTTGCTTTCGATTTATTTTGATAATTCTACAAATTTGTTTTTTATTCTAAAAAATTCAGTTAAATTAATTCATATATACGAGTATTTATTACTAAAAGAAAAAAAAAAGAACAAGAAATAACTGTAACTAATAGGTTGTAATCCGTATAGCGATTATTTAATAGGAAAACGATTTTAATTTATTTTCGCCTCGAGGCTTGTGTCACCTGCCCTGTCCACCGGAAAAAGAAAGAAGTTTCGGTCGTACTTGATGATCACTTACCATCAACCCAATTTTCACCATGAGTACGTTTAAAGGCATTTGGGTGCGTTCGGTCTGCGATAATAGTAGTAACATCCTCCCTCCCGGTATGCGGATCGAGTAACGATCGGCTTACCATCGTACACATTTCCTTCGCTACGCTGTCACGATGAATATCTAGGACCGCTAATTTTGCCGCTGGCCTGGTTAAGATGCCATTGGCCGTTTGGACTATAGCCTGTCTTACTTGTCCTGATCTACTACTGGTAGTTTCGAGAACACTTCCCCTTTTCCACATATTTCTGGGCTGGTTCTCATCTACAATAACTACTAAGTCCCCTATTTTAATTGGCTCGACCTTTTCGAACCATTTGGTACGCCGCGTTAGGTCGGGGAGATATTCGCGAACCCATCGCTTCCAAAACATATTAGCTAACTGTTGCAAAATTTTCCAATTTTTACGTACCAGCAGTGGATGATCACTAAATTTCCCCCTTGGCTTTTCTCCATTAGTGCTACCCAGTAAAAAATTATTCGGCGTAAGGGCCTCAGGATCGGATGATTCGAGTGGAATATAAGTAAGTGGTCTACTATTTATGATCAGCTCAACTTTCATTAATAATGACCTAAGAAGCTCTTCATTAAGACTTCGTCCAGGCATAATTTGTTTAAGTGTAGTTTTCACTGACCGTATTAACCGTTCCCAGCTGCCTCCCATATGAGGAGCAGCTGGGGAGTTGAAACTCCACTGTAATTCCTGGGAATTCCTGGAAGGGCTTCTTCTTGAAGTTTGTTGTTGTTTAATTTCAACAATTCACGACGGAGCTCCTCATTTGCGCCTCGGAAATTGGTTCCGTTGTCGCTAAAGATTTGTTGTGGTATACCTCTTCTAGCTATAAAGTTTCTCAACGCGAGTATGCATAAATCTGTAGACAAACTACTAGCAATCTCCAAGTGAATGGCTCGTATTGTTAAGCACGTGAATAGAACACCCCATCTCTTCTCTACTCTTCAGCCCACTGTAACTTGCATTGGACCAAAGTAATCAATTCCAACATATGTAAACGGTCGAGTAAATGACGCTAGACGAGCATAAGGTAGAATTCCCATTTCAGGTGCCCTAGGAATTGCTCGAAGAATTTTACATCTTTGACATAGTTTACAAGTTTTTTTCAGAATTGATCGGAGCGTAGCGATATTGTACCTCTGTCTCACTTCGTTTATGACGTGATATTTTCTATGATAATATTCAACTATTAATTGCGTAACTTTATGTTGTTTTGGTAGCAATATCGGTCGCTTTGTATCATCACTAATTCCTTCTGCTGCATCTATTCGTCCTCTAGTTCGAAGCACTCCCGAATCATCGAGGTATGGAGAGCATTTGTAGATTGAGCTGGATTTTGGAATAGATCTATGCATTGTAATGGGATGGTTATCATATCGTAGTATATTAAACACGATTTTATCGTGGTATATTAAACACGATTTAAATTTATAATAAACTCGTAGGTTTTACTTAATTATCAAGTAATACATTATTCAAGTAATACATTATTTTTAAAAATGAAAATTAAACATATTATTTTTTAGACCGACTTTTTGAAATTCTATTTATCAACTGTTTTTCTTTTTTCCTCTCTCTGACTTTTTAAAATCTTTTTTTTTTTTTACCGGTTGCTTGATTTCTATTTTAATTGAAATGAAACAACCGGCTACTTGATTTTGACAATGTGTGGAGTGTTCGAAACAAGTGTATTGATTAAAGTCGTATTCCCCACACACCCCCTTCCTAGAGAAAGGCTACCGGACTTTCTCGATTGTTTTTCGTCCTGAACCCGTCCGTGACCTGGTTTGAATTATGGATGGGGCAGCTGCATCTTGCGCGAACGCAATGCGTTTGATCGGTTTCGGAGGGAGATAAACCGAAGTTTCGAATGAGGGCTTAAGGCGGTCAATTGAGATATTCTTCTCTCTGCCCTTAATACTCAGGGTGAAAAACTTCTCATGACGCTTAATGACCCTGTATGGACCTCCATACGGTGGTTGAAGCGATTTTCGAACCAAGTCCTGGCGCACAAACACATGATCACAGTCTTTAAGTGAATTAAAGACGAATGTGCCTGTGGTTGTGTGTGAAGAAGGTGGTTGAGGTTTCACCGAACGCATGACCTCCCGCAGCCTTTGCACATAGTCACTAGGTGAAATTTGTTGTGTTGTGTCTGAATGTATAAGTTCGTATGGCAAACGCAGATTCTGACCGTAAACTAGTTCAGCCGGTGTGGCATCAGCATCTTCTCTGATGATGGAACGAAGTCCTAAAAGAATGAATGGTAGTTCGCGGGTCCATCCTTCTGAAACTTTGCACATCAAAGAGTCTTTGAGTACTCTATGCCATCGTTCGAGCATACCGTTTGCTTTGGGGTTGTATGCAGTCGTTCTGCTACGCTTAAACCCCAAAACCCTGCCCAACTCTGCGAACAGTTGAGCTTCGAATTGCGCTCCTTGATCAGTCACAATTGTGAGAGGAGTTCCGTAACGTGGAATAAACTCTCTGACCAGCGAGGTAGCAACGGTTGTTGCACGAATGTCCGCAATTGGATATGCTCAATGACGGTAAGACAGTAAGTAAAACCTTCCGAAGTAGGAAGTGGACCGACCAAATCAATATGAATGGTGGTGAATTTTTCTGTTACTGGCTCGAACTTACCGAGAGGGCTTTTCTCATGACGTGAAATGTTGACCTTACCACAGGCTGTGCATTCTCTGCACCATCTGTGTGAATCCTTGTTGATGGATGGCCAGATGAACTTCCGAGCTAAAAGCCTAGTTGTCGCTTTAGCACCTGGATGAGCCGTACCATGAACCACATCGAAAATCTTCCTACGCAACGTCGCAGGTATGTAGGGTCGCAAAATACTTTGCGAAGCGTCACACCAAAGTTGCTGGGAGGAGTTCTCAATGTCAATAGGTAACATTTTAAGGCTAGTTAGTTTTTTAACTGTAGTTAATTCTTCATCGGTCAGTTGTGCATTCGCTATCTGAGCGTAATCTACAGTTGGTGGAATTACAAGCTCATCGATACGTGATAATGCGTCAGCGACAACATTGTCCGTGCCAGATATGTCTCGAATATCTGTTGTAATATCTGTTGTAACCAATGAGATCCAGATGTCTAAGTTGACGTGGAGATGCTTTTTCAGAATTTTGTCTGAAAGCGAAGATTAGGGGTTTGTGATCGGTGAAAAGAGTGAAAGTTCTGCCTTCCAGCATGAACTTGAAGTGCTTTATGGCAAACAGCTCGCGATTGTATGCACTATATTTTCGCTGTGCTGCAGAAAGTTTTCTCGAAAAAAATGCCAAAGGCTGCGAGGCACCTGATACTTTCTGCTGCAACACAGCCCCGATGGCTGTGTCTGAAGCGTCAACCACAAGCGAAAGTGCTGCCTTGGAAGAAGGAAAAGCTAGAATCGCAGCTTTTGCTAACTGCTTTTTACAGCAATCGAAGGCTTCCAAAGAATCAGGGTTCCATTGAAGTTCCGTCTTATCCCTCTTTTTCTTACTACCCTCGGTGAAATTGTCTAAAATAGACTGAGATGTGGCAGCATGAGGTATAAATCTTCGGTAGAAGTTGATCATACCGAGAAAACGCCTCATCTCGTGAACGGTAGTCGGTTGCGGATAGGAAATAATTGCTTCGACTTTAGAAGCGATTGGACGAATACCACTCGAGTCAATGGAATGTCCCAAAAAATCAACCTGATTCTTAATGAAGTGGCATTTCGCGAAATTGATCACCAAACCGTGGTTTTCAAGACGTTGAATAAGTGTGTCGAGGTGAACGAAATGCTCCTCTTCTGATTTTGAGGCGATCAAGTTGTCGTCAATGTAGACGAAACAAAAATCTAGATCCCTCAAAATTGAAAAGATGAACCTTTGAAAGGTTTGTGCAGCATTGCGCAATCCGAAAGTCATTTGTACGAACTCATAAAGACCGAAAGGTGTAGTGATTGCCGTTTTTGGAACGTCATCCTTGTTCAGAGGTATCTGGTGATATGCACGTTCCAAATCGACCGTTGAAAATACAGAACAGCCATCCAGTTGTTGGGCGAAATCCTGAATATGCGGGATCGGATATTTATCCGGGACTGTTGAGTGCCCGATAATCCCCACAAGGTCGCCAACTTCCGTCCTTTTTGCGGGCCATATGAAGTGGTGACGCCCAAGGAATATCTGATGGTCTGCAGATGCCGCGATCCATCATTTTGCCAAACTCAACCTTTGCAATCGATAAACGATTGGGTGAAAGGCGTCGTGGTTTGGAAAATGTCGGTCGCCCTTCCGTGACAATGAAATGACGGACCGTGTGCATCTTTACTGAATTTTTTGTGCTTGAGTGTAAAATGTCTTGGTGCTTGTGTAAAAGTGCTGTAACCCGAGGGTTCTCGTGCATGGCTGCAAGAACAGAAAGTGCTGTTGAAGGTCCCTTCAAAACTTGACCCATGGCTGAACTGACATTTGTGAGTGGGTCGATCAGACAACGTCGTCTGAGATCAACGACCAGACCAAAATGCTTTAGGAAATCAGCACCTAAAATTGGCCGCTCCACGTCAGCAACAATAAAGTTCCACTCAAAATCTCGTCGTAATTTGAGTGAAACTTTAATTGTATGCAAGCCATAAGTCATAATTTTGGTGCAGTTCGCTGCGCTCAGGACCAAGTTCGGATTCGCGTTTCGACGATCATTCGAACGTTTTGGAATCACCGAAATATCCGCGCCTGTGTCAATTAGAAAACGTAAGCCGGATGTTTTGTCCGATAAAATTAGGCGACTAGAGGTCGGACTTGTGCCGGAAGTCGCCATTTCCAACACTCGACTTAGTTTTTTGATTTTGAGAAGGTGCATTTCCCTTGACATTTGATAGCTTTATTACCAAAACGTTCGTGATAAAAGTAATATCCCTTTCCCGATCGCGACGAACTTCTCGATCGAGCACGAAAATTACCACTTCTACCACGTGAATGTCCGTTGGAGTTCGGTACAGTGCCTCTGCCTTGTCTATAATTTTGCATAAGGTCGCTGACAGAATTAGTTAACATAGCAATTTGATTCTGAAGTGATTTCAAAGTCAATTGTTGTGCATTAGTCGGTATCGCGGAAGAAATGCCAGCAAGTTGTGTAGGCATTGACACAGCTAAAATTTCTTTTGTAGATCTAGAAGTTTCTTCAATTCTGTCAGCGATCTCGCTCAACTCTTCGAGGGAACCTAAGGATGCAGCCAAAATTGCTTGTGTCTGAGATGGTAGACGTTGAAGCCAACATTTTTTTAAAATATCGTCAGTGAAATTATTACCGGCTAAGGATCTCATTTTACCGAGTAACTACGACGGTTTACAATCGCCGAGATCCAATCCGCTAACTAACCGTTTCAATTTGGCATCCTCAGACTCCCCGAATCTTCGGATCATCGCTTCTTTCAAGTATGTATATGGAGTTGTTGGCGAAATGTGTTCAATGATATCAATAGCGTTCTCACATTCCGCCGCAGTTAACATACTAAGCGCATGATTAAATTTGGTTATTTCGACTGTTATGGATGCAGCCGCGAACTGTGCATCCATAATCCGAAACCATGCAGTCGGATTGGATGACCAGAAAGGTAGTTTCTGAATAGAGACTGCAGCTATTTGCGAAAAAGATCTCGAGGACCCATCAGAATCGAGTCGAATTGCTGGCGATTCACTATTGACCTGTGTCAAAATATCGTTAACGTTTTCGTTTAACATTATGAAATTAATGTGTTTGTTATTGATTATATAAGTCAAGAGAGAAAGAAAAAAAAAAAAAAAAATAGAATATATAAGAGAGAAAAATAGAATAAATCAGAGCACTAATCAAAAGAAAAATAAAAATATCGATTTACTAAATGTTCAGATGCTGTTGATTGATAATCCTGAATCTTCTGATGATATAGATCTTCTGATTATGTAGATTTATATTCTTGAATCTTCTGATTTTCTTCTATTCCATTCTTCTATTCTTCTGATTTTCTTCTATTAATAATTAATAACAGCTGTTTCTTGAGCGTTGCGGCATAACCGATAGTTGAAAAAAAATAGTAAGACAAATAAAATTATGCCGTGATTAAACACTTTTATTTCGTCGTTGAACTGAATTTTTATTTAGGAATATATATTTGTATTTGCGTGGTTGTTGTTGTCGGGGTCACCATTTATCGTAGTATATTAAACACGATTTTATCGTGGTATATTAAACACGATTTAAATTTATAATAAACTCGTAGGTTTTACTTAATTATCAAGTAATACATTATTTTTAAAAATGAAAATTAAACATATTATTTTTTAGACCGACTTTTTGAAATTCTATTTATCAACTGTTTTTCTTTTTTCTCTCTGACTTTTTAAAATCTTTTTTTTTTACCGGTTGCTTGATTTCTATTTTAATTGAAATCAAACAACCGGCTACTTGATTTTGACAATGTGTGGAGTGTTCGAAACAAGTGTATAGATTAAAGTCGTACTCCCCACAATCATTCCACCGAAGGGTATGAATTTCTTCCGAATAATGGTCATACTGGGCCAGCTTATATAGCATATTTTCAGCAAGCTTATATTCATTTGGAGTAATTGCACCGAACTCTCGGGTTGTATTGCATTTGGTATTGGATGTAAAGCGAAAAACGTATGCCATAGTTCTTAGCAAACGTAACCAATTCGAGAAGCGATCTAAGTCTATAAGCCTCTCCTCAATATGTAACCCATGAAAATAATTTTGTTTCAGTTCCTCGCATGATTCTTTAGTGCTGTTATCAACATTTAATGGCCATTGATTTTCTGGTTCTACCAAGAATCGAGGACCTGTAAACCAACGACTATCTGAATTAGTTTGGAGATTGCCTTTGGTCCACTTCGTCGCATCATCAGCTACGTTGCACTTTGATGAAATCCAACGCCAATCCGCTGGGTTAGTTGACTCCAATATTTCACCTACACGGAAAGCCACGAATTGTCGATATCTGTTACAGTCCGATTGTAGTCAAGCCAAAACTGTACGAGAATCTGTCCACATGACGCAGCGACTTATTTTGAAGGAATGACCCTCTAGAATATTGTTGGCAAGTCTTGTACCGAGTACAGCTGCTTGCAATTCAAGTCGTGGTATTGAGACAGGTTTTTGAGGAGCTACATTTGTTTTGGCTGCTATTAGTGAGCATTCCACTCCAATCTCACTTTCAATGCGGAAATAAGCAACGGCCGCGTACGCGGACTCACTCGCGTCCACGAAGACATGAAGTTGTATGGACGTATGTTTTGTGGATTCTACTCTGCTGTAGCATCTGGGGATATGAAGCTGTTCTATTTTATGAAATGACTGTAGCCACATTAACCATCTATTAAAAAGCTCATTTGAGAGTGGATCACCCCATTCCAATACCGATTTCCAGATATCCTTGAGTAAAATTTTACCACAAATGACAAATACCGCTATTACTCCGAGGGGGTCGAAAATTGACATTAGAGTTCTTAAAACTTTCAGTTTGGTAGGACGGCGCTTTCCTGACATAATATCTTCGTGTAGTCTTGCTAGCTTAAGAGAATATGTAAATGTATCAGACGAGGTGCTCCACAGCATACCAAGAGCTTTTTCTGTGCAAGGTTCGGATTTAATGACTGAAGTTCTCAAGTTTTGAGTTTTGGTTTCGCCCAAAGGTTGATTTTGATACCCAGTTTCGGATTTCAAACCCTCCCTGATGATGCACGAATCGTATGTCTTTGGACAGCTTTATCGCTTCTTCTATGGAGTTTACACTGATCAGCATGTCGTCGACGTAATGGTTTTCAATAATAGCATGCACTGCAGTTGGAAACTGCTCCAAATATTGGTTTGCATTTAGGTTTTTTACATATTGTGCTGAACTTGGTGAACAAGTCGCTCCAAATGTCATGACTTGCATCATATATGTGTCGGGCTTACTCTTATGAGGATCACTTTTCCATAAGAATCGTTGGGAAGATTGATCTTCTTTCCGTACTAATACTTGGTAAAACATTTCACGAATGGCACCTGTCACGGCTATTGGCCTTTCTCTAAACTTGAAAATAACGTGTAGTAACGGAGTTACTTGATCTGGCCCTTGAAGGAGTGCGGAATTTAGAGATATTCCGTTTACCTTTGCGGCAGCATCCCATACGATTCTTCTTTTCTCAGGTTTATTTGGATTTACAACTGTAAACAATGGTAAATATCATGTTCGTGGGTGCTGAGCTTTTACTTCTTCGGCGGACATTTTCCGGATGTAGCCTTTAGTCTCATAATCGCGCATCATTTGTCGAATATTTTCTCCAAGTTCTGGGTTCCTGCTCATTTGCTTTTCTAGGCAAATAAAACGATTATGCGCCATGTTATAGCTGTCTGGTAAAACTACATGGTCGTATTTCCACAGTAAGCCTGTTTCAAATTTAGTACCTACTTTCCGTGTAGTCGTTCCCATAATTTTCTTTGCTCGGGTATTATCTCTTGAATCGAGTGCGGTATCTGAAACCTTAATACCGATATTTTCCAGATTGAAGAAGTGCTTTACTAATTCATGTAACTCTTTATCAGGTTGGCAGTCACACATATGGAGGCTGTAATGCTTATATGTAGTGTGACTTAGGTTAGATTTATAGTGTCCATGAATAGCCCAGCCCAATCGTGTTTTAGTAGCTACGGGTTCTTGGTTTCCCCTTCCCTGGCTTCCAATGGTAGACCGAGTCTCCAGTTATCAATGCCAATTAAAATCCGTGGAATGGCTTGATTATATGTTTCGAAAGGAAGTTCCTGGAGGTGAGTGTAGGCTGAGGAAAGATCAGAGTAGGATACTGATTGCACTGGTAAGCTTAGTTTCTTCACAGTACGAACGTTTGACATTTTAAATATTGGCGCATTATCGTGTGTTCCAGAAATTGTAATTGAGAGTCTACGCGAATCAGGTTCATAGCGGATTGTATTTGTTGTCCATTTTAGACACAAACTGTCTGTTGTACCGTTGATAGAAAGCTCGTTTGCAATCTCATCCTGTATTAATGTTACCGACGATCCTTCGTCAAGGAAGGCGTAAGTGTTTAGAGATGTTCGCGGACCATATAGTGTTACAGGTATTACTCGAAAGAGAATGGATTGATTCAGGAACAGGAAGGTGAGGCTGGAGTTGAGTTAGACGTATTTGAACTTTGAACCGTCGGTGGCGGGATGTCTTTATCTTTGTTGTGCAAAAGTGGATGGTTTTGAATCCATTCACTGCACAAATCTTGTTTACTTTACATTTAGACTGATTATGACGCTTGAGACACTTTCGACATAACTGGCATTCTTTCACTTTAAGGCACTTGTCGGAGTGATTCATGTCTTTGAATTTAAAACAATCATCAACCTTGTGGACACCCCTTTCACATATGATGAATATTTTAACTAATTGGGCAGCGTTATCTTTATGAGCAGTAAGAGACGTTGCCCCTTTATCCTCTTCATGAACGTGGAGATAGCCTCTTTCGTTTGTTAAACGTTTTTCGTTCTTTGTTATCTGTTGGCTACTTTCCACTTGTGGCATTGTAACTTCACTAGCAGCTTGGGCAATTTGGAATAGCCAATTGCCTAGGGAAGATAAAGTGACAGAAGGTAAACTTTGCTTAAATAAAGCCCAAGATAATTTTATCTGGGCAGGTAATTTATCTACCAATTCCTGCATGAGTGTTGGATTGCACAGATGATCTATCAAGCCTGATGCTTCGATAGTAGCACAAAGGTTTTGCACTGAGAGGGCATATGTGATTAGCGTTTCCAGACGATCTACATTTGGTGAAGGTTGACTTTTAATGTTTTGTAAAAGGGAGTGAATAATTATCTCAGGTCGTCCATAAAGGAGTCTAAGAGTAGCAATCACATTGGGAATGGTGTGCGGCAGAAGCAAACGACTTCTAACTGCTTCCAGAGCCTTTCCTTTAAGAGCTCTCTGTAGCCTGGGAAGGTTGCCTAGGGAACAGCAACTCGTACTTTGCGATCAAGAAATTGCTTCTCGAGTTTACGTTCTTCATCTAACTTTTTTAGAAGAAGTGCACTTTTATGCTTCGAGGAAGAACGTGAAGATGCTCGGATAGACTGTCTGATAATCGTGAAGATGCTCGGATAGACTGTCTGATAATCCTGGGTTCCGCTGCAACTACAGTTGGCACAAGTAAAGTCCTTTTCTGCAATTGAGTCCGTTACGTTCACGCACGCGAAGTGAAACCATTTATCACATGCGTCGCACTGCACCATGCTCTCGTTGTCCAAATCTGTGCAAAGTTCGCAGCTAGATAATGGATACTGAATACATGAGCTTCTCGGTGGAGGCGTACGTAGTCTTTTTGGAGGCACCCAAAGCTGGCGTTGAATTATTGACCCAAATTTGTAGCGATGTTGGTAGTAAATTTGTAAGAACACAATATAAAACAAGCGTTTTTCTTGCTTTCGATTTATTTTGATAATTCTACAAATTTGTTTTTTATTCTAAAAAATTCAGTTAAATTAATTCATATATACGAGTATTTATTACTAAAAGAAAAAAAAAGATCAAGAAATACCTGTAACTAATAGGTTGTAATCCGTATAGCGATTATTTAATAGGAAAACGATTTTAATTTATTTTCGCCTCGAGGCTTGTGTCACCTGCCCTGTCCACCGGAAAAAGAAAGAAGTTTCGGTCGTACTTGATGATCACTTACCATCAACCCAATTTTCACCATGAGTACGTTTAAAGGCATTTGGGTGCGTTCGGTCTGCGATAATAGTGGTAACAAGGCCATTAAAAATGTTGATCCCAGTCCAGTTGTCTCTCTATATGTTTGGATAGGTTCGAGTTTATCGTCCTGCTGAAATGTTTCACCATTCCGTCTGACTATGAACACAACTGTCCTTGTTTTATTTATTTCCAGTCTGTGGCACAAGTGTTCAAATGTTTCTTATTTTAATTTGGGCCCTTGATCGGGTGTAGTTCACGCGAAACTCCAAATCTGCTCATCCACCTGGTAATAATTTCCTCTGCAACTGCTTCCTAATTTGAAATTTCGTAAACTGCGCGCCACTTGCTGCATTATTCGATGACGTCAATAATGTGTCAGTTACTATTATCTGACTCCAGATTTCTGTAGTATGTCTTCATTAACTTTCAAATTAAATTGAAAGATTTTTGCACATCGGTAATGAAGCTCCAACGTTGTGTTGTTATCACCCTTTGCACTTCGTTGCGAGCCTTTACTAATTTACGACATCAATATAATCACATAGAGGAGTACAATATAATCTCTCTCGTATCTTCGTCAAAGGCCTATTTACAACCAAGTGTTCACCGGAATTCCTTTAAAATTTTCTTGAATTAAATTAGATTAGAATGTGAATGGTGAAAGATGGTCTGAAGCCCGACTCACTGCCGAATCATTGTGATTAACCTCTCTTATTTATACACCTTATTTATACACTCAGGACGGTTATATCAATTAATTTTAATATGATTTTGAGTGAGTTAGACATCAGTTCCGATGATGTTAGTGAGTAATGTCCAAGAAGTCTGAGTCTTCTGTGTACGAGTTCTTCACAATAGCAACATGCTCTCCAGTTTCCACTTCTTCATATAATCTGCAAATATCGTCTGAAATCACTCTATTCAATGCAGATGCTTCTTAAGAACCTGAATCCGGGTCAGTTTTAGGAAATCGAAGGTTCATTTCTTGGATTGACCTTCCAAGAATCCTTTGAACCTTTCCTGCCCAGTGGCGGTTAGCTTGGATGTTAATTTGATCCAACAGTATTTTTTTGCTACAGCTGTTGGCATTCCACAGAAAGTCACTAGTTCTATGAATTTTAAGTCAGCTCCTTTTTTGCGAACTGGTCTACATTACCTACAATATAACTGTGTTCAGGAATCCATACAAGTATAACTATAATTGAGTTCGGTAGTTTTTTGAGTTCTTGTAAGCAATCCCACTCTAAGTAGGATCTAAAGCAAAATGCTTGCAGAACAAGTAGTGCCGCTCTGCTAAAAAAGTATTGTTATCGATTGTTAAAAAAAAATTCGCTGATCTGAAAATTTTTTTCCACGTTTCATGACTAATAGACACCAAAAATTAAAAAAAAATTTCACTTCGTCTGTACGCCGCCGCCATTGGCCGTACGCAAAACATCTGAGGGCTCAAACTTAGGCTATTTGTTTATTGGTAGACTGAGTGGACCTCTTCAAGTGGCCACCTTTCGAGTAGTAGGGTGTGAGGGGGGAGGAGGGGAAGTGTCTAGACGAATTTTTGGTTTCTAGCAGTGGCGTGGCGTCCATGGAAGCAAGGGAAGCATTGCTTCCCTTACATTTTGCTGAAAAATATTATATCTAAAATGCGTTTTCTAAATCGCGCTGAAAAATCGCGAAAAAAATTCATGTTTCAAACATTTTCTTTGACACAGTCTAAATAACTACACGCACACAGCCGATTTGGCAACACCACGAAGAAGACAAGCGATAAGAAACCAAGAAGAAGACACATGGAACCAATTTGAAAGTTGCATCTATGAGCAATCATTTCATTCCGTAGTAAGCCCACTGTGACGTCATGAAAAAAAAATTTCGTACACGCCACGGTGGATGCAATAAGATATTTGCTTCCACACATTCCTGGCTGCAGCGGTGAAGCTATCAGGAAGCAGAGATCTGATAAGAAATAAGTGCTACCAGAGTAGGATAGGAATTTAATTTTGATCGAAGTTTGGAATTGAATTGTGGTAAATAGTTGAATTATATTTAATTTGGTTTTTAAATCTCAGGAACCACTTACGCTAGGAGGCTGGAACTTATGTAGAACTATGATAGTGGACCTATTTGCAAATAAATTGGCGATAAGGGTTGAGGAGTGTGGGAGTGGAGGGGAAAGCAATGTTTTCGAAGTTCTTGAAAGCTGGGGTTGAAACATTCTAAAATACGTATCTTCTGAACGGTTGATGTCAGAACATTGAAACTTTGTAGTTGTCTTCAGGGATAATAGGAGATTAATCAAAAGCTAAAATTTTTGAATCGGGTGGTGGTGTGTAGGGGTTGAGGTAAAAAACTTTGGATTAGAATAACTTCCGAACCAATTATACCAGGAAGGTAAAATTTGGTTTGTGTATATAGGATTACAAGTGGAGCCCATTAAAATTTTTGAGGTGGGAGATGGAGCACAAAAGTGGGGCGATAGCCATTTTTAATAAAATTTCATTTGTATATCTCAAGAACCGTACCACATATGATCTTAGAAATTTTACAGGAGTTAGGCCCAGCAGACTTCTAACCGGGAAAAAATGTTGGAGGTACTGGTGAAGGGGCTGATGGTGGGAGGGGGTGGAAAGAAAAAAATATCGATTTTTATTTTTCAAAAACCACAAACCATAGAAAGCTAAAAATTGATTACATAAAGCCAATAAAGAGGTATCCTAGAAACAATTTTTTTATATGGGTAGCAAGGCAGGGGGTGGGTGGTGGTTTTTTAAATCTCAGAAACGGCTTATGAAGAAGAAAGTTGGAACTTAGTACGTATATGTACGTATGCTACTCAAGAAATTAAAGGAAAAAAATTCAGATTTTTATTGGCATAGAGGTTGAGTAAAACAAATGTCCGTGAAAAGGGATTTTTTCACATTTTCACGATTTCGTTATATACAGGGTGTAACTAGTAGGGGAGACTAGGGTCACTATATACACAACACTCTCTACCTAGGGTTTGGCAGATACGTCTAATTCGGTCGTTTCTGTACTAGAAATTGTAATTTAACCTCACAAAAATCGCCTGTTTATGTACTAGTTCGCCTGTTTTTGTACTACTGGGAATTGCTATCAAATTGCGTTTTTGAAGTGTGTTAGTGCGAATATGTGAAGAGTCGGAAAAACAGCTGTCGGTTCCCTTCCACAATTCTAGTACGTGTTTTTCTTTGATATGGAAGTGTGTGTGCGCGAAATTGTGGTTTTCAATGGAAAATTTCCCTATTTCTTTAATTTCTTCTATGGAAATTTACAATTTTGCAGCGAAAAGTCAATCATTTCGAATGTTTATAAAGCGAAATCCCATAAACATGGAAAAAATTTAAATTTACTGGTTTTACACCTTGGTACGCATCTGCCAAACCCCTCTTAGAGGCTGTTTTGGTGTGAGTGTGTATACAGTAACCCTAGGGGAGACTAGGTAGAAATACACAATTTTTCATTAATTACTCCATATCTCCGAAGAAAATAGTGGAACTTGATTAATTTTTCTTTCTTTATTTGATCAAACACCTTCCGCAAATATTTTATTCATAATAAAGAGCAAAATATAAACGGAACTTGAGGACTAATGAAGAAAAACGCAGTCAGTCCAAATGGTGCATTTCTACCATCATACGGGAGAAATGCACCACATTTTATATATATAGTCAACCCAAACCAAATTAGTGGAAACAAAAACATGAAATATATTTATAAAAGTTACAAACAATAACGAACTAAACAGTAAATATATTAAACCTTTTTCGATTTTTATACTAATAAAAAATAATAAAAAATACCGAATAGTAATAATTCAATGGTTTTATATAAGTTTTGATAAGTCAACGGATATTAAAATTTGAAAAATCTATTGCAAATTTGATATGTTACTGCTGTCACATTGTAGCAAGAATCCGTTCTGGTTGCATCAAAATAATTTGAATATCATTAAGATTTGTGGCCATGAATTCAGGCAAAGGAGGCATAACAATCTGGTGCATATCTCACTATATGTTAGTGGCGCAATTCTACCGGTTCCGACCAGATGGATATTTTTAATTTTTTTTTTATAAATAAAAACAAACAATAAACTAGCACTTTACTAAAACACACCTTAGACTACACGCTATATATGAGCCTACCTAGAAAGGTTCACGATCGATAATTTGTCCTTAAACAAAAATGTTGCATATATAATAAAAGTTAGTTTCCTTTGCGTTTTTCTTTTTCTCCGAATAACTGTTCGGCATTACTCGGTATTTTAACGATTCCTGAATGCGATCGTATGGATAGCAAAGAGAAAGAGAATACTACTTCTGCTTTTGCAGGTTTTACTTACGGGCGAGCGCCAATGGCGAGTGGTGCATTTCTACCTATGGTGCAGGGCTACCCATTCTACCCTACTGAGGTTCAAACGAAAATGGGAGATAGAGGAACTTGTCCTGACTAGAAAATCGTTCTACACATACTCCCGTTTTTGCACGGTTAAGGAGATAGCGCGATTTTAAGGACGAAGGATTTTCATCGTACTTGTGATCACTGTTTGGTCTCTAACTTCTGCTGTACTTAGCGTAACGTAATAATTCTGGGCTCGTTGGAAAGGGCACAAATTCTTCTTTCTAATTGCTGTCAACTGTGTCAATCAGTGTTATACTTTTTGAGAAGAATTTATTTAAATGACACAAAAATAATAAAAAATTAAAAAAAAATACAAAAAAGTCCTGTTTTCTCCAAGAAGGACCTGATTAACCACCAAATTTTATTACATTTTCGGAAAGCCCATAAAATTTCACTATACGTTTGATAACAGAATTTCTTCATAGGTTGAATTGTAAAGGAGCGGGGCTAACAGTTATCAAGCACGTTCCCTTCAAGTAAATCTGGTTTGGCAGCCGTCATTCGCCGAAGGAGTATGATTAATAATAGTGAGGACGAAATAAAAGAGTTGAAGTATAGTTTATTACGTTTATTTAGTTTATTACGTTTACAAATAATTTTTAACATGTCCGCCGTTGTGGAGCAAGCAGAAGTGGTATCGCCGACGAATGGCATTGGTGGGGTTCACACGCAGTAGTTGGGCTCGTAACTGATCGCATGCTTCGGTGATACGGGAAATGAGCTGTTCTCGTGTATGAATTTCCTCTGCGTAGACGATGCTTTTCAAATACCCCCAGACATAAAAGTCCATGGGAGTTAAGTCGGGAGATCGTGGAGGCCATGCAATGGGACCGCCACGACCAATCCCGAAAATTTGCGTCGAGCCACCGACGGACATTAGCACCATAATGCGCTGGCACTCCATCGTGCTGGTACCAAAACCTGACCAGTACACGGAGTGGTATATCCTCTATGAGGTCTGGTAAAGTTTCCTTCAAAAATTCGGCATAATTGGTGGAATTGAGAATTTTGGGAAGAAATACCGGACCAATGAAAGTTCTGCCGATGATGCCAGCCCAAACATTCACACTGAAGCGATGTTGATGGGACGTATTTCGGCTGGTATGGGGATTTTCACGTGCCCACACATGCATATTGTGGAAATTTTGTATGCCATCGCGGGTGAATTGCGATTCGTCGGTCCAGAGAATTCTGCCGAAAAACGCTGGATGTTCGTCTACTCGCAGTAACATGGTACGACAAAAGTCTCGCCGATGTTCACGATCACCGGGCAACAGTTGTTGCACTGGTGTATTGTGATAGGGATACAGTCCTTCTCCTTGCAGAATTCGGAACACTTGCATGGGGTTGATGCCAAATCGATGGCCGATGCGCCGGGTGCTTACCGTGGGGTCCCTAGCCGCGATGCGCAGTATGCGCTCCTCCGTGGCCACAGGTACCGAGTGTCGCCGTCCTGGATGTTGTGTCTCCCGCCACGGCTGCAGTGTACCTCGTTCACGAAGGTTCCGATGAATGCTAATGAACATCCGATAATGGGGGTACCGAGATCTGTCCAGATACCGTTCCCGGTAAACTCTTTCGGCTCGCCTAGCATTCCCGTCGCACAACCCATACACGAAGTGCATGTCTGCCATTTCTTCCGTTGTAAAAGACCTATTGCTTGCCATGTTGCTCGTAATGATGTCTATGACATTCTGTTTGCTGCTGCTTCCTCCCGATGCTTTTATCGCAGAAAAATCTACGTAGGACGAAGTCATTCCTGTTCGTTAAGGGAGCAGGTAAACTCCACGCCCTACTTAAATGGATATTACTTAATTAACTTAAATAGATGTTAGTTAATTTACTTAAATGGACGCTATCTAATTAGTTGTCATATTTTTACTTACCTGTAACATAATTTCCACACATAAGAGCAATACGTGTGTTGTTAACATGGTTGCTCATTACTGCATCTGTTTTGCGGTAAATTCTATGTTTAGTAGTATTTCCAACATGTGCAGGGAACTCACTTGTTGTTGCAAATATGAAGAAATTCTGTTATCAAACGTATAGTGAAATTTTATGGGCTTTCCGAAAATGTAATAAAATTTGGTGGTTAATCAGGTCCTTCTTGGAGAAAACAGGACTTTTTTGTATTTTTTTTTAATTTTTTATTATTTTTGTGTCATTTAAATGAATTTTTCTCAAAAAGTATAACACTGATTGACACAGTTGATAGCAATTAGAAAGAAGAATTTGTGTCCTTTCCAACGAGCCCAGAATTATTACATTACGCTAAGTACAGCAGAAGTTAGAGATCAAACAGTGATCACAGGTACGATGAAAATCCTTCGTACTTAAAATCGCGCTATCTCCTTAACGGTACAAAAACGGGAGTATGTGTAGAACGAATTTCTACTCAGGACAAGTTCTTCTATCTCCCATTTTCGTTTGAGCCGCAGTACTAGTTACACCCTGCATATTGGACATGCCAATATAGATTTTATTTCTGCGGGTTCTTTATGTAAGCACCTAGAAATGTTTTTTTCCAATTGCGTGTGTGGTTGTGTACATTTTCACGAATTTCCATATACAGTGGATGCCGCTTATTGTAATCACTTTGGGACCAGCCAAAAACAATAACATTAACCGGGTGATAACAATAAACGAAGAAAAAATAAGCGATGAATTCTGTTTGTGGAAAATGGAACCCAACTGTTTTGATAACAAAATGCGGCTTATAACATTATCCGCGATTACAATAAGCGGCATCCACTGTATTGGGTTTAACGAGATATTCAATTCACTTTATTTCTAAAGACTTTAAATTTAATTGAAGAAAAATCTGATGCAAGCATTTTTTGATATTAAACCCCTGGGGGTTTTCACGAATTCCGAAAAACTTTTATGGTTAATGAGATCGAATTCGGTTTTACTTCTATTGACTCTTCTATTCAGAAAAATACGTAAATAAATAAAAAAAAATGTCCCAATACTCTGGGCGAAACTTCATAATTTTTTTTATAGAAGTCCGGAACGCGTTTAATGATTAGATGTGGTGTAGGTGACTGCGACTGACAACCTTAAAAAACAACGTTCCAAGTAGCCTCCTGGTTCCCGTTCGTGATTGCTGGGTGCCTTTATATTAGTAATGTTAAAAGTAGCTAATGGAGGAGGTTCAATTAATACGCAGTAAATTTATAGGTAGAATAATAATAATAAATTTTTGATATTAACCAATTGCTTCCCCTTGTTGAATTATAACGCCACGCCACTGGTTTCTAGATCTCAGCAACCGCTTACGCTAGGAGGCTGAAACTTGGAATTTTTATAGAGCTTCGATGTGTGGACCCATTTGCAAAAAATTATTGAAATGGGTGAAATTTATGGGAGTGGGAGTAAAAATAATGCGTCCGAAACGCTAAAAATCTGAGATGGAGACATTCTAAAATCCATATCTTTTAAACGGTTAAAGCCGCTACATTGAAACTTTATAATTGCCTGTCGGCATACTAGGAGAAAAGATAAGAAATACAATTTTGAGGGGGAAATTGACGTGCGGGGGTGGGGTTGTGAATAACTTTAGATGACGTTACCTCACGAACTAGTTGCGCTAGAAAAATGCAAGTTCCGGTTTTTATATCTCAAGAACCTATAATCAGCAAAAGCTGAAACTTGGTATATAGATAGAGCTATACTAGTGGTGTGTTGGAAAAATATAGTTTTCAATAGTGGTAGTATGGCGCGGGGTATGGGTGTTTTTCCCAACTATAGAATGGCTTATGCTCGAAAGTTTGAACTTGGTCACTATACGTAAATCTATTAGAAAAGTAATTTAGATAACAAAATTTAGTGTTTAGAAAAGTGATCAGTGAAAACTAAATGCACGGATTTCGTCATATCTCTTAGGTCTTCTAAAATTATGAATTAATTTTCATTTCACAAATTCCATTTCACATCAATACTTACAAAGGGCTTCAGCATTTTTTGTAATTCGATCCCCAAAGGTGGTTTGTATACATTTTAACGAATTCGGCCATATCACTCAGGTCCGATTAGATATTGAATAACTTTTCACTACCACGGGTTTATTTTATAATCGACTAAAATTCGTTTTCCAGTTTTTTTTCTTTTTTCAACCACTAAGAGGGTATAGTAGTAGTATGGGTGGCTTAGTGTCTAGAGCAATTGCCTTCGGTGCACCTGGTAACAAGTAATTTTCGAGAATGGGATTGGGTGCCGGACTACCAGTTCACTCAGCTGTAAATGAGTACCTGTGTTAAAATCGGGGTAATAATCACGGACGAGCGTGTGGCTGACCACTTCACCTCCTAGTGTTCCATTGGTCTAGTAATGAAGTAACTCTAGCATTACTTCAAGGCCTAGGCCCAATTTGGGCTGTTGTGCCATTGATTATTAAGACGGTATGTACGGGTTGAACTCATTTTCACGAATTCCGTCATATCTCTTAGGAGTGATGATTGATTTTCACTTACTCGGGTTTTCTTTACATATATCTAAAAAGTCCTTTCAGGATTTTTGGATATTCCACTCCAAAGTGGATACAAGGGGGTTGCTTATGCTTTCACAAATTCCTACATATTTCTTAGTTCTGATGAGATATCGAATTCATTATTACTTTTTAAGTGGGTCTTAAGTGACGGCCAGTTTTTTCCGCTTTTTTCGGGAATTTTTTTTTGCAGATTATGAGTTACCCATTCTTGAAAGTTTTACCACATATTTGTACATATGTATATTTCAACAAACATTAGAAATTTTTTTAAGGGGATTAATTTTTTTTTGCGTGCAGTGCTCTTGAAAGTGACCGCTGTAAAAAAAAAGTTGTCAAATGGCTGCCATGATTCCGGCTGTCCCCCTCATCAGAAATGAAAAAATTAAATTGATACCTTATTTATAGGCCTGTGGCTATAACTGCTACTAGAATTAAGCCAAAAATTTAAAAGCTAAGAAATTGGCCTAAGTTTGAAATTTTTTTTTTAAATTTTTGCGTTTTTTTCGATGAAAATAGCTTCAGCTAAAAAAACTATGACAGATATCGCTAAGATTCTGCTACCAGTTGTAACTAGGCATCCGCTGAACATGTTATTCAAATTTCAGCGCAATCGGTTCAGTAGTTTTTTCTGAATCGTGGCAGCCAATTTCAGAAATGCAGTTTTGAGAAAAACACAATTAAAGATTGGTGGTCGCCCATGCGAGCTCTGAACAGCTGCTCCATTATACGGCTATAACTTTATAATGACTTCGAATTCGGAGAAATCCTTTTACAAACATATTCTAGGGATTATTTGAAAGTAATTTAGTAAAAAAAAAAAAAGAAGATTTTTCTGACCCGGCACATAGTACGACCCCCTTAAAGCTTCCTACAAAAAGTTGATTTCAGGATTCTTATATATTCAACTTTAAGGGGTCGTGACGATTTCGACATATTTCTTAGATATCAAATTGGTTTTCACTTTCACAGACTTTTTATATAATCGCCTACAAACGCACTTCAGATTTCATGTATTGGCCCAAACCCAAATCACGAAAAACCTCCTAATCTTGTAACAACTGATATTGTACTTCAACTTTGTCCGCTTTCCAGAGTATGACCAAATTACATAATTCATGTTTTTTGAGGCAACCCAACCGCTTCCCGAACTTTTTTTTAGGTTTTCGGGCACAGAGTAACCTACACCGCATCTCAACATTAAACGAATTTCGGACTTGTACCCAACAAATAATAACGTTGCGCCCAGACTGTTGGCAGATTTTTATACTCTAGATGAAATCTGAGAGTATTATAAGTTTAATCCAGTCCAAAAGTTTGTAATGCATAAAACGCAGCCACGGACGAAAAAAAGTTATATATAATTTTTTTTTTTCAAAAACGCCAAATCCGCTAGAAGTCCGTCCGTCCGTCCGTCTATCTGTCCGTTAGCACAATAACTCAAGAACGCCTTGACCTAGGATAATGCAATTTTGAATCTGGATGTTTGATTGAATTTGTAAGGCTAAGTTCGCTAACAGGAACACCGCATCTCAACATCAAACGAATTCCGGACTTGTACTCAAAAAATAATAACGTTGCGCACAGACTGTTGGCAGATTTTTATACTCTAGATGAAATCTAAGAGTATTATAAGTTTAATCCAGTCTAAAAGTTTGTAACGCATAAAAGGCAGCCTTGGACGAAAAAAAGTTATATATTATTTTTTATTTGTGTCCAAAAACTCAAAATCCGCTAGACGTCCGTCCGTCTGTCTGTCCGTTAGCACGATAACTCAAAAACGCCTTGACCTAGGATCATGAAATTTTGAATCTGGATGTTTGATTGAATTTGTAAGGCTAAGTTCGCTAACGGGAAAAAATCGTTCTACTTTTTCGGGTAGCTGTCATACAAAAGTCCTTAAAACACGTGTTCAAGAATATTGGCCAATATCTTCGGAACACTTTAAACTACGACTCTGAAATTTGGTATACATTGGTTTTCCAATAGTTGAAGTTCAGGGAATGAATGTAAAAAGAATAACATTAGTCTTTCGAGTAGCTGCCATACAAAAATCGTGTAAAAATATTCGCACTCAGTTTACGCAACTCAATATAACTCAATAAATCGGTAACCTACGAAGTTGAAATTTTGTACAAATTAGTTTTGAGGAAAAATGAGGTTCAAGTTCATTAGGTAGTGAAATTAGTTTACTCCTTGGGGTAGCTCCCATACAAAAAATGTTTATGAATATTGGCCTATAACTTTAAAACGGTTTAAGTTACGACTTCGAAATTTTTTAAGTTTTAATTTTTCAATAGTTGGAGCTATTGGTATGATTATGAACAAAATCTCGTTAGTCCTTCGTGTAGCTGTCATACAAACATACACTATAACTCAAATAATCGTTCAGCCGCGAATTCAGAATTTTGTACAAATTAGTTTTGAGTGAAAACAAAGTTTGAGTTTACTAGTCAGCTAAATCATTTTACTCCTTCCGGTAGCTTGTTACGAATCTGTTTTCGGCCACTAGCGCAGCCTCCATTTCGCATCCAGAATAATGGGCTCCTTTGGACCTGGACAGCATTATCTGCCGACTGCTCAAGAGCGGGATAGTTCGAAAAACTTGTCCAAAGGGCACCATCCCTGTTTATGCTGTCGAAAAGAAAAAACCGATGAGGACAAAGGGAAAGAGAAAAAGAAAGGAATCTAGCCGCACCACTACCATCCTGAATCACCTACACATGAAAATCATGACGCGAGAAAGAGAGAGAGAGGCAGAGACCGCCAGGCACAAGGCCATCCTTGTCTGATGGAGCCCAGGGCCCTTTTCTTTGGAGATCTACTCCATTATGCCGCTAATAAGACGAGAGAACGGAAGACTGAAAAAAACTTTTGCACCTCGGTGTTGTCTTCGTTCTCCACAAGCCAGGATACTTAAACAAAATGACTACCTACTTGGAATAAAAATTATAAATGTGACTTTTTAAATATTTAATTTTTATGCGATATGTATTTTTACCTATTACTTCCAAAATGTTAATCGTAACTCATACATATGTATGCAGCTTTTGTAGGTAATAATACGGTTCATAAAAAAATAAAATTCAAATGACATTTTTATAATGGGGTTTTCTGAAAAAACTACATCATTGACCACTGCATTTTAAGAGTTCACGTAGCAAAAATTTGTGTTTTCGAGTAAATATCTCAAGATTGGGTGCAGTTACAATTTAGACCGTTACATCAAATGAAAGGTAATTCGATTGCCTAAAAAACGAGTTATAACACTTTGCCTTGTGATTATTCGTTTTCAAGATATAACGTTTTAAGTGAGTGAGGATACCGGTCAAAAACACTTTTCTTAACCACCCTGTATCTCCACTGATATTGAAAATTGACCCACCCTGTAGAACAATTTTTTTCTCCAAATATATCAAGGAATAACCCCGTACACGGTGGCGGACGGAGTGCCAAACACCCTGTATAATTCAATTCAAAAATAATTTTATGTTTTAAGGTAAATGGATTTTTAATGTTGATTTATTAATACTCTAATATTAATCGATCGGCGAGCTCTGAATCGTTTGGGCCCTTTCCATCCATCATCCATCAAAATTTCCCTGCAGGGTTTTGCTTTTTTATTTTCTAATAATACAATATTGTGATCGATTTTTTAAAAAAAAAATTTGGTACCCTGAACAATTTTTTTTCACGTTTCATGACTAGTAGACACGAAAAAAGCAAAAAAAAATTTCAGTCCGTCTGTTCGCCGCTCCCAAACCCTTTGAGCTATTAAATAGAATTTTTTTTGATGAATAGACTGGGTAGGCCCCTTGAAGTGGCCAAATTTGGAGGGGTGGGGGTGTGAGGGGGGAGGAGGGGGAAGTGTTTTATACGGAAAATTTTGGTTTCTAGATCTCAGCAACCGCTTATGCTAGGAGGCTGAAATTTGGAATTTATATAGAGCTTCAGTAGTGGACCCATTTGCAAAAAAATTGCCGATATAGATGAAGGGGTTTGGGAGTGGGGGGAAAAATAATGCGTCCGAAACGCAAAAAAGGGGAGATCGACACTTTCTAAAATCCATATCTCCTAAACGGTTCATGTCACAAAATTGAAACTTAATGAATATCTGTAGGTATACTAGGAGAATAGATCGGAAACAAAAATTTGAGTGGAGGCAGTGGCGTACGGGGGTGGGGGGTGAAAAACTTTAGATTACGATATCTCACGATAAACTGCACTAGACAAATAAAATTTGGTTTGCGTGTAAAGGTTGACAAATGAAGTTTGCTGAAAGCAAAATTTTTTAAGGGGGCGGTGGAGCATGAAAGTGGATGGGATAAGAATTTTTCTAAAAAATCACGTCTCATATCTCAAGAACAGTGTAAGATAGATACTTAAAATTTTTACCAGAAGTAGACCTAATAGACCCCTAGCAGAAAACAACATTTTGGTTGTGTGGGTTGTAGAGGGGGAAGGTGGGGGAGGGTGAAAAGGAAAAAGTTCCGATTTTAATATCTCAGTAACCTATAATGATATAAAGCTGAAACTTGGTATTTAGATAGAGCTATATTAGTAGCATCTTGGAAAAATATAATTTTTTATAGGGGTAGTATGGTATGGGGGTGGGGGGTGTTTTTCCTATCTATAGAACGGCTTATGCTACAAAGTTGAAACTCGGTACGTTTATGTAAATCAACTAGAAAACTAATTTAGATAAAAAAAATTTTCAAATATCCATTGGCGTTCGGAGGGGGGGGGGGCAAAAAAAATGTTCAGTGAAAATGGAAGGCATATATTTTCACGGTTTTCGTCATATCTATTAGGTCTTCCCAAATATTTAATTCATTTTTATTGTACGACTTCTTCATATAAATACCTAGAAAGTGTTTTCAGGATTTTTTAAAATTCAACCCCTAAGGGGGTTGTAAACTTTTTCACGAATTCTACTATATCCCCAGGTCTTATCAGATATCGAATATCTTTTGACTTTCACGTGCTTGCGCAATAATCGCCTAAAACTTGTTTTTAAGTTTTTTCCTTTTTCAGCTCCTAAGAGGGTATAAACGGGTTGAACACGTTTTCACGAATTCCGTCATTTCTTTTAGAAGTGATAAGAAATTGAATTGGTTCCTACTTTCTCGTGCTATCTGCATATTTATTTTTTAACTGTTTCACAATTTTTTCGAAATTTAAACCTCAAGTGGAAGTAATGGGTTTGTATACGTTTTAACAATTCGTCATATCTCTTAATTCTGATAGGGCAACAAATTCGTTTTTACTTCTTTTAGTGTACATAATATACCGAAATTCGAATAGTCTACACTGGCTTTTCCAATGTTTAATTGGCTAAAAATCGCTATTTTAAAAATTTTTATTTTAAGAACAACATTAATTTTCCAAGAAATCTAATAATCTCGAAGCTACTCATGATACACTCCGAGTTTGACCGCTCCCGAACTTTGACCCGAAAAATAATAAATTTTCGCCCAGACCATTGGCTAATTTTTTTTTTGTTAGTTATAGTATGTTAAAGTTTTCGCAAAAATGGTGTCCGAATCCTCTTTGAAAATTCATATCTCTGGTAATTTTTATCCTAGAATAATAAAATAGGGCTTATTTTAAAGGGTTGTCGCAATATAAAAAAAATACGAATAAAAATTATCCTCAATTTTTTTTTTCAAGGATAACGATTTTGTCCTTTATCCTTGAAGATCTCAAAATGCGTATCTTTAAATTTTTTTTATTTTTTATATTTTGTAGGTTATACTGTTTTTCAAAACATACCAAAAAATTAACTTGGGACCTCAATGGGATCGGGGTCAAAAAAATCTAAGAACATCAGTGGCTCTCAATTATTTTATAGAAAAAGGGTAATTTCATCAAGAATTACCAAAAGCTTACCATCGCCGATTCTTTTGAAAATTTGTGTACTTGAAGAATTAGTGAAAAAAAGTTGTAGCTTGGACTCCTTCCTGGGTAGCCATTACGTCGTCCCGGTATATATGATTCATCTAACGCTCATTTAACCACGTCACATTAGCTGCATTTACACACACAGTATGCGGAAAATAAACATACGAATACGAGTCTATGTTTTTTTGCAATGATCATATTCATATTCTTGTTAAAAGATTCTTCTTTCCGCGTTGTAAACAAACAGGTGAACGCGAGTCAGTGTTTGTTTTCAATGGATCATGAGGTAGCCTAACATCACAACAAAAATAAATATAATTTAAATTTTTTGTTTCTATCTCATTTTTTTTGTTAGTTATAGTATGTTAAAGATTTCGCAAAAAAAGGTGTCCGAGTCCTCTTTGAAAATTCATATCTCTGATAATTTTTGTCCTAGAATAATAAGGTAGGGCTTAAGGGCTTAAAGGCTTAAAGTATTGTGATCGACCTGAAATTTCCAAAAAATTTGCTACCCTGAAATTTTGTATTTTTACGTTTTAGGACTAGTAGACCCCAAAAAAGCAACAAAAAAACATACTGCAGTCACGATCGGCTGCAAGCCAATCGTATAATACTCTAGATGAATACTGAACTCCGATTTATATTGTAGTTGGGGATAAAGTAGAATTACGTGTGTGCATGTTGTATGTCCTTTATTAAGGACTGCCATTAGATTGCTACTCAAAACTAAAAGACAATATTCAGTGTTTAATTTCATATCTTGAACTGGGTAAGTCATCGAAAAAAAATGTCCTTTTTAAAGGACTTTCACATGGGAGGTGCAGGAAGGACTCACTCGATTTCTTACATATTTATCCTTTTCCTTGGAACCATTTAAAAATGATCGTGAACAAAATTTGAAATTCGTAGCTTGAAGCGTTCAAAAGTTATCGAAAAATATTTGTTAAATACATAGCATAAATTGATTTATATAGCTTCAAACATAACATAAATTGATTTATATAGCTTCAAACCTGAAATTTTAACAACTGTAAAAATTGCATTGTTCATTTAGCTCGGACCCTTTTTGACTCTCTCGCTTATCGAACTCCAACCGAGCAACATCAATTCAAATAAAACTTGTTTCAAAATCAAAACTAATTTTGCTAAATTTTCGTGTCGTTCCTTCTTTTCGTATCGTTATCGAAAACCTACAATAAAAAAGCTTATTGTAGTCAACATTTTGGTGCCGAAACCCGGGAATCGCTTTAGATTATCAGTGAACATTTTCAATATTTAAAATTTTCGTGGATTAAATATCGTGCAGTGAGTGCACTATCGACAATTTCTTGGTACTGTGTTGTGGATAGACTTTCGACATATGTTATATATGCAAAAAAAACTGAACATTAATTCGGTATTGTGTTGTGATAGGTGCTAGAACATTGGATATATCCTAATACAAGGTATTGTATAAAATCATCCAAAAAATGAACATTTCGCTACGAACGGTATATCGCGGTCAGGTGACCAAATTATGCAACTCCGCAGAGGAATATTTACTGTTGCCAGAGTCACAATCTATAGAAGCAAATAGCCACAATTTCGACTCTATTGAAGAAGAGCTCTCTGTCTTTCTTGAACGCATAAAAAATGCATGCGGAAATTTGTGCAAGGCAAATACCGACTTGCTTTCATCTATTAAATCGGATGAAATGGTACGGGAGTGTGAAGGCATAGCGGATTATGACGACAAGGCCAACGCCACCATCGCTCGTCTGAATCAACGCATAATTCGCATAAATCGAATGCAAAATCGCTGTGTATCACGTAGTGGTCCCGGCGAAGTTCGTGTTGAGACCAATAAGGCCGTAAAATTACCAAAACTCACGTTAAAAAGATTTTCAGGTGATTTTGAAGATTGGCTGCCCTTTTGGGAGCAGTTTCGCGTTGCGGTACACGAAAATTCGTCTCTAAATGGCACGGATAAATACATTTACCTGCAATCAGTGCTAATTGGTAAGGCTGCCAAGACCATCGAAGGATTTACTCCCAGTGCGACATGCTATGACAGCGCGATCAGTCTTCTAAGGGAAGAGTTTGGTGACAACGATAAGATTGTCGACAAAGTGATGCAAATTTTAATGGGTCTCAAGCCCGTACAATCACGTAACGACGTGGTTAACTTGCGTCATCTTTACAACACAATTGTTTCCTCGACCAGAACTCTTGCTGCTCTTGGTATACCTACCACACACTATTCAATAATGCTAAAATCAGTGCTCCTAAAAACAATGCCGGTAGATCTACGAGTTGATTTTCATCGTAACTTCAATAAGTTTTCATCTGACTCTAAAGAAGCGCCAGACGATAGTTCGGTCGCTGATAGTGAAAGTTGTATTGGTTTTCGCGGCGACAAGCAAATTGAAGCATTAATGAAATTCTTGAGACTAGAAGTAGAATCACTCGAAAAATCAGTAACAAGCAATCCAAAACAATTACGCTGTGAAAATAGTGCTCAAAATAATCGATCGCGAACGAACCATTCTAAAATTCCATCAGCCTTCACTGCCACACAATCGGTTCAAAATTGTCAGTTTTGTAGGCAAGATATACATTCTGCATTTAAGTGCGAACAATTCGTGTCGAAAACTCCCTCCGAACGTTTCCAACTCGCGAAAACGCTAAATTTATGCATTAATTGCTTAAAACCAGGCCATTCGGTACGCTCATGTAAATCCGGTCAGTGCAAACAATGTTCGAAACCCCATCATACACTATTACATTTGCCGAAAAACGTGTCTAATACAGGCATTAGCTTTCAATCGTCTGAAAGCACTAACATCAAGAATCAGCAGCCCCAAATCGAAGGCCACGAGTCCGTACCTGGTTGCTCTCAACCAAATTCGTCAACATTCGTCGCACTCGGTCAGTCATACGCCAATCTAAATGCAGGAAACGTCATGTTAGCCACAGTCCTAATCGATGTAAAAGGATCCAATGGCAATTTCACCACATGCAGAGCACTTCTAGACTCGGGTTCGCAATTCAATTTTGTCACTCGCCGCCTTGTGCAACAACTAAAACTGAAGTTGCAACCAAATAACTCAGAAATAGTAGGAATAGGAACATCAAACACCAGCTCCAAATCCATCACAGAATTGGTTGTAAAATCCAGGGCAAGCAATTTCACCACAACACTAGATGCCCTTGTCCTTAAAAATATCGCCGGATTACTACCTGCGCATCATATCGACATCTCAAACTTCGTTCTTCCTTCAAATATTCAATTGGCAGATCCGCATTTCAATATACCGCAAAGAATTGACATACTTATTGGTGCCAGCTTATTTTTCGACCTACTATCGATTGGACAGATCAAACTTTCGCCAAACTCATCGGCTGTCCTTCAAAAAACAGTACTTGGTTGGATTGTTTCCGGAAATACACAATCAACTGCCACTTCGCTCGTTGCTTCATCAGACACTTCGCAAAATACAAGGCAAGTTGATGATCTCAATAGATTGGTTCAAAAATTCTGGGAAATGGAGGAACCAACACTTAGAACATCACACATGACGGACGAGGATAGTGCTTGTGAAAATCACTTCATAAAAACATTCCGGAGATCCAACGCAGGCAGGTTTGTGGTACGCCTACCGTTTCGCCAACCGCCAACAACACTCGGCGACTCATATCATATAGCGCTCAAGAGATTCTACAATCTGGAAAGGAAACTAGCCAAATCTCCGGATCTGCATCGTGATTATTCAAATTTTATTAAAGAATTCTTAGAACTTGGTCACATGGAAGTTGTTGACATCTCGCAAGCACAATCCCCTGCATACATTCTGCCACATCATCCTGTTTTTAAGTACGATAGTTCATCTACAAAGTTAAGAGTTGTCTTCGACGGGTCCTGTAAAACGAGTAAAGGAAATTCTTTGAACAACATTCTCATGGTAGGACCAAATATACAGGACGATCTGTTTTCAATCATCATTCGCTTCCGGTTGTTTCAATATGCTCTTATGGCTGATATTGTCAAGATGTATCGCCAGGTACAAATTGCTCCAGAGGACCGCAATCTACAATGTATTTTGTGGCGTGACAGTCCGAATGCGCCACTACAAACATTTCGGTCAACAACAGTGACGTACGGAACAGCTTCCGCTGCCTATCTCGCAATTAGAAGCATGAACCAACTAGCCATGGAACACACCAATAACTTTCCACTTGGATCTCATCACGTACTGAACAGCTTCTATGTAGACAATCTAATGTGCGGATCCAACTCCGTTTCCGAGCTCATTGCTATAAAAAATGAAGTCACCAAGCTCCTCGCACTCGGATCATTTCCACTAAGGAAATGGTGCTCTAACTCTGCCGATGTTCTGACTGACATAAACTCTGATGATAGAGAAAGTTTTATACAAATAAATAATGACAACGTTGTTAAGGCGCTTGGTCTTCTATGGAATCCACATGGTGACGAGTTCATCTTTAATACAAAGGGATTAAATGCAGCACAGGAATCAGGCATAACAAAGCGAACAATTTTGTCACAACTTGCTAGTTTATTCGATCCTCTTGGATTCATGAATCCAGTAACAACAAGTGGAAAAATATTTCTCCAGCATCTTTGGTCTCTGCAATTACACTGGGATGAATCTCTTCCTATTCACCTTCACAACCAGTGGCGCAATTTCAAACACAATTGCAGCATCTCCACAAATTACGTGTACCTCGTCTCGCTACTCAACCCAATTCGGAGGTTGAAATTCATGGATTCTGTGATGCAAGCTTAAAGGCTTACGTCGCATGCCTCTATTTGCGCAGCTACAATGCAAACAAAACTGTCAGGGTCAGACTTCTGTGCGCAAAATCCAGAGCTGCGCCTATTCGAACACAAACACTCGCACGCCTTGAGCTATGTGCCGCACTATTGTTATCAGACCTCCTTAACAAAGTCAAATCTGCACTTAACATTGCCATCAATGCCGTATATTGTTGGACAGACTCCACTATCGCTCTCTCTTGGATCACATCATCGGCCAACCAATGGTCTATTTTCGTATCGAATCGTATATCTCAAATACAGAGCTTGACTGACACATCATCATGGAGACATGTACCGAGCAACCTCAATCCTGCTGACTTAACATCACGAGGTTGTCTTCCAAGTCAATTAGTAATCAACGAACTTTGGCTAACTGGTCCTCCATTTTTGAGTTTGGAACCAGCCTTTTGGCCTCGCCTCAAGAATACACTTAATCCTGACCTGCCTGAAAGGAAGGAACAGACCTTCTCATTTATTTGTTCCGGTAATAAAGGTGTAGCTGATATCACTCTAGGCTGCAAATTCGCTAATAATTATTTTCGGCTAATTTTGGTTATCAGTTATGCTCGTCGATTCATCAGCTTCAAAAAAGGTACAACACCCAACAATCTCCAAATAACAACAGAAGAATTCGAAGCAGCTCTAAAATCAATCATTAGGAATCTCCAGCGCACGTACTTCGCGCAGGAATATAGAGACTTGGCTTACAACAAGGTCATATCATCGCGTAGTCGCCTATTGCGTCTAAACCCCTTCCTGGACTCTGAGGACATTATTCGTGTCGGCGGACGTCTTCAACAATCTAACTTTGCTTACGATGCCAAGCATCAAATCCTGCTTCCTCAACGCCATCCCTTTACGGATGCTTTAATTCGACATCAGCACGCCATCAATTTACATGGTGGATGCCAGACCGTCCTAAACGCAATTCGACAAAGATTTTGGTTAATCGACGGCTCTCGAACGGTTCGAAAGGTCTTAAGACACTGCATCATCTGCTTTCGTTCCCGCCCACTACTAGCAACACAAATCATGGGTGATCAGCATGCAGATCGTATTCGTCCTGCGCCACCATTCTCTACCACTGGAGTTGACTATTGTGGGCCAGTATATTTAACTCAGCGTATACGCGGACGGCCACCATCAAAAGGATATATCGCTGTATTTATTTGTTTCGTGACTAAAGCAGTTCACTTGGAACTCGTTCACGACCTCTCCACGGAATCATTCATAGCATCTCTTCGAAGATTTATAGCACGCCGTGGCAAATGTTGCAAGATCTTTTCAGATAATGGAACAAATTTTGTTGGTGCGAAAAATCAGCTAGAGCAGGTTCAAAAAACTTTGCTTTCATCCTCTTGTAATGAGGAAATTCAGAAATTTGCACTCTCGCAGGGCATCACCTGGAGTTTTATACCGCCGCGATCGCCCAACTTCGGTGGATTGTGGGAGGCTGCAGTAAAAATCGCTAAACGTCATTTACACAAAATCTTGGCGAGCATGTCTAACTTTTCGTTCACTTATGAAGAAATGGCTACTTTGCTATGCCAAATAGAAGCAGTGATGAACTCCCGACCAATCTCGCCGATGTCCAATGACCCTAACGACATCACAGCTTTGACACCCGGCCACTTTTTGACCGGAGGTCCCTTGACTGCGCTACCACAGGTCAAGATCACCTCGGACTTAAATAGACTCTCACATTTTCATCGAATTCAATATATGCAACAAACCTTTTGGGAGAGATGGCGCAAGGATTATATAAACAACATGCAAACGAGAAACAAATGGCAGCGCCCACAAGCTAACATTAAACTTGGCGATTTAGTCCTTCTAAAAGATGACAACGCACCACCCTTACACTGGACTATGGGAAAAATCACCGCTTTACATGAAGGAAGAGATAGCAAGGTACGCGTTGTATCCATCAAGGTAAAAAATGGAGTAATCCAAAGAGCAATCTCCAAAATCGCTATTTTGCCAATTGATAGCGCACCCTAAAGAAATTAATATTATATTTCAAAACTATTGCATTAAAAAAAAAAAAAAACATTTTGATAATTTCGAAAGACTGCCGCCTTTCAAGGGGGGCGGTATGTTAAATACATAGCATAAATTGATTTATATAGCTTCAAACATAACATAAATTGATTTATATAGCTTCAAACCTGAAATTTTAACAACTGTAAAAATTGCATTGTTCATTTAGCTCGGACCCTTTTTGACTCTCTCGCTTATCGAACTCCAACCGAGCAACATCAATTCAAATAAAACTTGTTTCAAAATCAAAACTAATTTTGCTAAATTTTCGTGTCGTTCCTTCTTTTCGTATCGTTATCGAAAACCTACAATAAAAAAGCTTATTGTAGTCAACAATATTGTTGAACACATGTCTTAAGGACATTTTGTATGGCAGCTACCAGAAGGAGTAAAAGGATTTCGCTTATTAGTAAACTCGAACTTCGTTTTTACTCAAAACTAATTGGTACAAAATTTCCAATTCATAGCTAAAAGATTACTTGAGGTATAGTAAGTTCCGTAAATTAACTGAAGACGTTTTGACAGGATATTTGTATGGCAGCTACACGAAGGACTAATAGGATTTTCTTCATAATCATACATTTAGCTCCAACTATTGGAAAAATAACACACACAAAATTTCAAAGACGTAGCTTAAACCCTTCTGAAGTTATCGACCAATATTCTTGAAGACGTATTTTAAGGACATTTTGTATGGCAGCTACCAGAAAGAGTAAAAGGATTTCGCTGACTAGTAAAGTCGAACTTTATTTTCACTCAAAACTAACTTGTAAAAAATTTCGAATTCGTAGCTAAAAGATTACTTGAGTTATAGTGAGTTTCGTAAATTAAGTGAATACATTTTGACAGAATATTTGTATGGCAGCTGCACGAAGGACTAACAGGATTTTCTTCATAATCATATATTTAGCTCGAACTATTGGAAAAATAACACATACAAAATTTCAATGTCGTAGCTTGAATCCTTCTGAAGTTATCGACCAATATTCATGAACACGTGTTTTAAGGATATTTTGTATGGGAGCTACCAGAAGGAGCAAAAGGATTTCGCTCACTAGTAAACTCGAACTTCCATTTTACTCAAAACTAATTTGTACAAAATTTTGAATTCGTAGCTAAAAGATTACTTGAGTTATAGTGAGTTTCGTAAATTAAGTGAATACATTTTGACAGGATATTTGTATGGCAGCTACCCGAAGGACTAACAGGTTTTTCTTCATATTCATATATTCAGCTCCAACTATAGGAAAAATAACACATACAAAATTTCAAAGTCGTAGCTGAAACCCTTCTGAAGTTATCGACCAATATTCATGAGCACGTGTTTTAAGGACATTTTGTATGGCAGCTACCCGAAGGAGTAGGACGATTTTGCCCGTTAACGAACTTAGCCTTACAAATTCAACCAAACATCCAGATTCAAAATTTCAAGATCCTAGGTGAAGGCGTTCTTGAGTTATCGTGCTAACGGACAGACGGACGGACGGACGGACGGACGGACGGACGGGCGGACGGACGGACGTCAGGCAGATTTGAGGTTTTTGGGCACAAATAAACAAAAAATAATATATAACTTTTTTTCGTCCGAGGCTTAGTTCTATGCGTTACAAACTTTTGGGCTGGATTAAACTTATAATACTCTATATGATTTCATCTAGAGTATAAAAATGTCCGTCTGTCCGCCGTACACGCCGTACGCCAAACCGTTTGATGGCGCATAGCTCACAAACCCGTTGAGATATTAAATTGAAATTTGTATGGTGGGTAGATTGGGTGAACCCCTACGATTGGTATCTTTTTGGGGTGGGTGGTGGTGTAAGAGGGGAGGAAGGGGGCGCGTTTTAGACGGAAAATTTTGGTTTCTAGATCTCAGGAACTGCTTATGGTAGGAGGCTGAAATTTGGAACTTATGTAGTACTATGATAGTGGACCTATTTGGAAAAAAATGGTCGATAAGGGTTGAGGGGTGTGGGAGTGGGGAGAAAACAATGTGTCCGAAACGTTCGAAAGCTGGGATTGAAGCATTTTAAAATCCATATCTCCTGAACCGTTGATCTCAGAAGTGTGAAACTATATAGTTATCTTAAGGGATACTAGGAGAGTAGACAAGAGCTAAAATTTTTAAGAGGTGAAGTGGAGTGTAGTGGTGGGGGGTGAAAAACTTTAGATTACAATATCTTCCGAACCAATTGTACCAGGAAGATGAAATTTGGTTTCTGTATATAAGAAAAATTTTGAGAAAGGAGGTGGAGTACGAAATATAAATAACCATTTTTCAAAAAATTTAATTTTTATATCTCAAGAATCGTACCAGATATGATCTTAGAAGTTTTACAGAAGTTAGGCCCAGTAGACTTCTAGTAGGAAAAAAAATGTTGGTGGTGCTGGCGAAGGGGCTGACGGTGGGAGGGGGTGGAACGAAAAGAATTCTGATTTTTATTTCTCGAAAACCGCAAAGCAAAGAAAGCTAAAAATTGACGAGCCTTTCACTCGTTTACGAGTCCGCAAATGAATTAAAAACGACTCATTGGGCACACCAAAATGGCCATCCGAGAAGAATCATTTTTTACGACTCATTGATGAGCTAGAAAAAATGTGGTTTCAGCGAGTACATACCAACTATATACTCGTTAAAAACGAGTCTCTTATGAATTATAAATGAACGCTTATATGAATTAAAAAAAAGACTTTTTATAATTTAAAAATAAGTTAGAATTCTAATGCTGGTCACTTTTCACTGTTAACCAAAAAAAATTCTTAAAGGAAATAAACTTCACTTATAAAGCAGAGACCTGCGATTGAGGATTGCGAGTCTCGATGCGAACTGCAAGAGTGGAAACTGCAACAAAAAAAGACAAAAAAACGAGATTTAAGCGAATTTTGGTATTTACGATACCGCACAGGCCTGGCATGGGCCATTGTGCGCGCTTATCGATGTATGCTTATCGTTCGCCTATTGTTTTATGAGCAGCTCATGTCCTACATGTGCGGTATACATATCGCGAAACGATCGTTTTTAGTGAAATTGTTTGCTGGGAAGGTACGGGGGTTGGGGGTGGTTTTTCATATCTCAGAAGCAGCGTATGCTAGAAAGTTGAAACTTAGTATGTATATGTAGAAGTACTACAGGAGTAATTAAAGCAAAAAAAAGTTCAAAATTTTATTGATGTACATAGCTGGAGTAATGCGGTGTAGGTCGATATGCGACTGATAACCTAAAGATTAAACAGGAGGCTATTTGGAACGTTATTTTTTAGTCAGTCGCATAGTGACCTACACCGCATCTCAATATTAAACACGTTTCGGACTTCCACCCAAAAAATAATAAAGTTGCGCCCAGACTGTTGGCAGATTTTTTTAAAGATTGTTGTTTAAGAATTGTCGCAATATAAAAAAATACGAATAAAAATTATCCTTGAAAGTTTTTTTTCAAGGATAACGATTTTGTCCTTTAACCTTGAATATCTCAAAAAAGCATATCTTCAATTTTTTAAAATTTTTTATGTATTCAATATTATACTGTTTTTCAATGCCTATCAAAAAATTAGCTTGGGATCTCAAGAGGATCGGGGTTAAAAAAAATCAAAGAACATTAGTGGTTCTCAATTAAAGCTAGTTTAGTTCTCTAATAATTTAATTCGATTTTTTTGACCCCGATCCCCTTGAGATCCCAAGTTGATTTTTGATATGTTTTGAAAAACAGTATAATATAGAAAATATAAAAAATAAAAAAAATTAAAGATACGCTTTTGGCGATTCTTGATGAAATGACTCTTTTTCTACAAAATAATTGAGAGCCACTGATGTTCTTCGATTTTTTGACCAGGATCCAATTAAGATACCAAGTTAATTTTTTTGTTATTTTTGAAAAACATATTCTAGGATAAAAATTACCAGAGATATGAATTTTCAAAGAGTCTCGGACAACATTTTTCGAATACTTTAACATACTACAGGGTGTTTGGCACTCCGTGTGCCACCTTATAAGGGGCTATTCCTTGATATATTTGGAGAAAAAAATTTTTCTACAGGGTGGGTCAATTTTCAATATTAGTGGAGATACAGGGTGGTTAAGAAAAGTGTTTTTGACCGATACCCTCACTCACTTAAAACGTTAAATCTTGAAAACGAATAATCACAAGGCAAAGTGTTATAACTCGTTTTTTAGGGAATCGAATTACCTTTCATTTGATGTAACAGTCTAAATTGTAACTGCACCCAATCTTGAGATATTTACTCGAAAACACAAATTTTTGCTACGTGAACCCTTAAAATTCAGTGATCAATGTAGTTTTTCTCAGAAAACCCCATTATAAAAATGTCATTTGCATTTTATTTTTTTATGAGCCGTATTATTACCTACAAAAGCTGCTTACATATGTATGAGTTACGATTAACATTTTGGAAGTAATAGGTAAAAATACATATCGCATAAAAAATAGATATTTAAAAAATCAGTGCATGTGCATGTTGATCTACGCTACTTGCTTGAATTGAAATAATTTAATAATGGTTCTTATTTCAAATATTTTTATTATAATAAATGTTCAAAATGGCCACCTTCATTTTGAATGCACGCTAAAGCTCGTTTGGCGAGTGTTCTCTTGGTATTCATATTCCTCAACTGCTGCCTTACTTCTATTGCTGCCGCATCGATCCTGATATTTAGATCTTCCAATGTTTCTACTGTCGTTGCGTAGACAAGGTCTTTCATCCGTCCCCATACAAAGAAATCCATAATAGTAAGATCAGGAGATCTTGCAGGCCAATGTATCGGTCCATTTCTACCGAACCAGCGATTGCTATAATTGAAATTTAACTAATCTTTGATCTGTCGGCCGTAATGAGCAGGAGCACCATCGTGTTGGTAAAACATGGAAGCCAATCGAATCAGTGGAATACCAACAAGTCCTGTAGATCATTTGATAAAAACTGTAAGTAATTGGAGCTATTTAGAGTACGCGGAAGCCTAATAGGTCGAAGTAAATCGTCACCAATCACACCTGCCCATAAATTGACACTGAATCTGTGCTGAAATGATGCCGCTCTTCTTGTGTGTGGATTGCTCTCAGCCCACGTATGTAGGTTGTGGAAGTTTGTGATACCGTCTCTGGTAAATTGGGACTCATCCGTCCACAGAATATTGTTCAAAAAATTTTCGTTCAAGGAGCCAATTGCAAAACTCCATCCGTTTGGGGAAATCAATGGGTAGCTCCTGTACTGGTGTGTGATGGTAGGTATGGAAGTAGTAGTAGTAGAAGTACTTTTAAAATAACAAACTTTTCAAGTAGAGATGTTAAACTGCAATGCCAAGCGTCGGATACTGATCGATGGATCATTTTGAACTGCTTGCAGTATTCTTTCATCAATCTGAACAGCGATTATCGGCGCAGGATTTGCATTTACTCTGCTTGTTATAACGCTGTCAGTTTCCCTAATGCTCCTGTAAACGTCTTGAAATACTCCCCTGTCAGGTGTCCATTTCCGCAACACTCTCCATAAATTAACACAATGTCAGCATATTCTTCATTGGAGTACTCATCAGTGTGACCGTTTTGATATTTCTCAGGGTAGCAAATTTGGGTAGCAATTCTTAGCTTGGGTAGCAAAAATATTTTCTAATACTTCTTTTAATTAAATGGAACTAGTTACGTCATTACATGCTTATCTGTTACTCATAACACTGTATATCCACTACAAATTTAAAATGTTTAAAGAAAAAATATTTTAAAGTGTGAACATTTATTTAGGAAAATCAAAATTCACACAAAATGCACATTTTGCCCTTCGCTCGAACGAGTGATAGATTCGAAAAAGATGCTTAATTCGATTACGATTATGTATGCGGTATGCTCATTTCTCAGTACAATAATATTAGACAGCTATCGATGGTACGCGATTTCGAATGCAAGACCAGAGGCGTGCATGAATTTTACATTTGAGTCGTCCAGTTGCCAAACCAGCCATACGTCTATTTTTTTGATTTTAAGGTTTCGGTATCCCTGGATTCGTCTCGTCTCAGGCTACAATTTTAAAACTAAATTGAGCTTAGAAACCAATCCTAAACCTTTAAAAATTAGGTTGGAAAAACCCAGTAAGGTGCAAAACCAGCCATATTTCTTTGAGTTTGGTTTCAAAAGCTGACCTATATTATCAGTTGCAAAACCAGCCATATTTTTACTTAACACAATGATGACGTCAGTTTGGGTTGTTATAGTTTGGTAATGGTAAATAGTATCCCTAAGTCTTATAAAATCGAACAGCTGATAGTTGATATAACCTTGCACAATCATTGATTTGAGTTTTTTTCGTGTTTCGTTTGTGTTTTAAAGTTGTGAAAATGGAGGAGGAAAATGTTGAATTTATTATTTTAGAGACAGATGAACAGTTTTTAGTGATAATCAGGTCAACGAACAACAATAAATAAAACATCAGCTCGAAGAACAACAAGGAATAGATCATCCGGTCGAGGAACAACAAGGAATTCAAGAAACTACAAAGTTCAGGAAAAAAAACGTCCACCGAAAGAATGGAAGAGAAACATTGCAAAGCAATACCGCTAGAGTTGCGAAACCAGTCATATTTGCATTTCGGGTGCAAAACCAGCCATATCTAGATTTAAAACTATAATATCTTATTCATTTAATAAGGATAATATCAAAGCTTTTGCAAGCCAACAAAGTATATTTTTTGTGTTTTTTTTTTAAAAAAAAGAATAAGGATATTTTGCCTATTTTGCTGCATAATCAGTTTTTGCCATTTTGCCACAAGTTTCTGAAACAAATATGGCTGGTTTTGCAACTGGACGACTCATTTGATAGTCAAAGTATCACATTTTTGGCGTCCACAAGTTTTATAATGGCTAATTTTACCAGGGTAGCAAATTTAGACATGTAGTAACATAGTAGCAAAAAATTGTCAATAGTAGCATTTTGCTACCTTCGTAGCACTTGTGGTCACACTGGTACTCATGCATTTTGAAATTATTTTTTTAATTCTACTGACACCTTCTTCTTTTAGCAACGTAACTAAAACTGATAAAAATATGAAGGTAGTTTTGCTTTTATAGATTTTTTATTTTGTAAGGCACCATATTAAAACATACTGCAGTCACGATCGGCTGCAAGCCAATCGTATAATACTCTAGATGAATACTGAACTCCGATTTATATTGTAGTTGGGGATAAAGTAGAATTACATGTGTACATGTTGTATGTCCTTTATTAAGGACTCCCATTAGATTGCTACTCAAAACTAAAAGACAATATTCAGTGTTTAATTTCATTTCTTGAACTGGGTAAGTCATCGAAAAAAAATGTCCTTTTTGAAGGACTTTCACATGGGAGGTGCAGGAAGGACTCACTCGATTTCTTAAATATTTATCCTTTTCCTTGGAACCATTCAAAAATGAACGTGTACAAAATTTCAAATTCGTAGCTTGAAGCGTTCAAAAGTTATCGAAAAATATTGTTGAACACATGTCTTAAGGACATTTTGTATGGCAGCTACCAGAAGGAGTAAACGGATTTCGCTGATTAGTCAACTCGAACTTCGTTTTTACTCAAAACTAATTTGTACAAAATTTCCAATTCATAGCTAAAAGATTTCTTGAGTTATAGTAAGTTCCGTAAATTAAGTGAAGACGTTTTGACAGGATATTTGTATGGCAGCTACACGAAGGACTAACAGTATTTCTTTTATAATTCTACATTTAGCTCCAACTATTGAAATAATAACACATACAAATTTTCAAAGTCGTAGCTTAAACCCTTCCGAAGTTATCGGCTAATATTTTCAACACGTGTTTTAAGGACATTTTGTATGGCAGCTACCCGAAGGAGTAGGACGATTTTGCCCGTTAACGAACTTAGTCTTACAAATTCAACCAAACATCCAGATTCAAAATTTCAAGATCCTAGGTGCAGGCGTTCTTGAGTTATCGTGCTAACGGACAGACGGACGGACGGACGGACGGACGGACGGACGTCAAGCGGGTGTGAGGTGTTTAGCCACAAATAAACAAAAAATAATATATAACTTTTTTTTGTCCGAGGCTTGGTTCTATGCGTTACAAACTTTTGGGCTGGATTAAACTTATAATATTCTATATGATTTCATCTAGAGTATTAAAAAGGCATAGTACCGCATCCAGTATTACCTACCACATCCAGATAAAAGCATCAATTATGATGAAACTCACTTACATTTCATTATTTTCCTACATACTTTAAATAGTAATAAATCTCTATATATAAAAATGAATGTTTGTCTGTTTGTCCTGTATAGGCTCCTAAACCACTCATCCAATTGCGATGAAACTTTGGTGATTTGTGGAGGGTACGCCCTCGATGGTTTCTGCGTTAACAAAATTATTTAACAGTTGGTGGTTCGCGAGTAATTTCAACATTTGAGTGTTTTTCATATAATTTAGCGGCAGTTCGTTTTCGGTGTATTAGTTATGCCTATTCCTATTACTAAATGGTATAAGAGGATAGTGGATGGAAGATGGAATATGGAGGATGGAAGATGGAGGATGGTGGATAGAGAATGGAGGATGGATGATGGAGTTTGAAGGATGGTAGATGGAGGATGGTGGATAGAGGATGGTGGATGGAGGATGGGAGGTGGTGGGTGAAGGATGGTGGATAGAGGATAGAGGATGGTGGATGGAGGATGGTGGATAGAGGATGGTGGATAGAGGATGCACCTCAATAACGGGAAGCAAGACTAGAAACCACGGGCTTTGCAGCGTGAACAACGGGGGAAACAGGAGCAATGGATAAACGGGAGAAACGGTGAGAAGGACGAGATCAACAGGAGCAACGGGAGTAACAGGGGCGATAGAACAACGTGAGCGTAGCCGCGGTACGCGGCTAGTGTGCAATGAAAATACTTCAGTACTACCGACAAATTAAACAGGTTCTTAGACGAGGTCCATAGGAAAGAAATATTTAATTTTTATGCGATATGTATTTTTATCTATTACTTCCAAAATGTTAATCGTAACTCATACATATGTATGCAGCTTTTGTAGGTAATAATACGGCTCATAAAAAAATAAAATGCAAATGACATTTTTATAATGGGGTTTTCTGAGAAAAACTACATTGATCACTGAATTTTAAGGGTTCACGTAGCAAAAATTTGTGTTTTCGAGTAAATATCTCAAGATTGGGTGCAGTTACAATTTAGACTGTTACATCAAATGAAAGGTAATTCGATTCCCTAAAAAACGAGTTATAACACTTTGCCTTGTGATTATTCGTTTTCAAGATATAACGTTTTAAGTGAGTGAGGGTACCGGTCAAAAACACTTTTCTTAACCACCCTGTATCTCCACTAATATTGAAAATTGACCCACCCTGTAGAACAAATTTTTTCTCCAAATATATCAAGGAATAACCCCTTACAAGGTGGCACACGGAGTGCCAAACTCCCTGTATAACTAACAAAAAAAATGAGATAGAAACAAAAAATTTAATTCCAATTATTTTTTACACTAGTTCTTCAAGTACAAAGATTTTCAAAAGAAAAGGAGATGGTATGGTCACAAATTTCGTCATTTTTGGCGATTCTTGATGGAATGACCCACCTAAAAACCAATTTCACAATTTTTCTAAATATCAAATTGATTTTATCGATTTTTATGAAATCGCCTAGAATTTTCGATATTCAACGCCCAAGGTTATGCAATGGGCTTGTACGAGTATACGTTTTTATAAATTTCGTCATATCTCTTATGTCTGAGGAGCCAGAAAATTTCTGACTTCTATGGGCTTTTGTGTAATCGCCTAAAAAATAATTTCAGAAATTTTTAATATTCAACCGCGAAGGGGTTATATAGTCTTTCACGAAGATTTATAATCGGCTTAAAATCTATATTTCCGATATTTGTACTTTTATTATATTGACAAAATTAACTTTCCAAACAACCTGCTTCTCTCGAAATAATCGATGTTGTATTTCGACTTTGACCACGTTCCAAAGTATGACCAAATTATGTTATGTTATGTGGCAGTGGCATAAGTATTTCATCACACCCACACATTAACTGCTTCTTAAACTGACCCGAAAAATAAAAGTTTCGCCAAGACTGTTGGCAGATTTTTTAGATTTATTTTTAATTATCTTTTGAATGTCATTTACAGAAACCATCAGGTACTTACTCATAAAAATTAATGTTACCGCCAGCCAAAAAATTTTATTTATGGCTAGGTTAGAGTTTACGGACTGCATTCGTAAGATATAATCAGATCGAGAATGAATTACATTATACAGTTTGGTTGGTTTTTTCTTTGGTGCAAATAGTACAATATACATTACTAATACAAGTTTTGTTAATATTTAGTATTAGGGTATAATATTTATGTAATAGCTAAGATAAAATTGCTCTATTTCAGCACATTGAATTCAGCGTGAAGGATTTGCGTACAAGACTTCAAAAACCGACTAAAATTGAAAATTCATCTGATATATGGGATCATACTTCAAAGGATACGATAAGTTTTCAGTCAAAAAATAGTCAAACTGAAAATGATATAATTCAAATGGATTACAATATTTGCACAGATAATGAAATTCGTAATGGAATACAAAAAATGAATGTATTTGTTAAAGAAATTAACATAAGCGTGTTTGTTGATGCCAAAACTCAAAAGTATCTAAAACCGGAAATCTTTTCTTTATATATTGATGATATAGTTTTTCAACTCAACGAAGAGAACCGATCAATGGAATTGATTTTATCAAACTTTCAAATTGATAACCAACTATATACAACAGGAAATTACGATTTTCCAGTCATATTATGCTCACAAGAATTATATAACCGAAATAAAGTAATACCCTCTCCTATTACACTGTGCAAAGATCTTGAAAAATACAAAAGCAATGCTTTGACTCAATTACGAGTAAATTTTTATAAAGAGCGATTTAGTATTCATTCAATACATTGTAAAATCAATCCAATACGTTCATACATTGAAGACACATATTTGAATGATCTTTTTGATAATTTTGTTGGATGTTATCCTGATAACGTTATATATGCTTACGAAAATAACGTAGACCGACCTAAAAACATACCAGGATATATCGTAATTCCAGATGATATTATTAAACAAGCAATATACCTTTCAGAACCTTTGAAGCTAAAATCTTTTAAAATTGACCCAATAAGTGTCATGCTATCTGTTCATACATGTGTAAGGTATTTAAAACTATTTATTATCTACAATTGAAAAGTCAGTTTTTTCGGTAGAACTACTACATTGTGTGACACTTCGGACTTCACTGAGTCGTTTATCAAATTTTGTTAAAATAAATGTTTGATAAAGAACTCAATCGAATCCGAAATGTCACATTTGTACCTACTTGTTTTTCAATTAAAAAATATACAGTAAAACTACTCACCAAACAATTGTATAATGTATTTTTATTTTTTTATAGACTTTATATAGCCTTAGATCACAGTCCTTTAACTTTCTCGACCTACGAACGAAGAAATGTGCTAACTCTACCACTACGCTTTGGGCATACACTCGGTATGCATTATTTATCTGGAGCTTTATTTGGAGCTGGATGGGTGGTTGGATCGCTGGAAATTCTTGGCAGGTAAGTAACTATCAAAAAAAGAGGTTTACAGTAATTATAATTAACGCAAATTTTATAGTCCAAGTGGCCTCGCTCGATCGTTGAGTACTGGCTTACGTGATTTTGTATCAATGCCGGTACAGGGATTACTTCGTGGACCATGGGGATTTCTTACTGGCGTTACTCAAGGATCCGTATCATTATTACGAAATATAACAGCTGGCACTGTAAATTCTGTATCGAAGTTGGCGGCATCTGTTGCGAGGAATTTGGATCGCCTTACTCTAGACGAAGAACATTTTCAACGAACTGAAGCCCTTCGTCGATCAAGGCCGCAAGGATTTACGGATGGTTTTGCTCAAGGATTGACGGGATTTGGAATAAGTTTGCTAGGAGCTGTTGGAGGGCTAGCTAGACATCCACTTGAAGCTAAATCATCAGTCGGTTTGGTAACGGGCGTAGCCAAAGGAATATTTGGTGCTTTAGCGAAACCATTAAGTGGAGCAGCAGAGCTTGTAGCATTAACTGGACAGGGTATGTTGCATACAGTAGGCTTTAATACAATGCCAAGGCAACGAAATTCAAAAGTAGCAACAAATACAACAGCATATCCCGCGGATTGTAAAATATCTTGGAAGATTCTTCCTAATTTACTGTACACTGATCAAGTATTATTCTATCATGATGCTACAATGATAACTGATGATCACCTGAAACCAGTTATATTATGTTTAACTCCATCGGCGCTTGCGATATTACCAAGTGACAAAGACGACGTCCTAGAAGTTATTCCGATTGAGCGCATAGAAATTATTATCAATGAAAAGGATTCAACTCTAATTGAAATTAAAGTCTTACATTCTGACGACTATTGTGAGGTAATTATGATATTTATTTTAAAAATGCCCAGGAGAAGTTACTGAAGTTCCGAAAAAAAGTTTGGTTTTGATAGGTTTATTTATTTATTTACAATAGTATTTTTATACTCTAGATGAAACCCTCTTTTTCTTTACATTTACATTGCTTGAAGACAGATTTTTTTTTGATTTTATCTTTATCTTTCATAATTTTGTAGATTTGGGTTTTTCCGCAGTAAAACTTCTTCAGCTTTTAAAACTTCTGCAATGGTTTGTTTGCTTCCTTGAAGGTGTCAAAATTGTTTCCATATACTAATATTTACTAATCATTTAAATTAAAAACTCACAAAACGCAACTGAAACAAAATATTTTTGTCCGCTCAAACAAGAGTGTATAATATTTGTGACTGTTGACAGTTAGCATGAACACATTTTTCTCTGCTTCTGATTTCGTTGACAGTAATCATGGACACATTTTTCTCTGCTTTCAATTAAATTCACTAAGCAAGGCGGAAGCACTGCTGACGCTGCTGTCGCTGCCGCTGCTTTCTGCAGTATTTTTAATATTTTTAATTTCTCACTCTCTTATGCCGGTTTTCCACCAAACGGACAAAACATAAACACATCACAAACTCGTGTCGAAAAAAAATCTACAATTTCTCACCAATTTTTAAAAACTGGTGTTTTTTTCGACTGTTTTTCAAAGGATCCGGTGTATTTTCAAATTGAGTCCGCTTCGTGGAAACACTAAAGTTGTGTTTTTCAGTTCGAGACAGAGTCAATTTTCCGTGCGTCAAGTGATTTTACTTTATTATTTTAATAATAAAGTATTGTTATCGATTTTTAAAAAAAAAAAATTTGCTACCCTGAAATTTTTTTTTCACGTTTCATGACTAATAGACACCAAAAAAGCAAAAAAAAATTTCAGTCCGTCTGTGCGCCGTACGCAAAGCGTTTGAAGGCTTCTAACTCTCAAACTCTTTGAGCTATAAAAACTTGAATTTTTTTTTGATGGTAGACTGAGCAGACCCCTTCAAGTGGCCACTTTTTCAGTGGTGGGGGTGTGAGGGGGGAGGTGGGGGAAGCGTTTTAGACGGAAAATTTTGGTTTCTAGATCTCAGTAACCGCTTAGGCTAGGAGGCTGAAACGTGAAATTTATATAGAGCATCGATAGTGGACCCATTTGTAAAAAAAATTATGATTTAGGTAAAGGGGTGTGGGAGTGGGGGGAATAATAATGCGTCCGAAACGCTCGAAAGCCGAGATCGAGACATTCTAAAATCCATATCTCCTAATCGGTTAATGTCATGAAATTAAAACTTAATGAACATCTGTGGGTATACTAGGAGAATAGATCGGAAACAAATTTTTGAGTGGGGCAGTGGCGTACGGAGGTGGGGGGTGAAAAACTTTAGATTACGATATCTCACGAACCAATTGCACTAGAAAAAGAAAATTCGGTTTCTGTATTAAGGGTGACAAATGAAGTTTGCTGAAAGTAGAATTTTTTAAGGGGGCGGTTGGGTATGGAAGTGGAGGGGATAAGAATTTTTCTAAAAAATCACGTCTCATATCTCAAGAACAGTACGATAGATGCTTACAATTTTTACCAGAAGTAGGCCAAATAAACCCCTAGCAGAAGAAAACATTTTGAGGGTGGGGGTGTAGAGGGTGAGGCTGGGGGAGGGAGAAAAGGAGAAAGTTCCGATTCTTATATCTCGAGAACATATAATGACATCGAGCTGAAACTTAGTATTTAGATAGAACTATAGTAGTAGCATGTTGAAAAAATATAATTTTTTATAGGGGTAGTATGGTACGGGGGTGGGGGGTGTTTTTCCTAAATATAGAACGGCTTATGCTAGAAAGTTGAAACTCTGTGCGTATATGTAAGTCAACTAGGAAAGTAATTTAGATTAAAAAAAATTCAAATATCCATTGGCGTACATTGGGGGTAAACAAAATTATCAATGAAAAGGGAATGCATATATTTTCCCAATTTTCGTCATATCTATTAGGTCTTTTCAAAAATTGAATTCATTTTTATTCCACGGATTTTTCATATAAATACCTAGAAAGTATTTTCAGGATTTTTTGAAATTCGACCCCCACGATGGTGTAAACGGTTTGTATACATTTTCACGAATTCAGCCATATACCTCCGGTCTGATTAGATATCGAATATATTTTTACTTCTGCGGGATTGTTTAATAATCACCTAAAACTTTTTTTCAAGTTCTTCCTTTTGCAACACCTAAGAGGGAGTGACCAAAAATTCTTAGCTATTTATTTCAACTTACTCTTTTGATAGTTCGGTTGAAATAACTTAGTTTGATCAGTTAAAACGGGCTCAAAACAAAACAAAAATGCGATAAAATACCGTCGGTTTGATTGAAACAGTGTTTTGGATTTGTACGAGTTTGAATTTGTGTGTCCCGTGTTTTCGAAAACATGAACAAAACAAAAACTTAACTTGTCCGTTGGGTGGAAACCGGCATTAGATATAGATACTGTACAGAAATTAACTCTTAATAACCGAAAGGGAATTGAAATGGGTCATGTGTGTAATGGTTTTACCTTCTTAAATATTAGTAAATATTCCAACGAAAACAAAGGATTAGAAACTTGTTAATTGGGATTAAAGTGCAAAAAGGACACAATGAAAATAATTGGCAAAAAGTGATTTATTTTATAACTTTAGAAAACTGTTTTTCTATAACTTTAAAACACTAAACTTGAAAAAAATGCATATTTAGCTTGAGAAAAACCACGACCGACTTTTTGGAAATCCAATTTAGGAAATACTGTCAGGCCTTCATATTGGTTTTCCTCAAACTTGTGCACTAAGAGCATAAACAGCTTCGAACAGAAGAAAAAGAAAATGTTTTTTTAGATACCTGCAAAATTAGAATTATACGCCTAGTTATAATTCTTGGAATATATTCCGGCTCTCACGTCTGCATATCCCCGTATTTGCGTTTCAATGCTCAAATTTTTTCCGTCCACGTTTCACAGGTTTTCGACTTTCACAGAATTTTTGAAAAATTGGACTATCGTTTTACTGGGAAATATATATATAAGCGGTTCCCGAGATCTAGAAACCAACATTTTTCATCTAAAACGCTCTCCCTCCTCCCCCCTTTGGGGTTCTAAAACGTGAAAATGCACAATTTCAGGGTAGCAATTTTTTTTAAATTTCAGGTCGATCACAATACTTTATTATTAAAAAATAATAAAGTAAAAATATGTGCACCCGCGGTGCACAATGTAATGAACTACGCAGGTTGCACTTTCCGATTTCTAACTGAAATCTTTCACACATTTCGGATCTTTTGTGGCGTAACGCATTCGATACAAAATGTGCATCCGAATTCGTACCGATATCGTATCTACTATAATTCAGATTTCTAACCGAAATCTTTCAGACGAGTTGGTTTTTTAATACCGTTTCGAATTCGGTACGAAATATGTCCGAATAGTCGAAAAGTATTCGGATACCTATCCGAATACTTTTCGACTATTCGGACATCGGACAATTCTACACTATTGGCTTGCCGGGTAACGTCGAGCTGACGATTTAAAAAAAAAATAGTTTGAGTTAAGGTCATTCCATCAAGAATCGCCAAAAATGACGAAATGTTTTACCTAACCATCACTGATTCTTTTGTAAATTTGTGTAGTGTTTGAGTCCTCTCTGAAAATTCATATTTTTGTTGGAATAAAAAATAGGGCTCATTTTAACGGGGAAGATTGTCGCAATATAAAAAAACACGAATAAAAATTATCCTTGAATTTTTTTTACAGGATAAAGATTTTGTTCTTTATCCTTGAGTACCTCAAAATGCGTATTTCTATTTTTTTTATATTTTGTATTGTTTTTCAAAATATACCAAAAAATCAACTTGGTATCTCAAAGGGATCGGGTTCAAAAAAATCTAAGAACATCAGTGGTTCTCAATTATTTTATAGAAAAATTCCTATTATTTTAATTACTTACTCGTGTGCAACGAAGATTTAATTTTATGATTGGCTGGTTGAAAAGATGGGTGTTTTGTAATAAATTTATCAAAAAAAAAAAATTAAATTGAAAGTAACAATAATTACCACATTTGGTATGTCCTACTAATCAGAGGATAATAGGTTAGTAGGTAAAGCCATAAAAAATATCCTTTTTTGGTAGGTATATGTATATAAAGACGGGTTTCCCTCAGAAACTATTATTTTTAAACTAGGCATGCTTCCATTATTTAGAAGAAAAAATTGAATTTTTCATTTTACATATAAAAAACCAAAAGACGTTATTCAAGATTGTATTGCTGTAATCCATTTAGACAATCATCGTCCAAAATGATCGGATCTACGACCTGTGCCATCATGTATGATTTGTAAAGTACCAGGGTTGACTTCAGCAGTAGAAATTAGCTCTGCCTGTAGAAAAAAGGTTCAAATGTTACCAGGAACGTTAACGGAAACCACTGAAGATGATATGTTTGACCAGTAAGAAGAACCTTTTGCTGCAGAAAACCAGGAAATTATACAACCGGATACGGATGAGAAGCCCAACGAAGATCAAGCGCTAAACGAAAAATTTATCAGCGAGGAAGCCGCATTGAAGTCATTAAGTGAATGTATTCAAGTTTTCGTCAAAGGACGATGTACCAGAGAAAACTACATTCGGAAAAAGCTTGAAGAGATGAAAAGAATCGTATAAAGAAAAATTTTGGATTAAAAGATGAAACGAACCAACCTCCATCTACTGAGGACGAGATGATTCACAGACTAAAGACTGATATTAATCTATAATATTAAGGAATTTATTTTATTTTTAAGTCCTTATAAATGGACTAGAAAAAGAACAACTAAAGAATTTCCCGGAATTTGAATGAAGTGTACCAGTACTTTAAGGAAACTTATCCTCAACTGAAGATAGGATTTCCTAATTTGCTTCCCTACGACCCAAATACTGTGTCTTAGCTGGATCGTCTAGAATACATTCGGTATGTGTGTGTGTTATCCATCAAGACGTGAAGCTTATGTTGGATGGTTGCGGAATCAAATATTTGACTCCAAATGCAGATACACAAATTTACGACTACCGGTTGTGCCTTGGTGTTGGAATATGCAATATGTATATATTATTAGCAAATGTGTGGAATGTTCAGGATATGAAAACTGCTGCAGAATGGAATTTTTTGCCACAGCCAATGGTTTACAAGTTTACAGCGCCTATATAAGGACCAAATAACCACATCATTAAAACTTTTCGAATGGGATAAGGATGATATAGTAAATATTAATTTCCAATTCATCGACTGCGAACAATATAAAAATGAAGAAAATAAATTATTCATTTTCTGAGGTCCTGATCATAAAATTACACACGAACCATCATGCAACAGTCAGCTGCCAAAAATTTGTCTATGTTGGAGGGTTGTCTTAATTTCAACCAGGTAGAAATTTCCAACTTTACCATTTGTCAATGGCATAACTAATACACCGAAAATCCACGAACTGCCGATAAACTACAATATGTATATGAAAAACACTCAATTATTGAAACGACTCGCGTACCACCAATTAAAATGATTTTACTAATTCAGCGCACAACAAATCACCAAAGTTTCATCACAATCAGATGAATGGTACAGGAACGCATACTGGACAAACAAACAAACAAACAAACATAACATTTTTTTTATATAGTATATATATATATATTTTTTATATACAATGTATGTTTAATTTTATTAGATAAGTCGCAAAATTAAAATGTAACTGCCACTGAGTAAACTTGTTATCCTCTTGTACAGCTATTAGGTCGGAAATGGGTAAACCGATCAAATTGGATGTCCTAATTACCGACCAGTGATATTAGTAGATTTAATCTAAGGTAAAACTAATATAGGAACATAAATTTCACAACAAATAACGTACTGCGCCCATTAATATTTAAATAGAAGACAATTTATTACTTAAACTGTCAAATAAAGCCAAAACTCTTAAGCGAAAAAGGTATGGATTCTGCAATATATATCACTCCAAGAAGGTGATAGGTCCGTTTCATGTGAACTTTCAAGATCTAAAATATATGTATCGCATAGCTCGGAATTAGGATCAAAGACAGTAACGACAATAATATAATCAATAAATATCGATTTTTACTATTTACAGTATATAAACATAATATTTTAGTTATTTGAAATATTCCCTTGATATTCCCTAATACCGACCACTGGTCGGAATAAGGACATCACATGAAATCAGAGAATCCTATTTCCGACCACTTCATTTTATTTGCTTGTTTCACCAATTCTATGAATTTAAATTATTTTTTTACATTTCAATACAGATTAAATGTTTATAAAGCCAAAAAAAACCTTAATTACTCACTCTGATGAAAGTTAGTCTTTTAAATTTACGAAAAATAAAGAAGCTAACATTTAGATTTTAGACTTAAAATTCTTGTTTTTAGGTCCACCGCCGATTAATTGAAGCCACAATCTAAAGAAATGACATGCAGCTTCCGTTGTGCACAGTAAACGGGTAGAGAACACATGTGGAAATATAATGATACTAGAATTTACCTTATTACTCGCGATAATAAAAATATATTAATGAAAAACCAAAATGGTCGGAATTAGGAAGGTGGTCGGAAATAGGCCACTTTACGTTAGATGAAATCATATAGAGTATTATAAGTTTAATCCAGCCCAAAAGTTTGTAACGCATAGAACCAAGCCACGGACGAAAAAAAGTTATATATTATCTTTTGTTTATTTGTGGCCAAAAACCTCAAATCCGCTTGACGTCCGTCCGTCCGTCTGTCCGTTAGCACTATAACTTAAGAACGCCTTCACCTAGCATCTTGATATTTTGAATCTGGATGTTTGGTTGAATTTGTAAGGCTAAGTTCGTTAACGGGCAAAATCATCCTACTCCTTCGGGTAGCTGCCATATAAAATGTCCTTAAAACACGTGTTTAAGAATATTGGTCGATAACTTCAGAAGGGTTTAAGCTACGACATTGAAATTTTGTATGTGTTATTTTTCCAATAGTTGGAGCTAAATATATGATTATGAAGAAAATCCTGTTAGTCCTGCATGTAGCTGCCATACAAATATCCTGTCAAAATGTATTCACTTAATTTACGAAACTCACTATACCTCAAGTAATCTTTTAGCTACGAATTCAAAATTTTGTACAAATTAGTTTTGAGTGAAAAGGAAGTTCGACTTTACTAGTCAGCGAAATCCTTTTATTCCTTCTGGTAGCTGCCGTACAAAATGTCCTTAAAACACGTGTTTAAGAATATTGGCCGATAACTTCAGAAGGGTTTAAGCTACGTCTTTGAAATTTTGTATGTGTTATTTTTTCAATAGTTGGAGCTAAATATATGATTATGAAGAAAATCCTATTAGTCCTTCGTGTAGCTGCCATACAAATACCCTGTCAAAACGTCTTCACTTAATTTACGGAACTTAATATAAGTCAAGTAATCTTTTAGCCATGAATTGGAAATTTTGTACAAATTAGTTTTGAGTAAAAACGAAGTTCGAGTTTACTAATCAGCTAAATCCGTTTACTCCTTCTGGTAGCTGCCATACAAAATGTCCTTAAGACACGTGTTCAACAATATTTTTCGATAACTTTTGAACGCTTCAAGCTACGAATTTGAAATCTTGTACACGTTCATTTTTGAATGGTTCCAAGGAAAAGGATAAATATGTAAATTGAGTGAGTCCTTCCTGCAGCTCCCATGCGAAAGTCCTTCAAAAAGGAAATTTTTTTTCGATGACTTACCCAGTTCAAGAAATGAAATTAAACACTGAATATTGTCTTTTAGGTTTGAGTAGCAATCTAATGGGAGTCCTTAATAAAGGACATACAACATGCACACACGTAATTCTACTTTATCCCCAACTACAATATAAATCGAAGTTCAGTATTCATCTAGAGTATTATACGATTGGCTTGCAGCCGATCGTGACTGCAGTATGTTTTTTTAACCTCAAGACTACTATCTTAAAACTATGTTACGATCTAATTTTAAACCTACTCCTACCTACACTACTTAACTTATTCTGTATATAATTATACCTAATTTCTCTGCCTAAATATAAAATCCTATGCCTATTTCTAATTCTGTTCCTACACTAACTTAGGTCTAGTTTTATATATATACTTATATGTACTAAACCTAATTTCTATGCCTATGTCTATTCTATGCCTAATTGTTCATTAGTCACCAATATCGCGCAGATTCCCTTTCTAATTCTTCTTCATCTAGAAAGTTTGCCATCGAGTATCTCCAAATTGGACGATCATCGTTCGTTTCAATATTATTATTGTATTATAAGTTATTGCTTTATTGTTCGCATGTCTATAGGCGTGATATATTTTTGGGACGTTCTGGGAGTCAAGGATATATTTTTGGCTATCTAGATATAGGAAGGCTTCGGAAGGGATAAATCCAGTAGCCACAGCCTTATTAAAGTAGAGCGGATTGGGAAAGAAGGGATGGGATATCCAGGGATTTTCATCCCGGCCTCTGGATTTAAGGATGTGGTTCCTTACGATTTTGACCAACATCGAGTCGACCCTCCGTATCTCAGCCGTGTCGTATATTTCTTCGTTTGAGATATTAAGAACATAATCCGTTTCTGCTTTTCTGTATAGGCCTGTACAGGCTCTCAGGCATCTCCTTTCGAAGCGCCTCATCTTCTCCATATACGAGGGGCTGAGATTGAACCACACAGGGCAGCCGTATTTCAACACAGGTCTTACCAACGCCTGGTGGCAGAGTATCTTTACCTAAGGGTATAGATGTTTTGCGTAAAATAATTTCTTAGCAGCCATAAAGGCTTTCCTCGCGATTTCGATTTGAATTCTTACGTATTAGTTGTACCTGAGGTGCTGATCTAAGTTAACCCCAAGGTATTTTACGCATTTTTTATGAGGGATATGCTCCGAACCTCTCTCGCCCGCGACAATATTGAATTTTTTCCAGTTTTTCTTGATATTTTGATTAGCGTTAACGAGCAGGGTTCGGAACAGCATCGTCTTACATTGCTGCGTGTTGATCCTTATTGTCCAGGAGTTGGCGTAAAACTGCACGTCATTGAAAGCCTTTTGCAGTTTTGCTTGCACTACAGTCACCTTCCTGTGCGACGCGTAGAGGATTAAATCGTCGGCGAACGCTACAATGGACCTATTTTTGGACTCGTTGAACCCGAAAAGCTCCAATAAGGGATTCAAAAATAAATTAAAAAGTATCGGTGCTGTCACAGTTCCTTATTGTAGTCCTTGTCAAATATATCTTCCGAGTGGAATTGTCTGTTTGTCACTGTAAACTGTTTTCTGTGTATCATTCTAAATATTGTAAGCGTCAAATGTTTTGGGCAGTCTGTCTGTAAAAGTTTGTAAATCAGTCCGTCTAGCCAAACCGTATAGAAAGCCTTCTCCATATCAATGAGAGAGAGTCCCACACAATCTTTATTATTAAGGCCCCAACATGCGTCCTCAATCCCACTCCATCAGCACCGATTACGACCGATAACATCTCAATAGAGGTTTCAACTGACGAAGAAGAACCATCATCACTACACTACCCACACTAGACGAAATCAAAGCAGCCCTGTGTGACCAGAAACTAAACAAAGCGTCGGGAATTGACGAAATACCAGTTGAACTTCTGAAGAACGGTGGAAACTGTGTCGTGGAAATACTACACAAAATGATATGTAAAATTTGGACAGAGGAAAATATACCCGACGATTGGCGAAAAAGCATTATATATATGTATAGTATTATATTATATATTCTGTAGAGTTTTTTCTGTCCATTGTCTATTTATTTCGCTTTTGAAGTTCTGTTTTTCTAGGGTCCTAACGTTCTTGAGAATGGATTTAAGTCTGCGTAGCGTCGGGTGGTCGTAGTCCTGAAATCCTCTGTAGATGCTATTAATTTTTGTTATTATTTTATTTTTGTTTTGTTGGAGCTTCCGGTTTACCTCCGCATTGTATCGTTCCATGTTATTATTTTTTTTTAATTTTGGGAGCGCTTTTTCCATAGTGCTAGTCACCAGAATTTCTATTTGCTTTAAATATTGATCAATTTCATCATTAGTTAGATTTCTGGTGTCCGGCACCGTGGGCTTCTCTGAATCGGGATGCATGTCTTGATACTCCCGCGTTAATCGCTTTTTAAAACGGTCTCAATTTGCACGTCGGTAGTTAAATTTTCTGTTTCCCCCCGCGCCACTATTGGAAGGAGACTGTCGGCTCCCTGTGATAAGGTCATCACGATGGCCTGATGGTCGCTATCGTAAGGAGTGGTGGTTAATTTTCTTCTATTGTTCGCCCAGACAAACTCCAGTCTTGCGTCCGCTAAACAGACGTCAAGATACGAGTTTGATCTGGGCAGGGTTGGCGATTCTGGGCCATAAAATTTAATTTTGAATTCTATTTATTTATCCACAAGCCAGGACTTAGGAAATATCCCCCTGGAGTTGTTTGCGGAGTTCAACCAACGTTTAAATCACCCGCTACTATATAGCAGTTGGTTGGCTCTTGGAGTTTAAGGATGTGGAACAAGGATTGTAATTCGTCGTGAAAGTTCGTTTTATTGTCGCCGGCCGCGTAAGCAGAGACGACAATGAGAGATTCGTGACCAGCGAGAGGCATCCTGACACAGGTCACCTCTAGACTAGAAATTCCGGTTTGTCTATTGGAATATATTTAATAGAATTCTTTATCAGGATGCCTGTACCTCCGCCTAATCTATTATCGTGTCTGTCTCTCCTTACGAAGTCGTAGTCTTTGAATTGTAAGTTATGTGTCCTATTCAGTTTTGTCTCATTCAGGAGAAGGAGATCAGAAATATGTTTTTTTGTGGAAGTCGAGGAGGTTATCCTGCTTGTAGATTGCGGCTATGGAGTTGACGTTAATAGAGATAATCTTTAGCGACAATGGTGGTGTTGGAGCTATCCATGGTTATTTCCCAGCCCTATTGTATCTAAAATAAAGTTTATCTTATGACTATGTGTCTATCAAGATTTGGTCCATACTCTCTAATTTATCATTAATGGACATTAATACTTTTTCCAGTAAAGAAACAGAGTTATTATTATTATTTTGAACTACCTGTTTCTCCGATGGGATCTTTCTGGTCGTATTTCCAGCTGTTGTAGCTCCTTTCGTCACCGGGGCAAAGTTCAACGCTGGGCTGATGAAGTTTTTCTTCATTCCTGCGGGCTGCAATTTCCTTCCTCTCTTGCGATTTGTTCTTAAGGTTCAGGTGGTGAGGGCATCCTTTGCAGGATGCTGGATGTCCGTATGCTCGGCAGTTAGTACAATAGGTTTTGTCCCTTCCTGCATCCTTGTCAAGTGCACATTCGCCCGGTGTATGCTCCACTGCACACTTCACACATCTACTATGCCGTGTGTCCATAACGCTGACACCGTCTACACTGAGTTATCTCAGGTTTTTACAGCTTTTCGAATCTTACGATCTGGTGATTTATCGCTTTTATTTTTTGCAGCTCGTGTGGTTTGCTGCTGCTACTTATTTGAACTATAAATAGCGATAATACTCTCTTTTCCAATACTGATCGTCTAGTCGAGAAATGACTAATACCTTGGATACACAGTTATTGTATTGATATCATAATATCGTCAAAACCAGCAGGGTATCACCCAATACTAAGCATATACGAGATAAACGAACTGATATATATCTAGTACAAGCCGCGTACCGCGGCTACGCTCGCTTCGCTCACGTTGTTCCATCGCTCCTGTTACTCCCGTTGATCCCGTTGCTCCCGTTGATCCATTGGTCCTGTTTCTCCCGACACTTCTGTTACTATCGTTGCTCCCGTTACTCCGGTTGCACCCATTTCTCCCGTTGCTCGCATTACTCCATCCACCATCCTCCATCCACCATCCTCCATCCACCATCCTCCATCCATCATTCCCTATCCACCATCCCCCATCCGCCATCCCCCATTTCTCCCGTCGCGCCGTTGCTCCCGTTACTCCATCCTCTATCCACCATGCTCCATCCCCCATCCACCATCCTCCATCCTCTACCCACCATCCTCCATCCACCACCCTCCATCCTCCATCCACATTCCTCCATCCTCTATCCACCATCCTCTATCCACCGTCCTCCATCCACCATCCTCCATCTTCCATCCGCTATCCACCATCCTCCATCCTCTGTCCTCTATCCACCATCCTCCATCCATCATCCTCCATCTTCCATCCTCCATCCTCTATCCACCATCATCCATCCACTATCCTCCATCCACCATTCCTTATCCACCATCCCCCATCCCCCATTTCTCCCGTCACGCCGTTGCTCCCGTTACTCCATCCTCTATCCACCATACTCCATCCCCCATCCACCATCCTACATCCCCCATCCACCATTCTCCATCCTCTACCCACCATCCTCCATCCACCATCCTCCATCTTCCATCCTCCATCCTATATCCACCATCCTATATCCACCATCCTCCATCCTCCATCCCCCCATCCTCCATCCTCTATCCACCATCCTCTATCCACCGTCCTCCATCCACCATCCTCCATCTTCCATTCGCTATCCACCATCCCCCATCCACCATCCTCCGTCCTCTATCCACCATCCTCCATCCACCATCCTCCATCTTCCATCCTCTATCCACCATCCTCCACTATCCCCTATTTAACATCCATCGTCCAACTTTACCATTTAGTAATAGGAACGCATAGCTAATACACCGAAATCGAACGAACTGCCGCTAAACTATATGAAATACACTCAAATGTTGAAATAACTCGCGTACCACCAACTGTTAAATAATTTTGTTAACGCAGAAACCATCGAGGGCGTACCCTCAACAAATCACCAAAGTTTCATCGCAATTGGATGAGTGGTTTAGGAGCCTATACAGGACAAACAGACAAACCGACAAACAGACAGACAAACATTCATTTTTATATATAGAGATTGAAGCCGTTTCATGGTATAAAAATTCGATAATTTTATCTAGTATACTATGCATTTTACTGCAAGCAATACCATCCCCCAGTATGTGACAAGTATTGTTACGGGTACATCCGTAACCATGTAATATTAACCTGTAAAGAAATAAAGCAAGATCATTAATAGTTGAATTGAGAATTATACTTGAGTTTACTTACCGCCGAATCGCTTCTTTGTCTTCGTAAATGACGTTCACGGTTCCTGCGGCGATTGGCGCTCTATCACACGCACCTAAAAGTAAACCAGCTAAGAATTGTTAGTGGATTTTTGAATTAAACACGGAGAAGAGGCGGAAAGATGAAGGAATTAGGATTATTAATGTAACACTAGGGTAAATTAGATTTGGTTTTATTTTTTTTTTTATATAATAATTGATTTGATCCCTTCATGCAAAATGGGCAATTCCTTCCAAACTCAAAGTTGGTGAGAAATTCCCCATTTGGGCACACTTTCTCAGCTTAAAGAACTGGTGACCATACTGTCTCCTTGTTCAATGAGCTGCAAAATTTTCACGCTCAATGTCTATTAAATCTATACCATACCCTGAAAGTAGTCCCCAGACAGCACAACGCACTGGTATAAGGGGTAGTACCGTGATATAAGCTATATGGTATATTTTCTATTCCGTTAATCAGTAGAAGAGAAAGAAATAAAAAAAAGTGATCGGAAAATGTAAAAAAAAAATAAAAAGAGTTAGTAATTACTAATAAATACAATCAAAAAGTAGTCAGAGAAAAGAAAAAGAAAAATGAGAAGAAGAAAAGAAAAGTTTAATATTTAAAATACGTAAAACATGCAGCAATAACACAACACAAGCCACAACCATTCTCTAGAATCTTCGAGAGTCTCATAAATTTGCCAGAATAATTATCTGTTTCTAGGTCGATTTTATTTGCAACTATGCGTAATACTGTTCCTAAGTACGACTTAGAAGATGCTTCTTTGTAAGTTGTTTCAGCTGAAACACATTCTTTGCCATTTGTATGTTTGTCGGTAAGGCATTGTATTCTCGTACTGCCTCAAATACGGGATCCTTTCTATGTCGATCTGTCCGGGGAAAATGTTGCTGTCTAATAGAATCCGCACTCCTTGTGTTATAGTTGTGTACTTCTTGATTGTTGATCAATTTCATGGGGGATTTAAGTTTCTTGTTCTTGATATTGTAAATTAGTTTTATGCGTTCAGGCTTATGAGTTGATGTATGGTTAGTTTGCAATAATTAGAATAAAGTTCCTCCGATGGTATTAATTGAGGTAAGTTATGTATGGCTTTGATGCCCTTATTCATAAGTCTCGCAATATTGCCCAAGTTTCTTTTCGCGGTTTGGCTCCATATGTATAAGAAGACCGTAACTTATGTTGGATATGATAAAAGCATTGTATAGCAAATTCTTTATAGGAACTTGTAGGTAATCGTTACGTCTTAGTACTCCAATAATCGGGGCAATTTTATTTCTTAGTTTAGTTATGTGAGGATTCCAAGTCAGTTTGTCGTCAATTGTTAGTCCTAAGTATTTCGTTTCCTGTGCTCTCGTTAGCTGTATTCCATCTACTTCTAGCTTCAAATCAATGTCCAATTTGTTCGTTTGCCTAAAGACCATGTAGTTTGTTTTCGCAATATTTAATGTTAATAAATTGCCCAGAGGCCATTTCTTGAAAAGTTTCAGGTCAGCGTTGATCAACAACTCCAGTTGTTCACAATTTTTACCTTTGTAGAGAAGTAAGTGTCATCAGCATAAGTTATATATTTTGCTTTAAGTCCTGTGAACTGAAGGTTGTGTATATACAACAGATATAATGTAGGGCAAAGAATCGAACCTTGTGGGACTCCTATATTGACTGTCTTAGGAGAGCTAAGTTTGTCGAGATTCTTAGTAATGTACTTCCGTTCAACTAAAAAGTTTTTTAATAGGTCATTGGTCTTTCCGACAATACTTCAAGTAATATTTTGTGATTTACAGTGTCGAAGGTTTTTTTCAAATCTACAAATATCGCAGCAACGTATGAACCTTTATCAAGACCTTCATTTATAAACTGTATCGATCTATCAACGCTGACGTCGTATTGCTTCCTTCTTGAAATCCGTATTGGTGAGCATCAAAACTAGAATATTTTTTTATAAATTGTAATAGCCTCCTGTTGACAACTTTTTCGAAAATTTTGCTGACCGCGCTGATTAGGGCTATTGGTCGATAGTTATTAGGATCTTTTTTTGAGCCGCATTTGGGAGAGATAAGTGCTGTTTTTAGACAAGTAGGAAATGTTCCTTCGTTCAAATGGTAATTTATAACAATACTAAGTGGAGTAGAAATGATCGATTTTAATGTTTTCAGATCGTTTGTTGTTATGCCATCAATACCGGGTGATATGTTTGATTTAAGTTCCGCTATGATAATTTCTAATTCGGTGGTGTCTGTTGGAAGAGTGAACATTACATTCGATACCGTAGGGCAGCATATCCTTTTAAAGTTCTCCGCATTATTATGAGTTCTAAGGTTATCCGCAAGAGTTGTGCCGATCGTGCAGAAGTGTTCGTTTGAAACGTTTGCAATTGATGCGGGTTCTTTAATTAGTCCATTGGGTGTATCCAATGAATTTACTTCCGTCGTGTCACGAGCATTGCTGTTAATACCACAAGTTTCCCTAATTGTGCTCCATAATTTCCTAAGGTTCCCGTCTGTTTTAGCAAACTGCGCATTAAAATATTTTTCCTTGGCTATTTTTATCATTTTAGTTGTTTCATTCTTAATTGCTTTGTATTGACTGATATAATTTTGGTTTGTCTGGTCTTGCTTCAGTTTTCTGTATGCTTGCCTTTTTCTTCTCAATTGAAACAAAATATCGTGAGTTATCCATGTAGAATTTCTGGTTCTTCTTACCTTTGTTGTGGACGCTGCTTTTTTGCCGAGATTATTGTCTGTATTATCGACTCAGCTGTGATGTTATTTAACTTCCTTATATTTAATTCAGTTTCTCTTTTGAAAATTTCCCTATTTCAGAACAATACCTTGGTTTTCGTCATCCTTGCCTTCTTAGAATATGTGCTATTGACCGTTAGCGTAATGACTTTGTGGTCTAAATTTGGCCATTCATCCAGTTTTATAGTATGGGATTGTATGAACTTGGGAATATCAGTCGCGACGTGATCAATTAAGGAGGATGAAAGAACGTTGGTCCTAGTTGCAAAGTTACTATTTAGTACAGTGAGATTATTTAATGTCAGCATTTCGCTATAGTTTTGCGATTCTCGATTTTCAGTCAATATGTTAATATTCGTGTCCGCAAAAGAAATTAGTTTCGAGTGTTTTGAGTATAATGCTTCTAGGTATTCATTTAGAAGATCAGCTGATTCGTTCGGTGGCCTATAAAATGTGGCTATCTTCGTTGGGGCATTGTCAGTTATCATTTCGATTATAATTGTGTTAAAAGACTTTTCACTAAGTACAACCGTAAATTCAATGTCACTCCGTATGTAAATTGCCGTGCCACCACCACGACCAATAGACCAATAGAAGTTAGTATTGACTTTAAATCCTCGTTAGTGGTGTGCTCGATACCGTTGATGACGATGTTAGTTGCCAGTCGCTCTCTTTCAAATTCGTTGACGATATCCCTAGCTTTAGTAGTCAAGGAACATATCGAAATAAAAAAAGGGGTACACACGAGAGGCGTGACTTCGTCTGCGCAACCAACATAAATACTTCAATCATACAGAACCGGAGTTGATTCCGAAAGAAGCTGTGCATAGGCGTGAAAAAGAGCAGACTTCGTGGGACAACACACCAGCGGCGCCCTAGATTTAAGAAGGTAGAGTAGAGTAGGATAGGGGAGTCGAGGAAATAGGAAGGAGTATCGAGTAAGTTCAGTATATCAAAAATTAGTCATTAGTTGAATTATCTCTTACAGTTATTATATCATTTCTACGGATTATTTGAATTATATTATCTTATATTTTATTAGAACATTGTGTCTTTGTAAATGTCTGTGACGCATTTCAGCCTTTTCTCCGTGTGCATAGTTTGGTAAAAGGAGAGATTGAAATCCTCGTAGTAGTGGTTCGGTCGGGGAGGTCATAAAGAACGGGTGTCCTAAATTAAGGAGCCACTGGCGCCCACGACCCTTCTCTGGGTTGGCCGGAAATTACCCGTTCGGCCCCTTTTCGCGATAAGTGGGTTTTATTTGCGGTTTTCTACCGAGAAAACGCGCTAGCTGCGGTATTAAGACCGCTACCACGTTTTTGAACCGTAATGGTATCGCAACTAAATGTCAAATCATGCATATGTTCAGTGTATCATATGCCGCTAGTTTCAATACTACGATTTCAATACCATGGTTTTTATATTAGCTGTGTATCAATGGTATAACTCCGACAAACTGGAGATTTTCATTTTTGAAATCGCGTAGCTCTTGCTTGAGGTCTTCAAGGTTGTGGGTACTATTAAGACCTTTTAGTAAATGTTTAGAAATGTTTTTGTTTTTATTTCTTTCGGCGTATAAGTGAAATACGGTGCCTCAATTGAGTAGAGCGCGGCCTTCACCTTAATAAAGTCTTCTAGAGAGTGTGTCTCTGTAATCGAATACCCCAACAGGCTTCTTAACAGTTGGCAAACAATGCTGCCCATGTCGCAAGAAGACCATTATATGATACTGGAACGGAGGCTGCGCTGGAAAGTGATAACATTTCCAAATAGGTTCCGTGTAAAATACTTAAATTTTTATTTGCGTTACGTTTCAGTCTCGAGTCAGTCCTTTATATGAGTGTTTTTCCATTTCAAAATACATACTATTGTTATTTTCTAATTTCAGGAAGAATCTTATTTTATTAATAACAGGATACTGAGTTTTTTGCGTGATTCAAGTGATCATTTACCTTCAACTTCAACACAACCGTTTGATGCATTAGTTGCGCAGAAGTCAATCATTGACAAAAACTATAAACTACAGTGGTCATTTTATATCAGCAGACATCTTGCTTTACATCTTCTAAAATACATTAATGTGATTAAATATGATGCAGTTAATTTAGATAAATCAGTTGAATAACACAAAAAGGTATATATAAAAAATAATATAATAAATATATTAATAATTATGTATTTAGAAATATATCAAAATTATGTATATAAAAATGTAGCGATATGATGAAATTACTTCATATTTAAGAGAAGAATACACACTTATTTTCACTGGCAGAAACTGTCTTTATTTGCTTTTCCATGAGTACAGTGGAAGTTCTTTCATTGGAGTAGTTTCGATTTGTGAAAATTTTTCAAGTTTATGGAGTACGTTATATATCTGTGGTGACAGGGAACAACTTGGTAAGTCGAAAAATAGTAAAATAGGATAAGTGTACTGTGATCATCTCCCAAGGCTTACACGCACTATGAAAAAGTTATTGTTATATGTTATTTAGATGTCAACAAATTTATTTAGATGTCAACAAATTTAATTTTTTTACAAAAACTGGATTTATAGGAATAGTTCAATAGTAAAAATAGCAAAAAAATGCTGCCCTGAATAGTTTCGTTTTAAGACTTACCTACTTATTCCCTGTCGCCACAGATATATTAGGTGTGTTTTTTTGCGCACTTAACCAGAACAGAGTAGGTTAGAAAATTTATATACAAAAAAAAACAACAACAAGCTCTTTTTATGATTCTTTATAACTTCCATAGTTATTAGGCTAGATTAGAGAATTTATCGCGAATAGCTGCAGCTTAAATTAATTTGTACAGAATTTCAAATTCCTAGCTTAAAGCATTCAAAGCTATCGGAAAATTATTTTGAACACATGTCTTAAGGAATTTTTGTATGGAAGCTACCCAAAAGAGTAGAATGATTTCGCTGACTAGTGAACTTTCACTCAAAACTAATTTGTACAAAATTCCGAATTTGTGGCAGAACGATTTCTTGAGATATGGTGAGTTCCATAATTTGAGTGAAGACATTTTTACAGGATATTGGTACGGCAGCTACATAAAAGACAAAAGTATTCCCTTCATGATCATTTTTTTACAGGATTTTAGTACGACAGCTACTCAAAGGGCTCCTGGGAACTTTCATATTCATTCATTTAACTGCAACGTTTGAAAAACCAACGTGTACAAAATTTTATAGTTGTAGCTTAAGGTGTTCCGAACTTATTGGTCAATATTCTTGAACACGTATCTTAAGAATTTTTTGTATGGCAGCTACCCGAAGGAGTAGAACGATTTTGCCCATTAACGAACTTAGCTTTACTAATTCGACTAAACAAACTTTTTATTTTCGTGGCGTTCTGTTCTCACTAAACTGAAAAAATCTAGTAAATTACTTTCAGAATATTTCCGGAACCAGCTACAGTGAAATATTCATTAAAATACATTTTATTTTAACTTACAGGAAATGTGAAATTTAACACAATTTTCTACATTCAATTCGAAAAAGCTCTAATCGCGTTTTGGCGTAAAATGACTACATATTAACAACCAGGACGATAGTGCTAAGATTTTACTTACCATACTATTTCCTTATACCAATTTTCACAAGACTAAAAAAAACTAAAACTGAACACAAATTTATTAGTTCAAATCAGATATTTTTAAATTGCGACTGCGTGATAGATTTTTGGGGCTCGTGCCACATATCTGTTTCCAAGGTCTAGGTGTGTTGCCACTTCCGCTCATACTGCAGAAAGTGTGTTTCCATAGTACTTCCCTTCTGGAGGCAGAATTACATAAGGGAAGAGGGCCAATGATGTCGATGTTGACGTTGGAGAACCGTTCTGTTGGTGGTGCGTATTTCGCTGGAGCACTTTCAGTGTGCCGATGAATCTTAGAACGTGGACACTGTACGCAGTTGCGGGCGAAATTAGCAGCATCCTTTGAGATACCAGGTCAGATGGATCGTTGAGTTGTGAGCTTGACGGAGTTTCGGATTCCAGTATGAACCAAGTTATGCGTGATGGCCAGTGCTGAGTTTCGAAACTGTTTTTCAATAAACGGTCTGATCCGATCGGTGAAGCAATCACAGGCAATTTGAGCGTGGGTGCCTGGAATGGAAAATTTTTAATAATTATCGATGCGTTATTACCTTTCAGTTGTTGCTGACGAAGTTGCTTATCAGATTGTCGTGCTTTAGCGATTTCATCGTAGTTAAGTCGCTGTTCAACTGTACTGATGCGTGAAAGTAAGTCGACAGTAACATTCTCTGTACCGGCGATATGTCGGATATCAGTAGAGAACTGACTGATATAGCCGAGGTGTCGAACTTGGCGTGGTGAAGATTTGTCTAGGTTTTGTTGAAATGCGTAGACCAATGGCTTGTGGTCCGTATAGATGTGATCAAGTCTTCCCTCGATCATGTATCGAAAATGTCGGACAGCTAGATACAGCGCTGTGTCTTGTCAAGCTGCTTTGAAAAGAATCCTGGTGGTTGAATGCGGTTTTCAACCACTTGGTGAAGTACATCACCTACGGCAGTATCAGAGGCATCGACGCACAGTGATAGTTGTGCGTTTGGTAGTACTGGAAGCGCAAGGAGAACGGCGTTGGCTAACTCTGATTTGCATTTTTTGAATGCGTCGTTCGAATCCGTAGACCAGATTCGAACGACGCATTCGTATCCGTAGAACAGCTCGTTGAGTGGGATCCCTATCGAGCGCGTCCTCAGGTTTCGGATAGAGGAACGGCCACAGGTAGCTTAATTAGTTCTGTGATTAAATTTGAATAGTGAGCTTACTCATGAATAAAACCTTGTGGACCAACCTATTTAATCCAGTGGTGGCATGACGTACCGTGCCGAGGGACCAGTTGGCTGCTGAGTATCTAGCAGTCGCGAACGGCGTTCTGTGGGTGCCCAGGCAAATACCCATAGTATTGTAGCCTTAAACCGATATGTCGGCTCTATTGGGGTGTACCCTTTTTTCCGAGCATACTCGTGGGACCAATGAGCGAAAAAAACAAAACGACGATAAAGAAGAAGACATGGGTCAGGTCATCATGCAAAGTAGCGACAGCAGTAATGGGTCGGACTTTGACATCGATGTCGGTAGCCGCAGTATCGATGACATCCCAGTGAACCAACAGTCAACGGCCATACACGTGGTGGAATATGATGCCGAGACACCGGATTCGCAAGGGGGTAATTGGGTGACCCAGGCTACAACAGCAGGGTAGAGGACCAAACAACCTGAGGCAGGAAATCGAGGGAAGCAACTGCTTCGCACGAGGCCTGGCTTGGGTAAAAAACACAAATATGCAGCCCAACTAGCACTCCAGCAAATTCGGCAGGCAAGATTCGTTCTGGATAAACTTGTTAGCAAGGACCCTAGCGACTTCAATGCCAAAAAGCGGGAGAGGCACTCGTGGGCGACCAAAGTCATTCGGGATCCGGAGGAATTCTGGAAGAAAAAGGAGAAGGCAGGAACTTCTTCAGCGGAATCACCAATGATCCCACCCCAACGATTCTAAAGGGAATTGCAACAGTACCGTCAAGCTCGGCAGTGAAGAGTGACGGTACGCTCAAACCTAATCCCAAAGCGGACAAAACGAGATGCAGCCCGGACCGCTGTGACTAGGCAGAAGGCTAAACCTGGACCAGTCCCGAAAAGGACGAGGTCGGAGGATGACGACAATCAGGGTCCCTCCAAAAAACTTAAGAACACTATCATCAGTCAGAAGATTCCAGCCACATATCGTGATGCTATAGCTGATAACCTGAAGGCGGCAGTAGTGGACCGGGGAAACCCGGAACTAAAAATCCCCAACGACCGTTGGACAATAGTCTCTACGGAGTTCTTCAAGCGGGTTATAGGAATCTGTGAAGATCCTAACTTGAAGGCTCCGGTAGCGACAGCGGTGGGAAACGGAGAATGCGAATCATTCGCTGCCAAGACCAGCATGCGCTGGCCTTGAGGGCTGCACGGAGCTTTGGGAAGAAGCTAGGCTCGAAGTCCTCCGGGGCAATCAGTTTCCGGAAGTGACAATAGGTCGGGTTTTTATTCTTGAACCTTCTATTCAGCCCGATCTGGTGCAAATTGCCCTGTGGAGGCAAAACGCTAACATCCCGTCTGACGAGATATGCGTTGCCAAAGCGGAGAAAGCCGGACAGACGGGCCAAACCTTCATCCTCAACCTTGGCCCCGCTGCAGTCCGTCATATCAAGAACAACTCGGACCGAGTGTCTTTTAGCCTCGGAACCGTCAAAGTTAAAATCCTTCATCGGAAGGAGAGGACTAAGGAGGAGAGGACCAACGATGACGTCACTGAAAGACAGGATGGCGAGGACATCGCGAAACGGAATCCTGGCCCATCGGGGATCCAGAAATAGATTCCAAGCAAAAACTCCAATTTAGCAGCTTGGTGATGAAAATAGCGCAGATAAATCTCCACCATAGCAAAGCGGCCTCGGCCAATCTTTTAGCGCTCTTCACCGAAGAGCATATTGACATCGCGTTAATTCAAGAACCATGGATACACTGTAACCAGATCTAGGGACTGAGGAGGCGTGATCTCAATATATACTACAGCAAGGACAACGGTGCATTTTCGCAAGGAAGTGCTTCCACATTTTCTTTGTCCCGTCATATAGCTCCGGCAATCTTATGGTCACCAGATGCGAGAGGTATAACTGCCTGAAACCATTCATTCTGACTTCTGCATACTTGACCCACGACAAGGACTCACCACCGGAAGAATTGGGTAGACTAGTAGATATGGTTACCGAGAAGAAACTCGACATCATAGTGGGATCTGATGCGATTGCGCATCACACCCAATGGGGCAGTAGTAGTACAAACGAGAGCGGTGAATCCCTTTTTCAATTTATTATATATTTCCTCTCTGCTAATCTGTAATCGGAGTAATACCCCAACTTTTATGAATAGAATTAGAAGAGAAGTTCTTGACCTAACCCTGGCATCTGACTCAGAGCGACTAAGGGTCGAGCATTGGAGGGTATCGGACAAGCCATCCCTTTCGGATCACTGTCTGATAACCTTCAACGTAGAATATCAAGTAATTCTTCCTAAACCATTCAGAAACCCCAAGAAAACAGATTTTAGCATGTCAAAAAACTTAGGATGACCAAATTGGAATTTTAACATATAACTTATGTCATAATTAAAGGCTAATTTAGTGCTCCAAAAAAAAAAAATTTGCCGCTGCACCCATAATGGTAAAACCGTGTGGTCGTTCTGATTGCCGATGGAAGCTAGGATGACCATAGCCGAAACGATGTTAAAGGTAAGTGCAACAAAGTTCTAATAATACATGAATTAATGGCAAATTAAAGGCTTTCGAATAAGAAGATTCCGATCAGTTCGGCCTACCCTGTCCCGAAATATGCACCCCTGTGAATAAAAACTCAACCCCCCTATAAGTATTATATGTTCGTATATTTAGGCGTATAGAATTAGCAACAATTCTGGAATTATTTTCCAAATTAATAATAACTGAATGCTTAGTTGTTCTCACAGCCCCTGATTTTACCGCTCCACCCCTGTATACCCATTTTTGTGAATCAAGGCATACAGAGAAGCTACTACTCTGTAATAGGTCTTAAAATTTCTCCTGATTTAACGGCTCGCGATTCCCGATGCGCCCGAATTTACGGCTCCACCCCCTCATCCAAAACCCACCACCTCTATTCCCATTTTTGTGAATCTCGGCATGCAGAGAAGCTACGAGTCTGTAATAGGTCTGTGGCAACCTCATTTCAAAATATGATCATTGTGAATTTAGTATAAGCAAAACGGTAGCCAACTTTAAGCTAAACCGATTCGAGGACAAAATTAGGTATAACCAAAAAATGATATAAAAGCTCTCTTGGATTGTGACCGTCAAAGCATGCAGACGTGCATTGATATATAAATTAAACACTTTAAAATTGAATTATAAACTAAGTTAAATTAAAGTAAAAATGAATTGTAATAAATATCAAATTAAGTGAAGTACTAGTGTTTCTTTATTAAATGATAATAATCGCATATGAAACGGTACACTGGTGACCCCACGAGGCTTATACGCCTGAAACGCACAGCTAATCATCAAAGGTATAACGGTGCGATATAACAGTACACGCATAATACAGCTAGGAGCATTTAAAAGAATACCGACGCCTAAAAAATTTCAAAATTGACACCAAGCTAGTGGCATAAGAATCATTCGTCGCAACATCAATACATTACGTTTCATCGTCCAGCTACGTAGATTCCAATCACATCATTCGTCGCATGGTTCTTTATTCATCACATCATTCTCATCGCAGCATCCATCACATCATTAGTCATATCATTCGTGGTACATTCATCGCAACATTAGGTAAAGCATGATCAAATTTTAAAATTAATAATAATAAAATTAACCATATCAAATAATAACAATCCTTGTGATTGCATGTGATTGCAGTCGCATCATTCGATTGAAGATTAGAATTTTTTTTAAATTTGGGTTCTAAACAAAATATTTTGACATTTGGTGCGTATCAAGTCAAATAATATAACATTCGGCAGTGCAAGTGAAGTCGGTCATATAGCACTAGTGACATAATATTGTATGTGTCCCTTTACCTTCCTTAATACCAATAATTAACGCTGGGTTGGGTATAAGTGCGTATTATATCACATTGTTATTTAAGCGAGTAATTAACGTTTGTTGAGTATACATACATATTTAATAACAGTATTCAAATGAGCACTGAACACAAAATGACGAGCGATACCTTACCAGGTGCATCAACAAGTCTGAATACATTGATGTCGGAAAATTTTCCAAATCACGTATCAATGATCAAGCTACCACCTTTTTGGGGCAATAGACCCGACCTATGGTTTCTGAAAGTAGAAACTCAGTTCCGAATAAAAGGAATTACTCAACAAAATACCAAATACGATCATATTATTTCAACATTAGACTCTGAGGCTATGCAAATTGTAGCCGACATTCTAATGAATATGCCTGATGCAAACAAATATGACCATTTAAAAAAAAAACCCTAATAGACAGGTCGCGAGATACAGAAGAGAAGAGATTGGACGCTCTAAATAAAATTGAGTTAGGTGACTTAAAACCATCTGAATTATTCCGCCAGATGGAAACATTGGCAGGAGGTAATAGTTTAGTTAATAGCAAATTATTACACAAATTATGGTTGGGAAAGCTACCTTCGGCAATACAGGCATGTATCATTGCCATAGAAGACTCTCATCAATTCGATGAAATCTTAAACATTTCAGATCGAATAAATGATACCTCAAAAAGCGGTAACATTTCAGCAATTGCTGAGAGTCGCAAGCAAACACAGCAGGATAAAGATGCTAACGCAAATCAATTTCTCCTGGATTCCTTTAAGTCCATGATATATACTGTGTGCAAACTATTGGATAAACTAGAAACTAGACAATCTCGAGCACCGAAGCAACAGTTTTCAAGAAAATTTCCCAAGTCAAGACCAAAGTCTAAACCACGAGACAATAGCAATGAGACTCAAGACACAATGTGCTGGTATCACAGCCAATACAAAGAAAAGGCGAATAAGTGTGTATCGCCATGTAATTACCAAAAACCAAAAAACTAAAGAGTCCAGTTTTGTACGGCAGTAAAAACAGGCTCTATATCATGTCGTTTATTTGTATACGATAATAAAACAAAACTTCGTTTCCTGATCGATACGGGAGCAGAAGTTTCGACCATCCCAAAACAATTTTTAGAAACTTTTAACAACAAATCCGAGTTCAAACTGTCAGCCGCAAATGGTGCCAGCATTGCGACTTTCGGAATGAAACAATTAACACTAAATTTAGGCTTGCGACGTGAATTTACACACAGCTTCATAGTTGCCGCTATCGACTATCCAATCATTGGTGCAGACTTTCTATGCAAAAATAACCTTATAGTCGATCTGAACGAGCGTACATTAGTAGACAAAAAAACATTATTATCAACAACATGTTCTTCCAAAAATATTCAATCCTGTTCACCAAGAATTTTCATAGTTGAAGGTGAATATGGAAAGATTTTAAATGAATTCCCATCCGTAAAAGCTCCTCCAAATTTCAACTTACCAGTTAAACCCAACGTGGTCCACACAATAGAGACAGTTATTCAACTACCTACAATACTGAAAAACATAAGGTCGCTCAAGATGAGTTCAGAACAATGTTGAAATTGGGAATATGTCGACCTTCATCTTCATCAGTAGCCTCACCTTTACAAATGGTACCCAAGAAAGGCAAGATGGATTGGAGGCCGTGCGGAGACTACAGACTCCTTAACGCGGCGACAATCCCTGACAGATATCCCCTACCAAACATTCAGGATTGTTCTATCAATCTATACGGTACAAAAATCTTTTCAAAAATCTATCTGGTTCGCGCCTATCACCAGATTCCAGTAGCTCAAGAAGATATATTCAAAACGGCAATTATTACTCCGTTCGGACTCCATGAATTCGTTAGAATGCCATTTGGATTAAGAAATGGTGCCCAAACCTTTCAGCGTTTTATAAATGAAGCACTGAAAGGGCTAGATTTCTTGTTCATATACGTGGATGACATTTTAGTTGCAAGTCAGACACCAGAAGAACATAACAAACATCTCCGTTTGTTACTTTCAAGACTAGATGAATATGGTATAAACATTAAGGGGTTATGCCACTCTAGATTTTTTTTTTTAAATTGTTCCTTAGGAGCTCAAAAATGCTGTCCCAAAAGTTTATGGCCGAAAAAAGTCTCTAAGGACTCGGTTTTCGAATTTTAGTACAAGGCCGCCTGCAAAATTATTTATGATTTTCTACTAATCAAAACTTCAAACGCGTTTATCTCAAAACTACATTTTTCAAGCTGGCCGGAAACATAACTCGGACAATTTTCAACCGATTCACTTGAAATTTTGAATATATCTTTAAAACTATATTGTCCATGGAAGTACGTAGGATTTTTTTTTTATATTGCATAGTTCATATGTTATTAACAATTTTCTGACGATTTTTTAGGCCAATTTCACACTTTTCACTTTAGAAGTGCGCCATTTGGCTAAAAATCAAAATATCGAAAAAATCCTACGTACTTCTCTGGCTGTTGTTATATGTAATCGAAATAAATTTATTAGCTTATCATAATTCAAAAATTACAGGCACTAGGTGTCCGGCCATGGACCCTGGAAAAACGGAGACGTCACCGCAAAAACGCTGCACAGCCGCCATTTTGAATTTATTTGCTTAAAAAAAATTCCTGTACATAGTCAATAACATGTATTATAAATATCCATTTTCGTAATCTCGATTTATTTTGTAGTTTTTCTGAAAAAAATTCCCGAAAAAGACCTATTTTTTCAGCCTCTAGAGTGGCATAACCCCTTAACCTATCTAAATGCGTTCTTGGAGTTACAGAAATTATTTTTTTAGGATACAAAATAGATAAATATGGACTTTCTCCCGCTGCAAGCAGGGTAGAAGCAATTTCACAGTTTCCAATACCCACAACTCTGAAACAACTGCAACGTTTTCTAGGAATGGCAAACTTTTATCACAGATTTTTACCAAATTTAGCGCAAATCGCTATACCTTTATACAACTTAGTTAAAGATCATACAAAAAAACCAAAAAAGAAAACTGAATTAATCTGGGACCAGGAAGCAAATACTGCTTTCGACAATATCAAGCAATATTTAACAAATGCTACTCTTCTAACTCATCCAAACCCAGAAGCCACAGTAAGCCTAATGGTAGATGCATCAAGTCATGCAATAGGTGCGGTTTTACAGTAACTGGAAGACACTGTCTGGAAACCACTGTGTTTCTTTTCAAAAAAACTTGCACCTGCAGAGCAAAAATATTCAACCTTCGACCGTGAATTGTTAGCAATTTATCTTGCAGTTAAACGATTCAGATCTTTTATCGAAGGAAGGAAGTTTACCATTTTCACAGACCATAAGCCTTTGACTAAAGCCATTACATCAAAAACAGAAAAATCTCCTAGGCAAATCTACCATTTAGAATACATCGCACAATTTTCCAATGATATCAGACATATTAAAGGAAAATTGAATGTTGTGGCAGATACGCTTTCAAGACCACACATGGATTTACTTGATTTTACGAAAATTAATTTTAGAAACATTCAAAAACAACAAGAGCAGGACGCAGAACTCAAACAAATTCTTACAGAATATGACCAAAACAGATCATCTTACAAATTGGAAAAGATCATTATTCCTATTGAAGATTTCCAAATTTGGTGTGAAACTTCAACAACAATTAATAGACCATATATGCCAAACATTCTTCGTCGCACAATTTTTGACAATTTTCATGATCTGTCTCATCCCAGCATAAGGGTAACGCGAAAAACAATTACAGAAAAATATTTTTGGCCATCGATTAATAAAGACATAAATCAATGGGCCAAATGCTGTATACCTTGTCAGAAAGCAAAAATAAATCGACACACAAAATCTCCTCATGGAACAATTAATACCCCTACCGGAAGGTTCGAACATATACATGTAGACATACCAGGTGTATAACCTTAAAACGAGCGTTGACACATAGATGGCGTTAGGGAGCGTGTTAAGCAACCTAGGGACGCCATTTTTTTTTATTTAAGGGTTGGTTAGTTGTTAACATTAATCAGTGCATATCGTTACAAATTTCATTCAACAACATACGTTTGTCCTGTGCTGATCATGTCTAGTTTTTTGCCAGAAAGCATATGTGCATATGTGGGAAGCTCTGCTTTTTTGCTTCCATTTGAAGAAAACGGCTGCTGAATGCTTGTGGAGGCCTATGGTAACAATGTTTTAGCGGAATCAACGTGCAGGGTTTGGTTTCGTCGATTCAAAGACGGCGATTTTGACCTGAGCGACAAGAAGCGCGAAAATCGGTCGAGGAAGGTTGAGGACGATCAATTGCGGGTTCTTTTGGACGAGGACGATACCCAATCGCAAAAAATGCTTGCCGAGCAATTGGATGTTACTCAACAAGCCATTTCTAAGCGTCTACGTGACATGGGAAAGGTTCAAAAGATCGGAAAATGGGTGCCGCATGCATTGAACGATGGGTAGATGGAGCGACGCCAAAACACATGCGAAATGTTGCTCGCCAGACACAGAAGAAAGTCGTTTCTGCATCGGATTGTGACTGGCGATGAAAAGTAAACTTATTTCGATAATCCAAAGCGCAAAAAATCGTGGGTTGATCCTGGTTAACCATCAACATCTACCGCAAGACCAAATCGCTTCGGACGGAAGACAATGTTGTGCGTTTGGTGGGATCAGCAGGGTATCGTCTACTATGAGCTCTTAAAACCTGGTGAAACTGTCGATGCCCACCGCTACCACCAACAATTGATCAAATTGCACCGTGCTCTGCGTGAAAAAACGCCGGAATATCAACAAAGACATGACGAGGTGATTTTCCTCCACGACAACGCACCATCGCACACGTCAAAACTGGTCCGCAACTACTTGGACACACTCAACTGGGTGGTGCTACCCCCTCCCGCTAATTCACTAGACCTGGCCCCTTCTGACTACCACTTGTTTTCGTCGATGGGCCACGCGCTCGCTGAGCAGCACTTCGGTTCTTACGAAGACGTCCGAAAATGGCTTGATGAGTGGTTTGCTTCGAAAGAGAAGGAATTTTTTTGGCGTGGTATCCACAAATTGCACGAGAGATGGGAGAAATGTGTAGCTAGCGAGGGTGAGTACTTCAAATAAATTTGTTTTTGTTTTCTTTGGAAAAAAAAAATGTGTTTTTCTGACTAAAAAACGATCGTTTTAAGGTTATACACCTGGTAGTTGGGCCACTTCCGCAGTCCAAGGGACACACTTTCATATTAACCATGAAGGATAGATTTTCCTTTTGGCCTGAAGCAATTCCCTTAAGAACAATAAATGCAACCAACATAGCATATACATTCATAAATTCCTGGATAGCTCGATTTGGTGTTCCAAAATCGATTACTACATACCAAGGTACCCAATTCGAATCATGTCTCTTTGCCGAATTGACCAAACTTCTTGGTACACATCGAATACGCACAACTACATACTGTTACATGTAAACCTGGCAACCGCGCAACCGTGCAACGCGATCGTTTCACATAATGAAAACAACAACAACCGAATACCTAGTTGAAAAATAACCCAACCAGAAATAAGGCGAAACAGCACGGTTGTATCTCTCTTCTTATCGAATGCTCTCCAATGTACTAGAATCCAATTAGAATCAAAGTCGAAAGATCTCAAGCTCACTTGAATCTTCTGCACACACCACTGAACGAAGGTCAAAATCGAAGGCTCTGAAGCTTTCGAGAAGATTCCACAACTGAACGAACGTTCAAGTACACCGGTGAAAATTCAAGACTGCAACCGCCTAGTATATAAGCAGGTGAAGCATTTAGCGAAGATATAGTAATTTTGATTACCCCGACTGCGACAGCCAGCGTGTATACGCGACCGTGTTGGTAGAGAGCGAAAGTGAACGAGTCAAGCGATATATGGTATAAGCGGGCGGTACTGCCATACAGTGCGAATTATTGTGCGATTATAATTCTGTGAATTAAAGTGCGGATAAATAAATTATCACTTATTTTTATTTTAACCGAATTGTGTTTTACTTGAAATCCCGGCGAACCCCTAGCTCGCAACAATACCATCCCCAAGCGAATGGAATGGTAGAACGCTTCCATCGACAAATAAAAGTAGCGATCCGTGCCACAAACGAGTCGAATAAATAGTTCGACAACCTTCCTTGGATAATGTTGGGAATAAAATCAGCAATCAAGGAAGATATTAACATGTCTCCTGCACAACTTCTCTACGGACAAGCATTACGCCTTCCTGCAGAATAAGTTGTTACAAATAAAGAAACCATGAATAACTTAATAAACTCGGCGATCAAGGATATTGTGGATAACATTAAGCAAATATACCCAACTAATAACAACCATCGTGAACAAAAAGACACTTTTGTACCACAAGCTCTACATTCATGTTCTCACGTGTTTCTTAGGGAAGAAGGACAAAGAAAATCATTGAGCCAGCCCTATACCGGTCCATTCCAAATAATTGCTAGAGATAACAAAATATTTAAAATTAAGATAAATGGTAAAGAACATAATATTTCTATCGATAGAATCAAACCTGCATTTCTATTAAACTCAGATTTATTCTTCAATCGAACGACGCGTCAGCAAAGTGAAAAAGTAACTTTCAACTTATAACATATAGAAATAAAATAAATAAATGAATTCAATTGATTTAGAATTAAAATAAAGATAAGCATAAGCATAGCAATAATATGTTCCTTAAAATAATTTCAACTAGAGATAAAAAAAAATAAATATATATATTTTCTTATATGGGAAGTGCTGTGGCAAACTCATTTCAAAATATGATCATTGTGAATTTAGTATAAGCAAAACGGTAGCCAACTTTAAGCTAAACCGATTCGAGGACAAAATTAGGTATAACCAAAAAATGATATAAAAGCTCTCTTAGATTGTGACCGTCAAAGCATGCAGACGTGCATTGATATATAAATTAAACACTTTAAAATTGAATTATAAACTAAGTTAAATTAAAGTAAAAATGAATTGTAATAAATATCAAATTAAGTGAAGTACTCGTGTTTCTTTATTAAATGATAATAATCGCATATGAAACGGTACAAGGTCTTAAAATTTCTCCTCAATATTCCCGATACGCCCGAATTTACGGATCCACCCCCTCATCCAAAACCCACCCACCACATACCAATTTTTGTGAATCTAGACATACAGAGAAGCTACGAGTCTGTAATAGGTTTTAAAATTTCTCCTGATTTAACGGCTCGCGATTCCCGATGCGTTCGAATTTACGGTGGCACCCCCTCATCGAAAACTCACACCCTGAACACCTATATTTGTGAATCTAAGCATACAGAGAAGCTACGAGTCTGTAGTATGTCTTAAAATTTCTCCTAATTTAACGGCTCGCGATTCCCGATGCCCCCGAATTTACGGCTCCACCCCCTCATCCAAAACCCACCCTCCTATATACCCATTTTTGTGAATCTGGGCATACAGAGAAGCTACGAGTCTGTAATAGGTCTTAAAATTTCTCCTGATTTAACGGCTCGCGATTCCCGATGCGCCCGAATTTACGGCTCCACCCCCTCATTCAAAACTCACCCCCTGTACACCTATATTATATTATACGTTTGGATAGTTCTTAGGGAGTTGCGCATAAAAAATCTCCACAAGAAATACAAGCAAACCAAATCGGACTCTGCTTACCTACAGTTTGGGGCTCAGCGCACTTTGGTCAGAAATGAAATAAAGTCTGCCTTTTCCGTATATGTCGAAACAATCAATACTAGCTTGGCTCAAAATGTAACCAAGCCGTTCCGGTCTCATGTGAAAAACACCAGAAAAGGTTCTCAGACAACCAATGCCTTAAAACACCTGGATAACCATGCCACGGACCATGAATCCACATGCGACCTCTTCGCCAAGTTCTTCTTCTCTGTGTTTTCTACATCGGACTGGGATCTAACCTATGATTTTGGCGTTCCTGCACACGACTCATTGAGTACAGCTACTTCTCCAACTACGATGTCTTAGTCTGCATTAATTCTTTAGATCCGAACGTCAATGGTGGGCCGGATGGTTTACCAAATCACTTCGTGAAGCCGCTCGCTCCTAAATTTTCTCGTCCTCTGTCACTTATATATAACAAGCTACTAAACGAAGGCTCTTTCCCTGAAATATGGAAACTGTCGAATGTCATTCCTAAACTTAGAAGAGGTGACCCCACTGACGTCAATAATTATCGTCCCATATGTACATTAAATTGATTCAGCAAAAGTTTTGAACGACTTATCCATAACTTAATATTTGACATACTTGGAGTACTGATCTCACCACACCAACACGGTTTTGTTCAGAGGCGCTCTACTGTTACTAACTTATGTGTATTTACGGATGCAGTAGCCAAGGCCCTCGAAAAACATCTATCAGTACACACTATATATACGGACTTCTCAAAAGCGTTTGACACTGTAAACCACAAAATTATCATTTCAAAACTGGAGAAATATGGCTTATCGGGCTCGTTATTGAACGTTTTAAAATCGTACCTCTCTGGACGAAAAATGCGTGTCGCGTTCAAAGGTAAGCTATCGGAAAATTTCTCGGCTCCCTCAGGAGTTCCACAAGGTACGGGGGCCACTCTTGTTCAACCTTTTTATAAATGATCTTCCTCTTGATATTTCCTCCACTCCTCTTCTATATGCCGATGATCTCAAACTCTTCAGAATAATTAAGACAAATGAAGATTACATCTGCCTTCAATCTGATCTAGACTACTTGTCTCGATGGTGTGAATTGAACGACATGTCCCTTAACATAGCGAAATGTTTCTTTATGAACTTCACCTACAAGATGATTCCTGCTGTGTTCCATTATTCTATTAATGGTACCAGCCTATCCGCTGTCACTAATATAAAGGATCTCGGTGTTATTTTTGACCCGAAGCTGAAATTTGATGATCACATCGCGGAAATCGCTAATAAAGCCTATCGGCTCTCCGGTTTTGTCCTTCGTGTTTCGTCATCGTTTAGCTGTGTTGGTACTTCTTTGTTATAGTTTACGTCACTCGTGCGCAGTGGCTTGGAGTATTGTTCTATTGTGTGGGATCCCCATCACAACCAGTTACCAAGTATTTCTTGGTTGAGCACTAAAATATGAAATTTTGAGCGTTAATTTCAACTTAAAGGCACTAAAAATTACTTTTTTCCTATCAATCGCAGGAATATTCAAATAACGCGCAAGCGGTAAAACTAATTTTTGTCCGCTGAGACGAAATTTTGGGCACCAAATTTAACTGTCACATCGCTACGATCGAGTCTATGCAGCGTAAAAAGCCGTACAGAATGAACGCATCGCAGTCGGATTGCAATGTCAAATTGTCGCAACGAGATGCAATGAAACGCTGTAAACCGCAAGTAAACGCTGCATGAACACAATGACCGGATTGCGTGCGCAGTTGTATCAGTGTCAATAATTAAAGCGAAATTGATATGGACGCGAAAATCGGTAAATTATTTTTAATGCTCATCGAAATCTCTTTCATTTCCCATCTTATTATTTTCTTCTTTAAATAATACAGTGCGTTTTAGGTTATGATAATGTCATATTTGACATTTCGATGCGTTCACTTGCGATCATTTTAAATATTACGAACTTACTTGCGACTATCTGCGACCCATAGCGTTCATTCTGTTTAGGTACATACAATCACATGCATTTGAAACTCGTTTTTTCCCCTCCGTTATTTTGACACTCCAATCCGACTGCGATTGCGTTCATTCTGTACGGCTCTTAAGTTTACACGCTCCCTCTTCTACAGACTCAACACACCATACGCGGACTATAATATAAGACTCACAGAGTTTCAACTTCCTCTACTAAGCCAACGTAGAACGTACCTTGACGCAACCTTTTTATTTAAAATTTCTAGTAACAGCATTTGTTGTAGTTTCTTACTTGACGAACTCTCTTTCTGAACGGACTCAGTTGGTACCCGAAATCGTAACATTTGCCCTCCACGAGCATTACTTGATGTCTACTATTACTCTCCATTGGTTAGGCTTCAAAGGTCGCACGACATACTCCAGCTCGGATCTCTTTCCACTTCCTATTCATCTTTTATCCTAAAACTTACACAACAACTTCTTTAGCTCTGATTTTTTCTATTGTTTTCTTTTTTAACAACTCACTCCTATTTGTAAATCTTTATATATATGTTAATTTCTATTCCTTCTAAGCCCTAAGCTATTGTGTAAGTGAAATGTATATTTTGTTCAATGGCTTTAAATTAAATTAAATTATATTTGTGAAGCTAGGAATACAGAAAAGCTACGAGTCTGTAATAGGTCTTCAAATTTCTCCTGATTTAACGGCTCGCGATTCCCGACACGCCCGAATTTATGGCTCCACCATCTCATCCAAAACCCACCCCGTGCATACCCATTTTTGAAGATACGAGTCTGTAATAGGATTTAAAATTTCTCCTGATTTAACGGCTCGCGATTCCCGATGCGCCCAAATTTACGGCTTCACCCCCTCATCCAAAACCCACCACCTATATACGTATACCCATTTTTGTGAATCTAGGCATTCATAGAAGCTACGAGTCTGTAATAGGTCTTAAAATTTCTCCTGATTTAACGGCTCGCGATTCCCGATGCGCCCACATTTACGGCTTCTTTTAACACGTTTCTTTGGCGATCAAACATTCGTGGAAGTAAAAACGAACCGTACAATTTATTTGAAAAGTCTCACAAAATTACGCAACATTTCGAGTAAAATTAACTATATTTATACCTAATGAATTGAAAATTACGTTCTTTTTCAAGTAAGCCACGAAGTTGGATGCTTCGTTCGATTTTTTCTTCTACTGAAATGAAAATGAAACGCCTTCGCCAATCCTATACGAATCAAAACATTGGCGGATACAGGGGGGGGGGCGGAGGGGGCGGCCGCCCCCCCAAGAGCAATTCCGAATTTTCTAAACATACATACCTACTTCAACCGTTCTCCGATTTTTTTTACTCCACTGCAATGTGGACTGTAATTAGCATTTACTGTAGTTCTGCGGTGCAATGCAAAGCACAGAACAGAACCATGATGGTAGATTTACCATACACTCAACGTTTGAGGCGCGCCTCTATCCCCACCATAAAATCAACCAATCAGATGGCTCGTGCAGTCGCAAGAGTCTAACATTCTTCAACTTTTTCTCCGACGCACGCTTCCATATATGTACACACATACAATGAACTGTGGTACCACACAATTCGCAGCTCATCGTACTTCTGTCGTTTCGCACTTTTAGGCAAGTTGCGCCGCAAAGGCATGTTGAGTGTAAATTGCTTTCAACACAGCCGACAAAAACCGGTTTACCTGATAGGGGTAGAGGCTCGGCTCGAGGCGAGCCTCAAGGGTGAGTGTAAACGCAACATGATAAAAAAACTACAAGACAACATGTAATAGGGTCATTCCATCAAGAACCGCCAAGAATGACGAAATTTGTGACCTTACCATCTCCGGGGATCTCAATGGGATCGGGGTCAAAAAAATCGAAGAACATTATAGTGGTTCTCAATTATTTTACAGAAAAAGAGTCATTTAATCAAGAATCGCCAAAAGTCTGACCTTATCATCGCCGATTCTTTTGAAAATTTGTGTACTTGAAGAATTGGTGAAAAAAAATATGGTTTCAAGTTTTTGTTTCTATCTAATTTTTTTTTGTTAGTTATAGTATGTTAAAGATTTCCCAAAAAAGATGTCCGAGTCCTCTTTGAAATTTCATATCTCTGGTAATTTTTATCCGTAAATAATAAAGTAGGGCTTATTTTAAAGATTGTTGTTGTTTTTGTTAGTTAAAAAATGAGATAGAAAAAAAACTTGAATTTCAATTATTTTATTCACTAGTTCTTCAAGTACAAAAATTTTCAAAGGAATCAGAAATGGTGAAGTCACAATTTTGGCGATTCTTGATGGAATAATAAGATGAAAACAATATCATTCCGTTTTTGCAGTGCCCCCCCCCCCCCCCCCCCCAACAGCAAAGTCTGGATCCGCCACTGAATCAAAACCAGAATTGATCGCGGGTTCGATTCTTGCATAGAGATATAAATACTGGAGATGACAAGACGCCGTTTTTGCATGAAGAACTTTACAGCATTTTGAAGCCAAATTAAACGTTTTTGTATGGAGCGTTTGATGCCAGGTGGCAGTGAAATGCAAATAGTAACCTAGTATTCAAATCTTTGACGTTTTTCGTGTTCAAGACCGGAGTATAACATAAATGTGAGTAAGATGCTAATAGTAGCATAGTGTTTATTGCAAGGAATCGTCCGGCTTCAAAACAGTCACTGCTCGTCATCTCCAGTACATATAACTCTATGATTCTTACCTAAGACATCGGATTGGTTTTCACTTCCTCGGATTTTCTTTATACAGGGTGTTTGGCACTCCGTGTGCCACCTTGTAAGGGGTTATTCCTTGATATATTTGGAGAAAAAAATTGTTCTACAGGGTGGGTCAATTTCCAATATTAGTGGAGATACAGGGTGGTTAAGAAAAGTGTTTTTGACCGGTATCTTCACTCACTTAAACCGTTAAATCTTGAAAACGAATAATCACAAGGCAAAGTGTTACAACTCGTTTTTTAGGGAATCGAATTACCTTTCATTTGATGTAACAGTTTAAGTTGTAACTGCACCCAATCTTCAGATATTTACTCGAAAACATAGATTTTTGCTACGTCAACCCTAAAAATTCAGTGATCAATGTAATTTTTCTCAGAAAACCCCATTATAAAAATGTCATTTTAATTTTATTTTTTTATGAGCCGTATTATTACCTACAAAAGCTGCATACATATGTATGAGTTACGATTAAAATTTTGGAAGTAACAGGTAAAAAAAAATATCGCATAAAAACTAAATATTTAAAAAATCAGTGCAAGTGCATGTTGATCTATGCTACTTGCTTGAATTGAAAGAATTGAATAATGGGTTTTATTTCAAATATTTTTATTATAATAAATGTTCAAAATGGCCACCTTCATTTTGAATGCACGCTAAAGCTCGTTTGGCGAGTGTTCTTTTGGTATTCATATTCCTCAACTGCTGCGTTACTTCTATTGCTGCCGCATCGATCCTGATATTTAGATCTTCCAATGTTTCTACTGGCGTTGAGTAGACAAGGTCCTTCATCCGTCCCCATACAAAGAAATCCATAATAGTAAGATCAGGAGATCTTGCAGGCCAGTGTATCGGTCCATTTCTACCGATCCAGCGATTGCTATAATTGGAATTTAACCAATCTGTGATCTGTCGGCCATAATGAGCAGGAGCACCATTGGTAAAACACGGAAGCCAATCGAACCAGTGGAATATCATCCAACAAGTCCTGTAGATCATTTGATAAAAACTGCAAGTAATTGGAGCTATTTAGAGTACGCGGAAGCCTAATAGGTCCAAGTAAATCGTCACTAATCACACCTGCCCATAAATTGACGCTGAATCTGTGCTAAAGTGATGCCGCTCTTCTTGTGGATTGCTCTCAGCCCACGTATGTAGGTTGTGGAAGTTTGTGATACCGTCTCTGGTAAATTGGGACTCATCCGTCCACAGAATATTGTTGAAAAAATTGTCGTCATCTATTTGTCGTTCAAGGAGCCAATTGCAAAACTCCATCCGTTTGGGGAAATCAATGGGTAGCAGCTCCTGTACTGGTGTGTGATGGTAGGCATGGAAGCGTTCTACTTTTAAAATACTCCAAACCTTCCAAGTAGATATGTTAAACTACAATGCCAAGCGTCGGATACTGATCGATGGATCATTTTGCACTGCTTGCAGTATTCTTTCATCAATCTGAACAGCGATTATAGGCGCAGGATTTGCATTTACTCTGCTTGTTCTAACGCTGCCAGTTTCCCTAATTCTCCTGTAAACGTCTTGAAATACTCTCCTGCTAGGTGTCCGTCGATGAGGATGTCTCTGGTGGTAAAGCCTTCGCGCGGCTCGTGCATTTTGGTCACACTCTTCATAAATTAACATCATGTCAGCATATTCTTCATTGGAGTACTCAGGCATTTTGAAATAATTTTTTAAATTCTTCTGACACCTTCTTCTCTTAGCAACGTAACTAAAACTTAAAAAAATATGAAGGTAGTTTTGCTTTTATAGGCTTTTTATTTTGTAAGACACCCTATTAAAAAAGGCATAGTACCGCATCCAGTAGTACCTACCACGTCCAGGTTAAAGCATCAATTATGTTGAAACTCACTTACATTTCATTGTTTTCCTTCATACTGTTGCGAGCTAGGGGTTCGCCGGGATTTCAAGTAAAACACAATTCGGTTAAAATAAAAATAAGTGATAATTTATTTTTCCGCACTTTTAATTCACAGAATTATATTCGCACAATAATTCGCACTGTATGGCAGCACTGCCCGCTTATTCCATATATCGCTTGACTCGATCACTTTCGCTCTCTACCAACACGGTCGCGTATTCACGCTGGCTGTCACAGTCGACGTAATAAAAATTACTATATCCCTCGCTGAAAGCTTTATCTGTTTTTATACCACTTGTCTGTGGTCGAGACTGTTCTTGAATCTTCGTTCGGTGGTGTGTGTAGAATACTCTGGAAAGCTTGAGAGCATTCCATGTGATCTTCTAGGCTGTTCTAATACATTCAAGCGCATTCGATTAGAGGGGAAATATAGTCGTGTTGTTTCGCTCTCTTATTTACTAGGCTTCTGATTGGGTTATTTTGCAACTAGGTATTCGGTTGCTACTGTTTCCCTTATTCGTAATCGATCGAGTTGCCGCGTTTAGATGTAACAATACTTTAAATAGTAATAAATGTGCAATAAAAATACTTCAGTACTACCGACAAATTAAACAGATTCTTGGACGAGGTCCACTTTATGGCACTGACTTTTAAATATTTAATTTTTATGCGATATGTATTTTTACCTGTTACTTCCAAAATGTTAATCGTAACTCATACATATGTATGCAGCTTTTGTAGGTAATAATACGGCTCATAAAAAAATAAAATTAAAATGACATTTTTATAATGGGGTTTTCTGAGAAAAATTACATTGATCACTAAATTTTTAGGGTTGACGTAGCAAAAATCTGTGTTTTCGGGTAAATATCTCAAGATTGGGTGCAGTTAGAATCTAGACTGTTACATCAAATGAAAGGTAATTCGATTCCCTAAAAAACGAGTTATAACACTTTGCCTTGTGATTATTCGTTTTCAAGATATAACGTTTTAAGTGAGTGAGGGTACCGGTCAAAAACACTTTTCTTGACCACCCTGTATCTCCACTAATATTGAAAATTGACCCACCCTGTAGAAAAATTTTTTTCTCCAAATATATCAAGGAATAACCCCTTACAAGGTGGCACACGGAGTGCCAAACACCCTGTATATCTAAAACCCCATTTCAAGATTTTTGGATATTCAACCACAAAGTGGGTGCAAGGGGGTTGCATATGTTTTCACAAATGCCTACATATTTCTTAGTACTAATGAGGTATGGTATCAGGACGTTCGGTCGAATATGCTTGTCGGGTTCAAAACCCCAAGCACCGACCGGACGTTCTTTACTGTACAGAACTCACATGTACACGGCGGCTTTATCTTTTTGCTGTGTACATGAGAGCTCTCTAGATACTCGCCATACATTTCACGCAAGTGTGTATGTGAAAACTAGCAAAAGCTCAGATGAATTTAAAATTTCATTCATCAAGTCAGACGCCGATGACGCCACTATGCGAACTGAAACCTCCGTTGAAAATTAATACCACCAGATGGCAGTACACGCAATTAAAGTGTGTATATGCTAAAATGTGTATATGCTAAACTTTAGATTACGATAGCTCACGGAGCAATTGCACTAGAGAAATAAAATTTGGTTTCTGTATAAAGGTCGATAAACAGTTTGCTGAAAGTAAAATTTTTGAAGGGGAAGGTGAAGCATGGGAGTGGACAGGATAAGAATTTTTTTAAAAAATCACGTCTCATATCTCAAGAACGGTGTAAGATAGATTTTAGACGAAAAATTTTGGTTTCTAGATCTCGGCAACAGCTTATGAACAGCTTATGTTAGGAGGCTGAAACTTGGCATTTATATAGAGCTTCGATAGTGGACCCATTTGCAAAAATATTGTTGATATTGGTGAAGGAGTGTGGGAGTGGGGGAAAAATAATGCGTCTGACACGTTCAAAAGGCGAGATCGAGACATTCTAAAATCCATATCTCCTAAACAGTTAATGTCACGAAATTACAAGTTAATTATCATCTGTAGGTATATTAGGAGAAAAAATTAAATTAAATTAAACCAACCATACTAGGAGAATAGACCGGAAATAAATTTTTGAGAGGGGGCAGTGACGTACGGTGGTGGGGGGTGAACAACTTTAAATTACGATAGCTTACGAAGCAATTGCACTAGAGAAATAAAATTGGGTTTCTGTATAAAGGTCGATAAACAAAGTTTGCTGAAAGTAAAATTTTTGAAGGGGAAGGTGGAGCATGGGAGTGGAGAGGGTAAGAATTTTTTTAAGAAATCACGTCTCATATCTCAAGAATGGTGTAAGATAGATGCTTAAATTAAAATTTTTACGAGAAGTAGGCCTAAACAACAAAAAGTCGTGATATATAAAAAAAAAATTTTAAAAAATGTAAAGAAAAGTTGTCGGGTCCAACAAAAAGGGATAATATTCACAAAGTCGGTTTTCTTTCTATTAATATTTCTACTTACGCTTGTATACAAATTTGTGATATCCATTTTCCCATGAAACTCGACAATCGCTCCTCGTATGGCAAAAAGATGATGTGCAAAGTTTACTTTTTGGTTGCTTTTAATCTGGAAAATTTTGGGGGTGATATTTCTCCGACCGATTGACGGGTTTCTTGGGAAAATGAATATCACAAATTTGTATACAAGCGTAAGTGGAAATATTAATAGAAAGAAAACCGACTCTGGTAATATCATCCCTTTTTGTTGGACCCGACACCTTTTTTTACATTTTTTAAAATGTTTTTCATTTTTACTTCCTAAGGCTCCCTACATAATCGTCAAAAAATTGATTTCAGCATTTTTAGATATTCAACTCCAAGAGGACGTAAGGCTTTCGACATATTATATTTTTTAGGATTGATGAGATATCAGATTGGTTTTCACTTCCACAGACTTTTTATATAATCGCCTACAAACGCATTTCTGATTTCATGTAATGACCCAAAACCAAATCACGAAAAACCTCCTAATCACGTAACAACTGATATTATACTACGACTTAGACCTCGTCCCGGAGTATGACCCAATTATGTAATTCATATGTTATATGTGGCAGCGGCGTAAGTATTCTATCGCGACCTCATTCTAACCGCTTGCCGAACTTTTTTTTAGGTTTTTAGTCACATAGTAACCTACACTGCGTCTCAGAATTAAACGCATTCCGGACTTCTACCCAAAAATAATAAAGTTGCGCCCAGACTGTTGGCAGATTTTTTTACTGTGTATTAATTTTTATTCATGACAGGAATAACCAATTAACCTGTTCTAAATGAAATAGGTGCGACGAAACAATCTACAACACGGTCCCTCAATATTTATACTGTTGCGAGCTAGGGGTTCGCCGGGATTTCAAGTAAAACACAATTCGGTTAAAATAAAAATAAGTGATAATTTATTTATCCGCACTTTTAATTCACAGAATTATATTCGCACAATAATTCGCACTGTATGGCAGCACTGCCCGCTTATCCCATATATCGCTTGACTCGATCACTTTCGCTCTCTACCAACACGGTCGCGTATACACGCTGGCTGTCACAGTCGACGTAATAAAAATTACTATGTACCTCGCTGAAAGCTTCATCTGCTTTTATACTACTTGATTGTAGTCGAGACTGTTCTTGAATCTTCGCTCGGTGGTGTGTGTGGACGCAACTGGAACGCTTGAGAGCATTCCATTTGATCTTCTAGGCTTCGAGCGCATTCGATTAGAGGGGAGGTATAGTCGTGTTGTTTCGCTCTCTTATTTAATTTTCTGATTGGGTTATTTTGCAACTAGGTATTCGGTTGCTACTGTTTCCCTTATTCGTAATCGATCGAGTTGCACGATTGCGCGGTTGCCAGGCTTACATGTAACAATACCATAGTTTAATTTAATTCTGTTTTCATTAAAATAATACACCCTGTTATCATTAAGGGCCCGTGAGTTCCAATCCAAAATCGAAAATTTCACCTATTTTGCTTTGATTTCATTTCGAGAGCATAAGAAATTATTCGTGAGCATCGGAAATTTAAATTTGAACGATTACGCACGATGTACAACGATTCAACCGTCAAGCGATGCCCCTACACAGCTCTGTGTGTACGGACCTGTATGTGTGTGTGAGATGCAAAATTGATGAAAAACGGAATGTAGAAAAATAGCGAAAGTATGAACGGAAAGGAGCACTTGTGCAAGGGGTATAATCCGATCGAAAGTTCGGAAGAAAATTCATTGACCAAACGTCTCGGGTTTTTTTAAATTTCTGTGGACCGTGGATTTCTGGACATTCGCATGACGTTGTACTATGTATATTTATGTAGGCACGAGACATGTCTCCATTCATGTTTTTATAGGCAATTGTGGACTAAAATAAACTTAATTTCGTATTATTGCATATTGGGTCATTTCATCAAGAATCGCCAAATATTATGAAATTTGGGACCTTACCATCGCCGATTCTTTTGAAAATTTTTGTACTTGAAGAATTAGTGAAATTAATTTTTTTGTTTCTATCTCAATTATAAAGATTTAAAGATTTTAAAGATTTCGCAAAAATGGTGTCCGAGTTCTCTTTGAAAATTCATATCTCTGGTAATTTTTATCATAGAATAATAAAATAGGGCTTATTTTAAAGGGGAATGTTATCGCAACATAAAAAATACGAATAAAAATTATCCTCCAATTTTTTTTTTTTCAAGGATAATGATTTTGTCCTTTATCCTTGAATATCTCAAAATCCGTAGTTTTATTTATTTTTTATTTTTTTATATTTTGTATATTATATTGTTTTTCAAAACATATTAAAAAACCAAATTGGGATTTCAAGGGGATCGGGGTACAAAATATGGGTGAAGGAGTGTGGTAGTGGAGGAAAATAATGCTTCCGAAACGCAAAAAGGCCGAGATCGACACATTCTAAAATCCATATCTCCTAAACGGTTAATGTCACAAAATTAAAACTTAATGAACATATTAGGTATACTAGGAGAATAGATTGGAAACAAATTTTCGAGTGTGGGTGAAAAACTTTAGATTACGATATCTCACGAAACAATTGAGTGCAATTGTTTCGTGAGACAAATAGATAAATAAATAATTCCTTTCTATAGAACAGCTAATGCTACAAAGTTTAAACTCGGTATGTATATGTAAATCAACTATAAAAGTAATTTAGATAAAAAAATTTAAAATAGCCTTTGGCGTTCGGAAGGGGGTGAAAAAAATGATCAGTGAAAATGGAATGCATATATTTTTACGGTTTTCGTCATATCTATTAGGTCTTCCCAAATACTGAATTCATTTTTATTCTACTGCTTCTTCATAAAACTACCTAGAAAGCGTTTTCAGGATTTTTTAAATTCGACCCGTAAAGCGGTGTTAAGGGGGTTGTATACTTTTTCACGAATTCTACTACATCGCCAGGTCTCATCAGACATCGAATATCTTTCCATTTTCAAGGGCTTGTGTAATAATCGTCTTAAACTTCTTTTCATGTTTTTTCCTTTTTTACTTCCTGGAATTTAGCAGTCGAAATTTTATTTCTGAATGAAAATTACGTGTTTATGGTTATAGAATTCATAGAATTTGATGATCGTGTTATTGTGCTAGCCCTGCGAAGTTTCACGATACGCGCCTGATATTTATCTATCAACTCCTTTCAGGACTTTTGGATATTTAACCCCCAAATGGGTGTAAGGAGGTTGCATATCTGATGATATATCGAATTCATTTTTACTTCATAAGGTTTCCGATATAAGCGCCAAACATTCAATTTCAGTATTTGTAAATATTCAATCCCAAGCGGTGTGAGGGGTTGTATGGTTTTCAAAGCTTCGTCATATTTCTTAGGTTTGATGAGATATTAGATATCTTTTCACTTCCACAGACTTTTTATATAATCGCCTACAAACTCATTTCTCAATTTTTCGATGTTCAACTCCCAAGGGTTTGCATATGATTTCACAATTTCTGTCATCCCTTAGTTCTGATGGGATATAAAATTGTTTATTACGGCATTTGACCAAAAACCAATTTAAAGATTTTTCGAATTTCAAAAACCAAGGGGGTGTGAAGGGTTTGCTTACGCTTACACAATTTTTTCAAAATCTCTCGTGTCTAATGAGATAGTTGCTTCTTATGAAATCGTCTAAAAACTTGTTTCACAGTTTTTTCGAAATTCAAACCCCAATTTGTTGTATCTCTTAATTCTGATAAGGCAGCAAATTCGTTCTTACTTCTATGGGTTTTTAGTGTAAATAATATACCGAAATTCGAATGTCTACACGGGCTTTTCCAATGTTTAATCGGCTAAAAATCTCTATTTTAAATATTTTTTTAAAGAACAAAACTAGCTTTCCAAGAAACCTCATAATTTCGAAACAACTTTGACCGCTCCCGAACTTTGACCCGAAAATAATAAATTTTCGCCCAGACAATTGGCATATTTTTTTTTCTTTTTTTCGATTTACATTTTGCCCTGTTTGCCACATAGAAAGAAGAAAAGCTAAATATTACTTTTCATTCTGAGCAGGCGAATAGACATTATGCCGATTACACACACACACCTTGCCATATAGTTATTATGCCTTCGAATCGTGTGCTGCAGGCTTGCAGGGTGGGGAACATCGTAACCTTTTTACTCTCAGCGAATGAAACATAAAAACATACCTGCCGAAAAAAAATGCGACACAGCCACACGTCCGTTCAGCTCGAAATCTGCGAGTGGTCTGAATGGAAAATTTGATTGAAAAATGTAGTTTGAAAAATCGTTGCAAAAACATTGTTATATCAACTTTTTTGAAGATTTTTGATTTTAAGTTGCTTTAGAACGCTTTGATAAAGTAACATAAGAAAAAATAAAATAAAAAAAATCGGTTTTTATAGAAAATTTTAATAATAAAAAAACATAATTTTTTTTAAAAATCAGAGTTTTCAAAATGTATTATTTCCAAACATAAGTCAAAATCGAAAATTCTAATTCCAAAAAAATAGACTGAATCGTTCCTATTGAGTGAAAACAAAAATAATGAAAATCACTTCAGAAATGTTTCCAAAATCGCAATTACCAAATGTGTGTTTTCAATAATTTCGAAAACTTACTCGACGTAATCGCTTATAATTTTTCTTATGATCGAAATTTCAAAAAACAATAATCAACAAAAATTTGAAAACATATTGCTAATTATATTTGTTTAAGCAGAAAAGACCTATCTTTTGCTGCTTTGGAGATTTCGCGAATCCCGTTAGCCTTATTTTCAACAAAAATGCTGTTTTGGTATACACGGGGCCTTAAACTGATAACGTTCTGGCACTTTTATATTTTGTATTTTCCGCTTCCACTAGCCATCAAAAATTGTATTTTCTTATGAAGAGGGGCGCATTAATTTTAGAAGCCTACGGGCGCCGAATATATTAGGACGGCCCTGGATGTCATTAGATCTGTTACTTGATGAGTGTACGTGGTATACCTATCAGAAAATAGATAACTTTTATTTATTCTGGCCAATCCGTTTATTATTCATCAAAGAAAAAACCGCGACTGGACTGAATTCACATCTTTCAATAAACAGATTATGAATAATCTCTATTTCATTCATCTTACTGAAAATTTTCAATCTACTACGAAACTTTGGTTTTTGGTCCAGATCTGCTTCTAAAATTTAAGTAAAGAGAACAATGCTGTCGATACTGTGTTATCGAGTCAAGTGATATAAGAGCAGGCGGTATTGCCATACAGTCGAATAATAGTGCGAATAGAATTAAAGTGCGAATGAACAAATTCTCACTTCTTTTGATTTTACACAAATTGCGTTTTTACTTGAAATCCCGACGAACCCCTAGCTCGCAACAGAATTCATCAGAACTTGAGTTATCATTTTCGTTTACATTAGATTCTATGATTTCTTCATCCTTAGAAATTGGTATGTGGATAAATCAACGCCAATGAATTGAACATTGAACATTGCTCATGTGTAATGTTAAAATTAAAAAAAAATTCTGCCCAAGATTCTAAAGCTCCTCTATCTTCCAGATTTATAGTACGCATTTATGCTAATTGTATGTCGTCTTCTGAGGACTAGTATGAATGCACACCACACTATCATCATCAATGGCGCGACATCCCAAGTCGGGCCCTGGTCTCCTGCATGCCGAAAACAATTTTGAACTATTGTTGTTTCCACATCTCCATTCCAAACCTGGCTAATGATCCTGATCCATTATCCACTGAATCAACTATCAAGTCGTAGTCGATAGTGAAATGTTAAATTTTGTATTATGCACTGGTCCATGTGCTGCAAAACAGATGTGGTGATGGTAGGAAACACCAATTTTATAGGGTGTAGGACATCTTACATGCGTATGTGTGGGACAATTATCAACAAACAATAACACCTTTCATCCCTGTCGTTGAAAATTATGATCCTCTTTTAATAGCCAAACTTCGATTATTCCCTCCTCATCCATGCGCTCTTATTTAAGTAGTTATCTACTAGTAGCGATCTTACTCCCTTTAAACCACGTGGCGCAATTTCAATTTCTCATTTGAAATTCTATTGGCACGAACCATAACCGTCAATCTTTCTTTGCTGAAAGCTGATCTTACCGTCGTTACACTTTTCATTTTTTAATTCCAGTGTCTCTTTTGGGAGGCATTTGAAGAAGAGTCCCGTTGTTTTCTGCATCGTAGCCCTAAAATACTCGAGTTTGGCCAACAGTGACACCTACCCCGCATATTATTCTACGTCCAATATTATGAATAAATTGCAAATTGTATTTCCAGTTAAAGTCTACTTATCTAGAAGTTTTTATTGGTTCACCTTACAGGTTTAAAGCGCCAAACCTGTCTATCCAACCGGCACTTCCCTTGAAATTGGGATTTTGGCTCAAATCAGTTGAAAAATATTTTCACTTTTTTAAGCAAATTTCCGGAAATACACTGAGAGAAAAATCTGCGACATTTTACGAAAAAATATTCGTAACTTTACGAAAGGCTGATTTTCTTAGAATTTACGAATATTTCGTAGATAGTACTCAACATTCGTAATTTTTATTTTCACTAAATTATGTTTTTTACGAATGATTCGTACATTTTACGATCACTGATTCGTAAAAATAGTAACACCCTAAAATCGACGGTTCCTGCGGATATTTTGTACAATGAACGAAAGCTATTCGTACATATACGAATTACGAAATGCATGAGTAGAATGTACGAAAGATTTCGTAGTTGTAAGGAAATATGAAATTTAGATGATAAAACTACGAAAGTTTCGTAAATATTAGGAATTATTTCGTAAATATGAAGCGAAACACAAGACGATCGTATTGATTTGGTCTTTCGGTTTGAGCAAATATTTTGTACAATGAACGAAAGGATTCGTACATATTACGAAACATATTCGTACATATACGAATCACCAGATGCATGAGTACAATGTGCGAAAGATTTCGTAAAACTACGAAAGATTCGTAAATATCACGAAATATTTCGTAAATATGAAGCAAAAAACAAAACGATCGCATTGATTTGGTTTCATGTTCCTCATTTTCGATCAGTGTTTTGTCCAATACAGTTCAGCATTCATTTCGTGATTATTTAAATTTTCGAGCCTCAATTTACTTGGTAAGTGATTTTTATACTCTAGATGAAATCATATAGAGTATTATAAGTTTAATCCAGCCCAAAAGTTTGTAACGCATAGAACCAAGCCTCGGACGAAAAAAAGTTATATATTATTTTTTGTTTATTTGTGGCCAAAAACCTCAAATCCGCTTGACGTCCGTCCGTCCGTCTGTCTGTCCATTAGCACGATAACTCAAGAACGCCTTCACCTAGGATCATGAAATTTTGAATCTGGATGTTTGGTTGAATTTGTAAGGCTAAGTTCGTTAACGGGCAAAATCGTCCTACTCCTTCGAGTAGCTGCCATACAAAATGTCCTTAAGACACGTGTTCAAGAGTATTGGTCGATAACTTCAGAAGGATTGAAGCTACGACATTGAAATTTTGTATGTGTAATTTTTCCAATAGTTGGAGCTAAATATATGATTATGAAAAAAAACCCTGTTAGTCCTTCGTGTAGCTGCCATACAAATATCCTGTCAGAACGTCTTCACTTAATTTACGGAACTTACTATAACTCAAGTAGTCTGGATGGCTTAGTGGCTAGAGCACTTGCCTTCGGCGCACCTGGTACCAGGTTCGAATCTGCTTGGCGACAAGTAATTTTCGGAAATGGGATTGGGTGCCGGACTGCCAGTTCACTCAGCTGTAAATGAGTACCTGAGTTAAAAATCGGGGTAATAATCAGGGACGAGCGTGTGGCTGACCACTTCACCTCCTAGTGTTCCGTTGGTCTAGTAATGAAGTAACTCTAGCATTACTTCAAGGCCTAGGCCCAATTTGGGCTGTTGCGCCATTGATTATTATTACTATAACTCAAGTAATCTTTTAGCTATGAATTGGAAATTTTGTACAAATTAGTTTTGAGTAAAAACAAAGTTTGAGTTTACTAATCAGCGAAATCCTTTTACTCCTTCTGGTAGCTGCCATACAAAATGTCCTTAAGACACGTGTTTGAAATTTTTTACACGTTCATTTTTAAATGGTTCCAAGGAAAAGGATAAATATGTAAGAAATCGAGTGAGTCCTTCCTGCACCTCCCATGTGAAAGTCCTTTAAAAAGGACATTTTTTTTCGATTACTTACCAGTTCAAGATATGAAATTAAACAGTGAGTATTGTCTTTAAGTTTTGAGTAGCAATCTAAGCAATCAGTCCTTAATAAAGGACATACAACATGTACACACGTAATTCTACTTTATCCTCAACTTCAATATAAATCGGAGTTCAGTATTCATCTAGAGTATTATACGATTGGCTTGCAGCCGATCGTGACTGCAGTATGTTTATTATTTTATTTTTATTTTTAAGAAACTAAAAAACTGATTTGATCGAATTTGGCTTTATTTCAACCATGTTACAGCTCCCTGTCTCTTCTGTATGAGTGTAATATTATTGAAAAAAAAGCAAATTTTTCCCTGTAAAGTACAATATCTCGGTATGGATTGTTTTATTTGTAGCATTTGTAGCCCGAATATACAGGTGGTTATAAAAGCCATTACAGGTAATTATTGTATTTCCCTTTTCACCCGAATAATAAACATTGAGTCGAGATAGAAATTATGTTGAAATAACTGCGTTCTCGACGAATACATATTTATAAAAAATGTATATGACGTAATGCTTTTCAGATGCACAAGAAACTTTGGTGGAGGATGCAGAGAAGGCTCCCATTTAGTAGTTGTCGAAGTTAACAGTATGTAAGGAGCAATATTTTATTACTTTCTTAATCGTACTTATTTATATATATATTTTTATTTTATTTTCAGATTTCGATTTATAAAAAATATAATATAATATATGTAATATAAAATATATAATATAATAAAAAAATATTAATTAAAATTAAAAATATTCTGAAGTTTTAGTTTCATTCGTTTCAGTTCTTGATAGGGTTATATCGAAATTTGATACTGATATTAGTATAAGGAATTTTTCAAAAAACAACATTGTTTGATTCTTTTTTCAGGAAAGAGTTTCTTATTTTCATTGCAGGAAACGATTCATCTTCACCTTTTATTATATTTATAAGGTTTTGTATTTTTAGGTTATTCGGAGTGATGTGAAATAATATCGTATAAAGGTGCGTTTCCATCTCTGCCGTTTAGCGTCGCCGACACGGGTGTCTCGTCACACTTTCAAACGTACGAATAATATTTCTAGAAACTACGAAATTATTTTCGTACAATGCACGAATTTTTTTCTTCGGTTACGAAAAATGTTTTTAGTACGAATCATTCGTACATTGTACGAATGTAGTTCGTTGAATACAACATTGATTTTTTCGTATAATGTACGAAAGGCAATGTGTAATATGTACGAAACCATTCGTGGACTGAAAACAACGAAATTATTCGTAGAATGTACGAACGATTTCGTACATATTACGCAGTTTTTTTTTTGAGTGAAGGAATGTTATTTTACGCCTAGATTCACAAATATAGGTGTATAGGCGGTGAGTTTTGGATGAGGGGGTGGAGCCGTAAATTCGGGCGCATCGGGAAATGCGAGCCGTTAAATAAGGAGAAATTTTAAGGCCTACTACAGACGCTACTACAGAGAAGCTACTCTGTATGCCTAGATTCACAAAAATGGGAAAACAGTGTGTGGGTTTTGGAAGAGGGGGTGGAGCCGTAAATTCGGGCGTATCGGGAATCGCGAGCCGTTAAATCAGGACAAATTTTAAGACCTATTGCAGACTCGTAGCTTCTCTGTATGCCTAGATTCACAAACATAGGTATACAGGGGTGAGTATTGGATGAGGGGGTAGAGCCGTAAATTTGAGCGCATCGGGAATCGCGAACTGTTAAATCAAGAGAAGTCTTAAGTGCTATTACAGACTCGTAGCTTCTCTGTATACCGAGGTTCACAAAAATGGTTAGGCAGGGGGTGGGTTTTGGATGAGGGGGTGGAGCCGTAAATTCGGACGCATCGGGAATCGCGAGCCGTTAAATCAGGAGAAATTTTAAGACCTACTACAGACTTGCAGCTTCTCTGTATGCCTAGATTCACAAATATAGGTATACAGAGGCGAGTATTGGATGAGGGGGTAGAGCCGTAAATTCGGGCGCATCGGGAATCGCGAGCCGTTAAATCAGGTGAAATTATAAGACCTATTACAGACTCGTAGCTTCTCTATATGCCCAGATTCACAAAAATGGGTATACAGGGAGTGGGTTTTGGATGAAGGGGTGGAGCCGTAAATTCGGGGGCATCGGGAATCGCGAGCCGATAAATCAGGAGAAATTGTAAGACCTATTACAGACTCGTAGCTTCTCTGTATGCCTAGATTCACAAATATAGGTATACAGGGGCGAGTATTGGATGAGGTTGTAGAGCCATAAATTCGGGCGCATCGGGAATCGCGAGCCGTTAAATCAGGAGAAATTTTAAGACCTATTACAGACTCGTAGCTTCTCTGTATGCCCAGATTCACAACAATGGGTATACAGGGGGTGGGTTTTGAATGAGGGGGTGGAGCCGTAAAATAGGGCGCATCGGGAATCGCGAGGCGTTAAATCAGGAGAAATTTTAAGACCTATTACAGACTCATAGCTTCTCTGTATGCCTAGATTCCCAAAAATGGGTACATAGTGGGTGGGTTTTGGATGAGGGGGTGAAGCCGTAAATTCAGAAGCATCGAGAATCGCGAGCCGTTAAATCAGGAGAAATTTTAAGACCTATTACAGACTCGTAGTTTCTCTGTATGCCCAGATTCACAAAAATGGGTATACAGGGAGTGGGTTTTGGATGAGGGGGTGGAGCCGTAAATTCGGGGGCATCGGGAATCGCGAGCCGATAAATCAGGAGAAACTGTAAGACCTATTACAGACTCGTAGCTTCTCTGAATGCCTAGATTCACAAAAATGGGTACATAGTGGGTGGGTTTTGGATGAGGGGGTGAAGCCGTAAATTCAGGAGCATCGGACATCGCGAGCCGTTAAATCAGGAGAAGTTTTAATTCCTATTACAGACTCGTAGCATCTCTGTATGCTTAGATTCACAAAAATTGGTATACAGGGGGTGGGTTTTGGATGAGGGGGTGGAGCCGTAAATTCGGGCGCATCGGGAATCGCAAGCCGTTAACTCAGGAGAAATTTGAAGACCTATTAAGACTCGTAGTTTCTCTGTATGCCCAGATTCACAAAAATATGTATACAGGTGGTGGGGTTTGGATGAGGGGTGGAGCCGTAAATTCGGGCGCATCGAGAATCGCGAGCCGTTAAATCAGGAGAAATTTTAAGTCCTATTACAGACTCGTAGCTTCTCTGTATGCCGAGATTCACAAAAATGGGTATATAGGGGGTTGGTTTTGGATGAGAGGGTGGAGCCGTAAATTCGGGTGCATCGGGAATCGCGAGACATTAAATCAGGAGAAGTTTTAAGTCCTAGTACATACTCGTAGCTTCTCTGTATGCATAGATTCACAAAAATGAGTATATAGGGGTTGGGTGTTGGATGAAGGGGTGGAGCCGTAAGTTAGGCCCGTATATCAGTAGTGGAATTCTGTGCAAAGCGACTCACCTTTTACGATTTTCTCGCCCATATCGTTTTGGCCCTTGTCGGTTTTAACGATTTTGTGCAATGGGACAAAAGTAAGTGACGAGTCAAATTGAGCTACTGTCAACTTCCCCATCTTCGACTGAGGGCGACTGGCACAAGTGGAGTAGGCTGCAAAAACATCAAGAAAACGAGAAGCGGTGGTCGTGTGGCGTGAGCAGTGGGTTTATATCAGTGTGTCGCTAGTTCGAATCTCCGGGAAGACTTTTTTTTGCTTCCTTTTTTATTATTTTTCGCTTATTTGAGAGATTTGGGATACCCCAAATCTGCTAGCTCCAACTATTGGAACCGTACAAGAGCCATTAAAACGATTATTGGTCGAAATCTTCAAGTTAGGAAGTTAAAATTTTGTACACATTAAAAGTCCATTAATTTAATCGAAAATTCCGAATATAATACAAATCGAATGAGTCCTTCGTGTAGCAGCCTACAAAAGTCTTTCAAATATGTATGCAAATTACCAGGGCCGGATTTCCCATAGGACTAAAAGGTTCTGTAGCACAGGGCCCCCAAATTTTAAGGGGCCCCAACAAATTTCACTGGGGCCCGAAATTTTCATATATTCAATACAATAGAATTAAATCCTGTTGAGTTGCCACTGGGCGAGATTTGTATTCCCTGCTGTGCGTTGCGAGTGCGTTCAGAAGTCAGCACTTCGCTGACATTTGAGCGCACCCGCAACTGCCGCAAATCTAACACCGGACGCGGGAGGACCGTTAGGTGATAGAAGCTAGCGTGGGTTTTTGAGATTATGACAAGTCTTAGTAATTTGGCGTGTGATAGCATCCAAAATCAGATAACCGAAAATGAAACAAGTGGCATTCTGAATAAAATGAAAGAATTCGATACTGGTGTCATGGTCATTTTTTGGAACAAAATTTTAGAACGCTTCCATGCAACTAGCGAATCGCTTAAGAGCGCTGATATTGATTTACTGACTGTATGTCAACTATATAGGTCTTTGTCAGGTTTCCTGAATAAATATCGAGATTGTTTTAATAACATAGAGGCCGAAGCAAAGCAACTTGTTGATGATCATCAATATAGAGAATATAATAGAAGAACAAGAAAAAGAGCATGTTTTTTTGATGAAGGCGATGCAATAGAAACGGAATTTTCTGCACGTGAAAAATTTCGCGTAGAAACCTTTCTGCCGATAATCGACTGTCTGAATCAGAAATTAGAGAAGAGAAGCGCAGCGTACAATAGCATTGAAAATTTATTTGGATTATTAACTAATTATCAATTGCAGAAGTTCAAGATAAATGTAAAGCTCTTATAAGTGCATATCCCAATGATTTGAAGATTGGTTTCGCTTATGGATTCTTACAATTTTCTGAAATTGTTAAGAACGAAAATATTGCAAAAACTAAGCTCGCACGTATGAGCGAATTACTTGAGGACGGTAGTTCAACTCTTCGCACGTTCCCAAACGTAAGGATTTCGTTGCGAATGTATTTAACTATACCTGCAACAAATTGTGAAGGGGAAAGATCCTTCTCTACTTTAGCAAGAATTAAAAACTATTTGCGTAATACAATTGGCGAAAATCGTTTGAACTCACTTTCTCTAATGTCAATAGAGTTTGACGTACTAAAATCGATTGACTTTGATGAAAAAATAAATGATTTCGCTAAAAGTACAGCACGAAATATTCCCATATAAATGAGCATATTTTTAAAAGGAGCTAAGATGAGTAAGCAATTAAGGAATTGATAAATATCTCAAACTTTTCAAAATTCTTTACCATAGCCTTCATGATTTGAGATCATTTGGTTCAGTTCAAAATCCACTTTTATCAGATAAGGCTGCCCTGATTACACTTCCCGAAAACTAAGTAAAATCCGTTTTGACCACTTCGAAGAAAAGAAGCAGTGAGCAGTTACCATTCAATCCACCAATGATAATCGTAAGAGAGAAGGTGATATTTTGATGTTTATTTAAATAAGTTCGGTGCCAATGAAATAATTGAAAATCTTTTGATTTAGAAAAATTCAATGGATCAAAAGCTTTCTTAAATTTATAGTGCAGTAATAGCAACTTGACAATATAAAATACGTACCTGGCCTTAATGTTGTTTGTCGGCTAAGTTGCTGGTTTAGGTTTAAGCCTAAACCTAAACCTAAACCAGCAACTTAACTGACAAACAACATTAAGGCCAGGTACGTATTTTATATTGTCATAGTTATAATAGAATCCTTGGAAAAAAATTAATTATTGAAAATATTGGGATCCTCTAAAAAATAATGATGTATGTGAAATAAATGAGTCTGGAAAAGTTTTTGCAGTTGTGGTATTGGTACGCAATGGAAGAAAGCTGATTTCTTTGGTGAACAACAATTTTTTTTCGGCATTATGTGATACAAAAAAAATTTTTTTTCAAATATTTTTCCGATTAGGAAAAAAATCATAAGCCTTAGTTGTTAGGGGCCCCCAAAAGTGAAATAGTCCCGGGCCCCTTCATAGGTAAATCCGGCCCTGCAAGTTACAGAATCCACTACCAATATTGAACGCTAACTTCAGAACACTTTACAATTTTGAAATTTTGAATACGGCGATTTAATAATAATTGCAGCTAAATGTGTGAATACGAAAAAAATCTCATAAGTCCTTCGTGTAGGACTATATAATATTAATTTCAGATTATGTAAATTGTATTTCAGAATAGTGAATTGTATTTCAGATTAGGTAAAATGTATTTCAGAATAGTGAATTGTATTTCAGATTACGTAAAATGTATTTCAGAATAGTGAATTGTGTTTCAGATTTGGTAAAATGTATTTCAGAATACGTAAGTTTGAATTCAGAAAACGTAAATTGTATTTCAGAGTATATGAATTGAATTTCAGAACACATATAACATAGCATTTAAAATGATAATCGAAATATTTAAACTTAATTTCGCGCTTGCATATCATCCAATACCAAAGCTTTGGCATGAAAAGTGGTAGTATGCTGCGCCGTCCGAGCACAGTCACCACCAGCTATTGTTGTTCACCATTGTCTGGGCCAGTGACATTTGGTAGCTGCAAGTGTCCTTTTACATAGCTCTTAATTTTCAACCAAATATGCTCAACAGGATTAATCATTGCAAAATATGGCGAAAGACGTAGCAAGTTTGCAGTAACATGCTCATTCATCTCTCTGATGGCCACCTCCAGTCTCGCATGGCATGGGGCATTGTCGCAAACAATAATCAAATCTTGTAATTGATTCCCCATTCCTTGCCAACGGTGTAGAATGGTTTTCAACCATTCATTTGCCAGCTGCGAAGTAAATGAACCCCATCTTCTCTCCATTAACACCCACCTGCCCCGGAGATTGCTGCAGGTGCACATTTGACTCTCTTGAAGCAAGAACAAGTTGTACAGCTCTGCAACCAGCCTTTGCACGTTCTCGAGTTTGGCAGAATAAATTAAAATTTGTCTAATCGATCCAAATGATTTGTTTTCCTGATTGTACAACATTCTGATAAAGAATGAAATGTTATCTGAAATACAATTTACGTTTTCTGAATTCAAACTTACGTATTCTGAAATACAATTCACTATTCTGAAATACATTTTACCAAATCTGAAATACAATTCACTATTCTGAAATACATTTCACCAAATCTGAAATACAATTCACTATTCTGAAATACATTTTACCAAATCTGAAATACAATTCACAATTCTGAAATACATTTTACCTAATATGAAATAAAATTCACTATTCTGAAATACAATTTACATAATCTGAAATACATGTGGAAAAGGTGTAGAGTACCTACCATACGATTTGCTTGCAGCCGATCGTGACTGCATTATGTTTTTTAATTATAATTTATTGCATAACATTGAAAAATAATGTAAACAGACAACTCGGCTCCACTAGGACTAGGCGAGAAAAATAGGCGAAAAGAATATGCGTGACAGGCGAGAAGTGGTTTCACGAAATCGCTTTTTTCTCGCCAGTTGCTCAATTTTGTGGCAGAATGGCAGTATGCGGCAAATTAATAGGCCAGACGCCAGTGCACAACATCGCTAAGCTGTCAATTTCGGTTTTTGGAAGATATTTTGGGCGACTCGCCCTGTACAGAATTCCGGACAGGGTAATGAGTTTACAGCAAACATATTTAGAGATTTCTGTAAACAATATGACATCACCTACCACATAACTTAATTTCAAGTAATTCACCTGTCGAGAGACTACACTCAACACTGACAGAAATATATAGAATAATTCAAGATAAAACTAAAGAGATGGACCATGAAGATATATTAAACGAGACGATGATAACGTATAATAACGCTATTCATTCATCTACGAAACTCACACCATATGAAGTATTCTACGGCAGAACATATAAATTCAATAATAATTTAGATCACAAGAACGTACATGAGTACATAGAAAAACTTAATAAATTTCAAATACAAATTTACCCCGTTATACAAATCCCAACTAGAAAAACAAAAATTAAAAACAATCAATAAACTTAATAAAAATAGGGAACCTCCTGAAAAATATAATGAATTAATAATTTTCAGAAAAGAATGCCGAAGAGACAAACAAACAAAAAGATTTATAATACTAAACATAAAATTAAGAAAGATAAAAATGTGACTTTAATTACAACCACACAAAATAAATTTCATAAAGCAAGAATTGAAAAACGACGCAAATTTCATGCGGCTAGCAGCCGGACAAAAGATGGACATCCAGGACTTGACTAGCAATAACGGAATCCTACCAATGAAACTTGGAGCAGCATGGACCATTACTACTTTTAACAACCTACTACATATCATACGACTTGACAGATACGATGAAAACATTAACCGAATAACTGAGACACTCAAGACTTTTGAACATATAGACGGAATCGAAAATTCCCTGAACATAACGAGACTTAAACTTACCGAAATCAAACACAAACTATTGACGTTAAAGGCCGGTTTACATGTCGGTTGCAAATAATTTTTACTGAGATTGTAAGGGAGCTAGCTTATCGAATTTTCAATGGAGTAGAAGCAACCACTACAAAAAAATGTTGGCACGCACACATTGACAGAAATATCGTCAATATTTTTTACTGGATATATCTCTATTCGTTTCATTCCTGATCAGTTTCTCATTAGAGATTTTCCTTCTCCCTCACAATCTCAGTAAAAATTACTTGCAACCGCCATGTAAACCGGCCTTAACAACCAAACACAGAACCAAAAGAGGACTAATAAACGGTTTAGGAATTTTGATAAAAGGAATAACAGGAAACTGATACAAATGATGCTATTGAAATTAACAACCAGATTAATAAATTATTAGGTAACGAAAATAACCTCAAAAACGTAATTAACGGGCAATTAAATAAGGAAATGATCAGGCGATTCGAAAACATAACCAACCATATTAACGAACAACAAAAAACTATTACGAGCTATATTAGACACACGCAAGATATATTCCGAAATAAAATTAGAACAGGGGCCTTATTACTGAATACGATACGATCAAAATCAATCGTAAATTCTAAATTTGGCATTACTGAATACGATCTTACAATAAATCGTAAATTTGTACGATACGATTGAAATTGATCGTAGATGTGGCATTCCTAAATACGATTTTTTAACAAATCGTTAAGTTTCGGTCGTAATATTTTACGTTCGCTGTCGACCGGTCGTAAGTCTCATACACTTTTAAGAGCAAAATTCACACACTTTTAATGGCAGCACTGTTTGTCCCTTACGATCGTATTCAGTAATACCAAAGTAAAATCGTATCGTAAATTTAAATTGTAAATATTTTTGATCGTATCGTATTCAGTAATAAGGCCCCAGAAGAAAGTATACTTAAATATATTCAATTAAATTACAACATAGACCTGCTCAACAACCACTTAACTAGTATTTCTGAAGCTATAGTACTCGCGAGATTAAATATCATATCCAAACCAAATTCTTGGTCCAAATGAATTTGAAATTAACTCTATCCTAGAAAAACAATCCATCAATATAACCTCAAATGAAAACATTTACGAATTATTGGGTCTACAGGCTTACTTTAATAACACTAATATAATTTTCAATATACAAATCCCAGTCCTTACCAAGGAAACTTATTACCTCTTTCATAGCATACCATTACCATTAACAGAATAAAAACAATCTACACCAAACCCTACCTTATCCTTAATCATAAAAAAATCCAATATTTTGACAATAAATGCCCAAATATCGAGGGGACATATTACTGTCACGAGTCGGCTCAACAATAGAAAACAGATGATTCAACATGTATAGGCAACCTAATTAACAACAAACCAGCATATTGCGAACAACAATACAGAGATGTGGACATGGAAATCTATCAACCAGAACCCAACTATTTACTCTTCGTCAACATAGCTGAAACACCAATAAATACTTCCTGTGGATCTGAAAAACTTAAAATTAAAGGCACCCTCTTGCTACACTACGAAAACTGCTAGATCACCGTAAACGGAATCATTTATACTTCAAAACAAATATCCTACTGTGACGAAATCAACATTTATCCATCAATCTCAAAGAAATAAACGTTACTCTCGTCAACTATAACATCCAATTGAAAAAACTGAATAACTACCAGTTCTCAAAAGGACAAGACACAAAACTTATCCAGCAACAACATTCTTACCAACAGGATATAGCTGTAATAGTTGACATTATTGCATTCATCTTTATCTCAATTTTCAACATATAACTTTCCTAAATTCTTTGCGCAGTTGTAATTTGAAAGTCAAGAAAGTAACATTTATAATAAATCAAATATTTTAAAAGTAACCAAAATTTAGTTTTTTTTAATAAAAGTTAATAAAGTAACTTTAACTCGCGTCACCTATTGTAGAATACTTTTACTAATACTTCACGGGCGTGCGCTCAACAAATCAACAAAGTTTCATCGTAATCGAATGAATGGTATAAGGAGGCATAGGGACAAACAAACAAACAAACAGTTTGAGCACCAGGGTACTAAAATCCCGAAAAAATTGAAAAAATATCGAAAAAAAATTGTTTTTGATCGGCACTAAACTTCACAGGAACCATCCCGGGACTATTCTACATGTTTCCTGAAAATTTTATCAAAATCGGTTGAGCGGTTTAGCGTCTATAGCCGACATACATACATACATCCACCTAATAATGTTCGAATTACGATTATCAAAGGCGCACTACTATCGATGGAAATGGAAACCGAGATTTGCAATTGGCTTGACCTAATGCTACAAAACAGGATTGTGATAAGTGTCTTATAACAAAGTCAGTCTCCAAAGAAACCCCGCAAATAGGTGTGATCTCACCCTTACTTTGGCTACTTGCGGTCAATAAAAGCCTTGTTGAACTTGGGAAACTCGGAATCAAGGCATGCGCATACGCCGACGACGTGTCATCCTTGTCTCAGGGAAACACTTACCAAAAATTAGTAATTTGATGGAGAGAGCACACAACAAATTACGACTATTGGCCCTTAACAGCGGTTTAGGGGTTAGTCGCTCTAAAACTGTACTCGTCCTCTTCACGAAGAAATACAAAATTCCAGATTTTGAGTTACTAAAGATGGGAAGCGACAAGCTTCATCTTTTCGACAGTGCTAAATATTTCGGGGTTGTTTTAAACAAGAAACTCAGAAGTGGAAGAGTCAATCTTCCACGTCCTATGCGAGTGTCCAACCCTATCGGGAACGAGCATATAAATATTTTGTTTATATATTTATAAATATTTTTTGGTATACACGGGTCCGTAATACAATATATAAAATTAAAATATATTTTCTTGCTGTTAAACAAAATAAATATAATTGATAATTAATCATACGACTAAGTTTAAAACATTTACATTCAAGTTTAAACAATAACAGTACAAAAGTCTTTGAATAATTAGTAATATAATTAAAATTTAAAATAAATTGTTATAAACTTCACGTCTTGCTATTTCGGAGGCTAGCGCTAGAACTTAACGGCGATGACGTAGTGGTAGTACTTTCGTTATTTTCACCAAATTCGAATCGCTGTTGCAAGGATGCAACACTTGTTTGCTTGTCGACAGCATGGGGCCGCGACGAGTTTAAAATTGTATTTCTGCTATTTATAAGAAAAGGTTTGTGTGATGCTGCTTGCGGTCGGCAAGGTTCATTTTCATTGAATGAATTTGTAGGAAGTGTTTTATCAGAATTTACTAATTTGGTTCCTTTGCTAGTATTACTTAACCATTTATTAGTACTAATAGAATTTGGTGAATTAACTTTACTAACATTGTTTTCCAGTATACCTGAGTTGATTATGGACTGCGGTTTGTTAAAAATAGTAGGATTTGATGTCATCGGATTATTCAATTTAGTTGCTTTTTTCACATCATTAAAATTTTTATGTGAAGATATTGGTTTTGATGAACTACTGGAACAATTGGGTGAGGGACTTCTTTTACGCATAGCATCGGCATGAAATTTAGTTTTGGTTGATATATTGGGAGAAATTTTTGTTCTTATAGCTGGACTACTTTGTAGTTTTTCTGAACTTTTTGGTTTGAAACTACTGAGAGAGCTGCATGTAGCGGTTGTATAATTTGCACGATTTGGAGCTACGCGAGCAACAGGAGTATTTATAGCAGAAGGCCGCAAATACCCACTAGATGTGGTACTGTCATTGGATTTTATGTATTCATTGTTCTCATTAACTTCAGGTATATTGATATATTGCCCCACATCAACAGATGATTTTCTATTTTTCAATGTTGACGCAGAATAAATTGAATCAACATTTAGCCGTTCGATTTCATGAACAATCTCACCAAGCAACCCCATACTATCATTGCTTCTTGAAGTTGTGGTTGACAATAACTTAGTGTTGTCGGATAAAGATGGGGAACTTTCATCAATAACAGAATAAATGTTATCTGATTCATTGGGAGAGTTCTCTTTACAAATGCGTTCCATATCTTTACAGTCGTCATAATCGTTATTTGTCGAATGCTGATCTGTGTCCGAAAATACAGCATTAGCTTTTGAAATATATTCTTGCCGCGCTGTAGGCGCGGGAGGGCGCGGTGGAGGACTCTTAGGCCGCATGCCAAATACACTTTTTGGCCTGTTGACTGTCGATGACTGCCGCATTGAACTAAAACTTTGAACGGGTGTTTTCTTTTTAATTGATGAAGGATCACGCATACTTTGTGTGCGTGACAAATGAATACTGTCTCCGTCATCGATTGAATCTACAACTGGAATAGGAGCTGATATTTTAATATTTTTCAGTTTTTCATGATCTATTGTTGGCTTGACTTTCGGCGCATGTTTCAGTGATGAATTAGTATCCGTTTTATCCTCCTTTTTTAATAACGACGCAATTCTTTGGATAGTTCCATCTCTTCGCTTTGTAGTATTTTTAGAATTAAGCAGTATTTTTCGCTCTCGTTTTTTTTCTAGTGATTGAGTAGGCGGTACGACTGGAGCTGTTCTTACTGGTAATATGGCGCTAGCTTCCTTAAGAGGTGAAACAAGTTCTTTTGCTGTACAGGTAGATGTTTCCAACACAGGATTTGATATAATCGGTCGAGCATTAAATCCAGGATTTGGAGGCGGCAAAGCTGGCGCAGTCGACTTTAACTTATCAACATGATGAGATAAAGGAAAATCTCGTTTAAGAATTTCTGCATTGGCATGAGGTATTGGCGGTGCTGATCGTAGTGGTATTTCATTTGGCTGTTCTTCAAATGGTTTTGCTACGGGGTGGACGAATGCAACGTTAGGTCCCCCTAAATGCATTATACTTGATGCACTAGGCAATGGCTTGAGCGTAAAACCTTTGAATTTTCCAAACATAGTATTGTTCAACTTGGAGGTATCGATATCAGTTGTCGACCTTAGTAAAGCACAGTTCATATCATCAGTACTGCTAGGAGTGGACATAGGGGCTCCCGCCAGAGATGGACTTGATTTCGTTGATAGCTTTGTACTGAAAATTAAAAAAAAACATATATAATAGTTAGCATCTTTAGATCCATAAGAACTAAAGATAAAGATAAATACAACCCATACACCACAACTAATTCTCTACATATAATTAATTTTTCAATAACTGAAAGATTGCGAGGAAACTAGGTATACATATTTTATTAGATAAAGAATTAACATGCAACTGAGGTGAGATTCATAATGAACTTTGCAATTTCATTTCAGATTTTTATATTAAGCCGTACGAGGACGAAACAGAAAAATAGAGAGCATTATTTATATAAATAAATATGAACAATGAATAATGTTCATAATAAATATTTTTATATGTGGAGTCTTATTTGACTAGTTTAGAGCAGGTAGAACTTGCGTTTTGCTTCTCAAACTAATGTTTATAATGTTGGTTGGTACTATACTTCAATCTAATATTTAATTGTATTATCGGCTAAATAAAAACTACCCTGAAATTGCAAAAAGGATACCGAAATCTCATCGCTTACATGCATTAACAATACAAAAACAAAATACAAAAATCAATAAGAAATAGTGTGAAAACATATATATATAACTTTAAACCGACCTATTCGGATTAATGATTAATTCAGTGCTATTAGAGAGAACATGCTGATTAGTACTAGAAATTAATTTAACGCCTGTTATTGGCAGTTTTTGTTTAGTTAACGGTTCGGTTGTTTCTACGTACACATTTGGAGATTGTCGTAGTTGCAATGGATGATTTTGTCGCCAGTAGTAAGTTAAAACTAAAACTATTGCTACAGTAGGCACAACTCCAAGGAAAAAAATGTACATAGCTCGAGTAAAACCGATACGATCTGAAAAAGAAAGCAAAAATACTATTTCAGGCTGCATTTGATATTAATTTTAACATACCGTTTGGGTTAGCCGCTGGTCCACTATCAAGAGAACCACCTTGCCCGGGATTTGTACAATCTGGTGGCGAGAAACCTAGGTAACAGTGACAATGACCTGCACTATTACATATGCCTTGACCATTGCAGTCATTTGGACATTCCTTACCCAATCCGTTTGATCTCAGAATATTTATAGCTAAACATGATTGATTTACACACATCATTCCATCACCACATTTAGCCCCGTTCGGTGTTAGACCGGGATCAGGCGACTGTAATCCAAAATCGACGAGAGCTGTTCTACACGGAATAATTGATCCTTCATGATTCATGAAGCTACTTGCTAAAATTGCCACTGATTCCATTCCGAATTCTAATCGTTCATTTAAATGTTTGCAATGCAGCATTCCACAGTGAACATCTCCATCCAGACAAGGAATAAATTTACTCGATAGACGATCATATCCGCAGTTTCCATGACGACTACCATCAGTGTTTTTCTCATAGCAATGATCCGACGATTCTCCCGAAGGTCCCCAAAGGATTTTACATTGATTAGATCGGGATCTACAAGATCCCTTATAGCAGTAGGCATTACTATTATCGCATTCTTCAGTATCTCGCTTATATACATCTGATGGACAGTATTCAGATTCACCAGTGCAATATTCGGGAAGGTCGCATTCTTCCTCAGCAGATCGACACTCCGTACCCGGTGTTTTAGGACGACAAGTCATTAAATCACAGCACTCTCCTGTTGCACACGATGCATTTGCATTTAGCATACATGTATTTGGATCACAGCAGCTATTTTCGCAAAATTCTGGTAGACCACAATCACATTGCTCACCAAGCTCTACAAACCCATTGCCACATTGCGGTGATTCAAAAAGCTTTAACGGTTTATTTCGCAAACAGTAATTCATGCCGTGCGAAAATGCTACGTTTAATTGGTCAATACTACACGAACTCCAATGACGAGGAACTACTGAGGTACTAGAAGCTGACATTATACATTTTTCTTCAACACATCTACAATCATTTGTATCGTGTTCCATACCAAAATTATGGCCCATCTCGTGCGCCACTGTAGTCGCTACAACAGCTACTATTTGACTATGCTCCATGGATACTCCGCCAGAGAACTCATAAGTGCATATTGGTCCTTTCAAAGCTTTACCTAAAATAAAAAAAAAACGAACAAAGAAATCAGTTAGCTGAAAACCATTGAAAAAAACATACTGCAGTCACGATCGGCTGCAAGCCAATCGTATGATACTCTAGATGAAATACTGAACTCCGATTTATATTGCAGTTGGGGATAAAGTAGAATAAAGTGTGTGCATGTAGAATGTCCTTTATTAAAGACTCCCATTTGGTTGCTACCCGAAACTAAAAGACAATTTCGTCAGTGTTTAAATCCATATCTTGAACTGGGTGAGTCTCCGAAAAAAAAAATTACCCTTTTTCAAGAATTTTAACATGGGAGGTGCGGGAAGGACTCACTCGATATCTTACATATTTACCCTTTTCGTTGGAACCATTTCAAAATTAACGTGTACAAAATTTCAAATTCCTAGCTTGACGCGTTCAAAAGTTATCGGGAAATATAGTTGAACACGTGACTTCAGGATTATTTGTATGGAAGCTACCAGAAGGAATAAAAGGATTGCGCTTAATAATAACGTTTTCACTCAAAACTAATTTGTACAAAATTCCGAATTCGTAGCTAAAAGATTACTTGAGTTATAGTGAGTTACTTAAATTAAGTGAAGACATTTTAACAGGATATTTGTATGGCAACTACACGAAGGACTAATAGGATTTTCTTTATAATCATACATTTAGCTCCAACTATTGGAAAACAAACGTATACAAAATTTCAAAGTCGCAGCTTTAGGCGTTCCGAAGCTATTGGTCAATATTCTTGAACACGTGTTTTAAAGACATTTTGTATGGTAGTAGGAAGGAGTAGGAAGATTTTGCTCATTAGCTAACTTAGCCTTACAATTTCAACCAAACATCCAAATTCAGATCCTAGGTCAAGGCGTTCTTGAGTTATCGTGCTAACGGACAGACAGACGGACGGACGGACGTCAAGCGGATTTGTAGTTTTTGGCCCCAAATAAACAAAAAATAATATATAACTTTTTTTCGTCCGAGGCTCGGTTCTATGCGTTACAAACTTTTGGGCTGGATTAAACTTATAATATTCTCAGATTCCATCTAGAGTATAAAAAATATACCTACATTTGAGACTTCGCATGACAATCTTGTACCATAGAGAGTATAATACCCAGATGCCAAAGATCTGCATAAAAAACACGACCGCCGATTGTCCTCGGTAGAAGTATGTGAAACGTAAGGGTACTTATTTTGAACGGCTAACTTTGGCATCATATTTACCCAGAACAAGTTGCAACGTGCTACGGCTATTGCTTTACGTGATATTGCCTTACTAAGTAGGAGGCTTAGCAAACTGCATACATCCCAATATCTATCGAAGATACAGGAACCATGGATTCGAAATAGGCCTGTCTGTGGACTGGATTCGATCCAGGGAGGCCGAATCTTTCATGATGATCTGAATACCGCGTACTTGTCTATTCATATCAAATATGGTAGAGGCAACGATGTTGAGACAGTTCACCTGCCAAGATATCGTAGCAGTCAAAATGTCTAACGTGTTGGAGAGTAGAAGGCAAGACATAATAGTAGTATCGGCTTACCTTCCATATGACTCGATATTACCTCCTCCGTCGCGGACACCAATAACTTGCAGCTTGTCATTGTATGTGATACTAACGCTCAACACACTGTTTGGGCAGAAGCAAATGCAATTCATGAGGTGAACAGTTCATCATCAATGGCCCGACAGCCCAAATCGGACATGGCTTTCTGAAATCGTCGCCTCCAATCGTCTCGATCCAAAGATCGCGTCCACCAGTTGCTAATTTTTAAGATGGCTTTGCTATCTTTATCAACCGAGTCTTCCCATCGTTTGCGTGGGTTGCCTACTGGCCTGTTACCACTCCCTTTGCATTTAAGAGCACGGATGGAGATTTTCTTCTATCTTTCACTCGCTCTACATGGCCAACCCACTGCAGTTTACGTAGCTTGATGAACGTTGAAGCTTCTGGCACTTCGTACAGTTGATACAACTTATGGTTGCATCCTATTCGCCAGTCCGTTTTATCCTTCACAGGTCCCAAAATTCTTCGGAGGACCTTTCTTTCGAATGCGTTAACCGCTTTTCGGAAGTTCGCGTTAATGTCCACGTCTCTCTGTCATAACAGAGCGCAGGTCGGATATTAGTTTTATATATTCGCAGCTTTTTGTTCCTGTGCACTTTCTTGGTTACAAGAACATGTTAAGGACATTCGTCACGACCTTATGCGTTGGAGTTCTCTCGGTTATGCCGAGAGTTAAACTTTGCTAAGATCGTGACGCGACAGCAGTATTCGGTGCCGTCGCGTGTCTGGGGGTGTGGCGGTCGCTGCGTCGGCAATGTCGCGCCGTCACCATCGCTGGCTCGTGCCATGTATGCCGGTGATGGCTGACCCCAGAGTCGTGCGGTTGACCGCTGCGTCGGCCTAGTTCAGTGCCGACGTCTTTCGCACCTGTGGTGTGTGATGCTGCAGCGGAAAGTGCAACCGCCGTGGCTACGGCTGGTTGCTACCGCTTTTACTGCCACGACTTTGCTGCGGCAGTGCAGCTGTAGTGTGTGACTGCAGCGACGATTATCGGCGTCATCGCTTTACAGTTGTGTAGTGAGTCGCCCGCCAGTCAGCGAACGACTGACTGCCACTTCGATTTCTCGTCCTTATATAGGAGTCGAAATGACAGCCAGCGTCCTTGGATCTGTGATCCAATTTGTGAGGAGTGTTTTCGGCCTGAGTTGTTTGGCCGCAAAACATCTCCCCACACACCACCTTCCTAGAGGAGGGCCAGTGGTTCTCATTGATACGCCTATGTTCTGCGTTGTCGGGATCACCAATGTTAAGCTTCTCATTGGTTTAACCAATATTGTCGGAGTTCTCCCAGCTATGCCAGGAGTCCAACTATATTGGTGTGTATGTCGCGACGGCAGTATTCGGTGCCGTCGCGTGTCTGGGAGTGTGGCGGTCGATACGTCGGCAATATCGCTGCCGACGTTTTTGCTGTGACGGCTTAAGTCGCAGCCGTCGTCTTTGCGGCGACGGCATAGTTCGCTGCCATCGATCCACGCCGTCACCATCGCAGGCTCGTGCCATGTATGCCAGTGACGGCGGACCGCAGAGTCGTGCGGTTGACCGCTGTGTTGTAGCGGTTGCTGCGTCGGCATAGATCGGTGCCGACGTATTTCGCACCTGTGGTGTGAGTGTGCTGTAGCGACGAGCATTGGCGCCGTCGCTTTCGGAACTTGTGTTGTGAGTCTCCCGCCGGTCGGCGAATGACTGGCTGCCACTTCGATTTCTCGTCCTTATACAGGAATCGAAATGACAACTAGCGTCCTTGGATCTGTGATCCAATTTGTCAGGATTGTTTTCGGCCTGAGTTGTTTAACCGCAAAACATCTCCCCACAAACAGTTATTGGAGATCATTATGTCGTCGTGACTTGTAGTAAACCGTAGAGGCAGGTAGGTAGGTGCGCGTGGCTGCCCGTGAGAAGACGGACACACTTAGACCTGAAAGGTACGTTGTGTTACCACAGGATCATCGAATCCGGTCCTACTCGTCGAATCATTTAGAGCTTGCAATGAAGCGTTAGATTCTCGCGACCTCCATTGCGGCAAGGCACTAAGACTGTTGAAGAAGTAAACTCTTCCAACGTAGAGGCAACAAGCCAACGTTTGTTACAGCAAGGCGGACGGAAATGATTGATATGACGTTGTCTTCTAGGATTGTGGAATCTATAATATATTGGTGCGTCCTGGAGGAGGAAACTCCGTCGGATCACAGATATCTAGAATTTCGATCACAGATATCTGGAATTTCGACTCGCGACTGACAAGACTGTTATACCGACTATACGAAATCCCAGAAATGCCCTGGTGACCTGCAGTAGCTCAGAAAAACCAAATCAGGTGATCGAAATAGATTAATGCGTCTGTTGTGCCCAACTCCCAATCCCGGCTGATTGAAACATTTATTTGGTTTTCCTCTCGTGCTAACTAAAATAAGCCAATAAGTCGTTCAAGATGTTCTGCTATTGCACGAGCATAATAATGACTCAGCCATATCAGGGTAAGTCAATACTCGGCCTGGCCTGTAGTACTATGACGTGTTACTCGAAGGGGATTCCACATGTTTTGTTTTTCGAGTGACACGGCGAAATATGTGCTACTGGTCAAAGGTAATGATAGTGGTTGGGTTATTGTTTTGCTTTTTGCATACGATGTGCAATGGCAATTTTTCCGCAATGTTTGCGACCCACAAATGGGCGCATTGCACTCAACGTGTTTACACTATTTGTGGGTCGACAGAAAAGTGCCGATTGTTCCGCTAGCGATTTTTTCGCTTGATTGACGAGTTGAACGACTGGCACATTTAGAATTAAGTTAAATTGTATATTTTTAGTATTTAAGTTATTCAATGTTTAGATTAAGTCTCAGTCTTTTTTGAAATTTAATCGATAACGTTCGAATAAAAGTATTCTTTAAACTTACACAAGATTTTTTTCGTTTTCTATCAGATATGCAGGTAATAATTCCCCTGTGGACAGAGTAATATTCGTTTTTTCTCTTTCAGCAAAATCGCTCGAAGGTAATTTGCGTCTCTACTGGAGATGCTTATGCCTTTTCTTCGGTTCCAACTGCGGCATTCTTACGAATGCTAGAACCAAATTTCAGCTTAAATCAATCTTCGTTCCTTATGGTACTGACTGTAATATTCTGGGGGTATTACAGTCTTCAACTTCGTTCAGACACTCAGTCCGAACAAAGACAGGGCGTCCAGGTGTAATTGGTATACGGCGTCTGCTGTAGTCACAGCTGATGAGGTGAAGTTTGTAATTTCTTCGTTTGACAGCTATAAGTTACGCGACTACCCGATAATGCTAAAAGAGGGTGCAGATATTCTAGTGCCGACCCACAGAATAATATTTTCTGCATACTTGGCGCCTGGATATGCCACATCTTCATGGCAACCGGTTAGAGTAGCATTTATCCCAAAGCCAGGGAGAGATGACTATACTCTGCCCAACATTTTTAGGCCAACCAACATCGTTTGTTCTGAAGAGTCTGGAACGACTTTAATAATTAATGGTTTTGTGTTGGTGAATTATTGCTGTGCATAGGGTTATTTAATTCTTAGGCTGTGTTGATAGTGGTGAGAATATTTAAATTTTCGTAAAAGAGTGAAAGTTAAGTCAATTTGGTTCGTATCATTTCATTTAGATATGATCGGAGATAGTGTCGAATCAGCGCATATTCAACCCTTTCCTGGGTCGGACGAAAATGCATTGACTTTATCTAGATCTTCGGGACTGGCAGCTTGGTTTAAAATTTTGGACACCCAATTCACAGCGGCAAATATTGTTAGCGAAACGACGAAATTTAATTTTGCTATCAGCATGCTGAATGCGAAAGTTTAAAGTCCATGGATATCATAGACAATATTCCGACTGTTGGACAATACTAACATTTTGATTCTTCGATTTGGAGAATCGGAAGATTCGAAATTGCAAAAATATTATTAACCGTTTTGGATTTAGGCGATAAAAAAGCTTCTCACCCTTTTTGCCTGATGAAATCTTTAGCTGGATCAACTTTTGGGGAAAGGGCTTTACAAAAGCTGTGAATGCAAAAACTTCCTCAACAGGTACAAGTAATTTTAGCAGCCAATACAGCACTAGTTCAGGAATTCAGTAAGATATTTAGCTGATCGTAAAGGGTGTTACAATAACTAGTTCCGAAGTTTATTGTGAACCACGTTTAAACGTTAAATAATTTTTGGCATCTGTTTTGACATTTTAGTAGTTCAGTCTTTGGCAAATTGTTGCTAAGGTGCATCATGGACCGTGGTGGAAAGCACAAACACCTCCATTCGTCGTCGCGCACAGGAACTGCACTTATCTTCGGCCAGAAAGTAAAAATTGTATGATATTCCGAAAAATTAGTCCCGAGATATTGACAAACAGCTTGTATTAATTTATTCTGTACGTGATTGTGGCTCAAAATATATAGGAAACGTGCTATTGCCAATAAATGCCATCCTGTGGTCATAATCGGCAATCGAAGTTTTTCTTTTCAAATCGATTTTTGAGCATATCTTGATAACGACACATACATGAAAAACTGAAAAAGAAACTTACCTACAACGCCTCCCTCAAATTGTTCCTTGGTAAGTAATTGGGCATTATCATTCGGATGATTCTGCACTAACGAGTTCCGTCTGTATTGTAAAAATTTTGTAAGTGTATCGTCTCCATCACTTGACAATTCAATTTCATTTGACTCATTCCAAACAACTACACCAACTAAAGCAATAAAAATATTAAGGGGAACGTAAAGCTGTAAAATATTTAAATAAATTATTTGGAATTATTTAATTTCAATAATGTAAAGAAATCTTACAGCATTCACAATGTTTGCAATATCTTTGCAATGATTATGCACTTTTTTTAAGTTCTCTCCAAATGATTTATAAACTTTGTTGTCAACAACTATTACAAGTTCAACATAAGATGAATGTCTATTTGCATTGTACGGACCTCGAATTACATCCTCCGCTTTTGATCTTTTATACTATATTATGAGATTATGAGAAGCATTTTCATTACTATACTATACATAACTATTTTTAAGACATACCCTTAAAATCCTATTCATTGATCGTTCGTCGCGAATATTATAAGCTTCATTTATTCTACTCGAGTTGTTCTCGAATCCGCAGGTAGCATTGTGTAGTATATCAGAGTTTCTAAAATAAAAAAAAACGTTTATTTGAGTTACTACACTATACACAATTAATTAACATCGATTCATTCAATTAGAACGTCTATATATGTGTATGTAGTCTTTGCGACTACATCTAGACTAGGGTAGCGCCGAAATGAAATAAATTTAGTACTCAACACTTTCTAAAAACGGTGGCCTATTTCTACAACTCATAGATTGCTTGCAATTAGCACTGTGGGTCTTTGTACTAATTTTCTAACGCCGGGTTTCAGGTTAAACACCATTAAAACGTTTCGAGGTTAAAGAAAGACTGGCTTTATTTTTATTTATCGGTTCGAAATTATTATTCGTCTAACATGTCGGCATCTGTTGGGCTGACGCGATCGAGCCGACTATCATCTCTATTATTGAGGAGCGAAGCGATGCTGCGAAAGTCCCGTACGTAATCGTTTCCGGCAGAACGAATAGTGACTACTTGAGGGATACAGTCTCTGCCGGGGTGCAATTTGGTCAGGGCAGGGTTGCGCGCTTTCGTCCCTCACAAGTACCACTTTATTTAGCTTCATGTCGGGCGTTCGAAGATGCCCTGGTTGACCAGCAAGTCCAAAAATAATCACGAGCAGCTTAAAACTCGGCGCCAACGGGTTAGATACAGCTATCTATCAGCTATCGTTGCCAAGCGACTTTTCTGGTGCGCCGATTCATTGTCCTGATATGACGGTGTCTACTCCAACCGTAGTGTCCGGCAGACGAGCAATGGGCCTAGAATTGAGGACAGCTTCAATTTGGTATAAAAGTGTGTCCCATTCAAAATGTGTCAACGGTGTAGACGGCAAACAGCGTTTCAGATGGAACTTCGCTGACTTCACGACAACTTCCCATAACCCATCTTGATGTGGAGCTCGGGGTGGGATAAATGACCACTCGATAGGAGCGACCTCGTTCCGTATGGTATCGCTAGCCTTATCCAGAGCAGTTGCGTGGCGTCCATAGAAGCAAGGGAAAATATTTAAAATGCGTTTTTCCTAAATCGCGAAAAAAAATTCATGTTTCAAGCATTTTTTTTGGCTCGCAAGAAACTACTCGCGAATATCTCACACAGCCGATTTGGTAACGCCACGAAAAATGCAAGCGAGTAGAAACCAAAGTTGTATCTATGAGCTTTCATTTCATTCCGCAGTAAACCCACTGTGCCGTCATGAATAAAATACACAAACACGGGAGGTTGGAAGCAATGAGGAATTTGCTTCAACGGGTAGTAGAACACATTCTTGGCTGCAGCGGAGAAGTTTTCAGCAAACTTGGAAGCGAGATCTGATAAGACATAAGAGTTACCAGAGTAGGATAGGAATTGAATTCTGAAAAAGTTTGGAATTGAATTGATATGTTATGGGAATGTGTGATAAATAGTTGAGTTATATTTAATTTGGTTTTTAAATTTCAGGAGGATCGGAGGCTAAAAGTTGGAATTATGTAGAACTATGATAGTGAACCCATTTGCAAAAAAAATTGTGATAAGGATTGAGGGGTGTGTGAGTGGATGGGAAAGCAATGTGTCCGATGTGCTTGAAAGCTGGGGTTGAAACAATCTAAAATACATATCTACTGAACAGTTGATGTCAGAAGATTGAAACTCTGCAGTTGTATTAAGCAATAATATGAGATTAGACAAAGGCTAACATTTTTGAATTGGGTGGTGTGGTGTAGGGGTAAAAAACTTTGGATTAGAATATCTTTCGAACCAATTATACCAGGAAGATAAAATTTGGTTTGTGTATGAGGATTACAAGTGGAGTCCAATGATTGTAAAATTTTTGAGGTGGGAGGTGTAGCACGAAAGTGAGGCGATAGCCATTTTAAAAAAAATTTAATTTTATACCTCAAGAACCGTACCAGATAAGATAAGAATTAGAATTTTACAGGAGTTAGGCCCAGTAGACTTCTAGCAGAGAAAAAATGTTGGAGGTACTGGTGATGGCGCTAATGGTGGGTGGGGATGGAAAGAAAAGAATTCCGATTTTTATTTCTCAAAAGCCACAAATCATAGAAAGTTAAAACTTGACGACTATTTAGAGCCATTATGCGGTTGGCCGTTGAGGCGAGGAAGGTTAAAGTCTCGTATCTTGATTTTCCTGGTGAATAGCACTAGCTCAGTTTTATCTGGATTTACACTGAGGCCACAGTCGGTAGCCCAAATTACATTACTCAGAGCTGCCTCCACGATCTCACTGATCACGGAAGAAAATAAGCGTGAGACCAAAATCACCAGATCGTCCGCGTACGCAATCACTTTGACCCCCTTCCTGTCTAGTCTTAGGAGGGATTTTATCCATAACCAGTATCCAGAGTAGAAGTGAGATAACACCACCCTATGGCGTTCCTCTACGCACGTGCTTCGTCAAATTGCTGTTTCCTAGGTTTAAATGGATAATTCTGGTTCGTAGCATGGATATTATCCAATCGCTGAAGATTTCGTGCACACCTAGTTCGGTGAGAGATTCTTGGATAGCTTCGGTGTGGACGTTGTTGAAAGCCTCTTCTAGATTGTATTGCTTGTAATTTATCGTATGCTCAATCGTGCGCACAACTTCGTGGAGAGCCGTCTCCGTGGATCTCACCTTGAGGTAAGCATGCTGAGATTTTGATAGCGGTGACCTTTCCAGGATTTGTATCACATGTATAACTGTAATGCGCTCCAGTGTCTAAGGGCTAATGGATCTGAAATCCTTTGCAAGCTCATGACATTTCTTGCCAACCTTCGGAATAAACACTACCCGGAAACTTCACCAAGCATAGGGCATATGATTTAGTAGGATGCAACTTCTGAAAATTTCCACTAGCCATGGAACTACTGTGGTGGCGCTGGAACGAAATTCGGTTTTTACTTTAAGTGAGTAAGTTTTCCGCCACTGTCAATACAGCAGAAGTCGACTTCGATGAGAGAATGAATCGATCGAAGTCGACCCGGTTTAGGATTTTTTTTTAAAAAAAAAGTAAATTTTTTCAGTCTGTATTGTACTTTATATGCACTCAAATCATTTTCAATCTTATTCAATAACTATTAAATATTTAAATAGTGATTCAATATAAAAATATCATGATTAAATCTAATTAAATTATGTTTTTAATCCATCGATATTAATGAATTCATTCAGAGATAATAATTGACGGGCTTAGAACCAGAGGGGTTCAAGTGACAAATCCGCGGAAATTGAGTTGATAGCAAGAAATGTCTCTTTAGATTGTCTGCGGTCCTCTACCAGTAGTGCACAAGTGCAAGATTAGCTTAAAGCTGCTATCTGTTAAAAAACAAATCCAATACTAAACGAAAAAGCACCAATGATACGAGCCAGAGGGGTACAAGTGCAAGTGCTCCTTTTAAACGAGCCAAATCAAATTATTCTTGGTTTTTTTGCACTTAGTGATCATGGTAAGCTTTGTTACTGTTAAGATTTGTTACTTGATATTACGATTTGGTTTTCTGTTAAAGCCAATATTTAATTTTAAAATCTCGTAATGGGTAAATTTTCAAGCTTTAGTTCCTTTGGACTTATTCGTATTTACTTAACTTGGTACCGACCATATCTAATTTTATTTTATTTGCGAATTCCATCTCATTAAACCTAAGAGAATTTCGGAATTCGTGAAAACTTTAACAATATTATATTATATTACACCACCAGGGGGTTTAATATCGTAAAAATATTTAAATTGGGTTATCACCGATTATATTTAAAGGTTTTAGAAGTGAAAGTGAATTTTTATTCGTATTTTTTTATATTGCGACAACGTTCCCCTTTAAAATAAGCCCTATTTTATTATTCTAGGAAAAAATTACCAGAGATATGAATTTTCAAAGAGGACTCGGACAACATTTTTGCGAAAACTTTAACATACTATAACTAACAAAAAAATGAGATAGAAACAAAAGATTTAATTCCAATTATTTTTTTCACTAGTTCTTCAAGTACAAAAATTTTCAAAAGAATCGGAGATGGTAAGGTCACAAATTTCCTCATTTTTGGCGATTCTTGATGGAATTACCCATAGCCCCAAAGGAATAAGTCTAAAGGAATCTGTAAGACAATGTAAGACATACATTCTAGTGCGCTGAATATGCCAGCTAATAAAAACACTAGAACGTGTGTCAACTCCATTTTTAATTGTTGCGATCAACGCAAGCATTGCACCTCGTAGATAATAGGAGTGTTATGATATAGCGCACCACCAAGTGAAGAAATACCTAGTATGAAAGGTAACAAAAGAAGTAGCCAGGGTCTCAGTCTAAGAATATTAAATGCACAAAGATAGCTAAATGAGCAAACTCGAGGAATACAAAGAACTCACGCAGGAACTTATACAATTCACAAAAACGTTGAAGAAAAGTCCAAACAGAAAATAAAGCCCAGAATACATTCTTAACAAAATAACTTTGTCCAGGTCAATCCAAAAAAGGAGAAAGAATAGTTTTATAAGACCTATCCAATATAATAGACAGCGCGACATTAGAAAAAATTAAAAAAGAATTCGCAACAGCATATCTAGAAATTGAAAGTATCCTAGAGGGTTATTCCTAAAATATTTTAAACGAATCGCTCATTGAAGACGATTCAATAGATAACAGAGAACAAGACGCAACTCGAGGTAGACCACAATCTATCATGGCGAATTTTGACATCACGAGCACTTTTAAGCTCGTACCGGAGTACGATGGAGACGAAAAGAAGTTAATGAACTTCTTCAACCTAATAGAATACGTCCATGACACGCTCAAGGATAACACCGAAAAATCAAAACTGATAGAATTTATAACTAAAACAAAGTTAGGAGAGAAAGCTAGGGTAAGGTTAAGTGCCCAAACCATACCTTCAACGCTAGCCGAATTCAAAAATATTTTCAAATCGGCATTCAAACCACAAACCTCAGCGTTAAAGATTCATTGTGAATTGTTTCGGACAACACAGGCCAATCAGAGTGTAAAAACGTACGCAGAAAAGATAGAAATGTTAACCGCGGAGTTAAGCAGTATCCAGATAGCCGAACAAGGAGAAGCAAGCAAAGCAGTTGTGGTACACATGAATGACCAGATGGCACTCAATATATTCAACAATGGATTAAGGGAACCATCAAAAACAACGGTATTCGCAGCTAGACCCAAGAGCCTACTTGAGGCAATACAACTAGCTAGTGAGATAGAAGAAACAGGAGAGAACATGAGAGTACATTACTACGATTCTAGAAGACAACGCCGTTTCCAGAGCAATAACTACAGGAATTACGGAAATCAAAACCAAAACAATAACAACAATAATAACTACGTCAACAATAGAGGTGGCAGCAACAGCAGAGGAACCACTAGTGGCAACAGAGGTAGCTACAACAACAACATAAACCGGCAAAACAGAAATTTCGGAATTAATTACCGTGGGAACAACTACCGTGGAAACAATTTCAGAGGACAAAACACCAACAGAAGAATAAACCAAGTAAACGTGTCGGAAAACGAAGTCAGAGTCCCCGAAGATCAGGCACCACAGGATCACCAACCGAGGGACTCGTAAAAAAAAACCTTCTAATAAAATGCGGAAACAATACACGGATATACAATATAAACAATAGACAAACAAACTTCATCACAATCAACACAGATATAACTCATGGATCAAAAACTTTCTTAATCGACACCGGAGCGAATATATCAATCTTAATACACAAAGAAACAACGGGCAGATCACAACTTACGAGCAATAGATGTCGAATAACGGGCACAACGGACACGGAAACGCATTCGCTAGGCACAGTCATAGCAAATTTAACCTTTGGAAACGAAAAAATACAGCAGGAATTCCACATAGTGGATGACGATCTTCCGATCATAACAGACGGCATACTGGGACGTGACTTCCTGATTAAAAACTCATGCAAAATCGACTATGATCTATTCACCATCTCACTGTACGCAGCGGATAAAGAAATAAGCATACCTATGCAAAGTAAATTACCCTGTAACCAGAATATAAGGATCCCTGCCAGAACACAGATGATCAGAGCCATCGAGCTAAATGTCAATGAGGATAGTGGAATAATGAACGAGGAAATACAACAAGGAGTATTTGTGGCGAACTCCATCGCATCAGCGAAAAGCATCGCACACATACGAATACTGAATACATCTGACCAAGACGTAGTCATCGACAACTATTCCCCAAAAATTGAAAGCTTGAAGGACTTCCACATCATACATAATCTCGAAAAAAAACCGCGGTAGTAAGAAACAAAGGGTAAAGCAACTCCTAGATGAATTAAAACTGAAGATGACTGATGCCCAAGCCAAAAAATCGATAATAGACATATGCAGTGAATTCTCAGATGTATTCCACCTGGATGGAGACAATTTGACGACGAACAATTTCTACCGGCAGAAAATCCATACAACAGATGACAGCCCGGTCTATATCAAGAACTACAGACAACCACAATCACATCTTGAAGATATAAACACACAGATCGATAAACTAATGAAGGACGACATAATAGAACCATCAATAAGCCCATACAACGCACCGTTGTTAATAGTACCCAAGAAAGATACCGGAAAGAAGAAATGGAGACTTGTCGTAGATTTCAGACAGCTCAATAAAAAAGTTATAGATGACAAGTTCCCGCTTACAAGATTAGAAAATGCTCTGGACAACCTAGGAAGAGCAAAGTACTTTTCAACATTAGATCTAACGAGTTCATTCCATCAAATCGAACTGCATCCAGTATCAAGACCGCTAACAGCGTTCTCCTAAAAAAAAAGGCCATTATCACTTCAAACGGCTGCCCTTTGGGTTTAAAATTTCAACAAATAGCTTCCAAAGAATGCTATCAATTGCCCTTGCAGGCTTAGACGGCGAATCATTTCTTTATGTTGACGATATCATAATATTTGGATGTAGTTAGACTACATCCAAATACAATCCACAATGTGAATCTGGTAAAGATATTGCAAAGACTACGGAAATACAACCTCAAACTAAGCCCTCAAAAGTGTGATTTTTTGAGAACGAAAGTCACTTACCTAGGACACCTTATAACTAATGAAGGAATACGAACAGATCCTAAGAAACACGAAACGATAGAAAAATACCCAAAATCTACAGACAAGGAGGAGGTCAAGAGATTTATTGCATTTTGCAATTACTACAGGAGATTCATACCCAAATTCGCAGAAATCGCAAAGCCACTCAATGGCTTAACAAAAAAGGAGGCTTTATTCGCGTGGACTGGCACCTGCCAAGCAGCATTCGACAAACTAAAACGAAAACTAGTTAATCCACCTATATTGAAATACCCAAACTTTGACGAGCGATTCATAGTAACCACTGAGGCATCCAACTACGCACTCGGTGCGGTACTTTCGCAAGGCCAGATCAGAGACGACTTACCCATATCCCCTGCCAGTAGAACGCTCTCCAAACACGAAATAAACAAGCCGGTCATCGAAAAAGAGCTATTAGGAATTCATTGGGCAATCAATTTCTTCTGACCATACCTATTCGGACGGAAATTTACAGTGGTCACAGATCATAGACCACTCGTCAGCCTGTTTACTCACAAAAGACTCGACCTATGTGATTATGATTTTAAGATCATTTATAAACAGGGAAAGATGAACACGAACGCGGATGCCCTATCAAGAATAAAAATAGACTCGGACGCACTGAAAGCTATGTTACCAACTGAAAGTATAAACATACTAACGAGAGCAATGACAAACAAACAAAAGAAGAAAGAGGAAGAAAATAATACGAAAACAGAGACAGCAACAGAACACAGGTTATACACGTGGAACTGCACGTTACTATCGGAGGAACGGGGACTGATAAACTTGAAATTTGAGATAAACACAGAAATGAATGCAGATAGCAGAAAAAAGAAACGAGATTCAGAAATAATTATAACACAAAAAGAAGTAATAATGAGACTTAGCGATAGTCCGCACGCGAGCTTAGGCGCACGTCCGGAGAAGCTAGACATCGAAGGAAGTAATAAAAGAGTCAACACATCACACGGCGAAAATCCACGCATGAATCTAGATTCTTGCCTGGAGAAACTAGTTAGAAATGGATAGGCAAAAAATAGATACTCTGGCACTACGCAACGATAACATAATATTTGAGCATATAAAAAAAAAAATTCAAAGAAATATACAATAAATTAATGAGTAACATAAACCAAATGAAGAAATGGATAAACATAAAAATAATAACATACGAGCCCCCCAAGAAGGTAACCACAAAAGAAGAACAGGAAAGGATATTCAAATTATTCCACGACTCTCCACATGCCGGAGGACACTCAGGAGTAAAACGCACAATCAACAAAATTAAACAAAAATTTATACGGAAAGGACTAAACAAGACTGTCAAAGAATATGTAAACAAGTGCACCAAGTGTGCAATGAACAAGCAAATAAGACACGTAAAAGAGAAATTAACGATAACAGACACCCCTACAAGGAGTTCCGAGACAATATCCTTGGATACGGTAGGACCTCTGACCATGGCAAATGAGTTCAGGTATATCTTAACGATTCAATGTGATCTGACAAAATACATCGAGGCCATACCAATGAGAAATAAAGAAGCACGAACCATAGCGAGAACACTAGTAAGCAACTTCATATTGAACTATGGCAGCTTTAAGACAATTAAAACGGATCTCGGGACGGAATTCGTCAATGAAATATTCAATGGCATACGCGAATTTCTAGAAATTCATCATGCGACATCCACGCCTTATCACCACGAGACCTTGGGCTCGATAGAAAGGAATCATCGGGTCCTTAACGAAAATCTCTTATCATTCGCAAAGAACGACGACTGGGACGAATGGCTCCCATACTTTGTCTTCTGCTACAATACCACACCTCATGTGGACACGACATTTTCACCCTACGAATTAATATTTGGACGACTAGCTAGCTTGCCCAACCAAGAAACATTATACGGAAACAACCCGGTATACAACATAGAAGATTATCTCACGGAGTTCAGATTCAGATTACAACAAGCACACAAAAAGTGCAAAGAATTATTAGAGACTGCAAAAGAAAAACGTAAAGAAGCATATGATAAAAATTCTAATCCCCTAGAATTAAAGGTAGGAAAAAAAGTATGGCTAAAAGTAGGCGCGCGAAAGAAAACCGACCCACCATATAAAGGCCCATTCATAATAAGAGATATTGACGGTTCAAATGCGAAGATACAAATAGATGATAAAATGAAACTAATACATATAAATAGACTAAAGAAATATAACGATTAAACAAAAAAAAGTTCATAACATAATACAAAATATATATTTCAACATAAGATAATGTAACACCTTGTAACGAATAACATACTAGCCTAAGACGAATAAATTTAAAAGAAAATAAATAGGTATTAAGCACTTTAACTACAAATGTAAGAAATAATAAACTGTAAACAACAAATAACGAATAAACCAACAAACAAAAAAAATAAATAAAAATTAGAGATAGAAAATGCATAGAATTAAGAGGATGCACTGACCTTGCACATATCAGACAGATATAGTTAAAAAAAAAAAAAAAAAATTTCATCTTTTCATTATAAAAATTTGTTTTCTTTTCTTGTAGAGGTGGAGGGTGTAGTGAATCTGTAAGACACTGTAAGACATATATTCTAGTGCGCTGAATAAGCCAGCCAATAAAACACTAGAACGTGTGTCAACTCCATTTTTAATTGTTGCGATCAACGCAAGCATTGCACCTCGTAGATAATAGGAGTGTTATGATATAGCGCACATGGCATGACGAATGAACGTGAAACATGAGTATCAACCACGGTCGTATATACAGGTCTGGAAACTGATGTGGTGAGGGTAGACACCTTTTGGGAAGAAAAATTTGGTTGTTGTCGTATTGACCACCAGGTTCGTCATGCTCTCACGGTTTTGTAAGATTGACAAATAAAAATTTATCAAAACCACGGTCGTATGTCAAAACCGAATACGTGTGCGATGCGGGTACGAGTGCTGAACAAATTCAGTGTTTTAAAGTACAAATTAAATATCACGTCAACTTCATCGCCATCGTTTCGTACGGATGCAATAATCCGACTTTTGGTCGTGTCCTGCAAACGAATGGTGCAATTTTTAGTGTTTGAATATTTCGCTTGCAAGTTTAGGCTGGAACGCAGCTGAAGTAATTTTATCGCGTGGCCTTATGCTTTGGGTGGGAGCTCGAGGTGTCGAATTCAGTTGGATCTATATACAAAAGTGTTTGGGAGTCGAATATTTCATTGGTTAGTGGGACGGATTTGAAGTTCAATGTGAGATTAAGTTCTTTCGTTTCATGTACAACATATCTCGACAGCTACATTACTTTGGCTCTTCACTCGGCACGACTTAAATTCGAAATTCAAGCCGCTCGTTACACTTCTACTTGCCGTTACAATCTACAAAGGAGTTTGGCTCGATGGCGTTTTGAACATTTTGTCGGTCGGACCGTGGGCGATGCTGGCCTTCAAAGCACTCGTTACAAGTTTGATTGGTTTTATTTCGCTTCACGTGTACACCGGACTGGCACAAGCTATGGGAATTTGAAGCAGTCGCGTAATACAAGTCTTGTTCGTTTTAATGAAGAGAAAATACTTATATTAAATATATATAATAATAATTCATAAAGAAATTTGGGTAATTTCCAATGTAATCACATTTATTTTTTATTTTACATTTTATCTTGAAAGAAATCCGTCCGGTATTGTCGTCATCGAACAAACGGAATGCCTTCAGGATTTTCTCCTTGGCATCTTTTTCTGCCTTTTTTAGCGACATCAGCTGCAGAAAGTCGCCAAACAAGAGCTTTCCCGTGCCGTTCTTGTCGATTTCGGCCGTCATACGTTTGGTTTCTTCCTTTTTCGTCGGATAGTTCCAATTTTGGGCCGGACCTCTTGCGATCCGGGGTCGTTGCTTGAATGGATTTTTGTGGTCGCCGATGAGGTAATCGATTCCGTGTTCGAGCCCTGCAAGAAGACACCAAATTTGATTTCGGTTCTAAAAAAAATAAAAATTCGTGTTATTTATATTTAGATGTGTTTTTCTTTTACCTTTTTTACGCCGCAGCAACTCCAGCTGGGGCAGAACCGACACCGGATCCAATGCTGGTGATCAATTCCATGACATTGACACCTTCCTGGGCCTTGGCCAAAAGACCGGGCCAGTAGGGCTCGACTTCAACATTGACGGCCTTCAAGATGGTCGAGATTTTTTCACCCTGCAAGAGGAATATTAAAACATTAAAAACCGCACCATTCGTTTGCAGGGCACGACCGAAAGTCGGATTATTGTATCCGTACGAAACGATGGCGATGAAGTTGACGTGATTCTTAATTTGTACTTACTTTCAAACACTGAATTTGTTCAGCACTCGTACCCGCATCGCACACGTATTCGGTTTTGACATACGACCGTGGTTTTGACAAATTTTTATTTGTCAATCTTACAAAACCGTGAGAGCATGACGAACCTGGTGGTCAATACGACAACAACCAAATTTTTCTTCCCAAAAGGTGTCTACCCCCACCACAAAATATTGCATTGAGTTTCCAGACCTGTATGTACGACCGTGGTATCAACATATATTATGTTTCACATTCATACGATCGGTCCGGCACAATTATCGAAGAGTGCATCGTAAACATATACGATAAAGTTGTGACCGCAATATTCTCACAAGTCATTAATGTTGACATATTGTAGAATTTATTGGGTCATAGCTTATGCAATGCACTCTAGAATTTTGTGCAGTACATGTGAGTTTCTGGGTCATAAATTATGCAGGTCAGTACAGTGCTTTAGTATGTAAGAGTGTTACTATATAAGTTAAGGATTTTTGAAAATAAAGTTAATTCTATTCACACCGTTACTCTGCGCGTTTTAATTTCACCATTAGAGCTGGATCAGGCTTAATTGCATTCCACTCTTTTGGCCACGTTTATAGAAATACATTAATCCAAAGCAACGTCAAACATAGTTCACGTCACCGCGCGCGAGATAGCAATGCCCTTAAATCACTCGTGCAGAATGTCCATCGTGACATGCACTGTGTGGCCCGTAGCGCCGCCCTGTTGGAACCACATGTCGTCGGTATGCATATCATCCAGTTTAGGCCACAAGAAGTGTATCTCGTGTGGATTGGTATCGTCCCAAATCCGACAATTTTGGTTGTTCACACATCTAACGCTTTTCGAACGGAGCTCTGATTTTGAAAATAAAATTTAATGATTTGCACACGTTGTTCAACGCTATAACCTTCCATGGCGATTTGCCATTCACTACTGAACAATTCACAACAAATTCGATGGATGTTGCTTTAACAACATGGCCGCTATAACCAAACAAATTTCGAGCGTTCCTATTGAAACACCACCACTTGTGACGATGGAAACTGTGAATGTGTATTGTGCATTGTTTTGGTTGTACATATTTTTCGTTTTGCTTGAGATTAGGTAGCGTTATTATTGTTATGCTTTATGTACTAGAATTGTATGGATACACTAAATCACATCATTCGCTAGTTATATATGAAAAAATATAAGATTGAGGATCTTTTTATATGAGAAAAGCGATGCACGAAATTGGCCCATCAACGAACATAGCCTTACAAATATTAAACTTATTCACACAAATTTCAACTTCCTATGTCAAAACGATTCCGGTTTATTGCTTCTCACTTGATTTAGACTTTATTGATAAAAATAAATGAAAAATAATATATCTTAATTTTTTCGTTCTTCTTTTAATGCGATTCAAACCTTTGGGCTTAGGCTAAAATTAAGCACGATATTAAACTACTCAATTCAAGCGCGAACACAAAAGAAATTTTCGGAGCGGATTTCAGATTTTGAAGGACGTTTTCAGAAAACCAGTTAAACATGGTTTAATTGGTTTTCAGAAATCTAATTAAACATGATTAATATATCACCCAACAAATTTTTTGCATGTAAGAGGTAAGTCGGACCTACCTACCTTTTAATTCCAAAATCCTATTGTAAACAGTTTTTAAGATATGAGGCGTGATTTTAAAGAACAACTTTAACTTGATAACTTCCATACTCCGTCGCCCTACCTACCTAAAAAGTCTTATATTCAGCGAAATCCTCTTGTCTAACTGGTGTATTTGGTTCGTGGAATCTAAAGTTTTCAATCCCCACCCCCGCTCGAACCTCCACCAATTTTATTTGTCATACATTCTCCTAGTTTACTTACAAACAATCAATCATCAAGTTTGTGGTATAAACCGTTCAGGAGATATGGATTTTAGAATGTCTCGATCCCTGTTTTTAATCATTTCGAACACATTTTTCGCCTACTACTACCCTTCAAGGAGTTATAGCCATATGGGTTCAGAAGTAATAAAACTTGCTTTTCGGTTATGCTAAATTATAAATTTATTCTTTACGAAAACATTCACTTTCACTCAATTCACTTAATTATCACAAATTCCATTTTTAAAATTATAAAATAGGATTTTAAACTGTTAACGTTGATTGCAATCGAAAACTTTTAAGTATCACCGAAACTCAGAACAGACGTGTTGTCGGTTTGCTGGTTTTAATGAGAAGAAGGAAGAAACTCAATCCGCGAACTCAATACGCGGATATGCTTTTTTAAATGTGAATATGCTAACAATTTTGTGTCGACATTTATCATATTTGTTGAAGTTGCTACAGAGTCACCATTTAAGAGAGTGTACCAAATCTACCCACAAAAAAAATTTATATTTAATAAAAAAAAAATTTTTTGTTTTCAGGTCTACTATAGTCCTAAAACGTAACGAATACTTTTTTCAGGGTAGCAATTTTTAAAATCAAACAATAAATTTACGAAACATACATGTGCGCGTGTCGCAACGGATACGAATGGCGTCATATACATATATGGAGCGACTGCGTTAAATTTTGTCCCCTTCTTGGCTACAACTCAAGCATTTAGATCTAGTGGGTCATAAAGTTTTTTCGAATGTCAGAGCTTTTACGGCCGAGTATTTGTTTTTATTTTAGATCTTTCTCTGTAAATAGACTTTGTCACACGGATCTGAAAACTCGATATGCTGTATCAAGTTTATTCGCAATTTTTCGATAAATGTGTTTTTTTGTGAGTAATTAGTACATATATAATAAAGTCAATCACCATCAACAATCAACTTTAGACTCGCGATGTTAAGAACATTTTTGTAGATTAAAAGATAAACTTTATAATTATATGAAAAGTTATCTAAATTATATTGAGTTCTAGATGTTTTTAAGCATAAACAAAAGTCTTAATTTCATGCGTATTATTAGATATACGAAGCTTAGATATACGCTATTTTTTAGAGCTACTATTATGTTTATTTGTACTTTTTTCATCATGTTGCTTAGCTCCCCACAATCTTAACAGAAATTGTCTTAGCTAGTCACTTCTTTCCAAAGCAAGTGAAGGTTTGATTAAAATAGTGCGGTAGTTTATGAGTTAAATCTTTAATAATATAAACAACAAGAATTATCACATTAGACATACAGCTATACACAAATTTATTCGTGAACCATTCAAAATTTTATTCGAAACAGCGTAAATGTGGTATTTAAAAAAATGAATAATTATGATTAAACATTTTAAAAGCTTCCCTTATGTCTTTTAATAAAATTCTCAATAAAAATAATATTTGACATATTTTATATTTTAAAATAAATTATCAGTGCTCCAACTACTAATTTATGCAACACAAAATTACTCGTACACCTGGCAACACGAACTTATCTATGAACGCAATGATAACGGAATATGAAATTATTTCACTTCTCTACCAGTTTACAGTGCAGTTAACGTTTGCAGTCCATATTTAAAGTGAAAGAAGTATATTTATCGTTTTTTAAAATGATTTATTTAAAAAATGGGTCGAAAATCAACTTCAACTTCTGAGCAAAAATAATAATTAAGCTTATTTGTGAAGGAAAATCTTTGCGATAAACAGGACGTATTGTAGGTAGGAGTCATACAACAATTCAAAGTATTGTAAGTAAATACAAACATGAAGGAACACTCCTAAATAAGGAAGGTTATGGGAGAAAAAAAATACTTTCGGACCATAATGAACGTGTTATAGTATGAAAAGTGAAACAAAATCCGAGTCTAAATATTAGGAATCTTACTGAAGATGTGGCCCAAATAATCCAAAAACCTATTTCTTCTGAAACTGTAAAAAGGACATTGAGGAAGTTTGGTTTAAATGGTCAAGTAGCTCGCCAGAAGCCATTAGTATCAAAGGTCAATAGGAAAAAGAGAATTGAATTTGCCAAAAAATATTTAAATAAAGGTACTGACTTTTGGCAAAAAATTATTTTCACAGACGAAAGTAAATTTAATGTTTTTGGTCTTGATGGAAGGCAATTTGTGTGGAGAAGGCGTAATACGGAAATGTAAAAAGGATATTTGTGCTCAACAGTAAAGCGATGATGTGATGATTTGGGGCATTATGTTCGCCGCTGGAGTGGGCGATATGGAATTTATTGACATGACAATGGATAAAATTATGTACTTAAATATTTTGAAAAGAAACTAAAAACAAACTGCGCGAGATATTTGGATAGAAACCCATTATTACTTTCAGCAAGATAACGATCCCAAACACAGCGATTGTTATTAAAGAATAGTTACTTTATAATGTAAAAATTCAATTACGTACGACACCCCATTGAGCATTTGTGGGCATATTTGGGACGTCGGTTAAGGAAAAAAACATACTGCAGTCACGATCGGCTGCAAGCCAATCGTATAATACTCTAGATGAATACTGAACTCCGATTTATATTGTAGTTGGGGATAAAGTAGAATTACGTGTGTGTATGTTGTATGTCCTTTATTACTGTCATTAGATTGCTACTCAAAACTAAAAGACAATATTCAGTGTTTAATTCTATTTCTTGAACTGGGTAAGTCATCGAAAAAAAATGTCCTTTTTGAAGGACTTTCACATTGGAGGTGCAGGAAGGACTCACTCCATTTCTTACATATTTATCCTATTCCTTGGAACCATTTAAAATTGAACGTGTACAAAATTTCAAATTCGTAGCTTGAAGCGTTCAAAAGTTATCGAAAAATATTGTTGAACACGTGTCTTAAGGACATTTTGTATGGCAGCTAGCAGAAGGAGTAAACGGATTTCGCTGATTAGTAAACTCGAACTTCGTTTTTACTCAAAACTAATTTGTACAAAATTTCCAGTTCATAGCTAAAAGATTACTTGAGGTATATTAAGTTCCGTAAATTAAGTGATGACGTTTTGACAGGATATTTGTATGGCAGCTACACGAAGGACTAATAGGATTTTCGTCATAATCATGCATTTAGCTCCAACTATTGGAAAAATAACACATACAAAATTTCAAGGTCGTAGCTTAAACCCTTCTGAAGTTATCGGCCAATATTCCTAAAGACGTGTTTTAAGGACATTTTGTACGGCAGCTACCAGAAGGAGTAAAAGGATTTCGCTGACTAGTAAAGTCAAACTTTCTTTTCACTCAAAACTAATTTGTACAAAATTCCGAGTTCGTAGCTAAAAGATTACTTGAGTTATAGTGGGTTTTGTAAATTAAGTGAATACATTTTGGCAGGATATTTGTATGGCAGCTACACGAAGGACTAACAGGATTTTCTTCATAATCATATATTTAGCTCCAACTATTGGAAAAATAACACGTACAAAATTTCAATGTCGTAGCTTAAACCCTTCTGAAGTTATCGACCAATATTCTTGAAAACGTGTTTTAAGGACATTTTGTATGGCAGCTACCCGAAGGAGTAGGACGATTGTGCCCGTTAACGAACTTAGCCTTACAAATTCAACCAAACCTCCAGATTCAAAATTTCAAGATCCTAGGTGAAGGCGTTCTTGAGTTATCGTGTTCACGGACAGACGGACGGACGGACGGACGGACGGACGGACGGACGGACGGACGTCAAGCGGATTTGAGGTTTTTGGCCACAAATAAACAAAAAATAATATATAACTTTTTTTCGTCCGTGGCTTGGTTCTATGCGTTACAAACTTTTGGGCTGGATTAAACTTATAATACTCTATATGATTTCATCTAGAGTATAAAAACTGAGCTCAAAGAGCATATTATTCGAGAATGGGAGACTATACTGTCATCAGTGACCCAGAGACTTGTGGGATCAATGCCAAGGCGATTAAAAACAGTGCTAGATGCTAAGGGCTATCCAACGAAGTACTAAATTTTAAACAATAATTGTATTTCTAACTTATATTGTAAATTCAATAAAGTGTACGAATAATTTTGTTGAGTAATATTTTATAAGAATATGTTTTTGTTTCCAAATTCTAATTAAAGAAGCACAACAATTTTTATTTTCTTATATCATCGTAAAGAACATAATACACAGTCTCCAATTATTACTAATGAATTTTTATTTTTATATATCCTATTGCCTTACTGACATTATCAATTTTGTTTGCTTGGCGTACGAATAATTTTGTGTATACCTGTATGCATCCGCTGACTTTTTTTAAAAAAAAAAGTACTGAGTACTGTACATATTCATGATCCAATCTGTGCAGTGCTGCATGTAGTAGCATTGCCCACATATGATTTGCATGATCCATGATCCAATCAATGTATTGCAGTAAATATTCCGGCAGGCAGTAACTCAAATTCTGCTCTCTGTGCAAATTTTGTATAGCGCTGCGTAAGGCCAGCCAACAGTCAAATAAAAAACATTCTAAACTAATCGAATTTTCCTGGAGGGAAGAGTAGAAAATTTGAATTTTCACAGTTTTCGATCAGAGTAACATTGACTAATATTTTAATTTGATGTGACATGCAGCGATGAATTGATTGGATCATGGAAAAAATTTCACTACCCTTCAATGCAGTAAGAATGCAGTGCTGCATTGATTGGATCACGGGCTTTAAGAGCTGTACACATTACACACGGTCGAACGAATTTTTCGATATGACTTTTCGTTTTTCGGGTTATTGTGAACTCTTTAGTTATTGAAAAATTGGTTATAATCGTCACGATCGGCTGCAAGCCAATCGTATGATACTCTAGATGAAATACTGAACTGCGATTTATATTTTAGTTGGGAATATATCAAAATAATGAGGAGTGCACATAGAATTATTGCATGTCCTTTTACTTATAGGTAGAAACTCTTGTATAGTGGCTACTCGTGGGTTGGTTAAACGATTTCTTGAGTTATAGTGAATTCCATAAATTAAGTTAGGACATTTTACAAAATTTTTGTATGGCAACTACATGAAGGACTTATGGGATATTTTTCATATTAATACCTTCAGCTGCGACTATTATAAAATCAACGTATACAAAATTTCAAAATCGTAACTTAAAGCGTTCTAAAGTTATCGTTCAATATTGGTGAACACGTGTTGTAAGGACTTTTATATGGCAGCTACCCGAAGGAGTGATGGAGGGGGTATCTGGTCGGGATATTTCACTTTACATTGACAGCCAGGCGGCTTTAAATGCATTGGAATCGGCGACTATTAAATCCCAGCTAGTAAAGCGCTGTCGAGAAGTGCTTAAGGCACTTTGTAGTCAGAATAGAGTACGACTATGCTGGGTACCAGGGCATAGTGACGTACCAGGCAACGAACAGGCCGATGAGCTGGCGATACTAGGATCGGCGTCGGAAGGGATGGTAGAGGAGGTGGTTAATCCGCCATTAAACGGAATTAAAGCACGTATCAGGGATTGTGCAGCGGACGCAGTGAACTCTAGATGGGAGGCGCTAACGAGCTGCAGGACTTCTAGGGCACTGTGGCCAAGGTTGGACAGGCGAAAGACTAGGGAGATATTGACATGGAGTAGGGGAAGTCTGCGGCTACTTGTCGGAATACTGACGGGGCACTGCCTGCTAGGGAAGCATGCTATGCGTATGGGGATCGCTGACTCTGACGTGTGCAGGTACTGCCTTGACCTATATGCTGAGGAGGACATCACCCACATTTTGTGTGAGTGTCAGGCGGTTGCAAGGAGGCGACTGAGGTGGCTGGGCAGTCTTTTCTTTGAGAATTTGGAAGACCTGAGGTCAATAGGGCATGATAAGCTAGTCAAGTTCGTTAGGGATCTGGGTTGTTTAGGGGATGTTTAGTGACCTACGAGGTTCTGAAGGGATCGCTATGGGCCCATTTGGTGCCTAGTGTGCGCGGTGGCGGAGCGCTTCGCCCCTTCTTAAAAGCTAAAACTAAAACTACCCGAAGGAGTAGACGGATGGCTCTAATTAATGAACTCAGTCTTGCTTTTGATATAAAACTAATTCCTGTAACATTTTGAATCCCTGCTTTAACTCGTACTAGAGTTATAGTGGATTCTACTTTTGTATGCTGCTACACGAAGGACTCATTCGATTTGCATCATATTCGTAACTTTCGCTTTAAACATTGTAAACTTTAAGTATGCAAAATTTCAAGTTCCTAGCTTGAAGCATTCGAGCAATTTGTGAATACGTGTTTTAAGGACTCTTGTATATATGGTACCCGAAGGAGTGGAATGATATCGCCCATTAACGAACTTAGCCTTACTTTTTTTATTTTACAGGTAGTGACAAAATTTCAACTTCCTAGGCCAACACCTTCTTGAGTTATCGTGCAAACGGACGGACGGACATCAACGGATTTGCGGTTTTTGGCCACAACTGAAATTAAATACAACTTTTTTTCGTCCGAGACTCGGTTCTAAGAGTTACAAACTTTTCGGGATGGATTAAACTTATAATATATGATTTCATCTAGAGTATAAAAATGTCCGTTCGTCATACTAATATTTTTAGTCATGCAACGGATTAATTTGTCTTTTTATTATTAACTAGCCGCGTCTCGCGGCTACGCTCACGTTTGTTCGGTGCTATTCAATCCTTACTCCCGCTGCTTCCATTTCTCCCGTTGCTTCCATTTCTCCCGTTGCTCCCATTTCTTCCGTTGCTCCCGTTGCTTCCATTTCTCCCCTTTACTTTCGTTGCTCCGTTACTCCATCATCTTTCTACCATCCTCCATCCTCCATCTTCTATCCATCATCCCCCATCCACCATCCTCCATTTTCCATCCTCCATCCTCCATCCACTATCCTCTATCTCCTATCCAACATCCATCGTCTTTACCATTTAGTAATAGGAACGCATACGGGACAAACAAACAAACAATTAGAGCTAAAATCGCGAAAAAATGAAAAATATCGAATAAACAATTGGTTTTGATTGGATCGGCAACAAACTTTACAGGAACCAGGGTTGCCAGATAGTTGGCTGCAGAACCCGCCGAATGAACTGATGAAATAGCCCAAAACCCGCACGAAGACTTGTAGCCCAAATACCGCGCTCAACTTTGAAATTTATCAGACCTACTTAAATGTGTTGAACATAATTGCGATTCCGACGACAAAATGCGCTCCAGAATTCTTAAGAAACACTGTAATGTAAATATGTGTGTGAATATATATTCGCATTTATCACAATTTTAAAAGTCTTCTCTAAAAATATTAGGTGCAATAATCAAATTATTCATGAAAAATAATTTGTAATTTTCATAATTGAATGGGATCAAAATCTGCAGTGAATTATCCTACATGAAACTTATCAGGCAAAAATAAAATATGGCTTTTTGCTTTTATGAATAATAATATATACGAGTATTAGTTTATGTTACAAGATACACATTAATATATAATAATGTAAGCATCTCATAATCACCTTCGCCTAAGCGATCAGATCCTGAGTCTAAAGAAGATCAAGCCGCCTCCCGATTAGCGTCATACAATGTTGCGAGCTTGAGGTTCCCCGGGATTTCAAGTAAAACACAGTTCGATTTCATTTACAACTTGATCGCTGTTATCGATGAAAATCACTTTAAAAATACACTTTCGCCTAGAACTGATCGTCGTTTCATTCTCGCAACAGAAAAACATATCCACGGGCTCTGCAACGCTTATATACTGCATGTGGTGAGCCGGGAGATTTCCAGCATATTCGGTTGTTTGTGTGGAATGCGCATGAAGTAACTATTACATGCGAGAAATGTCTAGAATATGCGAGAAGTACATGGACCTCTCTACGATATTACAGGGTTGTTGTTTTTCTTTGGAAACTTTAATACCAATAATAAGTGAGTTGTTCACATTGCCAGAAGAGTACACATGTAATAATAACTTTAGTTTTTGCAACACATGTCTGTAACCAAAGATATTAGAATCTCTTTATATAAGATGTCCCAACCAATATAAAATCAATCAATAAAGCTTTACGATTGGCGACCAAACTCTGGCGGCTATTAGAGCTTTTTATACTAATATTTGTAGTCCACTGTAAACATGAATACGAAAGCTCTGTTTTGTATTGTTTGGAAAGTCAACGTCACCGATTCCGAAATCGGTAAATTTGAAAAAAACATGATCTTTACATTTATTTGTCATTATTAACTAGTTATGGAAGGCGAAAAACCGCAAGAAATAATTGAAAAAAATTTAAGTTTAATATTTAACATCGGGTTAAACATTCATAGTCTTATTTGCGATCAGGGTTTTAATAATAAAAAGTGTGTAACTTTTTTTCCTTTCACTCCCGGTTGAGCTGCAGAGACGGGCGTGGCGAAGGTATTGGGTACCAGCAAAACTAAATGTCACAGGACAACAGTACTTGGGCGCGATTTTGCGTAAAATGTTGACAACCTGTCTCAATCGGCGTCAGATCAGCCAGCCTCACTCCTCGACAGTCCAGTGGCAAAAAAGGCTTCGGTCATCGAGTTCCATTTCAAGGAAACCTCGTTTCCTGCAAACACTCACTCGTTCTCTATACCAGCATTGCAGTATTTGGTCCAATTGGCCTAATGTTGGTACTGATTTTCTTAAATAAAGTTCCATAGCCCTCTAATTAATGGATGCGCCAACGCTGCTCCTTACTCAGGTTTTCGGGCTGAATTCTGCGCGGGTCGGTTCTCAGGTGTTGGTAACGTTACCGTGTTTTTAAACGCTGACCTTCAACCGCTCAAGTTCGCGTGCCAATTCTTCCTCTCAGCAAAAGAAATACTTCAAAATGAAAAAAAAACTAATTTATTGAGCCAAACGTAAAGCAAATTACCTTAGCAGCCGTCCGCACGTGAAACCCATCTTCCCGGGTACCATATTCGAGCCTTGCGGGCCTTCACTATTCTAAACGTAACAAGTGTTTTAAACTAATGAAAATTTCTAAAGAAACACCTTTTTTAATGTTTGTTATGCCATGACCATCGGCGAGAAGTCTTAGATTTTATGTTGTTGGTTCTTCTGAGCAAGAATTGTTCATGGAAAACGAAAGAGTCAACAAATTTAAAAAGAAATTCTAGACTGAGAATATTACTGTCATATAGAAGTCCTTCAAAGACGTGTGTAGATATCTGTTGCTACAAGGGCTTCTCCTTGTAATCTTACGAAAAGGTTCTAAGTTACTCTGCTGTTCAGTGTAGAATACGATCTTTATTACAAAAGCTTAGACTTAAATACAATTCGGAGCTGCATACATGACATGCTAGCCCATATTTCATGTTTACAATTTGGAAATAATGACAATGTACGGAAATAGCAAAATAAATTTACGGAAATGAATAAATTGCATTTTATGCTTATGAAAGTTAAGAATTATGCCAAGCACATAAAAACTAGCCCATAAGCATAAAATGCCAATATACTAAATAATGCCAAGTGAATTTGATTATGCAATTAATTTTAGATTTGATGCGACGCAGCAACAATATCTTCAGTATGCTTCGGCCAGGAACTTGAAGTCTTTGAAAAAGGAAGGTTTTATAGGTTTAGTGATTTGCCATCTACCTACAGGTTGAGAAATACTGGCATGTTTAGCTATCGTTTGGTGGCTACTTGAAAGAGAAGGTCATTATTCGCATTTTTAATTCAGTACGTAGATATTTTGGTATATCACTGATTGAAAAATTTGTATTTTGAGGATTTTTTTTGTATGGCAGCTAACTAAGGGAGTGAACCGATTTGGCCATTGAACCTAGCCCTGCAAATTTGAGCAAATATTCAGATTCTCAATTCGTGTGTTCGGAAAAGAAGATTTGGGGTAATTGGCTACAATTGAACAAAACTACTATAAACACCAAATTTTCATAGGCCGAGCAGAACAATTCATTCTTGTAATTTATCTAATGAATTAAATGATGATAGAAACGCTGGTTTCATTCGGACGTAGAATTTTTAGAACATTCCAGGAAATGAACAAAAATATCGCGAAATTTAATGCCGCGTTTCCACTATCGCCTCCATGTGCGTAGGGCATGTGCGATGAGCGCGAATGTCTAGGCGATAGTGGAAACCCTACATCGTGCTCTAAGCACATCCCTTTGATATGCGTCCAAACACCGCCATCGACGCAAATGTAAGCGATTCTCGATTTGAGTTGCAAACTAACGCGAATGTGCCGTTTCCGCTTACGCATACGCGCTAGTTCGCACATGAAGGCGTAAGTGGAAACGCGGCATAACGATTATCATGTTGAACTAGCACTATGAATATTACCGCCATACGCCTCATATTCACATATTTATATAGCTAAAAATGATGTCCCATTGACACCATTGACAATCCGATACAAAAAACCTGCCTTTGATTGATTATTTTTTGTTAGTTGGCGAGCTTTCACTCCAACATACAGTGAGTTACAACATAAATTCTAAAACGTTGCAATAGCCAACGGAGTTGGGTCGCCAATCTAAAGCTCTTCAAATTGATATTTACATGCTTGGGACATCTTATAGTTTCTACTGTCTTTGCTGTAACCCACCAATCAAACAAAAATAATGCTTAATAAATTATGAAAAAATGGATATAATGAACCGATTCTGAATGAACTTTAGTTTGCAAACACCAGATATCGTGTGAAGTATTATTTTTCATTAGAGAGAACCGAACATTTAGTGGCAACAGGATTTGTAGTTGACATAGTTTACCAACGTTGTATTTGAGCCGGTAACACTAGCAGATTTAACCCAAGACACAACTAAAATTCAGTTTCCTAATTTTTATATTTCTATTTTTTCCTCGTAAATCGGCTCTGTTGTAAACTAGCAAACTAACACAATTTGCGTTGGCCGAATAGCCCAAAAAGCTGTAAGTAGCTTTTTGAAATTTGTACCCGCGAATTGAATATTTAAATAGCCCAAATCGCGGTAAATAGCTCAATCTGGCGACCTTAACAGGAACCATCCCGGGACTATTCTACATGTTCCCTGAAAATTTGATCAAAATCGGTTGAGCGGCTTAGGAGTTTATAGGGAACATACATACATACATACATTCTCTTTTATATATACAGATTAAAACTAATAATTCGTAGAGATTTTCTTTTATGGTACTCTTGAAAATGTTATAATTAACGATCATAACTAATTTTTCAATAACCAATATAATAACTTTTTAGTTATTGAAAAATTGGTTATAACCATTAATAGAAAATGTTATAATTAACGATCATAACTAATTTTTCAATAACCAATATAATAACTTTTTAGTTATTGAAAAATTGGTTATAACCATTAATAGAAAATGTTATAATTAACGATCATAACTAATTTTTCAATAATGTCTGATACATTAAATCAAAAAAGAACCAATGTCCAAAGTTTTCTGACAAGCATTGTAAAAACGGGTATGTACAGTAATTCAAAGGTTGTAAAAATGCGCTTTGCATTTTTTTGTTCTGTTCGCTTTTTGATTTCCGCTAGTGCTGTCGTTATAACTCTCCACAAAATGTTTTCTAAATCATCTTACTATTTCAAATGGTCCTTCCTACAGTGGACTTAAGGCTCCTTTCACTCTGCCTATTCGAACGAAGACATGTGTGCAGGTGTCTAAAGTTTTGGGTATATGTGTTTCTGTATCGGACGCGATCCTTGGTTCGGTTGTTCTAAGGTTCCTCATATTTTGTCTTAATTTTTATATGAATCCATCTTTAAAACAATTTTCGCTTGAATTGGTATCGTGTAGAAATTCGCCTGGTTTGCAATAAAGAACATTTTTTGAACATTGATTTTGATTTTTTTTCGTTTTCGGTCTGGAGTACTTAAATTTTCAGTTCGTTTCGTTTTTTGCTTTAAAAGTACTCATATCGCAAATTAATGCTTCCTAAAAAATATTAGGAAGCCAACATTTTGGTGCCTAAACCCGGGAATCGGGAAGTAATCACGTCGTTTATCCGTTTGATTTCGCTATCGCTCGCATTCCGCAACCGCAACTATATCCATTGGAAATATTATATTTAGATGTTCAGTTACCTCTACTAAATACAGTCCCCTTCAGATTTTCTCGTCGTTTTTTCGGAAAATATTCAAAAATTCGAACGCATCGATTTCGCGAGCGTTTCAATCGGATCCGTGTCGCGGACTTCTTGCTATCGTTGCGAGTGGCATATTCTGCAAATTGTCGCTAACGAGTGCATCGCAAAGGCGGCAATTTCCTCAGTAATTTGTGGATGCAAGGTGTTTTAGCGGGAGGCGCGTGTAATAACTACTTTCTTGCTCCGTAACGCTTCCTGAACAAAACTAGAAAGCCAAGGAAGAACATATATACGCAACGGTACCTTTTAGATCCTGAGTGCACCTTTTCGCGATATTGGTGGACAATCTGGACATCCCATTCAGAAGGATGAACTTCTCGTTACGCTTCGCCTACAGAGGCCAGCTTACTAAGCTGACGAAAAGTGCTGATGATTATTTATCATCGGAAGAGGCGCAGGTATGCATTTTGAATATTAAGTTTCTTGATTCCACAGAAGATGAACTGACCACTTTGCTCGACCGGCTCAAAACGTTGCAAGGAAATCTGAGAAAAGCGAATGTTGAGGTCGAATCGGCCATTAAACGTGAAGAATATGAAAAGGAATATGACACAATAGCCGAATATGAAGACAAGGCGGTGACTATGATTTCGCGCATAAGTCAAGTCAAGGCGATGAGAGCACATCACATGAACGTCCAGTTGAAAAAATTAATTTAAAGCTGCCAAAGCTTCACCTCAAGAGGTTCAATGGTGATCCGAACGAATGGCAGCCATTTTGGGAGCATTTCCGTACTGCCATTCATGAGAACCGAACACTATCCGGTACGGAAAAATTCAGCTATCTTCAATCAGTGCTATCTGGTCCCGCTGAAGAGACAATCTCGGGATTTGTACCTAGCGAAGCATGTTATGACTTGGCTATAGGATTACTCAAAGAAGAATTCGGCAACATTAAAAGATTGGTTGACCGAACCGTGCGAAAAACGACGCGATGACGCTTAAGCCAGTTGTTTTAGAAGCTGATCCTATAGGGCTCCGAAAACTCTACACCGACGTAGTAACCTCGTCAAGGCCACTTACCGCACTTGGAGTGCCTTCTACTCACTACTTCGTGATGCTTAAGGCCATTTTGCTGAAAACGATTTCCGTCAAGCTACGAGTGAGTTTCTTTAGAATGTATAATGATGGTGACTTTCAGTCTGGTGACTCTCCTAGCAAAGGCAACTGCGACAACAGTTCGATCTCAGACTCTTCTATCGAATTTAAAGGCGACAGTCAGGTTGAAGCTCTGATCAGGTTCTTAAAAAAGGAAACGGAATCCTTGGAAAGATCAGCTTTTGAAACTTCGAGCTTCAAGAATGATCCCCGCTATGGTCAGCCCGAAAAGGTCCATTCGGAAGTAAGACAGGCATATAGAAACCACTGAAGCCGTAAACTGCCCGTTTTGTAAGCAAGCTGCCCATTCCGCTTTCAAATGCTCTTCATTTCTGGCAAAAACGCCACCGGAAAGATTTAAAATAGTAAAGTCTCTCGAATTATGTCTGAATTGCTGGAAGGGAGGCCACATGGCTCGAAGCTGTCGATCTCGCATGTGTCAACACTGCTCAAAGGCACACCACACATTACTGCACATGGCTCTCGTCAAGAATCGGTCCTCAGTAGTACAAGCGCCCAACGAAGCCGACGAACTACAGCCGTCCAACGAATCTTCCTCAGATGCTTTTGTGAAAGTCAACGCTGGAATACCAACTTTAACTAGCATTTTGATTAGCGAACCCAGTTCCTCGTTTGTGGTAGCAACCCAAGCCCGCAATTCCGTTTCACATGAAACTCAAAAGAAATGTTTTTGCATCATCCTCGCTACAGTTTTGGTTGACATCAAAGGCCCAAAATGTCACCACATGACTTGTCGCGCCCTACTCGACTCAGCAGCGGAATCAAACTTTATCACGCAACGTCTCGTTCAGCAGCTCAATTTACCTCGCATCGCGACCAACACGTCAATCACTGGAATAGGAGCTATCTCTACTACCTGCAAGTACAAAACTGAATTCCTCATGAAGTCAAGAACGATTCCATATACTGATAAACTCGAAGCCTTCGTTATACCTAGCATATCTGAACATTTGACTTCTCAATTACCGAACAATATCCAATTAGCTGATCCTGCCTTCAACATGCCTCAGAGAGTAGATCTACTGATTGGTGCTAGTTCGTTTTTCGAATTACTCTCCGTTGGCCAAATCAAGCTTATTGGTCACCCCTCAGCAGTTCTTCAAAAGATGCAGCTCGGTGGATAATTTCGGGACGTGTGGCACAAAACAGCACTCAATCGTCTTCTTTCGTAACAACACAACCACCATGCGCTGCACATGACAGTCTCGACCACCTAGTTCAAAAATGTTGGGAACTTGAGAGTTTTTCTAGTATCAGCAAGACCACTTCAGAGGAGGACACTGCGTGTGAAAATTTTTTTATGAAAACATTCTCGGACAGCTGAGGGGCGATTTGTGGTTCGCCTTCCTTTTCGTCAATCACCAGCGAAGCTTGGAGAATCCCACGACATTGCCGCAAAGCGATTTTTTAACATAGAAAGAAGGCTGGAAAGATCTCAAGAACTCAAGCATGCCTACACCCAATTCATCAACGAATATATCGATTTAAATCACATGGAAGAAATCGCCTCGAAGGAAATAATTGTTCCATCATACTTCTCGCCGCACCACCCCGTTGTAAAGCTCGACAGCAGCACCACCAAACTTCGCGTCGTCTTCGATGGATCCTGTAAAACCTCGTCAAGAAAATCATTGAATGACCTGGGCCCACCATACAAGATGATTTGTTCACGCTAATTTTGCGATTTCGACTCCACGCTTACGCTTTAACAGCAGACATCACAAAGATGTATCGTCAAATACGAGTCGATCCAATTCGTACCTTTCGGCTCTCTACAGTAACCTCAGATCACATCATCAGCTGCATATTAGCCATAAGCATGAACCAGCTTGCATTAGAAAATTCAGTCAACTTCCCGATAGGATCGAGGAACGTCCTAAAAAAAACTTCTACGTAGACAATTCAATGACTTGCAGACACACTCTCCGAGCTAAACAAAATTAAAGAAGAAGTCCAATCGCTCTTACTACTCGGTGCTTTTCCACTGCGCAAATGGTGCTCTAACAATGAATTCATTCTACAAAAGATTAACGAAGATGATAAGGAAAAATTAGTATTCATCAACGATCACGTGATTAAAACCCTTGGGTTGTATTGGAACCCCAGCACGGATATGTATTCATTCGTTACCAACGACATAAACATAGAGAACGGCACAGAAAAGAGGGATTTTATCTCAGACGGCCAAGCTATTCGACCCTCTGGGTTTCCTCAATCCAGTCATTGTTACCGCCAAGCTCTTTATTCAACGTTTGTGGGCCATGAAATTACATTGGGACGAGAGAATGCCAATGCACTTAGAAATGGAGTGGATCACCTTTGTAAAAGGTCTACAGGCACTCGAAGCCATTCGTATCACTCGGCGCATGCTTCATCTTCAAGGAAGAGTACAGCTACATGGCTTTTGCAATGCAAGTCTCAAGGCGTACGGAGCTTGCATATACAGGGTGTGCCTAGTGTTTCTAGTCTAGTGGTTTCTTTTTAAATCATATGTTATTTTGACACTGAAAGCTGTTTCCCGCTCGAAATCTTGACAGAAAGTCAGTATCATACCTCCGCGGAACGAAATGAATCGCTTTACGCTTGAACAACGTTGGAAAATATTGAAAACTTATTTCCAAAGTGAGTGCTGTGTAGCCCAAACAGTGCGTTTTTTGAAAAGAAGTTTTGGTCGAAATGAAGCACCCACCGCGCCTGCTGTACGCAAGTTTGTGCAAGAAGTTCGTGAGACTGGCATGCTAGTGGACAACACTCATGGCCTCCGTCGTCGTACGGTGCGCACAGACGAGAATGTGGCTGCTGTAGCCGAGAGTGTGAGACTCACTCCACGAACATCAACTCGCCGTCGATCTCAACACAAAGATGCACAAAGATCTCGGATTATTCGCTTACAAGGTCCAATTGACTCAGCAATTGAAGGCGCACGACCATCCGCTTCGTTATCGCCGGGCAATTTGGGCCTTAGAGCAGCTTGAATTGGACAACGATTTTGGGCGAAAAATCATCTTTTCTGACGAGGCGTATTTTCATCTCGGCGGCTACTTTAACAAACAAAATTGCCGAATCTGGGACTCGGAAAACCCGCACGTTATTGTCGAGAAGCCAATGCATCCACAGAGAGTGACAGTTTGGTGCGGATTGTGGAGTGGTGGCATCATTGGACCATTTTTCTTCGAAAATGAGGCTGGGAACAACGTTTCGGTCAACGGTGAACGTTACAGAGCCATGTTATCCGACTTTTTTTTACTGAAATTGAAGACATGGATTTGGACGACCTCTGGTTCATGCAGGATGGCGCGCCATGCCACACAGCCCATGCCACAATCAATCTTTTACGCACCAAATTCCCAAATCGTGTTATCAGCCGTCTTGGCGATGTCAATTGGCCGCCTCGGAGCTGCGATTTGACCCCTTTGGATTTAATTTTGTGGAGAACCGTGGAGAACCGTGAAGGACCGATGTTATGCCAACAATCCAGAAACGATTCAAGCACTTAAGGCCAATATCATCCAAGCAATCCGTGAGCTACAGCCCGAAACCATCATCAAGGTCTTGGAAAATTAGAGTGACAGAATGCGCTACTGCGCAGCCAGCCGAGGCAGCCACTTGAACGAAGTTGTGTTCCATAATTAATGGGAATGTTTACTCTTACTAATAAAGCCATAATACATGGAAAAAAAATTAATTTTGTTCATTTTATTGCATTTTTAAAAAGAATCTTGTATTTGGCCCACCCTGTATGTACGAAATCAAATCGACGGCACCACTCCGTTGATACAACTCATATGCGCCAAATCCAAGGTTTCCCCACTGAGAACTTTACCTAGACTCGAGCTGTGCGGAGCACTCTTCTTAGCCTAGCTAATGGATAAAATCACACATGGTTTAAACATCAACACAGAATCGATCTATCTCTGGAGTGACTCTACTATAGCACTATCCAGGATTAAGTCGTAGTTCATTCAATGGTCAATCTTCGTCTCCAATCGAATTTCAAAGATCCAAAATCTTTGTGGGTCAGCCACTTGGCAATACGTTCTGTAAGGTTGTTTAATTTAAAATCTTATTTCAGTAAAGTCTTACACTTTTTATTTTTTATTCGATTATCATTTTTAATAGTTGACACTTGAATGAATATTTTTTATCAAAATTAACAAAATTAACTTTTAAGGCTACTACAACAAAATATTACTTTACCAATTTAAAATGAAATTGTGTTTGAATTGTGTTTGCTGCTACAGTGCCATCCAAACAAAATCCGGCTGACATCGTCTCACGCGGCTGCTATCCACACGAGTTGCTTCATAACAAGATGTGGTTTAATGAACCAGAATTTCTACTCCACGAATCTTCATTTTGACCTCGAATTGATCAACTTCAATCAACCGAAATGCCCGAAAGAAAGAAGAAGAATCATTGTTTTATCTCAACAAAACTTGAAGCGCCGTCAGATATGCAAATTTCTAAATACCTTCGAACGCCTCATTAGAGTTTTTTGTTACGTTCTCCGAGTATTTCATCCAAAGGGAGCTAACAAAGAAATTTCCATAGAAGAATTCGAAGTGGCTTTAACTTCAATAGTTCGGAACATTCAATCAACATACCAAGTAAACGATTATTCTAACCTACTATCGAAAGGCTGCGTGACAGCGAAAATCCGGATCTTACGACTAAATCCATTTCTCGATTCCAATAGTTTGATCCGTGTCGGTGGAAGATTAACAAACTCAGAACTTGCTTATGATGCTAAGCATCAAATTCTTTTGCCTAACGCTCATCGCTTCGTAAACGCCTTGATTCAGCACTATCACCTAAAAAATCTGCATGCAGGATCTCAGACAGTACTCAACCTGATTCGTCAGAAATTTTGGATTATTGATGGAATCCGAACTGTCACTAAAGTCATAAGCAGTTGCATCATATGATTTCGATCGCGTCATAAGTTAGCATCACAAATTGCCCACAAATTGTGGGCCGGTCTATCTAATTCAACGAATTCGTGGTCGTGCTCCTATTAAAGGATACATAGCTATATTTGTATGTTTTGCAGTAAAGGCTGTTCATATTGAACTTGTACCCGATCTAACAACTTCAGCATTTCTGCCCGCCTTACGTCGCTTCATCGCTCGAATGGGAAAATGCAATAAAATCTATTCGGACAAAGCTACGAACTTCGTGGGCGCCAGAAACGAGCAAGAAGATATTCGTCGACATTTTTGTTCATCAGAGCACTGTGACGCCGTTCAACAGTACGCCCTCTCCGAAGGTATAACATGGAGCTTTATTCCCCCGCGATCTCCTCACTTTGTAGGATTGTGGGAGGCGGCTGTGAAAAGTGCTAAATGACATCTCCACAAAGTCATCGCCGGTGAGTCAAACTCTTTGTTTACCTATGAAGAGATGTCTACCTTGATGTGTCAAGTCGAAGCTGCTCTGAATACAAGGCCGATATCACCAATGTCTTCGGACCCCAACGATCTGGAACCTTTAACGCCAGGTCACTTCTTAATCGGACGCCCATTGAATTCACTTCCAGATATAATGTCAACCACCAACATCAATCTGCTCTCTCATTATCAACGAATTCAAGGCATGGTACAGCGCTTTTGGAAGCGATGGCATGAAGAGTATCTTAACACTATGCAATCCAGAACCAAATGGGCACGAGACGAGCCCAACATCAAAGTCAATGATCTCGTACTCGTCAAGGAAGAAGGTCTGCCACCGTTGAAATGGACTATTGGCAGAGTGCTAGAGCTGCACACGGGAAAAGATGACAGAGTACGCGTCGTGTCCGTTAAACTTAAAAACGGAACTATTAAGAGAGCACAAACAAAAATCGCCATTCTACCCATGGAAGGATCATACAGCAGTTCACTATCAAATTCAACCTAAATTTGCTATAAAATTCGTTCTAACTTTGTTGTAAAATTCATCTTAAATTTGCTATGAAATTCATTCTAAAATTGTTACACTTATTCTAAAATAATTGTAAGATTTCGAATTTTTACCTAACTTTATCAATTTTCAAATGCAGCAATTTGATTAACTTTACAGTACCATAACATTAATTATAATTTCGAAAGACTACCGCCTTTCAAGCGGGGCGACATGTCTGATACATTAAATCAAAAAAGAACCAATGTCCAAAGTTTTCTGACAAGCATTGTAAAAGCGGGTATGTACAGTAATTCAAAGGCTGTAAAAATGCGCTTTGCATTTTTTTGTTCTGTTCACTTTTTGATCTCCGCTAGTGCAATAAAGAACATTTTTTGAACATCTACTTTGCTTTTTTTTCGTTTTCGGTCTGGAGTACTTAAATTTTCAGTTCGTTTCGTTTTTCGCTTTAAAAGTACTCATATCGCAAATTAATGCTTCCTAAAAAATATTAGGAAGCCAACAAATAAGAATAAGCCGAAAACCTTTTGGTCGTGTGTAATGTGCACAGTACCTTAGATCGTAGATTTTACATATTTTACCATAGAAAAAACTGTGAACAGATCATAAAAGAATAACTATCATGAAAATAAAATTTATAGCAAATATATAATAAATAAGAAATGTAATAATCAATTACGCAAGATATATCAACAATACCTGAATATATAGTGATCACCATATAACTGCTCCTCAGATCCAGAGTAAATATAATATGTTTCAGCACCATCAAATACGACACCATTAATTCCATTGCAAGTGGATATGGCGAGATATGAACCTCCAATACCTCTAATTGTGCCCTTTAAAATATATAGAATTTGTTTCTCACGTTATTGTACTGCTTAATATAACTAAACTCACTTGGTAATGACAAAGATTAATATCAGTCTTATTTAATTTCTGTATTATGCTTCCTTCACTACTTTTTTGATAACGCAAAAAGTGGCCTTGTGGAATTAGATTCTCGTTAAGTTGCAAATCGGCAATAACATTTCCTCCTTTAAGTCTATATTGAAGTGTAATATGAAGTGCGTGTAAACCGTCCTGTGAAAATAATTAATATTGATATCATAACATAACTACTAGTGAAACCAAACATCCAATAGATTCAAAACTGAATCAGTAGTTGGAGAGTAAAAGTTTTTATTTGGGGTAATTCCGCGTCGATAGGATAAATTTGCCAACAGTCTGGGCGCAACTTTATTATTTTTTGGGTAGAAGTCCGGAACGCGTTTAATGCTGAGAAGCGATGTAGGTTACTGTGCAATTGACAACCAAAAAAATAACGTTCCAAATAGCCTCCTGGTTATTCTGTATGTATCTTGCTACCCCTATCAAAAATTTTTTATATTGTGTCTCTATAGTGGCTCTAGTATATAGTCGTAAATTTTTAGCTTTCTATTTAATCCGGTTTTCGAGAAATAAAAATCAAAATGTTTTCATTTCTACCCCCTTTCACCATAAACCTCAACACCCACACCACCTGAAATTTGTTTTCCTACTAGAAGTCTACAGACTCCAACTGCTGTAAAATTTTAAAGATCATATCTGGTACGGTTTTTGAGATATAAAAATTAAATTTTTTGAAAAATTGCTACTCCTCCACTTTCGTGCTCCACCTCCCCTCCCCCTCAAAAAATTTTCATTCAGTAGACTCCACTTGTGATCCCATATACAGAAACTAAATTTTATCTTCCTGGTGTAATTGATTTGGAAGATATTGTAATCCAAAGTTTTTCTCCCCTCACCCCACACCCGACCACCACGCTTAAAAATGTTATCCCTGGTCTAATCCCGAAATATCCCTAAAGAGAATCGCAAAGTTTCAACCTTCTGACATGAATCATTCAGGAAATATGGATTTTAGAATGTTTCAATCCCGGCTTTCAAGCGTTTCGGACTTGTAGCGATCTATTATTTTATACGTGCATGAACAGAACGGATTACGTTAGAAAAACAAACGCCTCCAAGTGAAACTGGTAATTCGCAAAATAATAGTGTTTTAGGTTTTTTTTTTTTCGTTTGTGTTTCTCGTGCTTTTGGTTCCTCTTGTGCGATATATATATATTTTTTACTCGTTCTGCTGTCATTGCCAAAAGAAGGCGACCCCGCGGGAAGTCGGAATGAGCAGGCCGATAATTCAGTGCCCACCGAAAATAAAATATCTAGTGCTCCCTCTGAAAGTAAAGAAACATATAGTGAAGTGAGCCGGATCCAAATAAGACTTCCAGCGTTTGGGCCAAAGAGTCGTCCAACTTGGTTCATACAAGTGGACTCCCAATTCGCTATAGTCAGGATCACGAGTGACGTTACAAAATACAACTATGTCGTTGAAGCCTTACCGCAAGACATAGCAGAGTCCTTAACGGATGTTTTAGAGAATCCTCCGAACGAAAACCTCTACGGGAATTTAGAGAAAGTCCACATCGAGAGGCAATCTCTAAGTATCGAAGCTCGTATTCGAAAACTTATTTCGGACGAGGAAATCGGCGACAATAACCCATCCGATTTTTTTTGGCAGGCACTTCTGGAACTGTCGGTGAAGAACTTATCAAAAAATTGTGGCTTTCAAGAATCCCAAATTTAATAAGTATCGCGCTCATCTCTCAGATGGACAACGATATGAAGTCTATTTTAGACACGGCCGACAAAATTTGGGAGGCTATGCAAAACTCTAACAAAATATCGGCTGTTCATGAACAATCAAGTTTCGCTGATAGTGCGAGGATAGAGAAACTGGAGAGTGAGATAAGGGAATTGAAAGAGTTAATACAAAAAAAACTTTCACATAACAGAAAATTACGATCCGTAAGTAGGATGCGAAACTTATCTCGCAATCAATCATCTTCCAGATCTAGGAAACCTCAAAACCAGCGATCGACATGCTGGTACCATTGCAAGTTCGGGGACAATGCACAAGAATGTACTAAACCGTGCAATTACAAAAAGCAATCCACTTCTCCAAAATTACCAACAAACTAGAACATCCCACTGTGGACAGTGGGGTGCTTACAAAAAGCCGCCGTCTCACCATCAGAGACGGAACCAATAAACCTTAGTTTCCTGATCGACACCGAAGCAGATCGATCAGTTCTCCCACAAAACTTTTTCAAAAACAATTTGAAAGAAAGTTCCACTTTTTACTTATCCGCTGCTAACGGAACCCATATAAAAACTTTTGGCAGCAAAATAATCAAAGTAGACCTTGGATTAAGACAGCCTTTCATACATGAATTTATAATCGCCCAAGTTAACAGGCCTATAATAGGCGCTGATTTTTTTGAACCAATTGAATTAACTTGGTAGTGGATATCAGAGGCAAACGCCTTATAGATAACTCTACCAAATTTAGTAGGAACACAGGTGCCATAAACACAGACACACCTAACCCACTAAACTTTGCAATAAATAGTACATATGGCGACATTCTTCGGAAGTATCCTTCTTTAACAGCCGCTACTAATTTTAGCCATCCGCCTAAACATAGCGTAGTTCATCATATCGTGACTGAAGGACAACTACCATTTTCTAGACCTAGACGCCTCTATCCTGAATAACGTCAGGCTGATCTGCTTGAGTTCCAACACATGGTAAATCTCGGAATTTGTTGTGCTTCAAAATCTCCAGTATCTTCGCCATTACAAACAGTGCCAAAAAAAAGAGTGACGAAATTCAACCCTGTGGAAATTACCGCAGATTAAATGCAGCAACTATCCCAGACCGATACCCAATACCCCACATTCAGGATTTCACAGTGCAGCTGGCAAATTGCTAAATTTTTTGAAAAATCGATCTCTTTCGAGCGTATCACAAGATTCCGGTCACTCCGGAAGACATTCACAAAACAGCCATTACGACGCCGTTTGGTCTCTTTGAATTTCCCAGAATGAGTTTCGGACTTCGAAACGCAGCACAGACGTTTCAGCGTTTCATGAATGAAGTCATAATGGGATTGGATTTCGTATTCGTCTATATCGACGATATATTGTTAGCTAGCAAAAACGGCAAGGAACACTACAACCACCTACAATTATTATTCGAGAGATTGCTCAAGTTCGGTCTTAGAATTGTTATGTCTAGTTCTAGCGGACGGCACTTGCACTTAGACCTCCGAGCAGGCAAGTCAAATAAATAGTTTCTTGATCAAACCGGTCTTATTACTACCCCAATACAATTACAAATCAATTGTCGACGAGGATAGTGAGTTCAGTATTGCGAAATAATTAAATTAAAGAAAGTGATGTAATTGATGTCAACGAATGTTAAAAGTGAAGAAAAGAAGAGTGAGCTAATTGCGGAAATACGACAAGGGACAATGGCGTTCATTGGCAGTATTGAATATTTCAATCCAGGTGAGGATTTTATAGAATATCAAGAACGGTTCCAGCACCTATTAAAAATAAATAATGTGGTTGAGGATAAGTCGAAGGTGTCGTATTTAATAACGCTGATTGGGCCAGAAGCATACAAGATTTTAAAGACCATAACGGCACCTGAGTTGCCGGACACGAAAACCTTCGCAGAACTGAACAAACGTGGTCATATCGAAAAGTATTGTAGATCAGAAAATATTGTTAGTAATAATAAGAAAAATTGTCAAGTAAATAATGTAGATTTCGTTGATGATGAACAAAAATTAACCTTGGGTTATTTAAATAATTTAACTTGTAGTAGTGATATACCAGCGCATATTCTTGTAAATGTAAATAATCATGATATCGAGATGGAAATTGATAGTGGTGCTTGTTCATCTGTTTTATTGACGTTGAGACCTTTAAAATTGTTTTTGGAAATTACAATATCAGAAAATTAAATCGGAGTTTGGAAGTAATTACGGGGGATAATGTAAATATAGTAGGGTCGGCAGCGGTATCGGTAAGAGATTTAAGTAAACGCGATAAGTACCATGAACTAAGTTTAGTGATTATTAATTCGAATAAGCGGTTTGTTCCTCTGCTAGGGCGTTCATGGTTAGATGTATTATTTGGGAATTGGCGAGATATCTTCCGTATTAATAGAATTATAAACAACGATAAGGTAATGGTGGTTGAACAGTTAAAAAATAAATACCCTAATGTTTTTTCAGCGGATTTTAAAAACCCAATTGTTGGATATAAGGTACAGTTTCAAATTAAAAATTCCTTAAAATCTAAATTTAAACCAATTTTTTCAAAACCGTATACAGTACCGTTTGGTCTACGTAACAAGGTGGAACAGGAAATTGATCGTTTAGTCGATCAAAAAATCTTGATACCGGTTAAGTATAGTGATTGGGCTACTCCAATAATAATAGTGCCTAAGAAGAATAAAGACATTCGAATTTGCATGAACTGTAAGGTGACAATTAATCAAGTGATAGAAAGTCAAGTATACCCATTGCCTAGGTTAGATGATTTATTAGCTTCATTTGCTAATTGTAGAGTATTTTGTGTGCTTGATTTAGCAGGCGCTTATCAACAGCTCGCGGTAGACAAGAACTCGCAGCAATTATTAACGGTGAATACGCATAAGGGTCTCTTGCGATATACGAGGCTACCATTGGGTGTATCAGTGGCACCTGCCGAATTTCAGAAAACTATGGATGAAATTTTAAAAAACATTAGTAACGTGGGGTGTTATTTAGACGATGTATTGATTGGTGGTAGTGATTTAATGGATTGTGAGAATAAATTAAATATGGTACTAATTAGATTGGAAGAACATAATTTACGTGTGAATTTAGATAAATGTAAATTTTTTGAGGATAGGGTTGAATATTTGGGTCACGAAATTAGTGGAGAGGGTATCAGACCAAATAAGAAGAAAGTCGAGCCCATAATTAAAGCGCCTAGTCCGACTAATGTAACACAATTGAAAAGTTTTTTCGGTCTTTTAAATTTGTATAATCGGTTTATACCTAACTTAGCTTCAGAGTTACGAAGTCTATACGATTTATTGAAAAAGAATGCAGCCTTTAAGTGGGATTCTGAACATGAAATAATGTTTAATAAAACCAAAGAGCTCATTTTAAAAAACAATGATCCTTTTGATCCGAACAAGGAAATTATAATTAGTTGTGATGCGAGTCCCTATGGTGTGGGAGCAGTTTTGTCACATTTAGTCAATGGAGAAGAGAAACCGGTATTATTTGCTTCCAGCACACTTAGTAATGCAGAGAAAAATTATGCACAAACGCACAGAGAAACTCTTGTAATCATTTTTCCGGTAAAAAAATTCCATAAATATATATATGGTCACAAATTTCTGATCTTTACAGATCACCAACCTTTCCGAGAAATTTTTAATAATAAAAAGGGTAATTTATCGGTAGCAGCAGCACGTTTACAACGTTGGGCACTACACTTATCGATGTACGATTACGAGATAAGATACAGAAAAGCTTCTCAAATGTGTCTCGCTGATGCCTTATCCAGATTACCAACATCAGGTAGTACAGATGTATCTGAGTATTCCATTAATTTTTGCGCAGGAAGCGATAGAATGATGTCTGTAAAATTAGAAGAAGTAGCATTAGCAACGTCACAAGATAGAACACTAAATGAATTTTAGAGGGGCTACTAAATGGGTTTGCGTCATCTGAAGGAAACGATATTGATTATTATGCTAAACGATCGAATGTATTCAGCTGCGAGAATGGATGTATATACTATGGCGAACGCTAAGTTATTGAAAAATTAAGAGATTGGTTTTCAGTTTATGGGTTACCTGAACAGTTAGTGAGCGATAACGGGACTCCATTTAATTCATACAAATTTGTAGAATTTTGTAATAATCATAATATAAAAGTCATGAAAAGTCCTCCATATCATCCAGAATCGAATGGTCTAGCAGAGAGGGCAGTAAACTAAACTAGTAAAAAACTCATTAAACAAATTTTTGATTGAATCTAAAGGATACGATAAGAGCTTCAATTGTAAAGTAGTTAATTTTCTCTTGAGATACCGTAACACCTAAGTCACAACGGCAACGCAGTCCGAGGCAGACTAGCTGTCAAAAAGTTGAGCGCGGTGTATTTCCATTGTGGTAGTCACAACGAACTTAGACGAAGGCAGCCTTACACAGCCATCCAAAAATGTTCGTAAACTCTGAACTTTTCCTTAGCCTGTAGTTAACCTCGAAATCGACAAGTGACCTTTTTATCTTTAAAACATTGAATCGTTACTTGATATGACCGGACTGAATTAAAATTAGCTTAAAAATCGTTTTTTATTGTTCGCTGCTTCGTATGCAAGAATGCGAACGCTTTTTGGAAAATTTGAAATTTATTCAAAACTCAAACTGACGCAGACAGTGAATAGTTATCGGACTTGCTTATTTATTGGCGGCGTCAAGCTGCGTCGTGCTGCCTCATACTACTTTGTATGTGACTCAAGCATAACACTCCTACTGTTACTACGGGTAAAACACCGGCTGAATTAATATTTTGTTTTAAACCTCAAACATTGATCGATACTCTAAATAAAAATCCAACACATAAAATAACAAATGAAAGGCACAATAATCAATATTCGAACCATAATAACAACAATAATGAACAAAAATGTAAATAAAATAGTAACTTAAGTCACAATGGCAAAAGAAATAACTCAAGAAATAATTTAGGAAGTTTAGAGAATCGGAAATTGTATAAAAATAACAAACAAAACAATATTACTTTTAAAGATGGCGAAGACATATTATACCAGAATGTTTTTAAAAATTTTGTTAAATGGATTCCAGGGAAAGTCATTCAGAGAATGAGTTATAATATATATTTAATTGAGATAAACCAAACTAGAAGAACAGCTCATACTAATCAGTTAAGAAAGAATGCAAAAAGTACTGTAAAATTTTCACCATTTTTAAGATCATTTATAACAGATAATAATAGCAGTAATGCAAAAGATAATTGTAACGATACCGATAGTAGTACAGAAGAAGTAGAATTTCATACTCCTAAAGAATTAGAGGGAGAAGAGTGTAGTATAAGTGAAGAAGATTGTGAATTGGATGTACCAATAGCTGTAAGACGAACGAGAAGGCAATTGAAAAATGTAAATTATAAGAATTAAAAAAAGAATAATAAGTTCTGACATGTTTGCTTATACCCTTGATTGAATTATATAAAAATACGAATTATTTAAAATTATTAAGTAAGTTTTATGCAATAAATTACATATATTAAATTTAAGAGTATTATGATGTAAATAATAAGTCATTATTTTATAATTATTACCTAAGTAAAAAAAAAAAGTAAGTTTGGAGGAATTGTTATGTCTAGTTCTAGCGGACGGCACTTGCATTTAGACCTCCGAGCAGGCAAGTCAAATAAATAGTTTCTTGATCAAACCGGTCTTATTACTACCCCAATACAATTACATATCAAGAATTAAACCGACGAAATATGTTTTCGGCACAACATCCCTCGAAATTTTAAGCCAAACAGTGTCGAAAGATGGAATCACACCCTCAAAGGATAGAGTACATGCAATAGTAAATTACTCAGCTCCAAACTCCATAAAACAAGCTCAGAGATTCGCAGGCATGATAAACTACTATCATCGTTTCGTTCCTCGCCTCGCAGAACTCTTAGCGCCAATTTACTCGCATATTACCGCATCACAGAAACAGAAAAAATTCAACGCTAAATTCATCTTTTCCTGGCCCGAAAAAAGTAACATCGTTTTCGAAAAAATCAAAAACGAGTTGTCAAACGCAACCTTACAGGTACACCAATTACATGACAAGCCATATAGCATCACAACTGATGCTTCCGACATAGCTATAGGGGCTGTATTACAACAATTCAGTGACATTTGCTGGCAGCCGTTATCGTTTTACTCTCGAAAACTATCGCCAGCAGAAATAAAATATTCGGCGTTTGATCGAGAATTATTAGCCGTGTATAATAATAAAAAAATAAAATTAAAATGACATTTTTATAATGGGGTTTTCTGAGAAAAACTACATTGATCACTGAATTTTTAGGGTTGACGTAGCAAAAATCTGCGTTTTCGAGTAAATATCCCAAGATTGGGTGCAGTTACAATTTAGACTGTTACATCAAATGAAAGGTAATTCGATTGCCTAAAAAACGAGTTATAACACTTTGCCTTGTGATTATTCGTTTTCAAGATTTAACGTTTTAAGTGAGTGAGGGTACCGGTCAAAAACACTTTTCTTAACCACCCTGTATCTCCACTAATATTGAAAATTGACCCACCCTGTAGAACAATTTTTTTCTCCAAATATATCAAGGAATAACCCCTTACAAGGTGGCACACGGAGTGCCAAACACCCTGTATAATAAGACATTTCCGATATTTTATTGAAGGTAGAGAATTTGTCGTGTTCACAGACCACAAACCCCTCACATACGCCATGAAATCCAAATCCGAAAGGAGTCCGAGTCAGACCAGACATTTGCAATATATTGCCGAGTTCACTACAGACGTTCGCCACGTATCTGGCAAGGAAAACGTTGTAGCAGACTGCCTTTCGCGACGAGGCTCCGAAATTTCAACAATACATCACAATATCGATTTTGCGTCCTTCAGTAATCAGCAAAAGGAAGATATGGGTTTGAAAGATTTGATAGAGAACAACAAAACGCAACCCTCTAGGTATAAACTCGAATTAGTCGACGTACCTTTAGCCGACGGGAAAATTTGGTGCGAAACTAGCACTGGGAAAAAATCGACCATACGTGCCAGATGCACTTAGAACAACAATTTTCTCAAAATTGCACTCACTCTCACATACAAGTATCAGAGCATCTCGAAAATTAATAGCTGAACGATATTTCTGGCCCAACATGAACACTGATATCAAAAATTCAGTCCAATCATGTGTTGCATGTCAGAAATCGAAGGTGCACCGACACACCAAATCTTTACCCGGCAAATTTGATATACCGACTGGTAGGTTCGACCATATCCATATGGATTTGGTCGGTCCTCGTAATACATCTCAAGGAAAGTCATACATACTCACCACAATCGACCGTTTCACACGGTGGCCTAAAGCGTACGCTATCGCTGACATATCCGCAGAAACAGTAGCTAAAACATTCGCAAGCGAGTGGGGCTCCCAATTCGAATCCAAGCTATTCGCTCAGCTTACAACCCTATTAGGCACGACCAGAATCCGAACAACGTTTTATCACCCTAAATCAAATGGTCTTGTAGAACACCTACACAGACAAATTAAAGCGTCATTAATGTCCAGATGCAATACTCCACATTGGTGCGAAGAGCTACCGTTCGTAATATTAGGACTAAGAGTCTGTTTTAAGAAAGATTTGAACTCTACTCCGGCAGAAATGGTTTATGGCAAACATTACGAATTCCAGGCGAATTTTTCGGCAATCAGAACATCACAAAAGAGCTAAGTTTAGATGGTTTTATAGAGAGGTTAAGAGACCATATGAGAAATCTCCAACCAACAGAACCCCGAACAATCAAAAACCCAGACATATTCATCACTCAATCACTTGATAAGTGCAAACATGTATTTATTAGGGTAGACAAGGTTAAGCCTGCTTTGAATCCTCCTTACGAAGGACCGTATCCGGTCGTAAGAAGGTTTCGAAAACATTTCGTCGTAAATTTACGCGGTAAAAACAAATCCGTTTCAATCGACCGCCTAAAGCCCGCTTTCGAAACGGCACAGAAGCAAGATAGCGAGAATACACACACTAAAAAAATAAGATTCTCGAAGAATCATTAATTTTTTTTTTTAATAAAATTTTTTTTCTTGCATATATCGTTTTCACTGGAAAGAGGGTAATGTAGCGATCAAATATCAAATCGCGCAACACTTTCATAAGGAAAACAAAGAAGAAATAAAATAATTATTCACCCTGTAATAGCGTCATGTACTAGCACTTGCAATTACCGACAATTGCATTGCTAGAATGTACAATACAATAGCGCATCCTGTTAGGGTCTAAACCCAAAAATGTATGATGAATTTGATGATACTTAGGAAACAACAACAACATGAAATAGCATTCGAAATGAATTGTGTGGACAAGGTACAAATTGGATTAGATACCTAAAACACGGTACGTTTATGTATACAAATGTTACAGAAAAATCGTACATTCCGTTAATGTATACAATTACTAGTCAATGTATGAACACGCTAATTTGATACGTAAATGTGTTCACAAGCACCCATTCAGAAAATATGAAAGCGCTCCCCTAGGTAGCAAGTACGAAGCGCTCCCTTGGCGTTGCCTTAGGTAGCGTTATTGAAGCATTTTAAGTAATTTTGTAAGGCAAGTATAAGATGCTTCCTTCGCGCTGGCCTTAGAAGCGCTATGGAAGCATGTTCGGAAAAACGATTCTCAATTGTTTAAGTACAATAGAATTTCTATTCTGTGGATTAGTTTCGCAAAGTGAACACGTGAATTTTAAAGTGTAGCGAAAAGTTAAAAAGTGTTGAAAATAAAGCAAAGAACGTTATTTTGAATGTAAGTACATTATTTATGTCTGGGAATGGAATTTGTTCATGATGAAGCTACCATAGAAGCAATTTTTAAGTAATTTTTGTTGTTTTTCGGCGTCAGATGAGTTTCTGGTGCTTCTATGGTAGTTTCACCATGAAAAAATTGCATTCTCATTAATATTACGATAAAATAAAATTGCGGTTGACGGGATTCGATATCGCGCACGTAGTATGTGATTTAAATACCCTAGTGAACAACCAAAATTTCCACCAAATTGTTTGAAACATTAGATGATCTTCAGTGCCACCGACCTTAAGCATAAAAATTTGCTATGACAAATTTGGTAAAGTTTGTAATTCGCAGGAATAAATTTCGGTTCTATATAGCATATAGGGAAAGATCCTCAGCAATACCACCAGCTGTAACGGTGTTTCGGATAGGCATGATAGACCCTTTGATGAGTCCATGCCATTCGATGACGAAACAGCTCCTTCGGACTTAGTTTTAAACAGTTTTAAAAAAGTGGCTTCTATAGTTTTTCAACTGTCGTGTCCTCAATGGCAGTAGCGAGGACAGTGTTTAATCCCAGTCGGGACTTCGTGTTGGTGTTTCGCACCAGACACTCCTCTAACGCCGAAAAACAACAAAAACTTCTTATAATTATTTATGTTATAATATATTAAAATTAAATTAAAAGCTCAAATTTATTATTTTTGACACCAATTTTGAGATGTGGTTGATGAGATGATGCAGCCAAATTCATTAGTCAATAATTAAACCCATCTCCCTATGTTCCATCTCCCTAAGTTTTACGTTTCAATCAGTGGTGTTTCTTCAAATAGGAAATTTGATAAAAAATTAAAAAATCTTAACGGATCCAAGAATTACTGTTAAATTCGTGAAAATATATTCAACTCCTTTTCACTACAAATGAATATCGAATGTATGATATATAATTTCAGAATTTTAAATATGAGTATGGGTGTTTCGGATAGTAGGCATGATACACCCTCTGACGAGTCTATGCCCTCTGATGACGAAACAGCTCCTTCGGACCTAGTCCAACACAATCTTATAAAGACTGGCGTATTCCAGTGAAGTGTTTTCTAACGGTCATGTCCTCTAGGACAACGATTAATCAGCAGTCGAGGATTTCGTGTTGGGGTTTCACACCAGAAACCCTACTGACGCCGGAAAACAACCAACATTTAATCAAACTTGCTTCTATAGTAGCTTACCATGAAAAAAAAAATTCCATTCTTAAAATTAGCGGAAAAATAAAATTGCTGTTGGCGGGTTTCGAAGTCGCGCTCTTAGCGTTTAGCTCTATATATCCTGGCTTACAACCAAAAATTCCACCAACTTGGTTGAAATATTAGATGATCTTCAGCGCCACCTCCTTTAGTATAAGGTTGCGATCGCGGGAAATTAGCTAAAGTTTAAAATTCGTGATCGTAAATTTGATTTCGAGTTCGCTATATAGAAATTATGCTCAGCAATTCTACCAGCTGTAAGGGTGTTTCGCATAGTAGGCATGATACACCCTCTGACGAGTCTATGCCCTCCGATGACGAAACAGCTCCTTCGGACCTAGTCCAACACAATCTTATAAAGACTGGCGTATTCCAGTGAAGTGTTTTCCAACGGTAATGTCCTCTAGGACAACGATTAATCAGCAGTCGAGGATTTCGTGTTGGGGTTTCACACCAGAAACCCTACTGGCGCCGGAAAACAACCAACATTTAATCAAACTTGCTTCTATGGTAGCTTACCATGAAAAAAAAAAAATTCCATTCTTATGAGTAACCAAATTGCAAACATTTCAGGAGATTGGTAAAAAATGAGATTCTTCAACAGAAAGCATCTATTGAAAGTAGTTCCAAAACTGGGGAAGAGATAATTGAAATCCCTGAAACTTTAATGGAGGAATCCGTTCTTCTCAAAGGACTTATTACTACAAGTCAACTGGGATAGACTCCAAAAAAAAATTGGAATAAAAAACAAGAAAATGTTTAATAAATTCCTTCTTGGTATGTACCTACATACTCACTATTACTTTAGATATTTTACATAACAACATGTTATCATTTTTCTACTAGAAGCAACCAAATCGGAAGTTTTTGGAGCGGCGGATTTCGAGCTGGTTTTCAGATTGTGAAAAGCCGGCAATACAAATCCACCTACAAATTAAAAAAAATTAATTTATAAATGTAATTTTTTCTTATTGAAATATTTTAAGATCAAATTTTGTATACTTTTTAGAACTACTGACTTTTTTATTTTATATATTGAATAAATTTATTATTTTTGAATTATTTTAAATATTTTTTTAACTTACCTACACAGAATGAAAATTCTGTTGTACTTAAACAATAGAGAATATTTTTCCAAACGTGCTTCCATAGCGCTACTAAGGCCAGCGCCAAGGAAGCCTTACAAACTTACTTGAAATGCTTCAATAACGCTACCTAGGGCAACGTCAAGCGAGTGCTTCACAATAAATTGTAACCTAAGGGAGCGTTTTCATATTTTCCGAATGGAACAAAGCTTTCATAAAGCTCATTAGCATCGATAAATTGCCGAGGCTTAAATAGAAACTTGCTTCCGGTAAGCTGCCTGAAAAACAGGAACGAAGCGCTTGCCGCTGCGGACATGTAATGCTAAAAAGCAACAGGATAGGCATGGCAGAAGAAGCGATCCAAGCTTTCAAAGAAGCGCGATAGTAGTGTAATGGAAGCGCTCTATTTCCTAATGGGCAATGAAATGAACACTAATACTAGTAAATTTATACAGTCACGTAGTTGGTTTAGTGAAAGTATGCACAACGAATCTAGTACCTCATCGGAATTTGACTACACCATACACTTGTTGAACTTAACCTTCCCTATCCCCATAATCATGTTTTAAGTTCTATGGGGAGAACCGATAAAGAATCCCAGCAGGCAAGGTTTCGTATACTACGCGTAAGAAAAGACCGTATAAAAGCCGGATAAACACCGTAGAATTCTAGGGTACGATAAACATATATATGTTTATACGTATAGTTTGGAAGAGCACTAGACGTAGAATATTTACGGCGATTATACGGATAATATCTTAGGTGCTTATACGTAATATTCGTACATACATTCTGTGTACGTACAAAATTCACATCACTTCTATGAGTGGTACAACGTAATTGCTCGCACATTTATTCCATTTCCGCTTTCTACATACAGAAATGAAGGATTCGTAATTTGACTTATAAAGTCCTGACGTTCAGTATTTCATCTAGAGAATCATACTGCGATTTGTTTTAATATAATTAATAACTGCTACACATAAATCTAATAAGAAGAACTTTGCCTGCTGGGTACTTGGCTTTCTGAATCATATCAAACAATGCACATCTGTCATTATTCCGATTTTTTACACTGACAGGAACGAGACGATTTTGCATCTAGGGTGATAACGGCGAAATATTAATTCGTCTGCAGTACTAGAAGTATTTTCTAAGGCAAGATGGTAGATTCATACACTGCCTAGAAAATGTATACATTGACTAGCAAAAGTATCCATTTTTATATTCAATTCATACTTTCACTAAAATCGGACGTAAATGCATACATTTTCTAGTAAATGTATACATTTGCAGCATTTCACGATTTTACTGTAACATATATAAATCATGGTGCATTTATTTCTTTTTCAGTATACAAAAGATTATTTGTAATTTGTATTTAAGGGCATTTTTAGTATTAATAAATATTAGTTGAATTGGAGCTGCCCACATGTTGGGACATTGCATTATTTCCAATAGCTGGCGACCCAACAGACTCATTGTTTTTCACCCCACTCTTCTCCACCTCTATCGAAAATTTTTTTGCAAATGGGTCCACTATTATAGTTCTACATAAGTTCCAACTTTCAGCCTCCTAACATAAGTGGTTCCCGAGATCTAGAGACCAAAATTTTTCGTTCAAAACGCTCCCCCTCATCCTCCCTCACACCCCCACCTACTAGAAGATACCAGTCGTAGTGGTTCATCCAATCTACGTTTGAGAACTACGGCGGACAGACGGACATTTTTTATTTTTTTGTGTTTACCAGTCCTAAAACGTGTAAATACAAAATTTCAGGGTAGCAAATGTTTTGGAAATTTCAGGTCGATCGCAATACTTTATTATTAAAAAATAATAAAATAAAACTTGGACAGGAAGTAAGGAAAAAAACCGACTGTATGACACTATATGAAATGCTGAACTTCGACTTTTAGAGTACCCACAGACTAGAGATTTTTAATCGGGCGATAGTTTAGTTGAATGGCTAATGGCTATGCAGCTAGATGGAAGGGGGTACACCGATCGGTTACATTCTTCCAAATTAAATAGTTGAATATGCAAGACATATCCCTTTCGATCGATGTGCATATGAGCATATGACTAAAAAGTTTCCCAACTGTTTAGTGTTCCGTATGCTCTAGCCCTTATTGTAGTTAGGATATAACAAAAGAAAGAGAAGTGCACATAACTGTATAGTGTGCTTGTCTTTATCACATATAAAGGAATCTCTAGAAAACCTAAAATTTTATATAACTACTCATACGTTAAATAAAAAAATCTTGCAACAGTCTGGGCGTAACTTTATTATTTTTTGAGTAGAAGTCCGGAACGCGTTTAATGTTGAGATGCGGTGTAGGTTACTATGTGCCTGACTGACTGTGACTGTTACGAGATTATGAGGTTTTTCTTGATTTGGTTTTGGGCCATAATATTAAATCGGAAATACGTTTGGCGATTACATAAAAAGTATGTGGAAGTGAAAACCAATTTGATATCTCATCAAACTTAAGAAATATGTTGAAACGTCCCCTTAAAATTGAATAGAGTCTGAAATCAACTTTTTGAGAAACCTTAGGAAGTAAAAATGAATACGATATCTTATCAGAACTAACAAATATGTAGGTGTTTGTGAAAACATTTATTTATTTATTCAATGTATGTGGTAGCAACATAAATGATGTCACCCACTTCATTATGGCCAAACCGGGGGTGCGCCATCGATTGTAATTGTATGCAGGGTGTCCGGTACTCTGTGCGCCACCTTTTAAGGGGATTTTCCTTGATATATTTCGAGACAAAAATTGTTCTAAAGGGAAGGTAAATTTTCAATACCCGTGGAGATACAGGGTGGTCAAGAAAAGTGTTTTGGACCTGTAGCCTCACTCACTTAAAATGCTATATCTTGAAAATTAATAATCACAATTTAAAGTGTTATAGCTTGTTAGGCAATCGAATTACCTTTCATTTGATTTAACAGATCAAATTGTAACTGTGTTGAGTTGTAGCTGGACAACAGCTCAATTCCCTGCTGGGCGGTTGCGAGTGCATTCAGAATTCAGCATTTCGATTAATTTTGATCGCACCCGCAACTGCCACCAACTTAGCAGCGAACGGAAAGGAACCGCTACTCGGTAGATGCCGGCGTGCTAGCGGGACTTTAGTGGAGAGAGTTTATTTTGGGGGGACACGCGACGATCACTTTTTTTTTTGTGCGGGATAATTGAAAAGTTCGACATTTTTAGCTGGAAATGAACGATCACCTGGTGATCAGCGGCATTCGGTATTTAATATAAAAGTGGTGATTTACGTAGTGAAAAGTGATCCTACAGATCGTTTTATCCTCGAAATCTGTGGAATTAACGAGGATCGTTCGAAGTGATTTACGTTTTTGGTGATCGTGTGTTAAATAGTCGGAATCTGAACATCGAAGGGCGAGTTTTTGTTTTTCCAAATCTTTTCCACCCCAACTGAAAATCCAGTGGAAAAAGATAGTTCTTGTGCCTGTTACAATCCGAAAAAAAATAGCAGAGCAATCCGTGTTCGCCGGATAACGTGGTCTTTTCTTTCTACGATTCTCAAACCAAGATATAATTTCATTCGTTTGTGTTGTGCAGTGCAATCGTATTAGAAATTGCGAAAATCCTTGAAAATTCAACTCAACGAATTTCCGCTGTTCCACAATCTTTATACGCAGTAAGAGGCACACACCATGGGCTTCTGTTCAGCAGCCTAGCAATGGTTGAACGTATTTTGGAAGAATGTTCATCTGACGCGAATTCAAAATTTTTTTAAAAAAAAAAAAATAATAAGAAAATGAAGTACATAAAAATAAAAGTAAAATTCTAAAAAAAATTATAAAATAATAAAAATACAAAATTGACAGACAGGACATGACTGACGGGACGGAATTTTAAAAAATAAAATAAATAATTAAAACAGAGAAAAAAAAGAAACGAGAATAGAAATGTGAATAGGGGTGAGTTTTTTTCTTATATTAATTTTTTTTGGTTATGGTTTTTTTTTTACTTTTTCTAGAAGAGCCAATATTAAAATGAACCCGAGCGTTTAAGCTCTTCCGCCCTGAACCTCAACAAGGGGCCATGACAGATGTTGTTTTTGGACAGTCATGGCTGAGGTAGGGTGGGCAGACAGGGTGCTATACCACCTAAGCGCCCTGACAAATCGCGAAGTCGCGCAACTCCATCGCTTCTTGGTCTTTCACGACCTATTGGGAAAATAGTCCCAATTTTAAATCACCCTGGAGTAAGCCGACACGAAATTTTTTTGTTGTACAGGCCAAGGGTTTATGGTCTGAAATCTGGGCAAGAACCCCACACAACTGCCGTAGGTAGTCCCGGCCGCCAGCAAGCGTGTCGCTTCCGCTCGGATTTCAGCCACCAATTCGGACGTAGGGGGAATCGGCCCACTCTTTCCTGAACCTTCCTTTCCCTCGATAATTTTGACTTTTTCAAGTCGAAATATTCACTCCAAGGGCTCCGTTCACAACAAAATGGAGCCCAACGTGGGGCTAACCACATCTACGCTTGGTGCACAAAGCGTATTTCCTTATCCTTCCTTTTAGAGTTCCTTTTTAAAGTAAAATATATTTTTTTTTTAACTAACGTAGTATATTTTTTTTGGTAATTAAATTTTTTTGGTAAGTCTTCGGACGAAAATTTGACTTAGATTTTTTTTTGCTTGTTGATTTTGATTTTTCTAGTTGCCAATTTCCTCCCATTTTTTTTTTGTTGAATTTTTTTCGTACGCGATCCCGATTTTCCCGATGAGTCGAGAAAGACAGAGATGGACTTCGCGATTTGCTGCATATGAGGGGAGGGGAAAGGAGCGACAACGTGAGGGTTCATTTGTTTTTTTTTTATTTATTCATACATTCGTGATTCATTCATTCATTCGTTCAATTACTATATTGATCATTCTTTCAGTCGTTTAATTGATACACAAATTTAGTCGTTCATTCATCGATTCACTCGTTCATTTATTCGATCTAATTTTTTTGCATTCGATCAATCGTTCAATCAATCATTTTTTTTTAACAAAAATTTTTCAATAGTTCACTCGTTCATCATTCAGTCGTTCAATTGGTCAATTATTTCATTCACTCGTCGATAACTCATTTTTTCAATAGCTCACTCGTTCATACCCACTCGTTCAGTGACTCACTCGTTCAATCAATAATTTTTTTTTAATAATTAATTTTTTTTCATTTTTTTTAATTTATACACTCATTTATCCGCTCATTCACTCATTTATTCATGAATTCATTCACTCGTTCGTTCAATCGTTCGAACGTTAGAATATTCAAAAAAATTTTATATTCATCCAATCGATCAATCATTCGTTCAATATTCTTCAGTCGCTCAATTTTTTTTCAACCACTCACTCGTTCAATAACTCACTCGTTCAATCAATTTAATTTTTTTTATAACTTTTTTTGATAACTCACTCTTTCAATTACTCTCTCGTTCAATCACTCACTCGTTCATCCATTCATAATCGATAACGATAACAATGCCTTTGGCTTACTCTCCTTCCAAATCGACCGAGGTCCTGTGCACGGCTTGCCAGGACATTGTGAATACAGACCGAGAAGCCAGGACAAAGTGTGGTCATGTCTTCCACATCGACTGTCTAGACTCGTGGACCAAAGACAACCACAATTGTCCGAACTGCAGACAGCATTTGGGTCCTCAGGACTATTGGTTGGTTCGGGGCTTGGAGCGGACGCGCCGCCAGACCAGGTGCAGTGACGCGCAGCAAAAAGACGTCACAAGCAGCAAAGTTTCAAAATGTTGGTATGTCGCCTTTAAGGTTAAATTTGGATGTACCACTCGAGACAGGTGGCGGACGAGCATTCTATGCCCCGGACGGATCGATGGTCCTTGAGCCCACTCAACTGGGAGTCCCCGGTCTAAGAGCTGAGTCAGAGGGTGTAGAAAAGAGTAGGGCAAGAATGAAGTGGTCGGAAATACGAGACCAAACGCCGACAGAGTCAGTACCAGCGCCGTCGTTGGTTCCAAATTCTTTGGGGGTAGAAGATTTGGTCAGGTTGATACGCACGGTGTTGCGCGAGGAATTGGCACAACAGCCCAGAAACCACACCAACTTAAGTCTACCACCACCATCCAATCGACGTGAAGCACTGGACGAGCCTGTGCAAATTCGGGGTCGACCAACCCATGCGAAAGCCCAGATTGGCGACCGCAATGGCAACGGCCCAAATTATAGACACCGCAATCTTGGCAGTCCGATTCGCCATTGGAGATTGCGATTCAATGGGGACAGCCAATCGTTGCGCGCTGAAGAATTGGTCTTTAGGGCCGAAGCTTTAGCGATGGGTGATCTGGGCGGGCGCATGGAGGCGATCTAATCCAGACACATCCTGGACAATCTTGAGATCCACCTTTCTTCAAGCTTGGGGGGAGCGCAGTTCAGATTGGGAGGTGCGCAAGCGGATGCTGGGGCGACGTCAGGCACCGAACGAGCCATTCTTGCTATATGAGCAAGACATGACGGAGCTCCGCACATTGCTGCGCACTCCCATGTTGGAAAGCGAATTCGTGGATCTGGTGCGCGGGAATTTGCTAGCGAGTACGCAGCAGCAAATGTGCTTCTACGAGGCGCACGAGATGGCTCAGTTGCGCTATCTCGTGAACCGCGTAGAAAAACTGCGGAAGGCTAAGCGAGCGAATTCTTGGCAGCAGGGAAGGGTCCACGAACTTGGCGAACCTCAAGCCTTAGCGTCGGAAGAGCCGGAATTGGATGAATTGGCCGGCATATCAAAGTCGTTGACTTGTTGGAATTGCGGTATAGATGGTCATGGGTATCGTGAGTGCACCGAAGCCCCGAAAAGTATATTCTGTTATGGATGTGGGCGGGCTGACGTTCTAAAGCCCAACTGCATCCATTGCAAGTCGGGAAACTTCCGCAAGGACGGAAGGGTTGCGGGTTCCTCCCGTCCAAGTCCTCCTTCTCATACCCCCAGAACGCAATAGTGCCTGACCAACCAAGCAATGCACCAGTCAATTCTCAATCCCCATTTCTTCTTGATCTCCCTATTAAAAACACTTCACCCCATTTGAATACCCCTTTAGAGACCCCTCCCAATTTCAACACCACCCCACCCACAATTTCACTTCATTTTTCAGCCCCTGATAACGTAAATTCACCCTCACCTAAAATTTTAGCCCCTCTTAACCCTCGCATCACGATTCTGCAGTAGAGAACAGACGTCGATGCCAAACCATCTACTTCACCGCCTGGAGGGTAAAGTCCAAGTGGTTCGAGACGAAACGCTCCCCATCCTCACAAACCATACCATCAACGGTTGAACGAGTATGCGGAGGCGCGAGAGCGGATTTTTGTCACTGTTCCAGACGTCCGTGCAGACGAAGTGTCCACACTAACGAACGAAACAGGTTGCAGAAAGTCGGTCTTGCGCATGCGCATATTCTGGAGGATGGTGAGGGCTAAAAAGAGAGCAATTTTATCGACGATTATCACCGAGCCGTTTGACGTACGTCCGTACGCTGTGGTATCCCTGTACGGAGTGGACGTTAAAGGACTCCTCGATAGTGGAGCGAACATCAGTTGCCTGGGGGCAAACTCCCTACAACGCCTCCAAGATGCACAGGTGAAGTATCGACCGGTCTGTCAGGAGGTGAAGACCGCTGATGGTGCAGCACAGAAAGTATTGGGCACAGTGAATGCTGAAATTACCTTTCGAGGCAAAGCTAAGCCCATTACCTTATATACAGGGTGTTTGGCACTCCGTGTGCCACCTTGTAAGGGGTTATTCCTTGATATTTTTGGAGAAAAAAATTGTTCTACAGAGTGGGTAAATCTTCAATATTAGTGGAGATACAGGGTGGTTAAGAAAAGTGTTTTTGACCGGTACCCTCACTCACTTAAAACGTTAAATCTTGAAAACGAATAATCACAAGGCAAAGTGTTATAACTCGTTTTTTAGGCAATCGAATTACCTTTCATTTGATGTAACAGTCTAAATTGTAACTGCACCCAATCTTGAGATATTTACTCTAAAACACAAATTTTTGCTACGTGAACAATTAAAATTCAGTGATCAATGTAGTTTTTCTCAGAAAACCCCATTATAAAAATGTCATTTTAATTTTATTTTTTTATGAGCCGTACTATTACCTACAAAAGCTGCATACATATGTATGAGTTACGATTAACATTTTGGAAGTAATAATAGGTAAAAATACATATCGCATAAAAACTAAATATTTAAAAAATCAGTGCATGTGCATGTTGATCTACGCTACTTGCTTGAATTGAAAGAATTGAATAGTGGGTTTTATTTCAAATATTTTTATTATAATAAATGTTCAAAATGGCCACCTTCATTTTGAATGCACGCTAAAGCTCGTTTGGCGAGTGTTCTCTTGGTATTCATATTCCTCAACTGCTGCCTTACTTCTATTGCTGCCGCATCGATCCTGATATTTAGATCTTCCAATGTTTCTACTGGCGTTGCGTAGACAAGGTCCTTCATCCGTCCCCATACAAAGAAATCCATAATAGTAAGATCAGCAGATCTTGCAGGCCAGTGTATCGGTCCATTTCTACCGATACAACGATTGCTATAATTGGAATTTAACCAATCTGTGATCTGTCGGCCGTAATGAGCAGGAGCACCATCGTGTTTGTAAAACATGGAAGCCAATCGAACCAGTGGAATATCATCCAACAAGTCCTGTAGATCATTTGATAAAAACTGTAAGTAATTGGAGCTATTTAGAGTACGCGGAAACCTAATAGGTCCAAGTAAATCGTCACCAATCACACCTGCCCATAAATTGACGCTGAATCTGTGCTGAAATGATGCCGCTCTTCTTGTGTGTGGATTGCTTTCAACCCACGTATGTAGGTTGTGGAAGTTTGTGATACCGTCTCTGGTAAATTGGGACTCATCCGTCCACAGAATATTGTTCAAAAAATTTTCGTTCAAGGAGCCAATTGCAAAACTCCATCCGTTTGGGGAAATCAATGGGTAGTAGCTCCTGTACTGGTGTGTGATGGTAGGCATGGAAGCGTTCTACTTTTAAAATACTCCAAACCTTCCAAGTAAATATGTTAAACTGCAATGCCAAGCGTCGGATACTGATCGATGGATCATTTTGCACTGCTTGCAGTATTCTTTCATCAATCTGAACAGCGATTATAGGCGCAGGATTTGCATTTACTCTCCTTGTTCTAACGCTGCCAGTTTCCCTAATTCTCCTGTAAACGTCTTGAAATACTCTCCTGCTAGGTGTCCGTCGATGAGGATGTCTCTGGTGGTAAAGCCTTCGCGCGGCTGGTGCATTTTGGTCACACTCTCCATAAATTAACATCATGTCAGCATATTCTTCATTGGAGTACTCAGGCATTTTGAAATAATTTTTTAAATTCTACTGACACCTTTTTCTCTTAGCAACGTAACTAAAACTGAGAAAAATATGAAGGCAGTTTTGCTTTTATAGGCTTTTTATTTTGTAAGACACCCTATTAAAAAAGGCATAGTACCGCAATCCAGTAGTACCTACCACGTCCAGGTAAAAGCATCAATTATGTTGAAACTCAGTTACATTTCATTGATTTCCTTCATACTTGAAATAGTAATAAATGTGCAACAAAAATACTTCAGTACTACCGACAAATTAAGCAGATTCTTGGACGAGGTCCACTTTATGGCACTGACTTTTAAATATTTAATTTTTATGCGATATGTATTTTTACCTGTTACTTCCAAAATGTTAATCGTAACTCATACATATGTATGCAGCTTTTGTAGGCAATAGTACGGCTCATAAAAAAATAAAATTAAAATGACATTTTTATAATGGGGTTTTCTGAGAAAAACTACATTGATCACTGAATTTTTAGGATTGACGTAGCAAAAATCTGTGTTTTAGAGTAAATATCTCAAGATTGGGTGCAGTTACAATTTAGACTGTTACATCAAATGAAAGGTAATTCGATTGCCTAAAAAACGAGTTATAGTACTTTGCCTTGTGATTATTCGTATTCAAGATTTAACGTTTTAAGTGAGTGAGGGTACCGGTCAAAAACACTGTTCTTAACCACCTTGTATCTCCACTAATATTGAAAATTTACCCACCCCGTAGAACAATTTTTTTCTCCAAATATATCAAGGAATAACCCCTTACAAGAAGGCACACGGAGTGCCAAACACACTGTATACTGCCGAGGCTGACGCAGGATCTATACCTTGGTGTAGATTTCTGGCGATCCTTCGAGCTAGCTCCCAGCATCATCAGCGCGGTCGATACTCCCGATATTGCATCGCAACTGATAGCTCCGGATGCCCATCATTTAACGCCCACAGATGTGAAGAGGTTGGAAATGGCAAAGTCCAAATTTCCATCGTACGAAGTTCATGGACTGGGTGTGACCAACGTCGTCGAACACAGTATAGACGTTGGTGATGCTAGTCCCATCAAACAGCGACATTATCCCGTGTCTCCTGCGATCCAAAAACTCTTATATGACGAGATCGATCGCATGAGAGCACTTGGCGTGATAGAGACCAGTCAGAGTGCGTGGAGCTCGCCTGTGGTTCTCGCGAGGAAGCCAGGCAAGGTCAGGTTATGTTTGGACTCGCGCAAAGTAAATAGTGTGACGAAGAAGGATGCCAACTGAAAATCCAGTGGAAAAAGTTAGTTCGTGTGCCTGTTACAATCCGAAAAAAAATAGCATAGCAATCCGTGTTCGCCGGATAACGTGGTCTTTTCTTTCTACGATTCTCAAACCAAGATATAATTTCATTCGTTTGTGTTGTGCAGTGCAATCGTATTAGAAATTGCGAAAATCCTTGAAAATTCAACTCAACGAATTTCCGCTGTTCCACAATCTTTATACGCAGTAAGAGGCACACACCATGGGCTTCTGTTCAGCAGCCTAGCAATGGTTGAACGTATTTTGGAAGAATGTTCATCTGACGCGAATTCAAAAATTTTTAAAAAAAAAAAAAAAATAATAAGAAAATGAAGTACATAAAAATAAAAGTAAAATTCTGAAAAAAATTATAAATTAATAAAAATACAAGAATGACTGACGGGACGGAATTTTAAAAAATAAAATAAATAATTAAAACAGAGAAAAAAAAAACAAACGAGAATAGAAATGTGAATAGGGGTGAGTTTTTTTCTTATATTAATTTTTTTTGGTTATGGTTTTTTTTTTACTTTTTCTAGAAGAGCCAATATTAAAATGAACCCGAGCGTTTAAGCTCTTCCGCCCTGAACCTCAACAAGGGGCCATGACAGAAGTTGTTTTTGGGCAGTCATGGCTGAGGTAGGGTGGGCAGACAGGGCGCTATACCACCTAAGCGCCCTGACAAATCGCGAAGTCGCGCAACTCCACCGCTTCTTGGTCTTTCACGACCTATTGGGAAAATAGTCCCAATTTTAAATCACCCTGGAGTAAGCCGACACGAAATTTTTTTGTTGTACAGGCCAAGGGTTTATGGTCTGAAATCTGGGCAAGAACCCCCCCACAACTGCCGTAGGTAGTCCCGGCCGCCAGCAAGCGTGTCGCTTCCGCTCGGATTTCAGCCACCAATTCGGACGTAGGAGGAATTGGCCCACTCTTTCCTGAACCTTCCTTTCCCTCGAATATTTTGACTTTTTCAAGTCGAAATATTCACTCCAAGGCCTCCGTTCACAACAACTGCACCCGATCTAGATATATTTACTTCAAAACACAAATTTTTCTACTTCTACTCTAAAAATTCCGTGATCAATGTAGTTTTTCTGGGGGGGTCGTATTTACCCAATGCTTGGCCATAAAAGTGCAGCTAGTTTGCCATGCCCTGGACTTTAGCAGTTGTAGTTGCGATCTGGCCACACGGCATACCAGGGGTATAAAGGTGGACAATATCCTCTTCGTGTGGGTTGGGCGGGGCGCTGGCCAGTTCGTCTGCTTCTTCATTGCCTTGAATACCAGGCCAGGTATCCAGAAGAGTTTGGTGCTTGCCTTGTTGATTAAGATCGTTTCCCTAATTAGTCGTATTGTTGGTTCACGGGAGCTGGTGTTTCGGATAGCTATGACTGCGGCTTTGCAGTACGAGAAGATGGCAGCTGGTGCGTTCCCGTGCATCGCCGCCCTGGAGAAGCTGGTGTCAGGGTGAAGTTTCGGGGCGATGCTGACATAGTAGGAGTGAGTATAATGACCGCAGCCGTGGATTGGGTGGAAGTGCTGGGACCATCTGTGTATATCCGGGTGTAGCCGACCAATTCATCGATATGCTGTAGGTGAAGTTGCTGGTAGACTGCTTCGGGGCTGTTTGATTTGCCGGGGTATCCTCTGAAAATCTACCATTTTACTAATAGGGGAGAGATAGAAAGACGAGAGGGATGGAGCTGGGAGGGGAGGAGGGATATTGGGAGCGCGGGACATCAGGGCCGATCTGGCGTTCGAAATAGCTGATTGAAAGGTGCTGCTAAGGTCGTTGTCGGTGATCATAGTTCCCGTCGTGAGGTGTGTTCCATGGTGTGGACAGGATGGGTCCAACAGATTTTTGCCGGCGACGGAAATTTGAGCCTTAATGACAGCGTGGCGGATGCTGTCGCACCCGACTTCTATGAGTAAAGCCTCAATAGGTGTTGTGCGAAAAGCACCCAAAGCTGCTCGTAGTATTTTATTTATTGCGATTTGCAGCCTGTTGAGATTCGACTCGGAAGTGGCCGAGTATAATGTAAGGCCATATTCCACGTACCCTCTGATTAGGGTCAGGGCAGAGTGCAGTAGCTGCGGTGATGGTAAGGAGGCTTCTGGATGTCAACGTCCTGATGAGATTGAGAATTTCCCGAGTCCAGTCAGTAATCGGTTAATGTGAACGTTCCATTTTAGTTTGCGATGGAAGGTTACTCCAAGTAGTTTGCACGATGTTAGTGCGGGGAGACTGATATCATCCAGTTCAATCTCCCTTATTGACGGATGAATTTTATTCGATATTGAAATAAAGTCTCCTTTCTTGAGAGGGAGCTTTGCACCGGTTTTTGCACACCATGCGTCATAGCCGGAGAGCTCACGACAAAAAATCGCAAGAGTTTTAGGAAAGCTAATATTGTAGTATTGGGTTACATTTAGGGTGTATGTAAATATACTAGAGTCAGCAGGTCTGACGTGGGGACACCTGGCTCTAGTAAGCTTGTGGGGAGATGTTTTGCGGCCAAACAACTCAGGCCGAAAACACTTCTCACAAATTGGATCACAGATCCAAGGACGCTGGCTGTCATTTCGATTCCTATATAAGGACGAGAAATCGAAGTGGCAGCCAGTCGTTCGTCAACTGGCTGGCGACTCACAACACGGCTGCAAAGCGATGACGCCGATAGTCGTCGCTGCAGTCACACAACACAAACAGCACGACGGCTGCGATGTGAGCCGTCGCTGCAAAGACGACGGCTGCGATGTGAGCCGTCGCAACAAAGACGACGGCTGCGATGAGAGCCGTCGCAGCAAAGACGTCGGCAGCGACATTGCCGACGCAGCGAACACCACACCCCCGTGACGCGACGGCACCGAATACTGCCGTCGCCCACGACCTTACCAGAGTTGGACTCTCGGCATAGCCGGGAGAACTCCAACGTACAAGGTCCTGATGAATGTCCTTACAAGCTGTCAAAAAAATCAGAAAATGAAAGAGTTTTAGGAAATTTGAAAATTTACCAGGACGTATTTTTACAATGAAAAACTGAAAAACAATGGTCAGACACCCAAACAGTGGGACCCACCCAGTCAGCCCCCCGCAAAGATGTCAAAAAAATCGGGTCATCACAAGAGTTTTAGGAAAGCTGAAATTGGGTTCAGTAAATATCTATTATACAGGGTGTTTCGCACTTCGTCCGCCACCTTGTAAGGGGTTATTCCTTGATATGTTTGGAGAAAAAAATTGTTCTACAGGGTGGGTTAATTTTTAATTATTCAAAATTTTCCATAAATTAACACAATGTCAGCATATTCTTCATTGGAGTACTCAGGCATTTTGAAATTTTTTTTTTAATTCTACTGACACCTTCTTCTCTTAGCAACGTAACTAAAACTGAAAAAAATATGAAGGTAGTTTTGCTTTTATAGGCTTTTTATTTTGTAAGGCTCCCTATTAAAAAAGGCATAGTACCGCACCCAGTATTACCTACCACATCCAGGTAAAAGCATCAATTATGTTGAAACTCACTTACATTTCATTGTTTTCCTACATACTTTAAATAGTAATAAATGTGCAATAAAAATACTTCAGTACTACCGACAAATTAAACAGGTTCTTAGACGAGGTCTACTTTATGGCACTGACTTTCTAAATATTTAATTTTTATGCGATATGTATTTTTACCAATTACTTCCAAAATTTTAATTGTAATTGTAGGTAATAATATATCATAAAAAAATAAAATTAAAATTACATTTTTATAATGGGGTTTTCTGAGAAAAACTACATTGATCACTGAATTTTTAGGGTTGACTTAGCAAAGTTTTCGAGTAAACATCTCAAGATTGGGTGCAGTTACAATTTAGACTGTTACATCAAATGAAAGGTAATTCGATTCCCTAAAAAACGAGTTATAACACTTTGCCTTGTGATTATTCGTTTTCAAGATATAACGTTTTAAGTGAGCGAGGGTACCATTTAAAAACACTTTTCTTAACCACCCTGTATCTACACTGTTATTGAAAATCGACCCACCCTGTAGAACAATTTTTTTTCCAAATATATCAAGGAATAACCCCTTACAAGGTGGCGGACGGAGTGCCAAACACCCTGTATATAAATCAAAGTTTAATATTTCAACTAGAGTATCATACGATTGGCTTGCAGTTGGTCGTGACTTCAGTATATTTTTTGTTGCTACGTCATGTTTGCATTCATTTTTCAGCTGTTGCTATTTTCACTAGCTGCAAACTGCATGAAAATCGGTTCACTATATGTGAGAACCTACTCGCAATCACTTGCTTACAGATACATTGTTCTCACGTGTTTCCACGATTATTCCAGTGTATGACATCACTTACGGTGCTTTCTCATTAGGTGAGAATATAGAGACAAGACTGCATGATTTCGTTCTCACTATAACGTTTTGGTGAGAAATTTCTCATTTCATGTGCTACAGAACTTACGCAGAGATGCGAGAGATACAACCGCCTGGAAAAATTAATTAAGTCCTTGGCATACTTGTCTCACGACAAGGACTCTTTACCGGAAGCTGATATGCTAGCCGACAAGAAACTGGACCTCATAGTGGGATCTGATGCGAATGTTCATCACACCCAATGGGGTAGCAGCAATACAAATGAGAGAGATGAATCACTTTTCCAAATCATTATATATTCCTCTCTGCTAATCTGTAATCGGAGCAATATACCAACTTTTATGAATAGAATTAAAAGGGAAGTTCTCGACCTAGCCCTGTCGTATGACTCAGACAGTGTCGAGCACTGGAGGGTATCGGACAATCCATCCCGTTCAGATCACTAACTGATAACCTTCAACGTAGAATATTAAGTTGTTGAGTTAACAAATACACTTTCTTAAATGTGTGTTATCAACATAATTTTATTTTCAATGAAAATATTTCGCGAATTTAAATTATTAAATTTAATGTAAATTTAAATAATTAAAATAGATAAAAGTAAATATCACAACTTTAATTATATTAGTTATAAGTAAATATCACAACATTAGTTATTTTAGTTATAAGTAAATATCACAACATTAGTTATTTCAAGAATTAATTATTGATACCAATTTTTTATTTAACGCTCTCGCTTCTATGAATTTTATTGAACTGTCTTTTTTTTGCAAATCAAATTTTATTTTTCAAATTTCATGAATACTAGATTTTGAGTGATTTGTGTGGAGTGTTTGCAACTGTGTTGCCCACAAGTAGCCGACACCCCACAAAATAATTCCCCTAAACTATTCAAAAACCACAGGAAAACAGAGTGGAAAAAATTGACGGAACTAGTAAATGGACATCTGAGCGCACAAAGCATAGACACAGTCCAAAACAAAGCAGAGCTAGACACTGCGGTGGTGGACCTAATCGTCGTGCTCCGTGACGCTTTTCAGAAAACTTGTCCAATCAACAGAGCTTCCACGAAAAGACTTCCCGTCTGGTGGAATGTCGAGATTAAAACCCGACGTGCAGAAGCTCGCAGACTCTACAACAGAGCTAAATTTAGCAATTCCGCAGAAGACTGGCAGCTCTACAAGCAAAGTCTTAAATGCCTCAAGAAGACTATTAGGCAAGCGAAGAAGTCATCCTGGACAAACTTCTGTGAATCAATAGAATCAACAAATGAATCGGCAAAACTAAGAAAGGTTCTCTCTAAAGTTCCAGCAGTCAATACCTTCACCCAGGATGCTGGAGGGAACTGGACGGAATATCCCGAGGAAACCTTAGAGCTTCTGATGAACTCTCATTTTCCCGAGTGTTCACCAGCTAGCATCACTGACTCTGTCGGTAACGACCATGGTCGAGAAGTAGGAAACCAAGTCTTGTCCAACTCAATAGTTGACACTAACAACATAAGTTGGGCAAAATTCCTTCTCCTCGTATAAATCACCAGGACCCAATGGGATTATACCAGCAATGCTGCAACACGCGGCAGGAACGGTAATTACCAGGATAATGATGATCTTTGAAGGCTGTATTCGACTCAACCATGTTCCGCTGGAGTGGAACAGGGTACGTGTAGTTTACATACCTAAGGTGGGTAAACCTAGTCACAACTGCAAAAGACTATAAGTCTCACATCCTTTATCCTAAAAACATTTGGAAGGATATTGGATAACCACATTCGCAACAAAATCCCGCGCAACCAATTGTTAAAAGCATGCCCATACAAAGGGCAAGTCGGTGGACACGGCTTTACACGAGGTGGTGTTAGCAATTGAAAAATCACTCTTCTATAAGGAATACGCACTCGCCGCTTTCCTTGACATAGAGGGTGCCTTTAATAACGTTCCACTTACGACTATCAAAAGCGCACTACCATCGACGGAAGTGGAAACCAAGATTTGAAATTGGCTTGGCATTATCATTGAATCCGAACTGGGACAGTGTCTTATTGCAAAGACTCCAGAAGCACCCCGCAAAGTGTAATCTCACTCTTACTCTGGCTACTTGTGATCAATAAAAACCTTGTTTAACTTGAGAACCTCGGAGTCACGGCATGCACATACGCCGACGACGTGGTCATATTTGTCTTAGGGAAACACTAAACACAATTAGTAATTTGATGGAGAGAGCACTCAACAAATTACGACTATGTGCCCATAACAGCGGTTTAGGGGTTAATCATTCTAGAACTGTACTTGTCCTCTTTACGAAGAAATACAAAATTTCAAATTTTTAGTTACCAAAGATGGGAAGCGTTGGGCTTCATCTTTCCGACAGTGCTAAATATCTCGGGGTTGTTCTAGACAAGAAACTCAGCTGGAAACTGAATCTGGACGAACGTGTTAAAAAAGCATACAACGCATCTTACGCATGCGGAAAGATGTTCGGTAACAGGTGGGGTCTCCAACCAAAACTACTACACTGGATGTGCACAGCCATTATAAGACCAATCTTAACCTATGGCGCGATAATATGGTGGGAAGCGACTAGAAAGTCCTCGTATTTAAGCAAGCTAACAAAAGTACAGCGCTTAGCACGATCCAAACTAGTTAGAGGATGTCGTGGCGTTCTTAACTCTATCGGCACACGACACAATATTATTCGCAAATTTGTTTTGGACCTGAGCAGGAAAGAAGCTAGCACACTAATCTGAGTGATTACAGGGCACTGCCTGACTGGGTCTCGAGGCAAATGATCTGTCGTAGCTGCGGTCGTAGCTGCGGTGGCCTAGAAGTGGAAGAGTCAATCTTTCACTGTTACCGTTTTTCCCGGTGGAAAACCGTATTAAAACCCCTATACAAAAGGGGGCGAACGGGCCTTGTCCGGCCAACCCAGAGAAGGGTCGTGGGCGCCAGTGATTCTTTTATTTAAGGGCCCCGTTCTTAACCTTTCCCCGATCGAATCACTAATTCGGGAAAAATACGCGTGAAATCAAAGTAATAACTCAACGGAAGGCGAGCTGAAACACGTCACGAAATTTACATCAAATAAAAGAAATTCCAGGTTTGGTATGGAAACAATTCAAATTTCACTTTTGATTAAACTGACGAAGTAGTCGTCTCAAGAATAAATTACTTACTTACAATTATTCTACACTGGCTAAGGACCTAAAAACTAGGGCGCCGCTGGTGTGTTGTCCCACGAAGGCTTCCGACGAAGTCGTTGATTCGCTTGGTGCTATTCAGATTTTTCGCATTTTTTGCACTTATTCCGGTTCAAATCCTGGAGCCTCGAAATCGGTCCTCTGCTACTCTGGATATCTTCGTCAGGTTCGCACAAACAATATATTCGCTGGTCCTCTGCTACTCTGGATACCTTCTTCTGGTTCGCACAAAAATAAATTCGCTCTACTCGTGCCGTCACCGACTTGTGACGCTCGACGCGCGTACCTCTGGTTATTTTTAATGTAACCGCCAAAAAGTTCTCCACTTAAAAAAATAACTCGTCCTCACTGTCGCTCACACTTGATCCCAAGAGACCGTTTTCGGGTGCTGCACTTCCCGCGAAACCTCGGGTCAGCTTTTTACATCGGTAAATCTAGTAGGGTCAACGAACGTTTTCTCCAGGTCATTCACTCAAAACTACTAGCTTTCTCCTATTTCGTTAACTTTTATCTCGGTTGATTCGGTGTCCACTCAATATTCACCATCCGACTTTTTATCATGGACCCAAACCTTGCTGAACTGTCTTATCGACTTGCACTTCTCGCCGTGTAAGTCCGCCATGTTCGCATCGCAAAGTCAGATTTGACATTTCTCCGTCTTCGATGAAGTGTAGGTGTCAATGTTTACGTTTATGAAGTTTTGTTGACATTTTCCGTGTTGTGATTTCGTGTTGAGTGATGTGATGTGATGTGTTTGTTTACGTCGCGTGTAGTGTTTCTTTTCGTGTGTAATGTTCGATGTTCGTCCCTGGCTCGGCTGCAGTACGTTGCGTGTTGTGTTGTGTTGTGTTGCGCTGTGTTTGTTTTGTTGTGTTGTTTTGTTTTGTTTTGTATTCGTGACTTTTCCCATTATTCTATCCTACTCCTATCCTAAATAAAACTATCCTAACTAAACCTAATAATTCCTACATATCATATCAATTCACTTAATCCTAAATCCTAAATAATCCTACTGCTAATAATCCCTAATCCTACGTTTTTATAACCATCTTCCAGCTCCTCTTCCGTTTTACCGAAGTTATATTTTTCCAAATAATGCTTTAACTAATTCCTTTTTGGTGTTGTTTCTTTTTAGATGTCGAAAAGATGAAGCTGCTTCATAAGGAATGCCCTGGATCAGCAGGTAAGTTATCAGTGATTTCTCTCTGCATTTCTACATTACTTGATTTATATTAATTTTTATTCTTCTCTTCCTTTCAGCTTGAACGGGAACGAATGCGACCGTAACATTCCCCCCTTGCCTTAGGAGAATTTCCGAAATTCTTCATTTAATTCCGGCTTCGTAAACGATAATAGTAAGGGATTTTTTTTTTTTTTTGGTCGAATAAGTGTCGCTCATGAACAAGATATATGATTAATTCTTTTTTTTTTAACAGATCCGGATGCTCGTGTGCTTCAAGGGTGATTACGTAAGATTCATTTTCTTCGATATATTTTTTTTTCTTAATTCACATTATCAGTTATTTACCCCAAATTATCACTCCCCTTAAGACTCTTATGAGAAACTTATCTTTTTTCCCCAAATCTTGTCTAATTTTATCCTATTTCCCGACAAGTATACTGCTTTAAATCCTTCACGTGCCATATTCCCCCGAGTTTCCCATCGTTTCCTTTCAACTCATACGTCCAAGGAGACACTTTCCTCAACACTTCAAAAGGACCAATATATTTTGGAGCCAAGCTCTCGGAAAAAAATTTGGAGGCGTCTGATAAGACATGATTTGTCCTCCACACTAGGTCTTTTGGTAAAAAGTGTACGTCTACCACGGACAAAATATATACATGTCCTCGAGAGGAACGAGGAAGTGGACCAATCAGATCGACACAGATCATCTCCCATGGCCTTTTTGCTTCTCCACTTCGCGAAACCATTAGACCCGCTGGAGGCCGTCTCTCTGGCTTGATTGCTTGGCAAATTTCGCAGGAATTAACGTATTTCTTTATGTCTAACCTCATCTTAGGCCAATAATACTTCCTGCTTATACAATCAGTGGTCCTCTTTATTCCCATATGTTCAGCTATAGGTTCATCGTGGGCATTTCTCAAAACGTCCCCGCGCTCTCCCTTTGGAATTACTTGTTTCCATGCCTCATCGGTATTTAGCTCAGGGTAGTCCATGGGTAGATGCTTCCACAATTTACCCCCGTGCACCTGCCACTCGGGATATTTGTCAGGTTGGTTGGTAACCTTTTCTAGCATCCGAGAGTACCACCCATCTTCCTGTTCGGCTTGAATGGAGTCTACCATGGGTACCGATCTAGACAACGCGTCTGGTACTAAATGTTCCTTCCCTTTACGATGGATGATGTTGAAATCGTATTGTTGCAATCTTACCGCCCACCCTGCAAGTCTGCCAGTTGGGTCTTTTAAGTTATGCAGCCATACTAATGAGTGGTGGTCTGTTACCACTGTAAAGTGCGTCCCTTCCACATAGGGCCTCAGTTTTTCAACTGCCCACAATACCGCTAAACACTCTTTTTCGGTAGTGGAAAATTTGCGCTCTGAACTAGTTAGGGAACGACTTAAATAACAGATCACCTTTTCTCCAATTTGTTGTTCTTGAGTTAACACTGCTCCTAAACCAAAATCTGAGGCATCTGTTTGGACAGTGAATGGTAGATCGTAATTAGGGCATGTCAAGATTGGTGCTGTTGACAATTTCACCTTCGCTCCCGAAAACGCTCTCTCGCACTCAATGTGTTGAGTGTTTCACGATATTCTGCGCTTTTTTGTAATCGAAAAGAAATTAAAACAACTTTTGTTCGAGAGAGATTTCAAGTATTTTATTTGGCTATAAAGCGAGCACATTGACCGATAAGTACGAGTATTAAGCGACCGATAGCTATCAAGAGACTGGCAACTAACTGGCGTTGAGTTCCGGCACCAAAAAGTGCAACTGCACTTTAGGTTGGTGTGAGTGAGTTCTATTTACCGGCTTGTTGTCGGAACATTCCGCCCGCCTTGGCAATCATGCTAGGATTGTCAATTATGAGATGTGGTGCTTAATTTACTACTGCTAGCATCTTCTTCATTCTGCAGCGTTGATACTGGTAGAAGACATAGTTTTACAATCGGCCGTTTGAAGATTGACGATTGTGTTTTGACCGTGGCGACTCGAACTAGACCATCGTCACCTGGATGAACATCGATTATGCGTGCGAGTGCCCACTTCGACGGAGGATATCGTTCGTCCTTTACGACAACAAGCGAACCAATTTTAAATGAATCTCGCTGATGATGCCATTTGGAGAGTGTCTGAAGTTGATGCAGGTATTCGGAAGCCCATCGATTCCAGAAGTGGTCTAACATTTGTCGCAAAAGTTGCCATCGCGATAGGCGAGATCTAGGCACGTCGGTGAGAGATGGCTCTGGTACTGTTGTCAGCGCACTACCGATCAGAAAGTGACCAGGTGTAAGCGCGGCTAGATCTGAAGGGTCTTCGGATAGCGGACAGAGAGGCCGAGAATTGAGAACTGCTTCTATCTGCACGAGGAGAGTTGAAAATTCTTCGAATGTAAGATGAGTGTCACCAATCACTCTCTTCAAGTGGAATTTGACTGATTTCACAGCCGCTTCCCATTTTCCTCCAAAATGCGGTGCAGATGGAGGGTTGAATTTCCATTCAGTTCCATCATTTGCAAGAGTATTTGCTAAAGAAGTAAATTCGTGAGACGACGCTTTAAAAAGTTTTCGCAATTCTCGATCTGCTCCCACCAGATTCGTTCCACAATCGCTTGTGAGTGTAGAACATATTCCTCGTCGGCCAGTGAAGCGCTTAAACGCTGCAATAAATCCTTCTGTAGAGTAGTCGCTCACAAGCTCCAGATGAACTGCAGATGAGGAGAAGCAGACGAAGACAACGATGTATCCTTTAATATGCTTTGCACCGCGGCCACGAAAAGTGGAAATCGAAATGGGTCCTGCATAATCCACTCCTGAATGCTGAAATGGACGAGAGCAGCGAGTCCGAGTTTTAGGTAATTGTCCCATTAGTTGCTGTCCGATAACAGCTCGATGACGAACGCACTGGATGCAGCGATGAATAAATGCGCGTATAGGAACACGACCACCTAAGACCCAGTACCGCTGTCGTAAGGTTGCGAGAGTCACCTGAGTTCCACCATGAAGCGTGATTCGATGGGCGTAATCGATTATGAGCGTCGTTAGTGGGGAATCACGTGGTAGTATCAGAGGATGCTTTTCGTCGTGATCCAGCAGCGAATTTTTGAGTCTGCCGCCCACTCGTAAATATCCATGCTCGTCAACGAATGGAGCGAGCCGTACGAGCTGGCTTGAGCGCTGGAGTTGCTTCTTTTTCATAATTTGCATAATTTCTGCTGCGAAATACGAGCATTGAACTTTCTTTATCCAGAACATTCGAGCGCTATCAAGCTCTTTTGGATTAAGAGGTGTATGGAGTCCAGGAACGTCCAACAGTTTCTTAAAGCGATGAGAAACTCGGAAACACCAAGCTGTAATGCGAAGTAATGTAGACAATTTTGAAAATCGCGTCAAAAGATTCCAGATGTCTTGATGATTTTCCGCAACGACTGTTGTGGCTGATTTGGAACGGATCTCAAAAGTAGCATCTGGAGGCAGTGGAGGAGTTGATGAAGGCCAGCAGACTGAGTTTTCTTTAAGCCATTGCGGTCCTGTCCACCAGAGAGAATTTTCCTTAAGTTGCTGAGGCGATGACCCACGAGATGCACAGTCTGCAGGATTTTCTTTTCCAGGAACGTGATGCCACCGAGAATTGGAGAGCTCTTTGATTTCAGTGACGCGATTCCGAACGTAGTCAGCCCACCGATCGGGATTGCCTTCAATATATGCAAGCGCTACTGTGGAATCTGTCCACAGATGAACGGGAGCTGTTTCGAGGTCGAGAACTTTTCGAACGTGCGAAATTTGCCGAACTAAAAGCAGTGCGGCTGAGAGTTCAAGTCGCGGAATCGTAACTTGCTTTAGAGGTGCTACTCGTGTCTTTGCAGAAACGAGAGAGATGCGAATGTCGTTGAAATCAGCCATCACGCGAAGATAGATAACAGCTCCGTAGGCGGTTTGAGAAGCGTCCGAGAAACCGTGCAGCTCCATTGCGATTGACGAAGAGCGAGATCCTAGCCACCTCGGCACAGTGAGTGCTGAAACTGCTTGCAGCTCATCGTATTCTTTGACCCAACGAGCCGCGAGCTCATCCGAAAGTGGTTGATCCCACTCGAGACCGACTGCCCACAGCTTCTGCATGAAGATTTTAGCACGTAGTACAACAGGTGCTAACCAGCCAAGAGGATCGAAAAGCTGTGAAATTGTTGATAACACAGTGCGTTTTGTCACACAGGTGTGTGTTTCCGGATGATACGATGTAAAGACAAAAGAGTCTAAGTTTGGCTGCCATGATATTCCAAGAGTACGAACGAGAGGATTTTCCGTGAACGAAACAGGAACAGTATTTGCTTGTCGGGTGAGAGCGATGTCAGATAAAACTTCATCGAAATTCGAAGTCCACTTTTGTAGTGTAAATCCGCCAGCCTTGAGAAGGTTGTCCAATTGTTGAATTTTCTGTTTTGCTTCGATCTGATCGTCTGCTCCTGACAAAACATCGTCCACATAGGTCTCGCGTTGAACGACTTCAACTGCACATGGAAAACGATGCCCTTCATCGGCAGCGAGCTGCCGAAGTGTCCTTATTGCAAGATATGGTGCACTTGTGAGACCGTATGTAACTGTGCAGAGTTGATACGAGAGTACGCTTCCTGTGGGATCCTTTCTCCAGAGAATCCGTTGAAAGTCCCGATCATCTTCATGAACAAGTATCTGGCGATACATTTTTTCAACATCTGCTGAAAAGACGACAGCATATCGACGCCAGCGTGTGATGACGTCTGCGAGATCTGTTTGAATTTTCGGTCCAGCATGTAGAAGATCGTTGATTGCAATACCAAAATTCGAACGTTGAGAGCCGTTGAAAACTACCCGTAGTTTTGTAGTTAAGCTGCTTTCACGTACAACATCGTGATGAGGCAGGTAGAACGTGTGATGAGGTGACACATTTTCTTTAGCGAAAGTCATGTGTCCAAGAGTTTCATATTCATCGAGGAAGTCTGAGTACGCCTTTTTGAGCGATTCGTTGTTGGAAAATCGTTTTTCTTGCCGCAACAGTGTTCGAAACGCAGGCACGTACGAGTTGCCAAGATCGCTTGGTAGGTCTTTAAAAGGCAGCTTAACGATATAGCGTCCTTCATTTGTCCGTGAGTGCGTAGATGAAAAATGCTCTTCGCACTGAGCATCTTCTTTAGAGTATGACCTTGGATTTGTGGAGACTGTTTCTTCTTGAATCCAGAATCGTTGCAGTAAGTCAAGCAGCTCGTGATCCACTGAGCACTGGAGCCCCGTAACCGCATGATCAATGTCGTGAGAACTGGGCTGAGCATTCCCGGGACCAGAAATAATCCACCCGAGAGCAGTGTTTTGCGCGACTGGAGTATCGGGAGATCCTCTGCGTAGACCTTCTTCGAGGATTTTACAATAGATCTCTGCGCCGAGTACGAGATCGATTGGTCGTGCTGACGAGAATTCAGGGTCAGCAAGATCGAGATCCATCAGATGAGTCCATGAGCTTGCAATGACTTGTATTGGTGGCAAGTATGATGTTAATTTTGGTAGTACGTACGAATTGACTGAACATGAAAATGTTGGATTCAAGCGCGAACGAAGCGTAATCATCACCGCTGAGCGAGACACACTAGAGCGGTGTCCTCCTATTCCGTTGATTGGTAATGAGACGCGACGATGCGGTAGATTGAGGCGTTGAGAGAGAGATTCGGTCATGAATGATACCTCTGATCCCTGATCCAATAAAGCACGAACTTCTATCATGTCACCATAACATGATTCGATGTTAACCAGAGCGGTAGCTAGGAATACTGGCGTGTATTCGAGACTGACTGTTGCAGCAACATGAGATGCAGCTGAGCTTCCTTTTTGTATGAAACTGCAACTAGGAGTTGCTGTGATTTCATCCGAATTTGTTGCAATAGGCTCGACTACCGTTGTTTTTGACGTACCTTGTTTTTCGCTTTTGGTTTCTGTCCGATGGATAGAGGTGTGATGAGGCTGGCCACACTGTTGACATCTCTTTTGAGTCCGACAATTTCGGATTTGATGTGGGCCGAGGCAATTATAACACAAATTCTTTTGAATGATGATTTCGCGCCTTTGCTCTGGAGATTTCTTGCGATATTCTGGACAAGATGAGATGTAGTGCCCAGCACTACAGAGAGTGCACGATTTCGTAGCATTGATGAAGGCTGGAGGCGTTTTTGCAATTTCAGATACCGGAACTATACTAGTTTGATGTGACTTAGCATGTTGCTGTGACTTCGGAGCAGCTAGTCGTAGTTTGCGCGATACTGATACTCTCTCGATTGCTTCCAATGCTCGAGATCGGCCAAGGAGGAAGCTCTCAAGGTCAGTAAATAAAGCAGGTTCACTTTGATTACCGAGATGTTTTTCCCAGTCTTTCAGCGACTCCGAGTCGAGCTTACGAGTTGTCAAAAATACGAGAATATTATCCCACAACTTATCCTTAGAATCCATTGCTTCAAGAGCACCAACAGCTTCTTTAATGTCGCCGAGAAGTCGCTTAATTTCAGTGGCAGATTCGAGTTGAACTTGTCTGGTGTTTACTAGCGCCGTGAAATGTGTCTCTTGTAGTACACGTTTATTTTCATAGCGATCTACGAGAATCGTCCATGCGCGGTCAAGATTTTCACCTGTTACTGCAATATTCTTTACGAGCTGGGATGCTTCACCTGTCAAACTCATGTTCAGGTATTGAAGCTTTTCGACGTTCGTGAGTGACGTGTTTCTACGGACCATGGATGTGAACATATCTCTAAAATGTTCCCATGCACTATATGATCCCGAAAACTGCGGAAGTGTGATACGCGGAAGTTGTCGGGCACCGATACTGTGTCGTTCGACTTGTTCGTTATTCGCTGTCACGGATTCTTTGTGAACAGCTTGCAGCGTATCCATGAATTCAAGCATTTCTGCCTTCACATTCATGTATGTTTCTTCGCACTTGCTATAAACTTCATTGATAAAATATTCAAAATTCTTTTTATCCTTTGAAGTTTGTGAACTTATAATGTCATGATTGACATTGAATTTCGTCCAATTCGCATCAATATTTTCTATTCTTGTTTTTATGTTATTTACCGTACGCCGTTTTAGCTCCAGCTTCATTATATTGGTCATACCACGAGCAATAAGTCCCGCAAGTTCCTCTTGCCGTTCGATGGTAGACTCAACGGTTGTTGACATGTTCACTTTTATTGAATATTGATATAACTCACTTTAATCGGATCAATATACCGAATTGATTGAAGTCGCACCGAATTGTTCACGAACAGTTGTTAGACCGAAAGATTTTTGTATAATTTACACACTTGCGTTCACAGAAATGATGTTTTTTAGCTGATATTTTTTTCACGTAATAATTATTCCGATTTGTACGCAGATCCGGCTCGAAGGACCAAAAATGTTGAGTGTTTCACGATATTCTGCGCTTTTTTGTAATCGAAAAGAAATTAAAACAACTTTTGTTCGAGAGAGATTTCAAGTATTTTATTTGGCTATAAAGCGAGCACATTGACCGATAAGTACGAGTATTAAGCGACCGATAGCTATCAAGAGACTGGCAACTAACTGGCGTTGAGTTCCGGCACCAAAAAGTGCAACTGCACTTTAGGTTGGTGTGAGTGAGTTCTATTTACCGGCTTGTTGTCGGAACACAATGCTCCAGATAAATTTTTGATTTTTCTTTAGTAGCGATGTTAGAGGTGCCACTAAAGTTGCGAAATCTGGTATGAAACGCCTGTACCAGGAAACCATACCCAAGAATTGCCTAACTCCCTTCACATTTCTTGGGGCTTGAAATCTTAACAGACACTCAACTTTGTCTGGATCGACATGGAGTCCGGTTTCGTCCACCACATAACCCAAATATCGCAGCTCTGACCTACAGAATTCGCACTTTGGTCTAGAAACCCGTAAACCCGCATCAGTCAACCGTCGGAACACTTCTCTCAAAATCTGTAGGTGTTTCTCGAAGGTCTGAGTTACAATACAATCAAAACAAAGACATATGGCTCCATATCACCTCCAAGTACTCTATCAATCAGTCTTTGCCAGGTGACTGGTGCGTTCTGCAGACCGAAAGGCATGCGCAGAAATTCAAACAGTCCTCTAGTGGGCACGGTGAACGCGGTATACTGTCGAGAGGATTCCGCCATTGGGACTTGCCAGTAAGCCGACTTGATGTCTAGGGAGGACAAGAATTTGGCATCACGCAATTTGTCCAACGTGGCCGTGACGTAGGTCAATGGGTAGGCATCTCTCTCCGATACCTTATTCACCTTTCGGTAGTCCACGCAAAATCTAAACGTTCCGTCCTTTTTCTTGATGAGGAGAATCGGCGAAGCCCAAGGGCTTTTCGAAGGTTGGACTATCCGTTCCTCCAACATTTTGTCCAGTTCTGTGTCAATGTCTTTTTGTCTGATTGGCGAGACCGGATAGTATCTTTGTTTTATCGGGGCCGAGCTGGTAATAATTACGTGCTCGACCTCCGACGTCTTGCCCAAACCTTCACCCATCTTTGCAAATTCCTCCTTCAAGACAGCATTCAGACTCCGTGATTGCCCCTCACTGAGTTTAGACTTTGCGTGAAGGAATTCGATACACGAGACGTTTACTGGATCGGAAAATACCCACTGGTATTCCTTTAAGTCTACTACCAGACCGAAGGTTTTCCAGAAATCTGCCCCAAATATGAATGTATGAGGTAGGAGTGGAACCACTAGACATTCCAGCCATCTCGTCCTCTCACCCACTTTCAACGGCAGCCAAACGGACCCTCCAATGCGACATTGATCTCCATTCGCTACCTTAATCGATTCGGTGTTGGATTTCGTCAAACTGACCCCCATATTTTGCAGATCCTTCCAGCTTACACTACCCACGATTGTCCTTGACGCCCCGGAGTCCAATAAACCCGTGAACTCTGCGTCAAAAACGAACACTCTTGAATGCGGCCTCGGATCCCCCTCTACAGATGTCAACGCGAAGTCCGACGCGAAGTCCGACTCAAGTGTTGCGGAATCACCTTTCGTACTCACTTAACCGCCTCTTAGTGAGCACGATCCCCGTTTCCCGCCCCCGAAGTTCCCGGAGTGGGCTCATTCCGTCCGACGTTGGTGGTTTTATTTACTTTCCCCTTATCTGCGCATACGGGGCATTTACTTCGGTAAACATCAAATTTGCCGCAACCGAAACAGCGCTTTTCTTCGGTGCAATCCCTTGACAAATGTCCCAATCGCCTACAATTGTAGCAAGTTGGGCTTGTAAAAGTTGCATTTTCCCTTTGTCCCGTTCTGGTTTTCTCGTGATTTTTGATTGTCGGGTTTTTAGCTGTACTATCAGCCTCCACATAATCCAAATCGGGTTCCAAAAGGTTGCCCCGGCGTCCTTGTGGTGGTACAAAAGACTCTAAAGGGTTTCCAGCGTGCGACCTAAATCGATTAATTGTTTGATCGATTTTATTTCCGTCAACCCCAGTTGCGTCTGGAAATACGGTGCGATGTTCCGCCTCAAGGTCTTTAATTTTTCCGATTCAGTGCAGGGTGTCGATAGTCGCTTGAAGAGATTCTGCATTATCGCAACGTACACTCCAATGGATTCATTCTTCCCCTGAGTGCGACGCTTGATCTCTTCCATCAAACGGTCGTCGTAATCAGGGGGTAAGAATTCGGAGCGCAGCTCCGCTACCAACTCGTCCCACGATTCGCACCGACCCTTATTGGCCCTTAGCCAAACCAAACCTTTTCCGTCGAATAAGTCAATTGAGGATTTGTATAGACTGTGCTTCGAAACGTTACGAGCACACCGTAATTCTTCCACTCTTTCTAAAAAAGAGCACAAGGCATTGCTCTCACCTGTAAACTTCACACCCCATTTGAAGATAGATTGCTCTTTACAAGGTCTAATAGTATCCCTTACAATTACCCGGCTTCCCTCATCTTCCTCCGAAGAAGTATCTCCCGCTTTCTCTGATAGAGAACATATTGCTAGTAAAATATTCGCCTTTAATTTCGCTTGGGTAATTACCTCGTCTGGCTTAGTTGGCGTACTATTACCTAATCTTCGCAGGCACCACCCAATTTTTGAGTAGATCTTCAGGTACTCACTTGAGTTGTTATCGCCCACGAAGTTGGTAATTAAGCCTTGTATTTCAGTTAATTTGTTCGCAATTGTTTCGGAGTCTTCCGAAAATTCGAAGGGATATTCCGCCAATAAAAAGGACGTCTCCCCATCCCTTTCCGCCCGCATTGCCACCCTCAATGCCTTCCTCATAGAGTCGACCGTGTCCGACTGCATTCCCCGGATCGCTAATTCATACGTGAGCTCCTCTTGGCTCAGTCGATCTACTCTTATTTTGAGCATACTCAAGCCGTTAGCGTGATTTGATAGGGAAGAATAAAAATGAAATACCTAAATTAACACAAAACCACTATAACTACAATTTTTTGTATACCACTCGTTCTAAAAAGTTTATTAATGTCTAGATAACGCACCTGCTGACTATTATGTACTTCAGAGAAATCCTTGTACAACAATCTCAATGAAACAAAACCAAATAGAAAAAACAAATATAATTTACCACAAAAAAAAATTATTCGACCATTTAACGTTGGGCGCCAATCTTACCGTTTTTCCCGGTGGAAAACCGTATTAAAACCCCTATACAAAAGAGGGCGAACGGGCCTTGTCCGGCCAACCCAGAGAAGGGTCGTGGGCGCCAGTGATTCTTTTATTTAAGGGCCCCGTTCTTAACCTTTCCCCGATCGAATCACTAATTCGGGAAAAATACGCGTGAAATCAAAGTAATAACTCAACGGAAGGCGAGCTGAAACACGTCACGAAATTTACATCAAATAAAAGAAATTCCAGGTTTGGTATGGAAACAATTCTAATTTCACTTTTGATTAAACTGACGAAGTAGTCGTCTCAAGAATAAATTACTTACTTACAATTATTCTACACTGGCTAAGGACCTTAAAACTAGGGCGCCGCTGGTGTGTTGTCCCACGAAGGCTTCCGACGAAGTCGTTGATTCGCTTGGTGCTATTCAGATTTTTCGCACTTTTTGCACTTATTCCGGTTCAAATCCTGGAGCCTCTAAATCGGTCCTCTGCTACTCTGGATATCTTCGTCAGGTTCGTACAAACAATATATTCGCTGGTCCTCTGCTACTCTGGATATCTTCTTCTGGTTCGCACAAAAATAAATTCGCTCTACTCGTGCCGTCACCGACTTGTGACGCTCGACGCGCGTACCTCTGGTTATTTTTAATGTAACCGCCAAAAAGTTCTCCACTTAAAAAAATAACTCGTCCTCACTGTCGCTCACACTTGATCCCAAGAGACCGTTTTCGGGTGCTGCACTTCCCGCGAAACCTCGGGTCAGCTTTTTACATCGGTAAATCCCCGTTTTCCTGGGTCAACGAACGTTTTCTCCAGGTCATTCACTCAAAACTACTAGCTTTCTCCTATTTCGTTAACTTTTATCTCGGTTGATTCGGTGTCCACTTAATATTCACCATCCGACTTTTTATCATGGACCCAAACCTTGCTGAACTGTCTTATCGACTTGCACTTCTCGCCGTGTAAGTCCGCCATGTTCGCATCGCAAAGTCAGATTTGACATTTCTCCGTCTTCGATGAAGTGTAGGTGTCAATGTTTACGTTTATGAAATTTTGTTGACATTTTCCGTGTTATGATTTTGTGTTGAGTGATGTGATGTGATGTGTTTGTTTACGTCGCGTGTAGTGTTTCTTTTCGTGTGTAATGTTCGATGTTCGTCCCTGGCTCGGCTGCAGTACGTTGCGTGTTGTGTTGTGTTGCGCTGTGTTTGTTTTGTTGTGTTGTTTTGTTTTGTTTTGTATTCGTGACTTCTCCCATTATTCTATCCTACTCCTATCCTAAATTAAACTATCCTAACTAAACCTAATAATTCCTACATATCATATCAATTCACTTAATCCTAAATCCTAAATAATCCTACTGCTAATAATCCCTAATCCTACGTTTTTATAACCATCTTCCAGCTCCTCTTCCGTTTTACCGAAGTTATGTTTTTCCAGATAATGCTTTAACTAATTCCTTTTTGGTGTTGTTTCTTTTTAGATGTCGAAAAGATGAAGCTGCTTCATAAGGAATGCCCTGGATCAGCAGGTAAGTTATCAGTGATTTCTCTCTGCATTTCTACATTACTTGATTTATATTTAATTTTTATTCTTCTCTTCCTTTCAGCTTGAACGGGAACGAATGCGACCGTAACATCACATCCTATGCGAGTGTCCGGCCCTATCGGGAACGAGAAGACGGAACCTCGGCGCATATTTCCTAGATGATCTCGGTGATATCGATAAGGGAAAGCTATGGTACATAGCGAAGTATATAAAATACACAAAATGGTTTAAGGTTCCAGGAGTAATCGCACTCAAACGGGAACACAATGGACGAACACTAACGTATAAGTGAATTAGAATGATGACATTACCACCCCACATACCATACCAAGTGTATCTATTAGGTTGTTGCAGATGAAATGTTGTTTTTGGTAGTGCAATTTCAAACAACTGTATCTTTTATAAAACTTAATTTTATTAATCAAAATAGGCACCAGCATATGAAATACACTTCTCCCAACGAGATACAAGTGCATTTATGCCAGTTTCGTAGAAGTCCGACTTTCTAGAGCGAAGAAAGTCCTCGAAGGCACTTTTGATGGCTGCTTCATTATCGAATTGTTTGGTCGCCAAAAAATGATCCAAATGTTTAAAAAAGTGGTAGTCGGTTGGCGAAAGGTCTGGTGAGTATGGTGGATGAGGAAGATTCTCATACTGCAATTCGTTTAATTTTTAGACCATTGTTCTTGAAACATGAGCCGTGCGTTGTCATGAAGCAGTATAACTCCATCTCTGTTGACCAATCTAGGCCGTTGAACACGCAATTTCTGATGCATTTCATCGAGTTGGACACAATACTTCTCTGCATTAATGGTTTCACCACGCTAGTGAATAACTCCAGCTGCAGACCACTAAACAGTCACCATTATCTTGTTCGGATGAAGGCCTGGTTTCGGCATGTGTTTTTGGGTCTCATCAGCATCCAGCCATTGTCCCGATCGGCGACGATTGTCGTACAGAATCCACTTTTCACCATATGTCACTATTTTGTTCAAAAACGGATCGTTTCTCTTCCGGGAGAGCAGGGAACTGCAAATTTCCAGTCGACGCGTCATGTTTTGCTCAGTAAGCTCATGCGGAACCCACTTATCAAGCTTTTTGATTTTTCCAAGCTGTTGCAAGTGCTGGGAAACTGTCGAATAGTGTACGGCCAATTTCTTTGCAATGTCCCTTACAGTTTGGCGTGCATCAGATTCCACTAAAAAATTCAGCTCATCGTTGTCGATCGAAGGTCCTGGGTGACCACATGGCTCACTTTCAAGGGTCAAATCTCCTGATCGGAATTTTTCGAACCATCGCTGTGTGGTTCGTTTGTTTACCGTATCACTTCCAAATGCTCTGTTGATGTTTTCGGTTGCCTCCGTTGCGCTGTGGCCAAGCTTACATTGATTAAGGAAAATTACCCGTTTTTGACTCAAATACATTTTTATTTTTTTTCTGTCCGATCCCAATGAAGTCCAAAACTGAAATGACTCCATGAGTAAATGTAGAGGTATTTATAGTTCAATACCCAATACCATTTGTGCCACCTGGCGGCAGTTTGAGACCTGAAAATCGCAACTGAGAAAAACGACATTTCATTTGCAACAACCTAATATAACACCACATACACTTGGAGATTTTTGTTTTCTTGAAATGTAATTCACCACCACTTTTTTCCGGAGATGGCTTTTCCATAATTTGATCCATCAAATCAACACCACTCATATACAGGGTGCGCCATCTTTTATATCGGTATGTAAACATTGAATAACTTTGAAAAAAAAACTGATTTTTATATTTGAGGTATTTTTATTCAATTTGATCCTTTAGAATTTATTTGGATTAGTTTTTGAATACAACATCAATCAAGTGGCTGCCTCTATTGGCCACAGCAAAAGGTGCCTTTTTTGCTGCGTTTTCCATTACTTTTTCGAGCATCTCGGGCGGTATAGCGAAGATTTCGGCACGAATGTTTGCTTTGAGCTCGTCAATGGTCTGAGGCTGGTGTATACTTTGCTTTTCAAAGAACCCCATAAAAAGAAGTCCGCAGGAGTCAAATCTGGAGATCTGGGTGATCAGTCAATGTCGCCTCTTTTCGACATCAGACGTCCAGGGAATTTTCGTTCCAGAAAGTGAGTTGTTTCATTTGCAGTGTGGCATGGCGCACCGTCTGGTTGAAACCAGTAACCATCCAGACCTTTTTCACGCATTTGCGGGCAGACATAATGAGCTAACATCCACCGATATCGTTTTCCATCGACTGTTTCGTTTTATCGTAAAAAAATGACCCAATGATGGTTTTCGCGCAAACGCCGGCCCAAACACTCACTTTTTGATCATGCAATGGCGTTTCATGGATCTCGTGTGGATTCTCCGTTCCCCAAATGCGGCAATTTTGCTTATTAACGCCGCCAAAGAGTGTGAAATGGGCCTCGTCGGTCATCAAAATTTGCTTCCAAAAATCAGGTTCAGTGTCAACCATTCGAGCGACTGTTTGGCCGTATTCCAAGCGACGTGGAAGGTCAATATTCTTCTGAATTGACGTTTCCAAAACTTGTCCAATCAAGTCAATCTGTTGAAAAATGTCAAAGTTTTTCAATGTTTACATACCGACATAAAAGATGGCGCACCCTGTAGTTTGAAAGAGATGTTTTTTTCAGATTAGACCATCTTTTCACATTTCGCAGTGATAAAACTGTTGCATGATTTGATATTTTCGTACAAATACTACTGCCCTTCCAGCGAACGCAATTGTGGTTGCATATATAATTGCAGTTGTCAAAACAGTGATCACAGAATTTGGATCAAAATTCCATAGCACAACTACAACAGTATAACAATAAAATAAACGAGAACTGCGGTCAGTATGAACAATGCAAGAAGAGTTATGTCACCATTGCGGATAATTTTTGACTCACCCTCGTAGCATTATCCGTTTGCACTACTACAAATTGAATGATGTCATCATTCTTTGCCAAATGTATGTAGATATCGTTTAATATCCCGAAATCTACTGACTGTTTTGTCTAATGTATACTATACTCTGTTCCGCTACATAATTTACATCACCATCGGAGATCATTCTGGTTAAAATTTTACTTGTAGAAAGTTGTTCAAAATTTTCGATAACCTTGAATATATAAATTAATATGAACTATGCATAATTACAAACAATGTAAACACATACGAGTATAAACATAAAAAAATAAAATACAAAATAATTTTTTTTGCTATTCCTTTCATCATCCATTGGAAATGCGATTGTTGATTTGACCATTTTGGTTCCTCATTATCTGAATATGCTGTTAGTGTTACAGAATTCTTTATTTACTTATTAAACGGATCATGACAATTAATTGTTTCGATCCTTATTTTGTGTTTATAGTAGTCGTTATGAACCACAAAATAAGGATTACAAATTGGTGAAAGATATTCCAGTTGAGAACGGACCGAGCTACAATAGAAATTGTAGTGGTCAACGCATGCTCGTGGCCTTGTCCAACGAGCAGCGCCTGTTTGCTAGGATTTAAAGTAAAATAAATTTGTTACTCATGGCACATGAGTGCCGATGTGTACCGAGTTCCTGGCTAAAACAATGGCACTTAAGGATACCAGGTTTGTATATTGTATTCCTGTAAAAAAATGGTTAATTCGTATCGTAGTTACCTTTGAAATAACAAGAGAGACTTGTTACAATTAAAATCTTTAATGACGATTCTGGTAAAAATACTTAAAAAAAAAAACTTATATACTAAATTTATGCTAACTTAAGATAATATCAGGTGTACAAATAAGTTCCCGGCGTTTTTTTTCAAACTTTAAGCCTTTATTGTGGGAAATTGGTTGCATTATTTTTTTTAAAAATATTGCCCATCTCTAGCCACAACCTTTTCCCATCTTTCTTGCAGCATACGAATTCCGCGTTAAAAAAAACTCCACGTCCTTTGAGGCGATCCACGAATCGACCCAATTTTTGACAGAGCGCTGCTCAGCCAACCCATGCGTCATTGATCGGAATAGGTGGCAGTTGGAAGGGGCGATGCCTGGTGAATACAGCGGGTGGGGTAGGACGTCCCATTTCAGTGTGTACAGGTAAGTTTTCACAATCTGAGCAACATGTGGCCGAGCGTTGTCGTGTAGTAAAATCACTTTGTCGTGTCTCTGCTCATATTGCGGCCGTTTTTTTTTCAATGCTCGGCTCAAACGCATTAGTTGTCTTTGATAAAGAGGTCCACTCGGTTGCAGCAACTCATAATACACCATGCCGAGCTGGACCCACCAAATGCATGGCATTTCGTTCGCACGTGAAAAAACGCCGTTTGACGTCTTTAGGCTTCAATTCGTACGGCACCCAATTTCCTCCGATGTGCAATGGCTTGTTGAGTCACATCCAAAGAATCCGCAAGACTTTGTTGTGTTTGGCATGAATCTTTGTCCAGTAGTGCCTCAAATTCTGAGTCTTCGAAATTTTTTGGACGGCCGGAACGCTCCTTGTCTTCCACGCCGAAATCACCCATTTTGAAGCGATGAAACCATTTGCGACACGTTGATTCGCTAATAGAAGACTCGCCATAAGTTTTTCTAATCATCTGACGAGCCTCAGCCGCAGATTTCTTTGAATTAAAACAAAAAAGCAAAACTTCCCGCAAATGGCGCTTATTTAGCTCGAACTCCGACATGTTTAAGGACTCATAGGTAACTGACGTCGATAAAATTTTACAAATGTTATGATGGGGAATTGTTGCAATATGTCTGATGTTGCCATATTACGAGCTTGATCCGCCATTTTTTCCCAGTATTTCATGTTAGTAACATCTATACAAGAACGCCGGGAACTTATTTGTACACCTAATATTATTGGGGCTAGTCGTTCAACCCATAACTTGGCGAGCATAAATAATTGCTAATAAACAATCGGCACTTTTTGGCGACCCACAAATAGTGCAACTCGTATAGTAGGTGCAATACACTTATTGTGGGTCGCAATTATTGCACAAGCAGCAAATCCATCATTCCCGGTACCTTGGACCGTAACACATTTTACGGCATGACACTACAAAACAAGGCGGACGGAATTCCCCGTCTTGCAATGTGAGCTTCATGACGTCACAGTACCACGGGCCAGGTGGAGATTTGGGTTTCACTGGTATGGTCGATTCGCCACTTTGTTTGTGTCACAGAAAAAATGCCGATTGAGTCATGACTGAACGACTGGCACGACTTATCAGTAATTGTGAGATACAACAAAATACTTTAGTGTGAAAATATTAGAAATTTTTTTTATGATTCGTGACAGAAAACCGAACATACGCCGAGCAGAATAACATATACTTGCATAATGCTGCTTAAAAGAAAAGGAGTCATAAAACCAGATACCAAGGTCTTTAATAACCTTATCATTAGATAAGTGCGAACCGATTAAATTGTAATCGAAACTGAAACACATTCATTGACACATTCATATATAAGAAATTATTATCACACCATGTTATTAATTTGTCTAAGTTATCCTATAACACTCCAACGATGACTGTCCACCTTGCCGTGGTGTTGGGGCTGAGTAGGGTCTTGCCCGAAACCAAGAGATGGTCAACCTCCCCCCTCTCCATCCATCTCCCAACATCCCCTCACTCCACCTCTCCACACCTCACCTCACCGTGATCGAGGTTAATGCTGCGAATACTGCAGATTAATCTTCATCACTCGAAAACGGCATCAGCCTCCTTACTTCTCCGTCTAGCCAGGGATAGAGAAGACCTTGTCTTGATCCAGGAACCATGGATTTTGCATGACGTGGTAAACGGTCTCAAGACTCCAAACTATACTCTTTTCTATGTAAGGAAGAATTGTAAGCCAAGAGCATGCATTTCACGCACCCTAAACGGGGCATTGTCGAACTCCTGTCCTGAGAGCAGGCCAAGAGGGAAAGAAAAGCCGCCATGGCGGAACGTAGAACTCGGGGCTCTTAGAAAATGCTGTCGGCAACTGTTTAACAAAGCCAAAAGCACTAAAGACGTTTGCGACTGGAACTCCTATAAAGAATCACTTCGTAAATACAAATATGAACTGAGAAAGGCGCAGCGCAAGTCCTGGGGACTCTTCTGTAGTGAAATAGAAGATTCCTCCGAGGAAAATTCTAAAAATCCAACCACACCATGCTACCTGAGAAGACCGGACGGATCTTGGACTACCAGTGATCTTCTACTGGACACCCACTTTCCCGGTAGCTCGCATGTTGAATCGGAGCGGGTAAGCATTACAAGAAACCATACACCGTTCAACTCTGACACTCAGAGTTATGTCTAAGACTTCTTGTCTATTCCTGGTTACGAAGGTGAGCACTTGCCGTGTATTAGAGAGAAGGTTAGTTCTTAAAAAGAAGTCGAAAAGCGACAGCAGATGCATATTTGCATCACCAGTATTGACACCAGTATTGAGCTTACTATCGTGATAATCGGCGGTAATGAGCCTTGATGGTCATGGGCTAGGTAGGCAGAGTCGTAGCATAAAGCGTTCTGAAGTTATCGCTCACTATTGGTTAAACGTACATTAGGGATTAGTATGACAGCTACCCGAAAGAGTTGTCGGATGTTATTAATTAATAAACTTATTCTTGCTTTTGACTTAAAACTAATTTCTGTGAAATGTTTAATTCCTGCTTTAACGCTCAAATTACTAACTTGAAGCATTCAAAGCATAATTGTGAATAAGCATTTTAAGAACTCTTGTATGTGAGGTACCAGAAAGGATGGATGGATATCACTTATTAACGAACTTAGTCTTACTTTTTCCATTTTTCATGATGTGACAAAATTTGAACTTTCTAGGTCAACCCATTCTTGAGTATAGTGCAAACGGATGGACGGAAGAACAGGAAACGGATTTCGGGTTTTTGGTCACAACAAAAAATAATATACACCTTTTTGTCGTCAGAGGTTCGTTTCTAAGCGTTACAAACTTTTCGGACTGGATTACGCTTATAATACTCTGTGATTTCATCTAGAGTATACAAATTCGTTAAAAAAGAAATAACGAAGAATTTAAAGATATGTAATAGAAAAATTTCGTAAAGTAATTCAGTTAAATTTGAAATTTCTATTTCAAAAAAGATTAGGTTCAGCCTCATGTAGCGAGCCGACACTATAGCTTATTATAAAATATCTCGTGGGAAATATTTTTCCGTACTAAAGACAGAGTTTTGTTGCTTGTTGCGGTGTGTTCCAAGATTGTGTGGACGCAAATTTGCATACAAATTTCCGCTCACAAAACTTGACACAGAACATGGAATAAAAATAGAATTAAGACTAAAATGTATTAAAACGAATAACATAGAAACATAGAACATGGATTAACAGAACCTAGAAGGAAGCAGAAATAATTATGCAGGAGCACAGCAAAAAGCTTGTATGCCAGATGGAGCCAGAGCAAAACCACAGGCGGCGTTGCGTGACCGGTTAAACCCACCGGCAAAATCTTATACAACCGAGGGTATATACGGACATGTGCAGACACCGATCACGAATCATAAACGAAGTAAAATTTCCAGACTCCAATGTTATGATTCGCGGTTGTTAAATGTTCTCGCCAGTATATAAGAACAAGCGAGTATATAAGAACAACCAGAAGGCGCCCTCCCACATCCATTGGGCAGCGAATCTTTTATGACGAAGGTTGTGGTTTTATTGATCCGCCTGAGAAACTTAAGAATTGCTGAGCTTGACTTTCCTTGGAACGTCGAAGAGCTGGGTCAATGGCCGTCACTGACCAGTCTCCACTTTGCTTGAAGGTATGAGGTTTTATAAATCCGCTTCGCGTAAATTGGAACTGCATGTCAGTAGGACACCGCTTCTAATCAAAGCGAAGCCACCTCGACAAGCAGAGCGGAGCAAGCCAAGCAGAGCGGAGCAAGCCAAGCAGCGACAGGCAAGCCACGCAGCAACCAGCCAAGCAGAGCAAGCGAAGCAAGGCAAGCAGCGAGCCAAGCAGAGCGGAGCAAGCCAAGCAGCGACTAGCCAAGGAGAGCAGAGCAAGCCACGACGACCAAAGCAGACCACGACGAGAAGAGTGAGCCACGACGAGCAGAGCGAGCCACGCAAACAAGCCACGACGAGCAGAGCGAGCCACGCAAACAAGCAGAGCAAGCCCCGACGAGCAAGCCGCATCGAGCAGAGTGAACCACGACGAGCAAAGCAAACGACGAGCAGAGCCAAGCAACGACGAGCAGAGGCAGAGCAAAGACGAGCAGACCCAAGCAACGACGAGCAGAGGTAGACAGAGCAGAGCAAAGACGAGCAGAGCAGAGGCAACGCGCCAAGACGAAGACAGGGCAGAGGCAACGCGCTGAGACGAAGACAGGACACAGCAAAGACGAGCAGAACAGAGGCTACGCGCCGAGACGAAGACAGGGCAGACGAAGACCAGGGAGAGCAAGGCGAGCAGAATTTTTGCTAGGATGTCGAGCCAGTACGGGCTACGATAAGTCACGATGAACTACGCCAAACCGCAACGAGCAGAGGCGGAGACGATGACAGGGAGAGATGACGAGCGAAGAAGGGTCGGGCAAGGCGAACGGAGTCATACAAGCAGAGTGGAATTACGGTGAGCGGAAGCGAGCTACAACGAAAACGCGGCGACGGAGAAAACCAATTTCAATCAAATTTAAATATTAGAATTAATATAACAGTGAAGTCAAATAAACAAATATTTTGTAACGAGCCCTGGCACCCGCTAAGTTTTACCCCGGCTATAAATCGAGTCGTTACAAGATTTGTTAAAAAAATGTACAACTTTTCATTCACCATATTACTAGATATCTACTTACCCCTTCGAGTGTATTCGCGAGAGCTCTTTTATGTCTACCATGGTATATTTCAGGCTGGATCTTAAAATAATTAGAAAATTCTGTTTTAGGATGACTATCTCCGTTTTCTGTAAAAAAAAAATAAATAAAAAGTTAGTTTACTGTAGTAGTAGGAGTAGGATATTTCAAATAATAACGTCATGTAAGTTTATCACCTACAAGAGCTGCATACATATATGCAGCTCTTGTAGGTAATAATACGGCTCATAAAAAAATAAAATGCAAATGACATTTTTATAATGGGGTTTTCTGAGAAAAACTACATTGATCACTGAATTTTAAGGGTTCACGTAGCAAAAATTTGTGTTTTCGAGTAAATATCTCAAGATTGGGTGCAGTTACAATTTAGACTGTTACATCAAATGAAAGGTAATTCGATTGCCTAAAAAACGAGTTATAACACTTTGCCTTGTGATTATTCGTTTTCAAGATATAACGTTTTAAGTGAGTGAGGGTACCGGTCAAAAACACTTTTCTTAACCACCCTGTATCTCCACTAATATTGAAAATTAACCCACTCTGCAGAACAATTTTTTTCTCCAAATATATCAAGGAATAACCCCTTACAAGGTGGCACACGGAGTGCCAAACACCCTGTATAAATATGAAGACAAAACGAGAAAGTAAAAACCAATTCAATTTCTTATCACTTCTAAAATATATGAAGAAATTCGTGAAAACTTCTTCAACCCTCTTATACCTACATGGGGGTTGAAAAAGAAAAAACCTTAAAAACAAGTTTTAGGCGATTATTATGGAAGCCCTGGAAAGTGAAAAGATATTCGATATCTGATCAGACCTGAGGGATATGGCAGAATTCGTGATAAAGTATACAACCCCCTTTCCACCCCCTTAGGGTCGAATTTCAAAAAATCTTGAAAACACTTTCAAGGTATTTATATGAAGAAGCCGTAGAATAAAAATGAATTCAATATTTGGAACCTTTTCCTTTTCACCCTTCCCCACCCTCACCCTCTACACCATCACCCCCAATTTCTTTATACTCTAGATGAAATCATATAGAGTATTATAAGTTTAATCCAGCCCAAAAGTTTGTAACGCATAGAACCAAGCCTCGGACGAAAAAAAGTTATATATTGTTTTTTGTTTAGTTGTGGCCAAAAACCTCAAATCCGCTTGACGTCCGTCCGTCTGTCCGTGAACACGATAACTCAAGAACGCCTTCACCTAGGATCTTGAAATTTTGAATCTGGATGTTTGGTTGAATTTGTAAGGCTAAGTTCGTTAACGGGGAAAATCGTCCTACTCCTTCAGGTAGCTGCCATACAAAATGTTCTTAAAACACGTGTTCAAGAATATTGGTCGATAACTTCAGAAGGGTTTATGCTACGACATTGAAATTTTGTATATGTTATTTTTCCAATAGTTGGAGCTAAATATATGATTATGAAGAAAATCCTGTTAGTCCTTCATGTAGCTGCCATACAAATATCCTGTCAAAATGTATTCACTTAATTTACGAAACTGACTATAACTCAAGTAATCTTTTAGCTACGAATTCAAAATTTTGTACAAATTAGTTTTGAGTGAAAAGGAAGTTCGGCTTTACTAGTCAGCAAAATCCTTTTACTCCTTCTGGTAGCTGCCATACAAAATATCCCTAAAACACGTGTTCAAGAATATTGGCCGATAACTTCAGAAGGGTTTAAGCTACGTCTTTGAAATTTTGTATGTGTTATTTTTCCAATAGTTGGAGCTAAATATATGATTATGAAGAAAATTCTATTAGTCCTTCGTGCAGCTGCCATACAAATACCCTGTCAAAACGTCTTCACTTAATTTACGGAACTTAATATAACTCAAGTAATCTTTTAGCTATGAATTGGAAATTTTCTACAAATTAGTTTTGAGTAAAAACGAAGTTCGAGTTTTCTAATCAGCGAAATCCGTTTAGTCCTTCTGGTAGCTGCCATACAAAATGTCCTTAAGACACGTGTTCAACAATATTTTTCGATAACTTTTGAACGCTTTAAGCTACGAATTTGAAATTTTGTACACGTTCATTTTTGAATGGTTCCAAGGAAAAGGATAAATATGTAAGAAATCGAGTGAGTCCTTCCTGCACCTCCCATGCGAAAGTCCTTCAAAATGAAATTTTTTTTCGATGACTTACCCAGTTCGAGATATGAAATTAAACACTGAATATTGTCTTTTAGGTTTGAGTAGCAATCTAATGGCAGTCCTTAATAAAGGACATACAACATGCACACACGTAATTTTACTTTATCCCCAACCACAATATAAATCGGAGTTCAGTATTCATCTGGAGTATTATACGATTGGCTTGCAGCCGATCGTGACTGCAGTATGTTTTCTGCTAGGGGTCTATTAGGCCTAATTCTGGTAAAAAATTTTAAACATCTATCTTACACTGTTCTTGAGATATGAGACGTAATTTTTTAGAAAAATTCGTATCCTTCCACTTACATGCTCCACCGCCCCCTTAAAAAATTTTGCTTTCAACAAACTTCATTTGTCAACCTTTATACAGAAACCAAATTTTATTTGTCTAGTGCAATTGGTTCGTGAGATATCGTAATCTAAAGTTTTTGAAAATAAAATAAAATTTAAAAATACTTCTAGAGAGCTTAAAATGAGGTCTCTCATGGGACTAATTCTGGAGCACTCGCCCAACTAGTAAATGACTAGTGATTAAGTCGGGAGTACTTTTAAGGGAGGTTCGAAGACCTCGTTTTCCCCATTTGACCTTCTTTTTGCAAGAGCATGGCCACTGCAATCAGATCTCCATTGTAACTCCCAAGGAATCATTTTAAAACTGTTGTAAGGGTACATAAAAGGAGGTGTCTAGCACTTCTTTAGAGATGCTAGAACACCTCGCTTTGCTCTTCTCTTCTCCTCCTTTTTTTCGTTGCAATCTAAGTGCAGTCATGATCGGTTGCAAGCTAATTGTGAGATACTCTAGATGAAATAGTGAACTCCGATTTACGAGGGTGGTCCGATAAGTACTTAGCCTACAAAAGAAAAACGAAAATTTTGGAAAACCGGCGATATATTTCTCAACATAGTCTCCTTTTAGCTCGATACACTTGACCCAGCGATGCTCCAACTTCTTTAACCCGTCTGAAAAATACGTTTTTTCGAGGTCTGCAAAGTAGGCCTCCGTGGCGGCGATGACCTCCTCATTCGACTCAAATTTCTGCCCGGCGAGTGACTTTTTCAAGTTTGGAAACAAAAAGAAGTCGCACGAGGCCAAATCTGGAGAATACGGTGGATGGGGCAGAAGTTCGTAGCCCAATTCGACCAATTTGGCCGTGGCGACAGCGGAGATGTGAGCCGGTGCGTTGTCGTGGTAGAAGAGCACTTTTTTCTTCGCCAAATGGGGCCGTTTTTTCTGCAATTCGGCGTCGAATCGTCCCAATAATTCGGCATAGTAGAGCCCTGTGATCGTTTTGCCCTTCTCCAGTTAGTCGATGTAGATCACACCTTGTGAATTCCAGAAAACGGTGGACATCACCTTTCCGGCCGATAGGACAGTCTTCGCCTTCTTCGGAGCACGTTCGACTGTTCCTTGGTCTCTGGTGTGTACCATCCATGTTTCGTCGACGGTCACGAAACGACGCAGAAACTCCTTCGGATTGCGCTTAAACAGCGTCAAACACTGCTCTGAAGTGGTCTCACGGTTGCGCTTGTTATCCGGAGTGAGCAAACGCGGCACCCAACGACAGCTTTCTCATGCCCAAAATTTCATGCAGGATATGACCCACGCGATCTTTTGAGTACCTACTGTCTCAGCTATCTCGCGCACCTTCAATCGGCGGTCTGCCAATACGAGATCGTGAATTTTTGTCACGTTATCCTCCGTGGTAGCCGTTTTTGGGGCTTCTGGGCGTTGCTCATCAAAAACTGACGTGCGACCACGTTGAAACTCGTTAAACCAATTTTTGACGGTCGCCATCAAAGGAGAAGAGTCGCCGTACACAGCATCCAAACGCTCTTTGATTTCGCTGCGCGATTTCCCTTCCAAAAACAAGAATCGAATGACCGACCGATATTGCTCTTTTTCCATTTTTCTATAATCCGCGCACACGCCCGCTTCCACACGCGGTCAAAACAAAACTACGAGTCCGATTCGGCTGAAATAACAGTAGCCGTCTAAGAGAATGCACTACACGATAGTAAATTTCTTGCGATAGTGGCGCCATCGGGCGGTGAGGCTAAGTACTTATCGGACCGCCCTCGTATATTGTAGTTGGGGATAAAGTAGAATCAGGAGTGCATTGTCCTTTATTAAGGAATCTCATTTGGTTGCTACTCGAAACTAAAGGACAATATCATGAGTGTTCAATTTCATATCTATAACTCGGTAAGTTACCGAAAGTAAAATTTTACAGTTTTGAAGGATTTTCACATGGGAGATGCAAGAGAGATTCAGTTCATTCCATTTATTAAAGCCAAATATTGCAACCAATGAGACGGTAAGTCTCTACAACTTGATTTACAAAAAAAAACGGTTAAAGTTGAACAAAAAAAAAAGAAAAGAGAATAACTTTGCATGAATTGGAAAACAAAACTACAGAAACAAGATAATAGACAATTTGTCAGAAAACTTACAAATGTGAACAGAAATACTATGATTTTTGAACTTACAAACGTGAACGAAAATACTATTTGATATTCGGAGAAATACTTTCTAATCTGCATACCTTCCCAAAAGTAAAAAGAAAAAGAAATTTACTCTTACTCCGCGTAATGCTCAAAACAAAGCCTACAGAAACTGGCGTAAGACGTCACACGCCTTAAAACTGGCGAAAGGGAGTTCCACAGCGTAACCACTCTGACGAAAAAAGAGATGACGAAGTCTACCACAATGTCGCGGTACAACAAGTGCCAGTGCTCTCGAGGACTTACCAAAAACAATTTTTTCGAAAAGATATGTCGGACAGGCAGTAGCAACTAATCGGTGTAAGAAGGAAAGGTAGTGGTTTTTCATAAAATTCAGGAAAGAGCCCCCAAGGATACACTTCCTAACCGCGCTCACACTTTCATTCCTTCTCTTGACGCAAACAAATCCAGTGCATGAATTGAAAATAACTTTAAGTTGGTTTTCTTCCCCAATGCTCATAGATGAGTAAACAGCACTACAATAAATAAAATGAGGCAGTATCAAAGATTTTATTAGCTTCTTTTTTGTTTCGGACGACGTAGCCACAGTTAGCCTCCACAATTTGTGTAAAATTGGGTACACTGCCTTAGCAATTTGGTTAATATGGTCGGACTAATTAAAACATTTGTTGAACATTATTCCAAGATTTTTAATTATATCCAGATACAAAATAGTTTCATTATTGAGTCGCAACTCGGGCAGATATTGGGTATCAACATAAATAACAATTGCTTGAGTTTTTCAACAATTTAGCCTTAGACCATTCATAGGTTTAGGTTTAGGTTTAAGAAGGGGCGCAGCGCTAAAAAACCACCACGCTCACTAGGCGCCAAACGGGCCCATTGCGATCCCTTCAGGTCCTCGTGGGCTATTCCATCACCTCAGAAACACTCCAGTTCCCTGCAGAACCTGACTAATTTGTCATACCCTAATGACCTCAAATCCTCGATGCTCTCGAAGAAAAGGCTACCCAACCATTTCAGACGCCTCCTAGCGATCCCCGGGCATTCACACAGAATGTGAGTGATGTCCTCCACAGCATACAGATCTTGGCAGAACCTACACATGTCCGATTCCGCAATCCCTAGCCGCATAGCGTGTTTCCTCAGCATACAGTGCCCCGTTAGTGCTCCGACGAGCAGTCGCAGTTTTCCTCTATCCCAAGTCAATATATACCTAGTCTTTTGACTATCCAGCTCGGGCCACAGGGATCTAGAAATCCTGCAGCTTGCCAGTCCTGCCCACCTAGAGTTGGCTGTCTTTTTAGATCGCTCACCAATTTGCGCTTTGATGCCGCATATCGGTGGACAAACATCCTTCTCAACCCTACCATTCGATGCCGATCCCGATCTCGCCAGTTCGTCCGCTCTTTCGTTCCCTAGAATATTACTATGCCCTGGCACCCAGCAAATCTGTACTTTGTTCTGACTACAAAGTACCTTTAGCACTTCTCGACAGCGCTTTACTAACTGGGATTTAATGGTGACCGATTCCAGCGCCTTTATGGCCGCCAGGCTGTCAATGTAGAGTGAAATATTCCGATCGCATATCTCCCCCATTAACAGGATGTTTGATGCCTGCAACACCGCCAGAATTTCCGCTTGGAATACGCTGCATATATCTGGCAGCTTAAACGACTTCCTTACACTCAGCTGCTCAGAGAAGACGCCCGCGCCAGTGCCGCATTCCATTTTCGATCCATCCGTATATACGGAGATTTCCCCTTCACGTAGTACCCTATTGTTCTCCCAGTCCACTCTACTAGGATACACAATTTCGTATGGCGTCACAAAATCCATCCCTGGAATTAAGTAGTCCGTACTAATATCCGCCGGGCTTCCCAGAAATTCGCTAAGAATTGAACTATGCCCTTTAGAGCTACGCTTAAAAAGTGCACAGCTTGATAGCCTAACTGCTGTATTTGCCGCTACCTCTTTCACAAAGATATCCACTGGTAATAGATGCATAAACACCTCCAACGCGGCAGTAGGCGTTGTGCGAAGGGCTCCCGTGATCATAACACAAGCAGTCCGTTGCACTCTTCCTAGTTCCCTAAGATTGTACTCTTGATCCATGGCTTTCCACCATACCACTGCCCCATAGGTCAGAATAGGTCTCACGACCGCCGTGTACAACCAGTGTACTATATTTGGTTTGAGACCCCAGCTTTTGCCCACGCTCTGCTTGCACGCGAAAAGCGCGTTATTTGCCTTCTTAATGCGCTCCTGAATATTCAATTTCCAGCTGAGCTTCCTATCCAGAATTAGACCCAGGTATTTAGCTTGTTCCGATGGTCTAAGCTCCACGCCTTCGAGCTTCGGCAGCCTAAATGCCGGAATTCTATGCTTCCTTGTAAATAGAACCAATTCAGTTTTAGAAGCATTCACCCCAGGCCACATCTTCCAGCCCACTGGCTGAGTGTGCGGAGTGCAGATTCCAAAATGCTCGACAGCGTATCCAAAAACTTGCCCTTGGCGATTACCACAATGTCGTCTGCATATGCCACGACCTTTATTCCCTGCTTTTCAATTTCCAGGAGAACCTCGTTCACAACAAGGAGCCAAAGAAGGGGCGATATCACCCCCCCCCCCCCTGAGGAGTTCCCCTCGAGGCCTGTCTTATAACATTGCCTTGCCCCATATTAGCACTGACGATTCTGGTATTCAGAAGAGTCGTTAGCCATCTTGTCAATACCTCCTCCAATCCTATGCTATACAACGCCGCCCTAATTGCTTCCACTGTCACGTTGTTGAAAGCCCCTTCTATGTCCAGAAAAGCTGCTAAAGCCAATTCCTTATACTCCAGACTAGATTCTATAGACCCCACTACCTCATGCAGGGCTGTGTCTACAGATTTCCCTCTCATGTAAGCATGCTGTGCACCTGACAGCATCCTGTTTCCACATAGATTCCGAATATGCGTTTCCAAAAGCCTCTCAAGTACCTTGAGCACAAAGGACGATAGACTGATGGGTCGAAAGTCCTTTGTTGTTGTGTGGCTGGGTCTGCCGGCTTTCGGAATAAAAACGACACGCGCCTCCCGCCAGGCATATGGGACGTACCCCACCGACAGGCAGCTCCTATAAATAGTGCTTAGCCAATTTCGGATTGCCACAGATGCTCTTTGTAGCATGATTGGCCTGATGCCATCTGGTCCTGGTGATTTATAGGGAGCAAAAGTTCCTATAGCCCATTTGATCCTTTCCTCACTTAGTAGTTCGACCATCCCTCCTGGAACAATCTGATTTGCCAATGAAGCTCCATTTCCCGTAGGGTGCCCATCTAGCGATGTGCTTCCAGGGAAGTGAGTGGACATCAAAAGCTCTAGCGTCTCTTGACTAGTTTCCACCCATGTTTCGTCGCTCCGCCTAATGTAGCTCGGTGTACATGGCTCATTGGAAAGTAATTTCCGTAGCCTAGACGCCTCGCTGTTTCCGCTAATAGATTCGCTTTCGTGAAGTCAACTAATACGTAGGTTGCTACTTAAGTTTTGAGATATAGCAACACTGATGTGAATACGTCAAATCTGACATTGTCGTCGTAAAATTTGACATTTTTAGTGGTGAACGTACTCAGAACGTGTTGTCATACGAGTGTTATTTGTGTTGTTTACAGATACTTGAAATATTCATCTTGGTCGAAAAATGGAATTAAATCGCGAACATTTTCGTGCGATAATTTTCTATGACTTTCGACGTGGATTAAACCGTGTGTGCCGATCAACTCGCTCCGACTTTTGGTGATGAAGCACCATATCGAGCCACCGTGTTTCGCTGGTTTTCTGAATTCAATCGTGGTCGCACTTCGCTTCAGGACGAATTTCGTGAAGGTCGTCCAAAATCGGCAGTTGTGCCAGAAAACATCGATGCTGTGCGTGAACTGATATTGCAAGATCGTCATGTGACATACCGTGAGATTGAAACATTCCTGGGTATTTGTTCTACTCGCATACATTCAATATTGCATGAACATTTAGCTGTTAAAAAGATTTGTTCGCGGTGGATACCGCATAATTTGACAATCGCTCAAAAAAAAGCTCGTGTCGATTGGTGCAAAGAAATGTTGAAAAAATTTAAAGGTGTGTTGATCTTCATGGAGAATATTTTGAAAATAAATAAAGCCATTTTTGATTATAAATATTTGTTTTTATTTGTCTATCTCAATACTTAAGTAGCAACCTACGTAGAAGTATAGTAACCAACTTTTCATCAATGTTGCGATAAAAACAATCAGAAATCTCTAGTAGGGCAGAGTTAGTACTATGTTTTGGTCGGAAACCTGATTGGTACTTGTAAAGAAGGTTATTTTCGTTAAGGAAACTGCTTAGTTGGGAGTGCATAATATGCTCAAACGCCTTGGAGAGACTTGATAATAAACTAATTGGTCGAAGATTGTTGATATCAGGATTAGAAGTTTTGGGAACTGGAACAACTTTTTCAACCTTCCAAGCAGAAGGATACCTAGACGTAGTTAAGATAGAGTTGAATAAATAAATTATGTAAGGAAGGACAACAGGCAGAGGTAGCCGAAAAAATTTCAACGGAACTAGATCAGGCCCAATGGCATCAGATTTTACACAATATATAGCCGTGATAACCTCATCTTGAGTAACATTTCGAAAAGCGAAATTAGTTGACGTAACCGATCTGGTATAAGGAAACCTAGACGGAAAACTCCTATCAGGCGGGATACTACCACTAGCGGAGAAAGCCCATTGACATCAAGACTAGGCAAATCACTTTCAATAGAGCTGTTTTTATACTCTAGATGAAATCATATAGAGTATTATAAGTTTAATCCAGCCCAAAAGTTTGTAACGCATAGAACCAAGCCTCGGACGAAAAAAAGTTATATATTATTTTTTGTTTATTTGTGGCCAAAAACCTGAAATCCGCTTGACGTCCGTCCGTCTGTCCGTGAACACGATAACTCAAGAACGCCTTTACCTAGAATCTTGAAATTTTGAATCTGGATGTTTGGTTGAATTCGTCGGCACTTTTTTAATATATAAGTTTAGTTGTAACTAGCGATAAGCTCTTAGTTTTGTCAGTATTTTTAAACCGAAATAAACCGACCATCAACTCAACGGTAACTAAAACCTTCTTTCTTATTATTTATTTCAGCAAACTAATTCGAAATGTTTCTATTTGGACATTTAGAATATTCCTCCTGCACCTGGATCAACTCCAGTAAATTCAAAGTGATCCCAAATGGTCTCTGAGACGGGCTTAATTGCATCCTCGAGCCATTTGGACACTTAGAAAATATCTCTACGGATCAACTCCAGTAAATTCAAAGTGATCCCAAATGGTCTCTGAGACGGGCTTAATTGCATCCTCGAGCCATTTGGACACTTAGAAAATATCTCTACGCGGTGGATCAACTTCAAGAAGTCTACGAAGAAAGAGTTGATCCTCTACTCAGGAAAAAGGTGCTGCTCGCTGGACAAGACCAAGAGCAAGCAACAGTACTCCTCTCTTTCAGGTCCCACCTCCTCTCGGGACTAACCGCGTGTTCTGGTCGGGTATCCCTCATGCCCACCAAAATAAACACAACACAGGCATCAGAGATTCTCGAAAAATTATTGGCGACAGGTATTTCTGGACCAATATGAACTCGGATATAAAATCTTGGACACAAGTATGTACTCAGTGTCAACGAAGCAAAATTACTGGGCATACAAAAAGTTCACTCCAAAACTTCGACTTGCCTAATACGCAGATGGAACACATCCATATAGATTTAGTCGATCCTTTGCCGATCTCCAACGGATTTTCATACATCCTTACACTAGTAGACCGCTTCACTCGGTGGCCAGAGGCGCACCCAGTTAAAGACATTTCGGCTACGACAGTTGCTCGAACATTTGTCAATGAGTTCATCAGCCGTTTTAGCGTTCCATCTAGACTTACGACTGATAGAGGGTCACAGTTTGAATCCAAACTTTTCTCGGAATTGAATTGTCTTATCAACATACAGCGAATTAGAACATCTGCCTATCATCCGCAGGCAAACGGTCTAGTGGAGAGATTTCACCGTCAACTAAAGACAGCCCTTAAATGCCGTAAAACCCAAGTTCATTGGACTGATGATTTACCCATTATATTACTTGGTATTAGAGCAGCTTTAAAAAACGATCTCAACTGCTCACCAGCAGATTTACTCTATGGCCAACCTTTAAAACTACCTGGACAATTCGTTGCAAATTCCACTTCTTCTAAATTTGATGACCCAGTAACCTTTGTATCACAGTTGCGTGAGAGAATGTCGAAACTGAAACCATCTGACCCAAGAAAACCGAATTCACAGTCATACGTCCCTAAGTCTCTGGAAGTGTTTATAAGGATTGAAGGAACAAAATCAGGCCTTCAACCGCCATACGAAGGACCATTTGAGGTTGTAAGAAAATTAATAAAACAATTTATAGTGCTGAGGAACAATAAAAACATTACGGTTTCTGTAGATCGTTTGAAACTGGCATTCACACTAGAATCAAATGCAACTCGAGTTCGTTTTGATTCTTGGCACTATCATTATTATAATTTTTTTTTATATATTATTATTTTCTTTTATTATTAATATTTTTTTTTATATATTATTATTTTCTTTTATTATTATTATTTTTTTCTTTCTTTTATGAAGTTATTTGTGCTCTTTTCAAATATTCATTACGTCTCCGACTGAAGGGAGGGTGATGTAGTGAACAATATAATTTATATCATACGCGTTGAATTAGGTTACAAACCCCTGCAGTAACAGTATGCACTGTAGTGTACTATGTATTTGAATTTTTGTGTTATGTATTATGTAAATGTTGGACTGGACAATGTAAAGCATTCAAATAAAATGGAAGTTGAATCTTAACCGCCGTCCGACTCGGACGTTTTCATTATAATACCAATCCGTACCGTATATCCCACACCAATTACCGATTGAAAAGCTACGGAAGCATACGGCAAGGGTAATGGTGAACGCTGCATTTTAGCTAACTTATCCATAATTTTCGGCGATTGATCTGCCGAATGCATCAATGCGTTGACTACCATGTTAGCAGGGAGCGCTCCTTTAGCCCTTGAGCTAAGGACTCGGTTAGTAATTAGACGTCAAGGCAAGACATTTCACCAACCAGTGTTGTGTACAGATTGTCTCTTGCGGCCGGAGAAGGTACCGATATGGTCGGCACCGTTTGAGATGAATTCTTGAATATTTCAAGTTTATTCACCTCTAAAAGAGCAGCTTTTAAATGATTCTGATGAGACAATAAGTCATAAACAGTAGAACTCACCCCAGCTTGTAAGACCATAAGTTTAGCCGCGTAAGATGATATTGTAGATGACCGGCACGAATTATAGTACCAATAAAGGCCGTTACCTGATTGAGCAACAGCATTGGCAATAGTTCCCGTGAGGCCGACACATTAGCAATGAAAAACCTTTTGACGCAGAGCTGAGCAACACATAAACGGTGTCTTGTCCAAAAGGTTCAAGCACTTGGCTGCAGCACAAATAGCCATAATTAAATAAAAAGTACAAACCGATTATTATACTCAACGGAGTAGGGTGGCAATCAAAAAACAAATCATAATCGAAAAAATAATTAAACGCAGAAATGTAATAAAGTACTTAGTACGTGGTTTGCAGGGATAGGTTTATTACGATACGCCGCTGATAGTCTTGCGATTACGCTTCGATTTCTGGATAACAGCTGCTTATGTTTTTATTTAAGATATCAAATCATCTTTTTCCAACATTATTTCTGAAATCTGTGCTGCTATATACTTTGCATTGAAGCACCCTTTCAACTTTCGAATAAATGACAACCTGTCATAAAAGAATGTGCAACTTCATATATTTTTCAAAACTTGCCATTATACAGGGTATTTGGTACTCCGTGTGCCACCTTGTAAGGGGTTATTCCTTGATATATTTGGAGAAAAAATGTTTGTACAGGGTGGGACAATTTTCAATATCAGTGTTATAACTCGTTTTTTAGGGAATCGAATTACCTTTCATTTGATGTAACAGTCTAAATTGTAACTGCACCCAATCTTGAGATATTTACTCGAATACACAAATTTTTGCTACGTCTTTCCTAAAAATTCAGTGATTAATGTATTTTCTCAGAAAACCCCATTATAAAAATGTCATTTTATTTTTATGTATGAGTTACGATTAACATTTTGGAAGTAATAGGTAAAAATACATATCGCATAAAAACTCGCTCGAGAGCGAGTGCAGAAAAGTGTATGCAAAAAGAACAAACCTATTGACTTGAGCTAAGGCTTAAGTAACCCGCTCAGGCGCAAGTGAGCCAAAGCTTAAGCTCGCTCTGTGAAAACGGCCCTTAAGCAATGTTAATCACCATAAAAAATTACGAATATGTCACTCGTAAATCAAGCAGAAAATATTTTTTAAATTACCATTTAATAACATCTTAAAAAATGGAATTTTGTAGTTAACGCCATTTGAAACTTATTCTCGATATGTCCCAGTAAATAGAAGAATTTCAGTAGCAGACATTATGGGAAAAGTATATTTGATTTGGAAACATACAATAATTCAAGGATTGTAAGAAAATACAGTGATAATAGTAGCCTCGCCATGATAGCTGCCTCTGCTGCTATGAAAGAACGGCAATCGACTTAACACCGTGTGGTGTGAGTCACATCTTATTTCTGTTCCCGGAACGTCGAAGAACGATTAGTTTCTGCTTTGTAATAATTGAATCAGAAAAGGCAAAGGCCTTCAATGACGATAGCAATGCCAATTATTGTACACATAAATACGTTTATGGAACATAAGCCAATATAAAATAAAAGCAGTTAAGAGAACAAAGAAACTCTGCAACGATGTATATATACATATGCCTATAAATGTTATAAATTATAGAATCTACGATGACGCCATGCACTCTCCGTGTATTGCAGTGGTACAATTTAACTTCATTTCCGGATTTCTTAAAGTTTTACAATAAAACTCTTCAACTTACCATTACTAGCACGTTCATTGCTGTTGTGGGCAACTGCAGAATTGAATATAAAAGCTGATATCATGACTAACACCATTATCCGCACGATAGCAAATTTACAGGCGCTTAATATTTTGTTACTAGTCCTCGAAAAGCAAAGCTTACGCAATAAAAGTACGATCCAAGCACCAAATGCAATTCCCTTAAAGTGCAAGACATTTTGGTTCCCGGATTTGGACGAACGCCGCAAAACAAAAATCCTAGAAACAATTTGATTTTTGTTTAAAGCCATTGTAATAATACATCATTTCCACACGCGCTTTCAAATCAAGGCAAATCGGTCCAGAACAATGAATTAATATACAAAATACACTTTAACGACAAAAGGTCGTTTATAGAAACCGCCCAAGGATGGTACTCATTTAAAAACACAATTCTACAAATTATAAAAGTTCACTGACAAAGTGACAATTAAACAACAATCACCAATGAAAGATGTTGTTAAGAGGACTATGCTTTTTGCAACCAACGTAACGTTATTGTTCCAAGAACTAGGTGGTGCTGTTGTATATATCACTGGTAAGTACAGTTATTTTGAAAAGTAGTTCATTTCAGTGAAAAATTATAGAATCCCAGTTGGCAAATCTGCGTTCATACCCAGCAGGCAAAGTTCCGTATTATAGGAAAGAAAAAAACCGTATAAAAGCCGAATAAACAGCGTACAATTCTAGGGTACGGGCAAAGTTTCGTTTACTACATATACAAAAACAAAGACCGTATAAAAGCCGTATAAACACCCTTGAATTCTATGGTACGATGTCCGCGTTCGCCGTGTTTGTCGATACGTATAGTTTGGAAGAGCACAATACATAAAATATTTAATGCATATCTACGTATTATATTCTAGGTGCTTATACCCAAAGAGTATGAGATAGAGGGGAAGCGCCCATAAGAGCTCCATAAAAAAAACGTATCGAATTTCAGCACCTCTACAGTCTTGGCCAATTACTAAGTTATAATAATGAAAAAAAAACATAATAAAAACCACGGCTGTGGGCAGGAATCTAACCCGCGACAAAAGTTTTTCGATTTGGTTTTTGGTTCGGCTCACGTAACCACTGCGACACTGAAGGCCTTTGATTTGCATTTCCAAATGTAGCAACTTAGCTTAGTGTGGATTCACTCCATACAGTTTAATATTTTTAGAGCGCAATAGTCGACTGACAAAATCGATGACGCTACTTTTCGAATACGGTCCGCTTCCACTCTATCAGCTCGATATACTTGGCAGACGATGAAATCATTTTTAATTAATTTTCACTCTATTCGTTTGGGAATCGTTTGGAAATATTTGGGAAAAGGTTTTTTAGATTTAGGAAAGCGTTATTTATTTAATATAAAAATATAAATTTTATGAGTGTATAGATAGCACACACTCATATGAAAAAAATCAAATTATGAATAATTTGATTTGAAATCGTTTGGGAAACTTGTTAAATTTATCAATTTTATTTGGGAAAGAATTCTATTCATTCTGTGTTAATTAATTACAAAGTTCCATGTCGATTAAAGCAGAAGCAGAGAAGAATGTGTCCAAGCTAATGCTGTTATGACACTGGCTATTTTTGCGGCTTTAAAGCGGCTAGACAATCCAAATGGAGAGGGATAGAGACTTTAACATACAATTTAGACATTGGTGTGAGAGAGACAGTCCGAACAGCAAACTATGGGTAACTGTCAAAAAACAATCCATAACTCCGGCAACAAAGCGCATTCGAGCAGTGTTTCGCACCATTCTAGCAGTTAATCCAAGAAAAATCCGCTGGCGGCTGATTTTCCAGCCGCTACCGACTAGTTTTTGACAGTGCGGTACGTATAAATTATGGAAAGTGCCATGTGATGTTATGAAACGCGCCAGAACCGGCATTTTTGTTAACAAACCAGTTGTTAATTTCGTTTACTAGATGCCGCTAGCGTCGGAAAGAGCGGTATCTCTTTCTTTTAATGTTGTTCGCCTTGTCGCACGATTGGCTATTATTGTACTTTTTTCTAGCAAGGAAAATAGCCAGTGTCATAACAGCATAACTGCCACCGAAGGTAGAAGCACGGAATAATGTGTCCATGCTAGCTGTCAACAGTCACAAGTACCCAGCAGGCAAAGTTGCGTATACTATACAAAAAAAAGACAGATACAGGCGCCATATGATACCGTGCTTTCTAAAAAAAATCTGCTTATATACGATTGAGTGGTTAAACTATTAATCTTAATTATAGAAGTTTAGCTTCAAACTAGCTGAAAATTATGGATAATAGTGTTGTAACAAAAGACTAGATAAATAATTTCAAAAATGTTGAACTCTAATATTTGTTACCTTGTTGCTCATCTCTTGTGAATTGCAGTTTTTATATTAAAATATTACTTTTGTTTATAGAAATGTAACTCTTAATTAACTAAAAATAAAGAGGTCTGGTATTATGAAAACAGGCCTTAGGTTTCGACATTGTTGAAATTTCTGAATTTGCTACCTAAATTGTTAAGGAAACTTAGCTTTTATAAAGTTTCTTCCAAACCATCATATTAAGAAATCACCTATAAAATGGATTTACTAAAAATTAGCTGTAAATAATGTATCTTTTGTACACTTTTGAAAAATTACATAAAATTAGTTGTAAATGGTTTTGATGGACGAGTAATGAATGGTTGAATTATTAGTTTCAATAAGAATGGCATTTTTCATGCTGTTATGACACTGGCTATTTTTGCGGCCTTAAAGCGGCTAGAAAATCCAAATGGAGAGGGATAGAGACTTATACATACAATTTAGACATTGGTGTGAGAGAGACAGTCCGAACAGCAAAACTATGAGTAACTGTCAAAAAACAATCCATAACTGTCAAAAAAAAAGCTGCAACAAAGCGCATTCGAGCAGTGTTTCGCAACATTCTAGCAGTTAATCCAAGAAAGTTCGGTACGTATAAATTATGGAAAGTGCCATGTAATCTTATGAAACGCGCCAGAACCGGTATTGTTCTTAACAAACCAGTTGTTAATTTCGTTTACTAGATGCCGCTAGCGTCGGAAAGAGCGGTATCTCTTTCTTTTAATGTTGTTCGCCTTGTCGCACGATTGGCTATTATTGTACTTTTTTCTAGCGAGAAAAATAGCCAGTGTCATAACAGCATAATTAACACAGAATGAATAGAATTCTTTCCCAAATAAAATTGATAAATTTAACAAGTTTCCCAAACGATTTCAAATCAAATTATCCATAATTTGATTTTTTTCATATGAGTGTCTGCTATCTATACACTCAACAAATTTACATTTTTATATTGAATAAATAACGCTTTCCTAAATCTAAAAAAACCTTTTCCCAAATATTCCCAAACGATTCCCAAACGAATAGAGTGAAAATTAATTAAAAATGATTTCATCGTCTGCCAAGTATATATCGCCCACTCTATCTCATTCTCTTTGCTTATACCTACGTATCATACGTCCGTTCTTTGTACGTACAAAATTTACTTGAATCTCATGAGTGGTGCAACGAATTTTTCATTTCCGCCTTTTGCATAGAGAAATGAAGGATTCGGAATTTGACTTTTAAAGTCCTGACGCTGAACCAGCTTCTGCAGACAGTCCACTTTGTGCGATGTGCGTTTGCTATCACTTGCCGACGCTGGTGTGACTTCGCCGGCTGAGAACTAGACTTTTCCTACTGAAATCTGATTGTGTTGGCACATGGAAATATGAAGATTGGTAAGCCTTTAGCCAATCAGCAACATAAAATGTGACATACTTTTACCAACATGTAGTTTGCAACATGCATCATGCATCTCACTTCCACTGCAAACTGTTGTTCTTCAGTCTCTTTCTTTTGACACTGGACACCCTAGAGTACCCATTTGCATCTTACTTCCACTGCAATCAAATTTTCAATCTCCTTCTCAAGAAAAATTACGCTCATGTACACGGATCTTACGCGTATCACCACCGCTTGGGTTTTTGACCACAAATCAAAAAGTTAGACACTGACCAGCTGACAATTCACAACTGAAGCTTACGAACCAAGCCAATGTGTGGACGGCAGCACTCGCGCACGCTGGTGTTGGTCTACACTTGTCCGACTTCGCGCTGGCCTACGTTGGCCCAACATGTACAACATGTGTTGGAACTGTCAAATTCCATATAAAAAAAATAATATTTCGCTCATTTTTTGCGACGAAATATTTCATTTGTTTTTTTTTTCTAGTGCTGTGTTCATGGGCGGACGTTTGCAGTTGGCGTACCCGTAAATTACTGGCACACACACCGACAACTGGAGCGCTGGCATCGCAGAAGGGATTCGTGCCGATGGCGTCGTCAGAGCTTTCTGGAAATGACAACGCAAAGCACGCAAAAGATATTAATGACTTGTTTAAGTTATTTGACCGAAATGAAATAAAGTTTATTTAAGTTAAACAATATACATATATATTCATTCGTGTAAATAGTGCGTGAGATGAATTTCGGCGGAAAAGGTAAGCAAGGAAGATATACGTGCTACTTTCTCCGCGCACAAATACTCGCGCGCCATATTGGTGACCCTAACAAGTAGAAACACGCCGCCAGCAGCAAAAAGCAAAAAGTTGAACAAGCCCAGCAGCAAGGCCAGCAAGTGCTCCAACAACGGGCTCAACAGCAGTGCAAGCATCGTGCATAGCAAATTTTGCGGAAGAAAGCATTCCTGATCTCGCGAAAGTATGTCAGACGACGAGTTCGTGGAAACATTGCCGGAAGAGGCGCTGGCCGACCAAGCCAATATTGCGGAGGCTGCGAATTCAGCCGCAGCGCAACCCGATTCTTATGTGGGCTACGCCCAGTTCGCTTAAAGAGCCGTACAGAATGAACGCAATCGCAGTCGGATTGGAGTGTCAAAATAACGGAGGGGTAAAAACGAGTTTCATATGCATATGATTGTATGTAGCTAAACAGAATGAACGCTATGGGTCGCAGAGAGTCGCAAGTAAGTTCGTAATATTTAAAATGATCGCAAGTGAACACATCGAAATGTCAAATATGACAATATCATAACCTAAAACGCACTATATTATTTAAAGAAGAAAATAATAAAATGGAAAATGAAAGAGAGTTCGATGAGCATTAAAAATAATTCACCGATTTTTGCGTCCATATCAATTTCGCTTTGATTATTGACACTGATAGAACTGTGTTCATGCAGCGTTTACTTGCGGTTTACAGCATTTCATTGCATCTCGCTGCGACATTTTGACATTCCAATCCAACTGCGATTGCGTTCATTCTGTACGGCTCTTAAGTCAGTGCAGAAGGTAAAATTACCGCCATTTTGGCAGCGAAGGCCAACGCTTTGGTTCTCCCACGCTGAAGCGCAGTTCGCACATTGTCAGGTGCGATCAAGCAACAGCAAATATAATGCAGTCGTAGCTCATCTGGATCCAGACACGTTAGAGAGCGTAGCTGATATATTTGGAAACGCCGTCTTCCGATTCAAAATGTGAGGCAATCAAAAACGCATTAATAAAACAATTCGCTGAAAGTGCGGAAAGAAAACTTTGGAAACTGTTATACGACATAGAGCTTGGGGATAAAACCCCATCACAGTTATGGCGGGAAATGAAGTTCTTGGCAGCAGGAGACATCGGCGACGCCGTGTTAAAATCTTTATGGCTCTAAAGGCTCCCGTTGAGAGTTTGAGAAATTTTAATCGCCAGTGCTCACCAAAGCAAGGACGCCATAGTGGAGGTGGCAGACAGAATCGTGGAGCAATCAAGACCATCAGCATCGGCCTCGGCCGTTGAATCAACTACAGTAAACGTTGATATGGTGGACGTCAAAGCTGAACTTGCTAAATTAGCTCGAACGGTCAAGGCTATGAACACGGCACTCCCAGCAAGCATTACACAGCCAAGTATAAACACGGGGAACACACAACCCAATGACATGTGTTTCTATCACAAGAGGTTCGGAGCTCGAGCACGTAAATGCAGTAAGCCATGCAGCTTCACACCTTCAGTGAACCAAGCTCCCTCCGCATGCACAGTCAACGCCCAAAACATACCGAAGTACCGCTTAGTTTTAAGTGACCAGCACGACGGCACACTATACCTTGTGGACACAGGAGCGGATGTGTCTATAATACCGCGAAGCGAAACAACCGAGAACATGCGACAACCGAAGTGTAAACTTTATGCGGCAAACGGCGCGCCCATAACGACATACGGCGAATGCGGGAAAAAACGTCAATTTGGGACTTCAACAAGTCTACAGGTGGCAATTTGTGGTAGCTTACGTGAAATCGCGATACTAGGTGCCGACTTCCTGCGAGACTTTAACCTGCTGGTCGACTTAATGAATAAACAACTCGTCAACGGAAAAACCATGCAGGCAACCAATGGAAAGCTCGCGGACACAAGCGATATAGTCAGCATAGTGCATGTCAACAGCATGGATGTATTACTCGAAAGCTTTCCAGAGCTCACCATCTATCTCATCCATCTACATCAGGCACCGTAACTCACGGCATTGAACACCATATTGACACACGGTAGTGCAACGACCAAGTGCCTTCCGCCTGAAAAGTTCAAAGCAGCAAAACTGGAGTTCGAGAGGATGCTGAAAGAGGGTATCTGCAAACCTTCTAAAAGTCCGTGGGCCAGCCCTTTACACCTTGCTAAAAAGAATAACGGCGGATGGCGGCCATGTGGCGACTACGGCCAGCTAAATGCCGCCACAGTTCCGGATCGCTATCCTATAGCACATATCCAAGATTTTTCGTACCAATTTTTAGGCAAAAAAATCTTCTCAACGCTTGATCTCGAACGGACATTCCATCAAATACCGGTTCGTAAAGAGGACATACAGAAGACCGCGATAGCAACACCGTTCGGCCTGTACGAATTTCCAGTGATGACATTCGGTTTGCGCAATGCCGCCCATACATTTCAACGTTTTGTTGATACTGCTTTGCGTGGACTCGAGTTTTGCTACGTATATCTCGATGATATTATACTCATCGCGTTAGACAACTTAGAAGAACACATTGACCATGTTAAGCAGGTCCTGCAGCGACTTAGGGATTACGGTCTCAAGATCAACATGTTGAAATGCGTCTGAGGAGCATCCACGGTGAAGTACTTAGGGTATAAGATCTCAGCGGAGGGCACTACACCACTAGACGAGAGAGTCAACAGCATCCAGCAGTTTACCAAACCCTCAAATGTCTTGGAACTTAGAAAATACCTGGGTATGTTAAACTTTTATCGTCGTTTTCTAAAAAACGTAGCAACACTGCCGGCCCCGCTCAACGCGTATCTTACAAGCAGCAAAAAGAACGACAAAACAAAAATCGACTGGACCAGCGAGTCAGACGCCGCTTTTGAAAAAAGCAAGGAAATGCTTGCGAATGCGGCACTCATCGCACACCCGCATATTAACGCTCCCATCGCGCTGTCTACAGATGCCTCGGACACAGCAATGGGCGCGGTACTGGAACAATTTCAAAACGGGCAGTGGCGACCGCTGGGATTTTTTAACAAGCGCCTCAGTGACACTCAGAAGAAGTATAGCGCGTATGATCGCGAATTACTCGCTATATTCGAGGGAACTAAATACTTTCGCCACATACTTGAAGCCAGGCATTTCTCAATCAAGACGGATCACAAACCACTGATATATGCATTCAACCAGCGAACAGACAATATGTCCCCTCGACGCAGCAGGTAACTTGAATTCATTGCACAGTTCACGACGGACATCTTTCATGTGAAAGGCCAGCAGAACATCGTGACTGATGCCCTTTCACGATCGGGAAGCATCAACGCGATCGGATTCCCGGAAGCTATAGGTATCAAAGACATCGCTGATCACCAAGCGGACGACAATGAATTGCAGCAGCTTTTACAGAAAGAAACAACCTAACGGATCAAAACTTTCCAAATAGACGGCAACATCACCGTCCACTGCGACATTTCGACAGGAGAGATGAGGCAATATGTTCCACTTCCGTTACGCAAGCGATTGTTTGAACTCGTCCACAATTTGTCACACCCTAGTGGCAGGAGCACCAGTGAGCAAATCAGGAAAAGCTACGTTTGGCCTAACATGTGCAAGGATATTGGCAACTGGCCAAAAATTGCAATAAGTGCCAACGGTCGGAAGTAACCAGATATGTCAGAAATGTGCCCTTGAAATTTGAAATACCGGATAAACGGTTTGAATACATGCATATTGACATCGTAGGACCACTGCAGCCATCGGGTGGATTTAAATACCTTACGATCATCGATAGATTTTCGAGATGGCCTATTATCGACACGACAGCCGACACCGTAGTGACAGCACTCTACACGCAGTGGATATCACGTTTTGGCGCCCCCCAAAATCATTACCTCCGACAGGGGAGCACAGTTCGAGTCCGCACTATTTAATGCGCTGACACAACTCCTCGGTTGTCAACGCATTCGAACAACTGCATACCACCCAGTGTCCAATGGCATGGTCGAGCGCTGGCACCGATCACTCAAGGCTGCACTTATGTGCCACGAGAACAACCGCTGGACCGAAACTCTAGCGACAGTCCTACTGGGCCTTCGCACCACCGTTAAGGAAGATATAGGATGTTCTGCAGCGGAGATGGTGTATGGGTCAACTCTCAGATTGCCAGGTGAGTTTTTTATTAACCACGACCAGCCGAGCAATCCACAGGTTTTTGTCGAGAAGTTTCGTCGAGACATGCAGCAATTACGAGCTGCGCCTGAACTTCATCACAGACGGTACCGTCCGTTCGTCTTTAGAGATTTAGCAACAGCAACACACGTGTTCCTGCGCCAAGATCACGTCAAGAAACTACTGGAGCAGCCTTAGAGCGGTCCGCATAGGATCATCCAACGCGTAAGCGACTATAGGCCAGTCAATGAAGATATTAAAAATCGATAATTTAACAATAATTCCGATCTTTTTGAAATTGTGGGAAATTAATAAGTTTGTTGTTAAAGTAATATATCTCAGTTTGCACCCCTTTCCGAGGACCGCAACATGCTCAAAATGGTTAAGAACGTAGTTTCGTTATGTAGACTACAAAAAAATTACAAACGTTTTGCAAACTTAGTATAATGTTGAACAGGGTATTTTCGATATTGTACTAGATTTGCAACCCATTTTTAGGGCCGCAAAATATAATATTATTAACAATTAATATTTCGAACAAAAATGACCCCAAAGAAATTGCAATAGTTATGCAAATTATAATCATACGTATTACTGGCATCAGGAACATCTGTGTAGATTTGCAACCCTTTTTTTTGCACGCATCATACTTTAACAGGATTAATAGTAAAAAAAAAGGATTTATTGAAAGAAAGACCATGAAAAAAATTATCACAGTTTATAAAATGGGTTGCGAATGTTGCAATTAATGTACTAAAACTCGTGTTTAGTTTGCACCCTCGTAGGCGACATGCATCCTGGCAAATTTAGTAACAATAGCAATTCCGTGTTTTTTTAACCCCCGAAAAAATTGCAGAAGTTTTGCAAATCGAACAGAATATTTAAATCACCTTCCCTCTTCTTAATACGAATTTGCAACCCCATCAGAGATACGCAACATGTTAAATTGGACCTCGGAGAGGGGTGCAAACTGAGATATATTACTTTTACAACAAACTTAATCATTTCCCACAATTTCAAAAAGATCGGAGTTCTGGTAAGTTCAATGTCTTCATTGACTGGCCTACTATGTCTACAAAATCTCAGTAGAAGGCAAACAGCAGACTATATCGACCGAAAGGCTGAAACCAGCATACATCGTAAACATTCAACTCGACGACAGTCAACCCGGATACACTCCAAGAACGTATCCCGCAGTAAGAACGTCGCAAGCACATTCCAACAACGTGATAAGTAAACACCGCAACGTCATATCTGATGTTACTCGGAGGGGGGTATTTGTGGCGTACCCGTAAATTACTGGTACACACACCGACAACTGGAGCGCTGGCATGGCAAAAGAGATTCGTGCCGATGGCGTAGTCAGAGCTTTCTGGAAATGACAACGCAAAACACGCAAAAGATATTAATGAATGGTTTAAGTTTAAGTTTTTATACTCTAGATGAAATCACATAGAGTATTATAAGTTTAATCCAGCCCAAAAGTTTGTAACGAATAGAACCAAGCCTCGGACGAAAAAAAGTTGTATATTATTTTTTGTTTATTTGTGCCCAAAAACCTCAAATCCGCTTGACGTCCGTCTGTCCGTGAACACGATAACTCAAGAACGCCTTCACCTAGGATCTTGAAATTTTGAATCTGGATGTTTGGTTGAATTTGTAAGGCTAAGTTCGTTAACGGGCCAAATCGTTCTACTCCTTCGGGTAGTTGCCATACAAAATGTCCTTAAAACACGTCTTCAAGAATATTAGCCGATAACTTCAGAAGGGTTTAAGGTACGAGATTGAAATTTTGTATGTGTTATTTTTCCAATAATTGCAGCTAAATATATGATTATGAAGAAAATCCTGTTAGTCCTTCGTGTAGCTGCCATACAAATATCCTGTCAAAATGTATTCACTTAATTTACGAAACTCACTATAACTCAAGTAATCTTTTAGCTACAAATTCGCAATTTTGTACAAATTAGTTTTGAGTAAAAAGGAAGTTTGAGTTTACTAGTCAGCGGAATCCCTTTACTCCTTCTGGTAGCTGCCATACAAAAAGTCCTTAAAACACGTGTTCAAGAATATTGGCCGATAACTTCAGAAGGGTTTAAGCTACGACATTGAAATTTTGTATGTATTATTTTTCCAATAGTTGGAGCTAAATGTATGATTATGAAAGAAATCGTATTAGTCCATCGTGTAGCTGCCATACAAATATCCTGTCAAAACGTCTTCACTTAATTTACGGAACTTACTATAACTCAAGTAATCTTTTAGCTATGAGTTGGGAATTTTGTACAAATTAGTTTTGAGTAAAAACAAAGTTTGGGTTTACGAATCAGCGAAACCCTTACACTCCTTCTGGTAGCTGCCATACAAAATGTCCTTAAAACTTCAGAAGGGTTTAAGCTACTTCTTTCAAATTTTGTACGTGTTATTTTTCCAATAGTTGGAGCTAAATACATGATTATGAAGAAAATCCTATTAGTCCTTCGTGTAGCTGCCATACAAATATCCTGTCAAAATGAATTTACTTAATTTACGGAACTCACTATAACTCAAGTAATCTTTTAGCTACGAATTCAGAATTTTGTACAAATTAGTTTTGAGTGAAAACAAAGTTCGAGTTTACTAGTCAGCGAAATCCGTTTACTCCTTCTGGTACCTTCCATACAAAAAATCCTTAAGACACGTGTTCAACAATATTTTTCGATAACTTTTGAACGCTTCAAGCTACGAATTTGAAATTTTGTACACATTAATTTTTGAATGGTTCCAATGAAAAGGACAAATATTTAAGAAATCAAGTGAGTCCTTCCTGCACCTCCCATGTGAAAGTCCTTCAAAAAGGAAATTTTTTTTTCGATGACTTACCCAGTTCAAGATATGAAATTAAACACTGAATATTGTCTTTTAGTTTTGAGTAGCAATCTAATGGCAGTCCTTAATAAAGGACATACAACATCCACACACGTAATTCTACTTTATCCCCAACTACAATATAAATCGGAGTTCAGTATTCATCTAGAGTATTATACGATTGGCTTGCAGCCGATCGTGACTGCAGTATGTTTAAGTTTAAGTTTAAGTTATTTGACCGAAATGAAATAAATTTTATTTAAGTTAAACAATATATATATTCATTCGTGTAAATAGTGCATGAGGTGAATTTCGGCGGAAAAAGTAAGCAATTAAGATATACGTGCTACTTTCTCCGCGCACAAATACTCGCGCGCCATAAAAGTTTTATTTCCAAGGGTACGGTACCCTTGTATGACAAGCGAAATATTTGACAATTCAAAATTTTCAACCGTTCGCTGTCAATTTAGTTCGTTTGTGCTCGGGAAATTTTGTGTGAGTTATATTTTGTTGTGTTGTGTGCCGGAAGTGTAATTTCTAGCCAATATTTTAATTTCTTTCACATTTCGCTCGCTTTTATTTCACTGACATCTAGTAGCTAGAGCTGTATAATTTATTTCACTCTACTTCGAAGGTACCTTTTTCGTTCGTTTTCGTTTCGCCGAAGCAAGTACTATGCTTAAGACAGAAGTAAACAAATTTGAAGAAATAATATACAGTAGAACCCGTATATACAACCCTGTTAGACGCAACATTCCCGTAAATGCAACGTAACGCAATGTCTCGAATCTGTCCTATATTTATAACCGCATAAATGAAACCCTCATAATTATATCTAATATCGTCTAATTTCAATGAAATTTTCGAGACGAATTTTTTTGATTTTTGTGTTTTTGCCCTCTTAAATGCAATTTTTCTCTTCTAGGGGTCTATTAGGCCTACTTCAAGTAAAAATTCTAGGCATCTATCTTACACTGTTCTTGATATATGAGACGTGATTTTTTAACAAAATTCCTATCCACCGCATCCTTAAAAAAATTTTATTTTCAGCAAAATTTATTTGTCAAGCTTTACACAGAAACCAAATTTTATTTTTCTGGTGCAATTGAGATATCGTAATCTAAAATTTTTCACCAGCCACCTCCGCACGCCACTACCCTCACTCAAGAATTTCCGATCTATTTTCCTAGTATACGAGTACCTACAGATGTTCATTAAGTTTTAATTTCGTGACCCGTTTACGAGATATGGATTTTAGAATATCTAGATCTCGGCTTTCGAGCGTTTCGAAAGCATTATTATTACCCCCCCCCCCCTCCCTCACACATCCCTTCACCCACATCAGAATTCTTTTTGAAAATGAGTCTACTATCGAAGGTCTATATACTCGTAAATTCCAAGTTTCAGCCTCCTAACATAAGCGGTTGCTGAGATATAGAAACCAAAATTTTCCGTCCTCACCACATAAAAAGTGGTCACTCCAAACAAACAAAATTTCAATTTAATAGCTCATAGGATTTGGGAACTATAAGCCCTCAAACGAATTTGCGTACGGCGGACGTTATCCAGGGAGTCGGATTCCTGAATTATAAGCTCCACTACAGGAAATGCGAGGGTAAACCAAGGGCATGTATATTAATAAAAAGCGAGTTTAATGCATTTTTGTTAAACAAGCAATGAAGATTTAGCGGCAATTCAGCTAGAGAGTGAAATGGGCAGTGGCGTGGCGTGATAATTCAACAAGGGGAAGCAATTGGTTAATATCCGAAATTTATTATTATTATTCTACCTACAAATTTACTGCGTATTAATTGAACCTCCTCCATTAGCTACTTTTAACATTACTAATATAAAAGCACCCAGCAATCACGAACGGGAACCCGGAGGCTACTTGGAACGTTATTTTTTAAGGTTGTCAGTCGCAGTCAAATACACAGCATATAATCATTAAACGCGTTCCGGACTTCTATAAAAAAAAAATATAAAGTTTCGCCCAGAGTATTGGCACATTTTTATACTCTAGATGAAATCATATAGAGTATTATAAGTTTAATCCAGCCCAAAAGTTTGTAACGCATAGAATCAAGCCTCGGACGAAAAAAAGTTTTATATTATTTTTTGTTTATTTGTGGCCAAAAACCCCAAATCCGCTTGACGTCCGTCCGTCCGTCCGTCCGTCTGTCCGTGAACACGATAACTCAAGAACGCCTTCACCTAGGATCTTGAAATTTTGAATCTGGATGTTTGGTTGAATTTGTAAGGCTAAGTTCGTTAACTGGCAATATCGTCCTACTCCTTCGGGTAGCTGCTGTTGTGCCCAGCTTCCAATCAGCATCCGATATTACATATTCATAAATTTTGAATCATTCATTTGGTTTTCCTCTCGCGATATCTAAAATAAGCCATATGCCAGTCGTTGATGTTCTGCTATTGCACGAGCATAACAATGACTCAGCCATATCATAGTATGTCAATACTCGGCCTGGCCTGTAGTGCTGTGACGTCGTGTTACTCGAATTTCAGGGGATTCCACATGTTTTGTTTTTCGAGTGACACGGCGAAATATGTGCTACCGGCCAAAGGTAATGATAATGGTTGGGTTATTGTTTTGCTTTTTGCATACAATGTGCAATAGCAATTTTTCTGCAATGTTTGCGACCCACAAATGAGCACATTGCACTCAACCAAAATGCTTGCACTATTTGTGGGTCGACAAAAAAGTGCCGATCGTTTCGCTAGCGATTTTTTCGCTTGGATCGACGAGTTGAACGACTGGCACATTTAGATTAAGTTAGTTTGCATATTTTTAGTATTTAAGATATTGAATGCGATTACTCGCTCTCAGTCTTTTTCAAAAACTTATCCAGAGGCACTGTCCAAAAACCGTTGTAATTAAAAGTATTTTTCAAAGCAGCAGCAACTTGCGTTTATTTTCAATAGGTAAAACTTAATTAATTTAATACTAATCTTTTCGTTTTTCAGCTAAAAACTTAAAGGGTAATTTGCGTCTCCATTGGGGATGCTTATGCCTTTTCTTTCGGTTCCAACTGCGGCGTTCTAACGAATGCCGGAACCAAATTTTCAGAGTAAATCAATCTTCGTTTTCTTCATTTTAATCTGACTGTAGTGGATACTGCAGTCTCAACATTGGCGCAGCCGGTTTAAACTATTAGCAACTATTGCTAATAGTCGGGTCTACGGGCATTCATTTTTCAACAAGAAGATTTAGAAGATTTTTCGCACATTTTAAACTTGTTAGTATTTATACTAACAAGTACACCCTTCACCTACGGGCAAACATTTTTTTTTCTCATTTTTAATTGCAAAGAAGATTTAGAAGAGAAGCAATTTTTCCAAAAATAAAAATTTTTCTTTAATAAGAAGATTAATTTACACTTTTCATTTGCAAAGAAGATCCAGAAGACACGCAATGAAGATTCAATTTCTCCAAGTTCAGTAATTTCTCTTAATTTGTGTTTCATCGCAAATTTGGTCTTTGTCTACAGTTTTTTTTTTCTTTTCTCTTCTTCAATCGTTTTATTTGCCAAACCACCAAAGTCATCACACTCCCAACAATTAATTTCCTTTTTACTTTTAAAGACTGAGCCGTTTTCTAGCCAGTTACGAAATACTGGCACCAGGGACAATACCCAACTTTTCAAATGTCATCTTATGAAGTAACTAGTGAGTCAGTGTCTCCAATGTTTCCCATTTTCCAAACTCCGAATCAAACAGATAGGATACACGAATATTACTATTCGAGTACAGCTAAAACGCTTGATAGGGTATTACGGGAAATCAGGATGATGCATCAGACAGCTACAGAAGACATTCTAAGTTTTTCAAGGCGTCTGGAGAGCCTGAGGACGACCGCTCACAAAATTATTGATGACCAATACACTACTGCAGACTCAGTAACCTTGCTATCCGAAATGAACGAATCGGTTATAAGGACTTTCAAAATGGGTCTTCTCAATCCAGTAGTCCGGCAATGCATGCTCACTAGCACAGAAAATTCATTCCACGAACTAGTAGAGAAAGCTGTCAGCATTTCGCTAAGGTTAAGTTACAATCCTAACATTTTTATAGGCACAGGTAACACAGGAGCATTGCCGCCAATGGGTTATACTCATCCCAGTCGTTTACTGCATTCATCTCAAAAAGAAATTTACCATAAGAAAAATTATTTTCCTCAGTCAAAGATACAAAAAGTCCAAATCGCCAATCCAAACCACATTATCAAGTCAAAATGTGAATGGTGTTCAAGGCTAGATCATAGAGAGGACACTTGTTTTCACAAGAGTAACTTCTTGGTAAAACACCGTAAACGATTAGAGGACCAGCTCGACAAGCATCGCTGCGATTCGATGAATAAAACCCATACCGTACAGCCTCAAAACGTTAGTAACGACACTAACAGCACCCATAAACGTATACTCATCAATACAGTTAATGCAGTAAGTAAGAAAAACACATATCGTAGGAACCGAAAAGCAAAAAGGGTTGGCAAAAGGAAGCCAAACAATCCCCGGGAGAGCACGAACTCAAGCCTGGGTACCAGTTTCCTTCAGCTCTTGCACCTCACCTACATATTTATCCGAACGAATATACTCGGATGTGAGGTAAAACCAAGAGTTTGTCCAGCGCGGAGACGAATAAAATGTGCGCACAAAAAACGGAAGGTTATGGATTGCACTAAAAAATCCACCCTAAACACGTTACCGAAGGATATTGACGACGACGTATTCATCGAGTTTCCCTGTTCCCTAGCAAAATCTGGCAAGATTGTAGTGCAAGTGGACACAGGGGCCGATACAAGTCTTTTACGGCGATCGGCGTTGAAGAACCTTCGGAAGATGGACAAACGCGAAAGAAGACAGTTAGGTGGAATATTTGGTGGACTAAGTAGAACCTTAGGCACCGTTCTTATAGGACTTCACCCTAAACTACGTTTCAGGACAAAATGGCACTTGGTAGACGATCTGAATGAAATTTCAGCCGATGGAATTTTAGGTCGGGATTTTTTATGGAACCGATCCGTAATAGATACAGCTACCAAAACCCTAATACTCCTCAACGACGAACGCGAGGTAGCAGTGAAATTTCCATTTAAGAGATTTACGCGATTGAATAAGCAAGGCAGAGTCCTGTGCATTCAAGCTCGTACTCAGAAAGTTACGCAGCCGCGAAAACCAGTCCCAAAAGGAAATTTATTAGATAAATCTCAGGAAATCAGTTCGGGTATTCACAACGGAAACACTTTGGCAAAAGTGAAACCAAATAAACTATGGATACCTACTGTAAACACTCCTGACGATTACCCTATAAACACTGACCGTGTTCCGGTCTTCAATAATTTTAAGCGCACAAAAGCTAAGTCTTCGGCGGGCAACATACGAGTACGTAACAAAACGTATCTAAAGCCCAAAGCCGAATTAAATAAACATGCCAATACCCTGTCGGACGGTATTCAACAAAAGGTATGTCACCCTGGAACTCTCCACTCTTGGCAATGCCCAGGAAAGCGGATTCCGATAGAAAAGGAAATGGTTAGCTCACGTAACTTAAATGAAGCCACCTTTAAGTGCGCGTTTCCTCTGCCCGGAATTATAGGTATTTCGGACCAGTTAGGTCATTGTCGCAATTTTAGTAGATAAGCTTTAAAACTGAATTCAGCACTGGTTTAGTTTTTCCGATGTTTAATCGAATATCACTCGATTCATTATTTTTTTTTTAAAACAATACATTCATAAGAAAACTATACTCACACCACATCAATTTAAGACTTACGCACACATTCACACAAAAAAAAATATGTTTATAATCAATTAACTTCCATTTATCAAATAATAAATAACCGTTTCGTTCCTTCAACTCATAAAGAAAAAAAAATTTTATATAAATTCTAAATTAATCGCAAATTGTTAATAACGCGGCTATCACTATTTTGAATAACTCGAACTGAAAATTTTCGCTCAAGAACATTTATATAACGATAATGTAACGATAAATAAAAATTCTGAAAAGGCTACAAAAAGTAGAAAAATGGATGATAAGAATATAATATAAAAATAAATAAATATAAAAATTGTGCCAAATAAAAATCCGAATGAGATTCGAATTAAAAAAAAAAAAATATTTTAAAGAAAAATTAAAGAGATTATAAGAATATAAAAATCGAGTTGTCAAAACTTATTTTCGATGAAAATTAATAATATAAAGAAAATCAGAAATACATAAAGAAAAATAAGTTAATTAATCGTAGACCTTCGTCGTAAAAATTTGTTAATAATATAGTTTTTTAAAAAAAAAAAAAAAATTTTATTAGTCATTACAAAGCAGTTTTTTAAAAAAATATATACATATATACCTACATATATAAATATTTCCGAAAAACATTAAGATACATTTCTCTATCAGAAAACAAATAAATAATGAAATTAATGTAAAATTGCCAATATGAATGAAAAAGTATTAATTATTAGTAACTTGTATAACACAAAAAAAATTGCTCTTTTCCACACCTAATACAATCAACGGAGTTACTTCTTCAAGATGGTGTAGATTATCTTACGAGGGGAGAGGCGCCTTTAGTTTCGTCATAGAGTAAATAACGAGATCAGCATTCAGGTGGAACTCAACGAGAAATCTTAAAGCAATGTCGACCGCCAAATTGGATTAATTCTAGGCATTGTTGAAATATTCGAATGACATCGAATGTTGTTGTCCGGGAAATCCGTCAAAATCAATTGGATCCGCATACGGCTACATTCATTTACAGTAACGAAACACGATCCAGAGATAAAAGTCCCGAAGAAAAACTCGGCGAAATTGTGCAGTGCTCACATCAAAAGAGGCTCACTAAATCGCTTTCGCAGATCCGAGGAATATCTTCTGGTTGCTGAAGATCGCGCAGGTTTAACTACAAGTTAACCAATTTCCGAAACGACAATACAACATTCTCACAAGTCAACTATAAGACGACCATACGATATTTTCAATAATTCACAAACAACGTCGATTTCTAGAACGTATTGCAGAAATTTTCGGTGATCTAACGACTTCGAATATCCAACTCAAGTCCATACATCATTTGAATAGCACAGGAAACAAGGAGATTCAGCTGCCATACGAACGGACACTCTACATTTCCACAGAGTACAAGCAGCCACAGATCGACTACTCCCGGTTGACAGCGACAATCAAAGCTGCCTTGCTGATCCCCAACACAACCACTATGAGTATTAAGCTCAACATCTTGCCGCTTAAAATAGGGAATCACCAAGACATTAGCAGGTCCCGATTTTTGGAGTCGTTACGCCAAGATCTTCAAGCTAGTGACATCTCCAGGAAGGTCAGCGAATATGATCAAGAGCTCACCATTCATCGGTACTCCATGGCATCAGTGGGGTCGGGAACGTTCGTTCTGCTGTTAATCGGTACAGCAATATTGATGCGGTACAAGCGGAAACACCCTGCAAAATCCCCGCACTCAGCAAGCGGAAAAGCAGCAGCGGATAAGACCCATTTCAACGTCTCCCTGCGCCGAAGTTCATCCCCTACACCACCAGGAAACATCATAGCACAAAAGAGTTGCCCTATGTCCGACTTTACACCGAATAGGAGCGCACCGAATTTTAACACGACCGTCGACCTGCAACCAAACTACGAGATCCCGCTGCCTGAGTTGAAGATTTGCAAACCATCAACATCCCGAACCTCAATGCGAAGATATAATGGCCCAACCTTTGCCTGCGTCTAGACGCACCATAACTACAACCGTTTATCCATTAATTCGAAATTCAATAATCATAATAAAAAATAAGTCACACATAATTCCGCTCGAGTCAAATTAGTATTTAGATTTAGTATTAGTATTAGATATTTGTAATAAATCCAGAAATAAGTATGTATGTATCTATGCGCGAGAGTAAAACCAAACTCAGAGGATACGGAGGGATGTTGTGCCCAGCTTCCAATCAGCATCCGATATTACATATTCATAAATTTTGAATCATTCATTTGGTTTTCCTCTCGCGATATCTAAAATAAGCCATATGCCAGTCGTTGATGTTCTGCTATTGCACGAGCATAACAATGACTCAGCCATATCATAGTATGTCAATACTCGGCCTGGCCTGTAGTGCTGTGACGTCGTATTACTCGAATTTCAGGGGATTCCACATGTTTTGTTTTTCGAGTGGCACGGCGAAATATGTGCTACCGGCCAAAGGTAATGATAATGGTTGGGTTATTGTTTTGCTTTTTGCATACAATGTGCAATAGCAATTTTTCTGCAATGTTTGCGACCCACAAATGAGCACATTGCACTCAACCAAAATGCTTGCACTATTTGTGGGTCGACAAAAAAGTGCCGATCGTTTCGCTAGCGATTTTTTCGCTTGGATCGACGAGTTGAACGACTGGCACATTTAGATTAAGTTAGTTTGCATATTTTTAGTATTTAAGATATTGAATGCGATTACTCGCTCTCAGTCTTTTTCAAAAACTTATCCAGAGGCACTGTCCAAAAACCGTTGTAATTAAAAGTATTTTTCAAAGCAGCAGCAACTTGCGTTTATTTTCAATAGGTAAAACTTAATTAATTTAATACTAATCTTTTCGTTTTTCAGCTAAAAACTTAAAGGGTAATTTGCGTCTCCATTGGGGATGCTTATGCCTTTTCTTTCGGTTCCAACTGCGGCGTTCTAACGAATGCCGGAACCAAATTTTCAGAGTAAATCAATCTTCGTTTTCTTCATTTTAATCTGACTGTAGTGGATACTGCAGTCTCAACACTGCCATACAAAATGTCCTTAAAACACGTGTTAAAGAATATTGCTCGATAACTTCAGAAGGGTTGAAGCTACGACCTTGAAATTTTGTATGTGTTAATTTTTCCAATAGTTGGAGGTAAATATATGATTATGAAGAAAATCCTGTTAGTCCTTCGTGTAGCTGCCATACAAATATCCTGTCAAAATGTATTCACTTAATTTACGAAACTCACTATAACTCAAGTAATCTTTTAGATACGAATTCGGTATTTTGTACAAATTAGTATTGAGTGAAAAGAAAGTTCGACTTTACTAGTCAGCGAAATCCTTTTACTCCTTCTGGTAGCTGCCATACAAAATGTCCTTGAAACACGTGTTAAGAATATTGGCCGATAACTTCAGAAGGGTTTAAGCTACGTCTTTGAAATTTTGTATGTGATATTTTTCCAATAGTTAAAGCTAAATGTATGATTATGAAGAAAATCCTATTAGTCCTTCGTGTAGCTGCCATACAAATATCCTGTCAAAATGTATTCATTCAATTTACGGAACTTACTATAACTCAAGTAATCTTTTAGCTATGAATTGGAAATTTTGTACAAATTAATTTTGATTAAAAACGAAGTTCGTGTTTACTAATCAGCGAAATCCTTTTACTCCTTCTGGTAGCTGCCATACAAAATGTCCTTAAAACACGTGTTCAACAATATTTTTCGATAACTTTTGAACGCTTCAAGCTACGAATTTGAAATTTTGTACACATTCATTTTTAAATGGTTCCAAGGAAAAGGATAAATATGTAAGAAATCGAGTGAGTCCTTCCTGCACCTCCCATGTGAAAGTCCTTCAAAAAGGAAATTTTTTTTCGATGACTTACCCAGTTCAAGATATTAAATTTAACACTGAATATTGTCTCTTAGTTTTGAGTAGCAATCTAATGGGAGTCCTTAATAAAGAACATACAACATGCACACATATAATTCTACTTTATCCCCAATTACAATATAAATCGGAGTTCAGTATTCATCTAGAGTATTATACGATTGGCTTGAAGCCGATCGTGACTGCAGTATGTTTTTTTTATTTATTTACGTATTTTTCTGAATAGAAGAGTCAATAGAAGTAAAACCGAATTCGATCTCATTAACCCTAAAAGTTTTTCGGAATTCGTGAAAACCCCCCGGGGTTTAATATCAAAAAATTCTTGCATCAGATTTTTCTTCAATTAAATTTAAAGCCTTTAGAAATAAAAGTGAATTGAATATCTCATTAAACCTAATATATGGAAATTCGTGAAAATGTACACAACCACTTTACACCCCCTAATGGTTTGGATATCGAAAAATTGGAAAAAACATACTGCAGTCACGATCGGCTGCAAGCCAATCGTATAATACTCTAGATGAATACTGAACTCCGATTTATATTGTAGTTGGGGATAAAATAGAATTACGTGTGTGGATGTTGTATGTCCTTTATTAAGGACTGCCATTAGATTGCTACTCAAACCTAAAAGACAATATTCAGTGTTTAATTTCATACCTTGAACTGGGTAAGTCATCGAAAAAAATGTCCTTTTTTGAAGTACTTTCACATGGGAGGTGCAGGAAGGACTCACTCGATTTCTTACATATTTATCCTTTTTCTTGGAACCATTTAAAAATGAACGTGTACAAAATTTCAAATTCGTAGCTTGAAGAGCTCAAAAGTTATCGAAAAATACGTCCTCAGGCGGATTTGAGGTTTTTGGCCACAAATAAACAAAAAATAATATATAACTTTTTTTCGTCCGAGGCTTGGTTCTATGCGTTACAAACTTTTGGGCTGGAATAAACTTATAATACTCTATATGATTTCATCTAGAGTATAAACATACTGCAGTCACGATCGGCTGCAAGCCAATCGTATAATACTCTAGATGAATAGTGAACTCCGATTTATATTGTAGTTGGGGATAAAGTAGAATTACGTGTGTGCATGTTGTATGTCCTTTATTAAGGACTGCCATTAAATTGCTACTCAAAACTAAAAGACAATATTCAGTGTTTAATTTCATATCTTGAACTGGGTAAGTCATCGAAAAAAAATTTCCTGTTTGAAGTACTTTCGCATGGGAGGTGCAGGAAGGACTCACTCGATTTTTTACATATTTATCCTTTTCGTTGGAACCATTCAAAAATGAACGTGTACAAAATTTCAAATTCATAGCTTGAAACGTTCAAAAATTATCGAAAAATATTGTTGAACACGTGTCTTAAGGACATTTTGTATGGCAGCTACCAGAAGGAGTAAACGGATTTCGCTGATTAGTAAACTAGAACTTTGTTTTTACTCAAAACTAACTTGTACAAAATTTTCAATTCATAGCTAAAAGATTACTTGAGTTATATTAAGTTCCGTAAATTAAGTGAAGACGTTTTGACAGGATATTTGTGTGGCAGCTACAGGAAGGACTAATAGGATTTTCTTCATAATCTTATATTTAGCTCCAACTATTGGAAAAATAACACATACAAAATTTCAAAGACGTAGCTTAAACCCTTCTGAAGTTATCGGCCAATATTCTTAAACACGTGCTTTAAGGACATTTTGTATGGCAGCTACCAGAAGGAGTAAAAGGATTTCGCTGACTAGTAAAGTCGAACTTTCTTTTCACTCAAAACTAATTTGTACAAAATTTTGAATTCGTAGCTAAAAGATTACTTGAGTTATAGTGAGTTTCGTAAATTAAGTGAATACATTTTGACAGGATATTTGTATGGCAGCTACACGAAGGACTTACAGGATTTTCTTCATAATCATATATTTACCTCCAACTATTAGAAAAATAACACATACAAAATTTCAATGTCGTAGCTTAAACCCTTCTGAAGTTATCGACCAATATTCTTGAACACGTGTTTTAAAGACATTTTGTATGGCAGCTACCCGAAGGAGTAGGACGATTTTGCCCGTTAACGAACTTAGCCTTACAAATTCAACCAAACATCCAGATTCAAAATATCAAGATCCTAGGTGAAGGCGTTCTTGAGTTATCGTGCTAAAGGACAGACGGACGGACGGACGGACGGACGGACGGACGGACGGACGGACGGACGGACGTCAAGCGGATTTCAGGTTTTTGGCCACAAATAAACAAAAAATAATATATAACTTTTTTCGTCCGAGGTTTGGTTCTATGCGTTACAAACTTTTGGGCTAGATTAAACTTATAATACTCTATATGATTTCATCTAGAGTATAAACATTTCTAGGTGCTTACATAAAGAACCCGCAGAAATAAAATCTATATCGGCATGTCCAATAAATATAACGAAATCGTGAAAATGTGCAAAAATCCCTTTTCACGGACATTTGTTTTACTCAACCTCTATGCCAATAAAAATCTGAATTTTTTTCCTTTCTTGAGTAGCATACGTACATATACGTACTAAGTTCCAACTTTCTTCTTCATAAGCCGTTTCTGAGATTTAAAAAACCACCACCCACACACTGCCTTGCCCATATAAAAAAATTGTTTCTAGGATACCTCTTTATTGGCTTTATGTAGTCAATTTTTAGCTTTCTATGGTTTGTGGTTTTTGAAAAATAAAATCGATATTATTTTCTTTCCACCCCTCCCACCATCAGCCCCTTCACCAGTACCTTCAACATTTTTTCCCTGTTAGAAGTCTGCTGGGCCTAACTCCTGTAAAATTTCTAAGATAATATCTGTGGTCACAGTGAATAACTTGGTAAGTCGAAAAATATTAAAATGGGATAAGTGTACTGTGGTCATCTCCCAAGGCTTATACGTACTGTGAAAAAGTTATTGTTATATGTTATTTGATCACTGAGATGTCAACAAATTTCATTTTTTCACAAAAACTGGATTTACAAGAATAGTTCAATTGTAAAAATAGCAAAAAAGTGCTGCTCTGAATAGTTCCGTTTTTAGACTTACCAAGTTATTCACTGTGACCACAGATATGTGGTACGGTTCTTGAGATATACAAATGAAATTTTATTAAAAATGGTTATCGCCCCACTTTTGTGCTCCACCTCCCACCTCAAACATTTTAATGGACTCCACTTGTAATCCAATATACACAAACCAAATTTTACCTTCCTGGTTCGGAAGATATTCTAATCCAAAGTTTTTTACCTCAACCCCTACACACCACCACAGCTTTTGATTAATCTCCTATTATCCCTTAAGACAACTACAGAGTTTCAATCTTCTGACATCAACCGTTCAGGAGATATGTATTTTAGAATGTTTCAACCCCAGCTTTCAAGCACTTCGAACACATTGCTTTCCCCTCCACTCCCACACTCCTCAGCCCTTATCGCCAATTTTATTGCAAATAGGTCCACTATCATAGTTCTACATAAGTTCCAAGTTTCAGTCTCCTAGCGTAAGTAGTTCCTGAGATCTAAAAACCAAATTAAATATAATTCAACTATTTACCACAATTCAATTCCAAACTTCGATCAAAATTGAATTCCTATCCTACTCTGGTAGCACTTATTTCTTATCACATCTTTGCTTGCTGATAGCTTCACCGCCGCAGCCAGGAATGTGTGGAAGTAAATGGCGTATTGCATCCACCGTGGCGTGTACGAAATTTTTTTTTCATGACGTCACAGTGGGCTTACTACGGAATGAAATGATCGCTCATAGATGCAACTTTCAAATTGCTTCCATGTGTCTTCTTCTTGGTTTCTTATCGCTTGTCTTCTTCGTGGTGTTGCCAAATCGGCTGTGTGCGATATTCGCGTGTAGTTTCTTGCGAACTTTTATTTAGACTGTGTCAAAGAAAATGTTTGAAACATGAATTTTTTTCGCGATTTTTCAGCGCGATTTAGAAAACGCATTTTAGATATAATATTTTTCAGCAAAATGTAAGGGAAGCAATGCTTCCCTTGCTTCCAGGGACGCCACGCCACTGGAAATGGGTAGGCCGATCTGCTTGGCGTCGACCTACTGTAGTGGTCAACGCATGCTCGTGGTTCTGTCCTACGAGCAGCGCCTGTTAACTAAAACAAAAAGGTTGAATTCACTCTTAGAGAATAAGTTTACTCATGGCATCTGAGGGTGCCGATGTGTGGAGCTTACCTGGCTAGAACTATGGCACCTATGGATGCCAAAGTGTATCGACTAGCCAGGTTTGTTTAACACCCTGAAAAGGAATAATTATTAGTGTCCTCACCTGAAACTAAAAGAAAATAAGAAGACCTTTTTTGATGTAAATGCTATTTAAAATATTGTATTTGTTTCGGGTTTTGTCAAAAAGATACTGAGACTTAATTATTAACTTACACTACTTATATACTATATTTACGCTAACTTAGTAAATATTATTTGGGCCAGTCGTTCAACCCATAACTAGACGAGCATAAATAATTGCTAATAAGCAATCGGCATTTTTGGCGACTCACAAATAGTGCAACTCGTATAGGTGCAATATACTCATTTGTGGGTTGAAACCATTGCACAATTTTTGTTGTACAACGTGCGCAAAACAAACAGCAACCTGACCACTCCCGCTACCTTGGACCGTAGCACATTTTACGCCATGATACAAAGCAAAGCAGGCGGAATCCCCCGTCTTGTTTTACTTGCAATTTGAGTATCATGACGTCACAATACCACGGGCCAGGTCGAGTATTGGATTTCCCTGACATGCTCGACTTGCTACTTTGTTTTTTCGCAGAAAAATGCCGATTGAGTCATGACCGAATGACTGGCATGACTTATCAGTATTTGTGAGGTATAACGTTATAGTGTACACTACCTACCTTACGACGGCAGCGAAGTTCCGCCTCAGATAGTACAGCAGCTCGCAGGGAGCTGTAGATGGAACCTAGCCATCGGATCTGATGCGAATGCGTATCATTCACAATGGGGAAGCACCGACACCAACCACAGGGGTAAGTCTCTTTTTGATTTTATACTGGGATCTAATCTAATGATATGTAAAGTGGGCTCAGATCCTACATTCATAGTGCGGAACAGACAGGAAGGAGGTTTTGGATATTATTACGCCTAGCAATTGAAGATAGTTAGAAAAGAGAATGAATTATTACCAAGATAAATACCTTTCCGACTGCTACAACTGTAGTTCGTCGTCCGAAAATGTAAGTATCTGAAAGAGTAGAAGTGAAAATTACAATTGTCTTCATGGAAATATTTATAATATGTGTTGCGAGTCGTGTCCTAGTACGTGGCGGAAAGAGGAAATTATCCAACCTCAATGAATTAGAAAAAAAAAAAAATATAAAAACAATATGAATTGCAGTCTCTTTCTTGCGTAGTTTTTTTTCTTTTTTTTCTTCCTCTTCCTTCTCGCTACAGTCAAGGGAATCTACCTATTATATAATATTATATTTTCTCATTTATTGATATTTGTACAACGTACCAGAGCAAAACAATAAATAAACATGTAAAAACTCAACGAAAGACATTTTGAAAGACCCGGGCTCAACCTTCGCGCCGTACAGTGGCGAGATTCGAAAACGCGCCAATGTTTGTTCCCGCGTAAAGCACCAAGGGAAAAAACCGTTTTTTTTTCTGGAAGTGGAAAAAGGCGAAAAAAATCAGGAGGAAGAAAAAACGCAGGAGGAGTCGATTGGGAGAACGAGGTGAAGCAGGTTGTGCGCTGTGCGAAAAAACGAAAAAAATTACTTTAAAATATAATACGCAACATTAAATATAGTACATTAAAAAAACAAAAAAAATACATTAAGTGGACAAGAATCAAAAGTTACGGGTGTGAAGTGGTGCACCACAGAGAAAAAAAAATCAGTGCAACGAACTATAAAAGTTAATAACCTAATAAACTAATCAAGTAATTGAAGTGCGGAACAATAAATGAAACTCAAACTAAAGTTACAAAAAAACTCACGACTTAAACACCGGTGCCGCAACCCCTGTAGCCTGCAACGACGATAGTGGCCCCAAGGAACAAAAAGGCCTCCCGACATTCGGATCAATACGGACGCAAATCAAGCCCCATCATACAATTCACCAATTTTATATTAAAGGCTCCCATTTATCGATCAAAGTAAATTTTTTTTGAGTCTAATAATAATAATAATTACATCTCTTAAGTTAAATTTACGTTATTTTATTTATATTCTTTGTTATCCCCATTTTGATTTCAGCATTAGGTTTACCAGGACTGTAGATGTCGGTTTTTTTTTTTTCTTTTCTTAGTTAATAGTTTCCAGATGGAGTAGTGACGCTCCGTGAGCATGCCAGGGGCTTCCACAACACGTAGCCACTTTCGTTGAATTCCTTTTCACCTTCAGGAGTGCTCTTCGGGTCCAAATTCACCCCCCCACGCTCCTGATTAGCCGGCAGAAATGTGCTGTACTGATCCGAAGAGCCTCCTTATAAATCTGGAGCCCTACCGAGGCTGCTTAGTGGCCGAAAAGGTAGTTTCGCTACAGTTGGCGCCCAAATACGGAATTTTTCACTTTTCTCGTTAACCGTTTTTTTTCACGATTTTGCATAGGTCACGTATAAATCTCTTCGTTTCAATCGGTCAATCAACTTTTACGGTTGATAGGCAAATTTCGCGGTACAGTTCAATCGGCAGTCCGGTATTCGGTTATAGTGTGTGTGAAGTGGCGCTATAGCTAGTGAGTCTTATTACACATTTATTTGGGGTTTCGTTCCATTTTCGAATGCTAATCCATGAGTGTGATGACCAATTAATTGGTGTTGCAATTGCGTTCCTTTTCTAAAATAGGAAATAATTTCCAATCATATGAGAAATTTGCTACGTTTATGATCTAGTGAATATTTAAATGTGTTTCTACGAATTATAAAAAAGTATTTAAATGTTTGTTATTGTGCTAAGCTTTGGTTCGCGACCAGGGTGCTTGGTAGCATAGACAAACATTTGTAAGGTTTTGTTCTCGTTCACATTTTAATACTTACATTTCAAAGTTTAAATTACATAGAGTTTTATTTTCTTTTTTTTTTTAATCCTTTAATAAAAATTATACGCCTTTGATACCGTGAGACTTGAACGATTTAGTGGCGAACAAGGTCGTGAGAAACAATACGTGAGCTATGCTAATGGTTTTTTTTTCTCGTTAAATTCACTATTACCCGCCGATCATTTTCATTTGTGTCGCGTCGTATATTTTGTTGTTGGAGGTCCAGTGCATCTTCTATGCAAAGCCAATTTGGAGCTTTTCACTGGTAATAATTAACAATACCTCTCGGTAGTTTTACTAAAAAGCGACATTCGCATCGAGTAGCCGCCATACGCGTCGATGTATTCATCTCCAGATTGCCGATGTTTGTGATGTCGCTGTTTAGTACCGCGATTAAATCCATGATTTGGTCTCTCGCGAAATTTAATCCGGACCGGATCCGTCGACAAGAAAGTTTTATTTTGTCTCTCGAAAAATTTCGTTAGCTACAGGGATCAAATCAAAGTGATGTTTGTTATTTTTAAGTAAAACTTTATACCTGAATGAAAATGATACATCTACATCCATCCAATTATTTCCCGTCCCGCCTCCCTATTATTAGTTTATTTTTTTTTTCTCTTCGTTATATTACTACGAATGAGTTGGAAGGAAAGATTGAGGTTGCTAGTTGTTGGTGGCCCCAGGCATGCTGTTATCATTTTTCGATTTTATATTTAATATTTATTTGTTTAGGTTCGATTTGAACAATCATTACGCAATTCACGTTGTTTTTGTATATCATCAAAGGTACATAGTACTAATTACTAAATCACATATACGTGTATTATTTTTTTTGGATTTTTCTTGAGTACACGTATATTTTGGATTTATTTATTTATATATATATTTTTTTTATTTTTATTTCTTATTTTTATTTTTATTTTTCCTCTTTCTTCGACATTGAATTTATTTTTTTTTTGATTTAATATGGCAATGCAAATTGAACATTTAGAACCAGATGAGTTCCAGGCGGAATGCACGATTCGCGGCATTTGTGGGAGACCATCAAGGCAATATGAAGAGTTGCTTGAATCATTTAAGTTGGAGAAACAAAAACCTTTTTTACGCCCTTCGCGAATATCTAGTAAAGATAGTCGGGGTGAGCTTGAATTGTGCCGAATGCGTGTCGAATCTTTAGCACGGTCCGTAAAGGTGTTAGCAGTGCAGGGTGATACGAACCTTTTGCGGAAGTACATGTCCCAAATCCTTCATTACAGCGGGCGTATTGAACGTCTTTCGAACCATACGTGCGAGTTTAAAGAGCAGTGCGAGGCCTTGCTTTGTGCTACTCGGGCCTTATCAAAAATTTGTGATAGTTTATCGCTAACCAATAACATAGCAGACGTTGGTTTATTGGAAGACCAATTTGATGAGATCACGTCCTGGACTGATCGTTCAGCTTTCGGTATTACTCGCTTAGCAAATCAAACTACTCCGGTAGTCCATGAACAATACTCTTTCCATCAGCCTCAATGCGAAGAAATAAATCCGTTGCCAATTCGAACTCCTTTGACTAGCACTGTTTTGAGACCAAATATTCCATCTATACCGGCTAGCAATCATGCTTCGACGAATATGTGGAAATGGGGGCTGGTATTTGATGGTTCAGTATCGGGTTTAAATACCGATCGGTTTCTTTTCCGAGTCCAGCGTCTCGCAGATACGAACCGTGTTTCAAACCAAACTTTGGTCGATAATCTACATCTCCTTCTTAAAGGAAATGCTGCCGAATGGTACTGGGCATTCCTCGAAAAGAGTGAGAATCTTAGTTGGGATGATTGCTGTGTTGCCTTAAGAGAGCGGTTCGCTACCCAGACTACCGACTTGGATGTCCGAAGACTTATTGATGCTCGTTATCAAAAGGCCAAGGAACCATTCAGCGACTTTGTAGATGCTATCGAGCAACTAAGTTTACAACTTAGCGTCCCAGCGTCTGATGACTATGTACAGCAAGTTCTGTTGCGGAATATGCGCCCGGGATTACAGGCTCACTTGGCTGAACTGGAATTCACGTCTGCACAGATGTTGCGTCGAAAATGCGTAGCAATCGAAGCAGCATGGAAAAGGGTTGGATACGATGCAGATCTGAACTGTTCTGGTCGACGTCATGTCCAGGAAATTGACTTTTCGTTGGACATGAATCAAGATACGAAGGGAGAAATTTTCGCAGTCCATTCAGCTCAGCGGATTCTACCCAGACCATCGCAAAACCAAACAAATAACATGGAAATATGTTGGAATTGCAGTGACATCGGTCACCGTTTCACTGATTGTTCCAAGTCAATTTCACATGTCTTCTGCTTTGGATGTGGGGCCAAAAATACGGTAAAACCTAGATGTGGTCGATGTACTCCACAGACTTCGGGAAACCATCCGAGGAGTGTGATGCAATCGGGAATGGGTCACACTCCAGCGTGGCAAAGTTCCAACCGAGCTACCGCCGAAACAGCATCCAACACCGATCCGGAGTTAGCAAGACGGAGACTGTAGATACTCAACCTGCTCACGTTCATACCTTGATTAATAAAACTGAACAATCCACGCAAACCACCCCTGAACACGAACATAATTGTCACCGAATTCGACGATTAGACCGATCAAGACGTTACTGGCGACTCAGACGCCATCTAAAACAAACTTGTCTCGAGTCAATTATAAGTTTACCTGGAGATAACCGACCATACGCCGATATCAGTATCAACGGACAATTCATGCGAGGTTTGTTAGACAGTGGGGCTAGCTCTAGCGTTTTGGGGGCAGGTTCAATAGAACTAATAAAAGAACTTTCTCTTCCTTACACTCTCTTCGAACCCAAGTTACCTCTGCTAATGGAGAAAAGAGCAATGTGATTGGGTATGTTCGAACGCTAGCTACGTATGGGGATCGAACTCGCATGATCCGATTCTTAGTGGTACCCTCGCTGAAAAACACCCTGTATCTCGGCATCGACTTTTGGGATACGTTTAACTTGGTTCCATTTCAAGTGAATGAACTTCAAACCCTTTCACCTCTTCCCGACAGTAAATTTCACACTTTGTCTCTATCTGAACAAGAACATTTACACCGGATTGTGGACTCTTTTCCCTCGTTCAACAAAATGGGTCTAGGAAAAACTACGCTATTGGCTCACCATGTAGACACCGGAATAGCAAAACCGATAAAGCAGCGACACTACTCTGTATCACCTGTCGTACAGAAACTTCTGGACGCGGAATTAGATCGCATGTTGTCCATGGGCGTTATTGAGGAGTCGAACAGTTCGTGGAGCTCTCCTGTTTCACTCGCCCAGAAACCGGGTAAAGTTCGGTTGTGTCTAGATGCAAGACGCTTAAATGAAGTAACTGTGAAGGATGCCTACCCACTTCCTCTTATTGACGGTCTCCTAGCACGATTACAATCTACTCGTTATATTTCTGGCCTTGACCTCAAGGATGCGTTTTGGCAAATTCCTTTGGATCCAGATTCCCGAGATAAGACGGCATTCTCAGTTCCTGGTAGGCCCTTGTACCAGTTTACCGTCATGCCTTTTGGTCTGTGCAATGCTCCTCAGACGATGTGTCGCTTGATGCACAAAGTTATTCCACACCAGCTTCATGATCGGATATTTGTTTACCTGGATGATCTGCTGATAACGTCCAGCACTCTCGACGAGCATTTCGACCTTCTTCGTGAAGTTTCTCGGCTTCTTGCCGTAGCTAACCTAACGATTAATGTGGAGAAGAGCAAGTTCCTCTTGAGGGAGATAAAATATCTAGGTTATGTGGTTGGTGATGGGGTTCTTAAGACAGATCCCGAGAAAATCTCCAGCATTACGACATATCCAATTCCCAAATCAGCACGAGAAGTTCGTAGATTTTTGGGCATGGCAGGGTGGTACAGGCGTTTTATTCCCAAATTCGCGTCGGCTGCTTCGTCATTAACTGACCTACTGAAAGGAAATCAACGTTTTATATGGAATGATGCGGCTAATACTGCATTTGAACATATAAAAACGCTATTAACTTCAGCTCCAGTGTTAATAAACCCAGATTTCTCCAAACCGTTTTTCATCCAGTGCGATGCTAGTGCAACTGGTATCGGGAGTGTCCTTTTTCAGAAATCAGAGTCAGGCGAGGAGCATCCTATAGCGTTTATGTCTGCTAAGTTAAACTCTGCTCAACGGAACTACAGCGTGACTGAGTTGGAATGTCTTGCTGCAGTACAAAGTGTTAAGAAGTTTCGTGCGTATGTTGAAGGTTTGGAGTTTACAATCATTACAGACCATGCTAGCCTGAAATGGTTGATGAGCCAGAAGGACTTATCCGGTCGACTAGCTAGATGGAGCCTTAAACTTCAAGCGTTCAACTTCAACATAGAGCATCGAAAGGGCAGTCAAAACATTGTGCCTGATGCCTTGTCACGAGTGTTTTGTGATACAATAGATGCTATTGACGATGCGTTACCTTATCTGAATCTAAATTCCGATGCATTTAAAGACAAGGAGTACGTTGAATTCATGACTAACGTGGCAGACCACCCCGACTTATTTTCAAACTTGACCATACAGAATGATAAACTCTATGTGCATAAGCCTAGAGCATCTCCCAACTTGTCTGACATTCCCGAATGGAAATTATGGGTTCCTGCCGCAATTACCGACTCTCTGGTTTCTGACACACATAATAGTCCATTATCTTCGCACTGTGGAATAGCAAAAACTGTTGAACTTTTGCAAAGATTCTACCATTGGCCGGGCTTACGACAGCAAGTGACCCAATACATTAATTCGTGTGAAGTTTGCAAGGAAAGTAAGCCTCCCAATTATAACACGCGACCTCCAATGGGTAAACAAATTCAGATAAGCAGGCCAATTCAGCGGTTATACATTGATTTTTTGGGGCCATACCCAAGATCATGTGCGGGAAATAGATTCATCCTTATCGTTCTGGACCAATATACAAAGTTCGTATGGTTGAAATCTTTGTCCAGCGCCACAACTGAAAAGGTAACCAAATTCTTAGAGGATGAACTGTTCCTGACATACGGAGTGCCCGAATTCATCCATTCTGACAACGGGGTGCAGTTTACTTCTAAGACATTTAAAAAATTACTTGATCACTACGGAATCAAACACATCTTGTCCCCATTTTATTCTCCGCAGGCTAATGCGTCTGAGCGGGTAAATCGCTCCATATTGGCAGCCATACGCGCATATATCGGTGATGATCACCGAAAATGGGATAATAGTTTGGGGGAAATATGTTCCGCACTGAGAAATGTGGTTCACGGGTCTACCGGATTTTCACCACATTTTTTGATGTTCGGTTACCATGCAATTCGACATGGCTCGGATTACGAGCTACTTAAAGCACTAAATTCTCTCGGAGAAGGAGATATTCTGATAAATCCGCACATTGAGCGTCTTAGACTGCTGCAAGGGTTAGTTGTCAAGAATCTCGAAGAGGCATACGCGAAATGCGCAAATACCTACAACTTACGCACTCGACCACAAAGTTATGTACCAGGGCAAATAGTCTACGTACGCAATCATGTACAGAGCAAGGCTACTGAAAGTTTCGCTGCGAAATTAGCGCCTAAATTCGTTAAGGCAAAAGTAAGAACAAAAATCGGGACGGTGTCATATCAACTGGAAGATGAAAATGGTGACTTACTTGGCACATTTCACGGCAAGGACATTAAGGTTTAGAACATTTTCGGCATATATATTCAAAAAAAAAAAACGCGTATTTACAAGTTAAATGATTCAGAACTTCATGCCCGGCTTATGAGACTTGTCTCCTGGGTTGGGTCGTCCCCACGATTGTTGCGAGTCGCGTCCTAGTGCGTGGCGGAAAGAGGAAATTATCCAACCTCAATGAATTAGAAAAAAAAAAAAATATAAAAACAATATGAATTGCAGTCTCTTTCTTGCGTAGTTTTTTTTCTTTTTTTTCTTCCTCTTCCTTCTCGCTACAGTCAAGGGAATCTACCTATTATATAATATTATATTTTCTCATTTATTGATATTTGTACAACGTACCAGAGCAAAACAATAAATAAACATGTAAAAACTCAACGAAAGACATTTTGAAAGACCCGGGCTCAACCTTCGCGCCGTACAGTGGCGAGATTCGAAAACGCGCCAATGTTTGTTCCCGCGTAAAGCACCAAGGGAAAAAACCGTTTTTTTTTCTGGAAGTGGAAAAAGGCGAAAAAAATCAGGAGGAAGAAAAAACGCAGGAGGAGTCGATTGGGAGAACGAGGTGAAGCAGGTTGTGCGCTGTGCGAAAAAACGAAAAAAATTACTTTAAAATATAATACGCAACATTAAATATAGTACATTAAAAAAACAAAAAAAATACATTAAGTGGACAAGAATCAAAAGTTACGGGTGTGAAGTGGTGCACCACAGAGAAAAAAAAATCAGTGCAACGAACTATAAAAGTTAATAACCTAATAAACTAATCAAGTAATTGAAGTGCGGAACAATAAATGAAACTCAAACTAAAGTTACAAAAAAACTCACGACTTAAACACCGGTGCCGCAACCCCTGTAGCCTGCAACGACGATAGTGGCCCCAAGGAACAAAAAGGCCTCCCGACATTCGGATCAATACGGACGCAAATCAAGCCCCATCATACAATTCATCAATTTTATATTAAAGGTTCCCATTTATCGATCAAAGTAAATTTTTTTTGAGTCTAATAATAATAATAATTACATCTCTTAAGTTAAATTTACGTTATTTTATTTATATTCTTTGTTATCCCCATTTTGATTTCAGCATTAGGTTTACCAGGACTGTAGATGTCGGTTTTTTTTTTTTCTTTTCTTAGTTAATAGTTTCCAGATGGAGTAGTGACGCTCCGTGAGCATGCCAGGGGCTTCCACAACACGTAGCCACTTTCGTTGAATTCCTTTTCACCTTCCAACCAGCTCATTCTTATTTCTTAATTTCATTAATTTCAGCACATACAAGGAGGAGTGCTCTTCGGGTCCAAATTCACCCCCCCACGCTCCTGATTAGCCGGCAGAAATGTGCTGTACTGATCCGAAGAGCCTCCTTATAAATCTGGAGCCCTACCGAGGCTGCTTAGTGGCCGAAAAGGTAGTTTCGCTACATATGTTACTTACCGCAACGCCACATAGGCGGAAACCTGCAGGGGAGACTCGTTCGCCTCACAGCTGGACACGATCCACCTAAAATTACGCACAGAAATTTGGATTAATATTATGAATTACGGAAAACCGAATAGCTAAGACAAAACAAACTGAAATTGGAGGGCGGAATTAATGTTAGATTTCCGATGGAAAATGTTAATGGGATAGGATTAAACTTAGGAAAAATCAAATAATTATTATAGATTAGGATAGGATTAGGTTTAGTATTAAAACTTGACGTGGATTACATCAAACATGCATCGAATATAAACACAAACTTGAATAACACACTAATTTAATACCTCCGAAATTAAACAAAAACCATAATTATACAGGGTGTTTGGCACTCCGTGTGCCACCTTGCAAGGTGTTATTCCTTGATATATTTGGAGAAAAAAATTGTTCCACAGGGTGGGTCAATTTTCAATATTTGTGGAAATACAGGGTGGTTAAGAAAAGTGTTTTTGACCGGTACCCTCTCTCACTTAAAACGTTATATCTTAAAAACGAATAATCACAAGGCAAAGTGTTATAACTCGTTTTTTAGGCAATCGAATTACCTTTCATTTGATGTAACAGTCTAAATTGTAACTGCACCCAATCTTGAGATATTTACTCGAAAACACAAATTTTTGCTACGTCAACCCTTAAAATTCAGTGATCAATCAGTTTTTCTCAGAAAACCCCATTATAAAAATGTCATTTTAATTTTATTTTTTTATGAGCCGTACTATTACCTACAAAAGCTGCATACATATGTATGAGTTACGATTAACATTTTGGAAGTAACAGGTAAAAATACATATCGCATAAAAATTAAATATTTAAAAGTCAGTCCCATAAAGTGGACCACGTTTAAAAACCTGTTTAATTTGTCGGTAGTACTACAGTATTTTTATTGCACATTTATTACTATTTAAAGTATGAAAGAAAACAATGAAATGTAAGTGAGTTTCAACATAATTGATGCTTTTACCTGGACGTGGTAGGTACTACTGGATGCGGTATTATGCCTTCTTTAATAGGGTGTCTTACAACATAAAAAGCCTATAAAAGCAAAACTACCTTCATATTTTACTCAGTTTTAGTTACGTTGCTAAGAGAAGAAGGTGTCAGTAGAATTTAAAAAATTATTTCAAAATGCCTGAGTACTCCAATGAAGAATATGCTGACATGATGTTAATTTATGGAGAGTGTGACCAAAATGCACGAGCCGCGCGAAGGCTTTACCACCCGAGACATCCTCATCGACGGACACTTAGCAGGAGAGTATTTCAAGACGTTTACAGGAGAATTAGGAAAACTGGCAGCGTTAGAACAAGGAGAGTAAATGCAAATCCTGCGCCTATAATCGCTGTTCAGATTGATGAAAGAATACAGCAAGCAGTGCAAAATGATCCATCGATCAGTATCCGACGCTTGGCATTGCAGTTTAACATATCTACTTGGAAGGTTTGGAGTATTTTAAAAGTAGAACGCTTCCATGCCTACCATCACACACCAGTACAGGAGCTGCTACCCATTGATTTCCCCAAACGGATGGAGTTTTGCAATTGGCTCCTTGAACGACAAATAGATGACGACAATTTTTTCAACAATATTCTGTGGACGGATGAGTCCCAATTTACCAGAGACGGTATCACAAACTTCCACAACCTATATACGTGGGCTGAGAGCAATCCACACACAAGAAGAGCGGCATCATTTCAGCACAGATTCAGTGTCAATTTATGGGCAGGTGTGGTTGGTGACGATTTACTTGGACCTATAAGGCTTCCGCGTACTTTAAATAGCTCCAATTACTTACAGTTTTTATCAAATGATCTACAGGACTTGTTGGATGATATTCCACTGGTTCGATTGGCTTCCATGTTTTACCAACACGATGGTGCTCCTGCTCATTACGGCCGACAGATCACAGATTGGTTAAATTCCAATTATAGCAATCGCTGTATCAGTAGAAATGGACCGATACACTTGCCTGCAAGATCTCCAGATCTTACTATTATGGATTTCTTTGTATGGGGACGGATGAAGGACCTTATCTACGCAACGCCAGTAGAAACATTGGAAGATTTAAATATCAGTATCGATGCGGCAGCAATAGAAGTAAGGCAGCAGTTGAGGAATATGAATACCAAGAGAACACTCGCCAAACGAGCTTTAGCGTGCATTCAAAATGAAGGTGGCCATTTGACGTGATTGGGTGCAGTTACAATTTAGACCGTTACATCAAATGAAAGGTAATTTGATTGTCTAAAAAACGAGTTATAACATTTTGCCTTGTGATTATTCGTTTTCAAGATATAACATTTTAAGTGAGTGAGGGTACCGGTCAAAAACACTTTTCTTAACCACCCTGTATCTCCACTAATATTGAAAATTGACCCACCCTGTAGAACAATTTTTTTCTCCAAATATATCAAGGAATAACCCCTTACAAGGTGGCACACGGAGTGCCAAACACCCTGTATAATAATAATAAAGACGAACTCTTACCTTGGATACAAGCTTTATGAATCGTTAGATAAACCTAATATTAACCTACATAATATAAAATAATGAACTTACCAATTTGTGCGTGAACACTCTCGACACTATAGTAAAACTTGGCGACGTTTGACAGTTCAGTGAATTTGTAAACAAAAACAATGCGCGCCGCCATGATGGTTAGAAAACACTATTAAATTCGGAACTCGATTAATGTTGTGGTCCAATTTGAGGAATTCACAACTGGAACAAATTCTGAAACTCTAAAAGGGGTTTTTGACAGATATCTGAGGTCAAAGGCTTTAACCGAATGAGGGTGGCCGTTATGAGTTTTCGTCATAGGCAAATAAGTTAAATCGGGGCTTTTTGGTTTTGGAACGGGTACGGTAAAGACAGAGCTTAGAGGAAGATGAAAATCTAAAAAAACGGAATTGGAAAACGAAATATTTAGAATTTAAAGACAGTGAAAACGAACTAATTTGGCGAATGATAATTACGGGTAAAAATACAGTGTCGTATTGAGAAACGAAGTTATAGAAATTTAAAGACAGTGAAGTAACGTTCTAACTTGGTGAACGAAAATCACGGGTTAACGTATAGTTATACGTGACGTAACGAACTAATAAGTGCACAAAAATGTCGGCGTACGAACAGAAAAAAACCCTCTAAAGAATCGAAACGGTGTGCGGAAGCGAATAATTCCCAAGTGGGTGGTTACGCGGAGTGGTTCCGAACGATATCGTGGTGCGGAATCAAATAATCGCTAGTCGGAAGTAATAAAACGCTAGACGTAAATTACAAATCGCTAGCCGGCGAAACGACGCGGTGTGTTCTTTTGCATTATCGAAGATATAAATTGTGGCGGTACGCTGCGAGGCTCTACAGATTAGACCCGAGGACGGAGCAGACTGCATGGACACCAGTGGTACCCTAGTTCTAAGGACTTATATTGTTTTTTTTTATCTATTTTATATATATTCTAATAACTTCTTACACTAGTAAAATTTAAGAATTCATACATCCACCAGAAATAGCTCTTTTCCAAAATTCTCTGTAAAAATTTTGTGTGACGTCCACCGATTTCAGTTTCGCGATAGAGATTTCCGTAGAAAACCTAATTCTACCCAGTTACACAGCTGGCTAGGTAGATAGAACGACGACGAAAATTTAGTTGTGTCGCCCACCCCGTCTCTACGGGTTAGTCGGCTCGTCGTCGTTCGCCCCTTAACGGAAGGGGGTTGGAGAGAAATTGTATGTAAAATTGGCGCGAACGTGGGGCAGTTATTGCCGTTATTTTAGTGGGAAAAAGTGCATTGCGTTGGTGATTTGTGTGAGCGAGTCTTCTTCGGAGGGTGTGTATAATTTCATTCGTTGGATTTGTTGGGAAAAAAAATTAAATTGGATCTTCGTTTTCACTTCAAACATATTTTGGTAGTGCGGATTTCGGATTAGGTCGGAAATTTTAGAAGAAGTTTTAAAGGATTTTGCATTGTAATCGTAATATTTCTGGCCTTGACCGAGACACGGCAGATAATTATTGTAAGATGACTAGTCGAGTCACACCACCTTTTGCCGTAGATCGGCTAAGTCAAGAAGAGTTGGCGTACGAAATGGCCATACGTGGTCTTCCGATTGATAAAGTGGATGGGATGAGGAAGGCGCTGAGGGTTTCATTGAAGCGGGAGGTATCAGGACATAGTCTCGTGATTGAAGACTATCCCTTCACGGTCGAGAAAGACATTGTGGCCTTGAAGGCTAAAATTTCTGAAATCGAGAAGTTGATTTCGGAGTTTTCAGGAGACGACCGATGCTCTGAGTACATTAAAGTGTTGGCGAAGATTGATTGGGTTGTACGTCGGACTCGACGAGTTCAAACTACAATGGGTGAAGAAAAGACCGCAGTAACTACGATGAGAGGGCAGCTCGTGATCTTAATGAGCGACCTTTTGGAAAAGGCAGCTGAGGGAGCTGATTTCACGTCGGACGAGGAAACCGGACCGATTCACGAGTCCACCGGAACAAATCCTAACACGGCTCAGGGCGGTTTCGTCAAAAAAATACTAGGCAGGTGAACGTGGCAACTCCAGCCTCAACAGCACCTGAGGTTAGAACTTTTAGCGATAGGTTAGATGCTGCGACGGCGGCTCTGGATCAAACGAGTGACGAGGAAAAATTGGCAGACCGAACCACCCCCACGACGACAGGAATAGCCATTTTGAGGCCATCTCTTGTAGTGGCGAAATGGAATCTGAAATTTGTGGGAGATGGAAGCCAGTCTATTAGTGCTTTTTTGCGTGGGGCTCGAGGCGTTTTGAAGTCACAACTTTTCCGGCCGTATATCTTTTCGAAGGGAAAGCATTAATATGCTTGCGAGCGGTGAGGCCAGCACTAAAAACATGGGACGAATTGGTAGTGGAACTCAGGCAAGAGTTTTGCCCCCAAACTACGATGAGCGACTGGAGGAAGAGATTCGGCGAATAACGCAAGGTGCAGATGAGTCTATATAGGACTGTACGTAGCGCTGATGCAGGGTCTCTTCCGTCGGTTGACGATACCGTGGAAAAGCGGCCAATCGTATGCTGGAATTGTCGGGAAATGGACCACAATTTCCGTGGGGAAAAGGAAGTGGCTAGAAGTATTTGTTGTGCCTGAAATACCACTCAAGCTGATACTTGGAGCTGACTTTTGGGCAGCAGCGGGAATTGTTGCGGATCTGCGGGGTAGTTGTTAGGTATTTCGCAAGAACCCGGAAGTGGCGGTTGTGGAATTCCTTCAGTCAAAATCGAAATTGACAGAGAGGGAGAGTGAGCGGCTGGCGGAAGTAATTGATGCGGAATTGAGTTTGATGGCTGACGGAATTTGATGCACCAATATGGTGGAGCACATTATAAAAACCAAATCTGACCCCATCAAACAGAGATACTATCCAGTATCAACCGCTGTCCAAAAGGATATCGATAAGGAGTTGGACGAGATGCTCGAAGCTGGAATAGTTGAACCGTCGTGTAGTCCTTGGGCATCTCCAATTTTACGGGTTCAGAAGAAGGATGGTTCGTACCGGTTTCGCGTAAACTACCGGTAGCTGAATCAGGTATCAGAGCGTGATGCGTACCCTTTGCCGTATGTATCAGCGACGCTGGATAAATTGAGGGACGCAAAATATCTGTCCTCACTGGACATCAAGTCGGCATATTGGCAGGTTCCGGTGGCCGAGGAATTTCGACCATATACCGCCTTTACAGTGCCGAATCGGGGCCTTTTCCAGTTTCGACGAACGCTCCGGCTACGTAGCAATGACTAATCGACCGTGTCCTGGGAGGAGGATTAGAGCAGCACGTGTTTGTATATCTGCACGACATCGTAATCATGACGCAGACGTTTGAAAAGCACCTCGAAGTGCTGAAAGACATTTTTCAAAGACTGAGGGCTGCGGGTTTAAGGGTTTCGCGGAATAAATGTCAATTCTGCAGATCAGAGTTGCAATATCTGGGCTACGTGGTGGATGAACAGGGATTGCACGTGGACCCAGAAAAGGTGGAATGTCTGGTAAAAATTCCGAGGCCATCAAACGTGAAGGAAGTCCGTCAATTTCTGGGAATGGCGTCATGGTATAGGCGATTTATACCGGATTTTGCAACTCTGATGGCACCTTTTACGACGTTTGCTAAAGAAGAACCGCAAATTCGCATGGGATGAGGAATGCGACAAAGCCTTTGCTACAGCTAAAGTCAAGCTATCGACTGCTCCGATTTTGACGTGTCCCGATTATAGTCTGTCGTTCAGTATACAGACCGATGCTTCAGGTTATGGACTGGGGGCTGTACTCACTCAAAAACACGAAGGGGAGAAAAGGTAATCTGCTACTTGAGCAGATCGCTTACCGCAGCAGTGCGGAAATTTTCTACGACGGAGCGGGAATGTCTGGCTGTAGTGTGGGCAGTGAAGAAACTGAGACCATATGTGGAGGGGACAAAATTCGTGGTCGTAACGGACTACTACTCATTGGTGTGGCTGAACCAGTTAAAGGATCCTTGTGGAAGGTTAGCACGATGGGCTGTAAGGCTACAGCAGTTTGATTATGATATCGTACACCGCAAGGGTAAGGAAAATTTGGTCCCTGATGGTCTCTCACGCTCAGTTCCGGTATGCGTAGTGTCAACTCGAGACGAAATCCGAGATAAATGGTATCGCAAGATGGTTGAACGCGTTGAAAAGGACCCAGACAAATTCTCTTCGTGGAGAATTGAAGGGGATCAGCTATACAGATACACAGAGACACGACACCCAGCACTATCGGAGGAGGACGTTTGGAAATTAGTGCCTCCAAAAGAAGGGAGAGCGGAAGTAATCAAACGATGCCACGATGTTCCGACAGCGGATCACCCGGGTGGGTTTCGCACGTATACACGGGTGGCACGATCGTACTACTGGCCGAAAATCCTGGTAACGGTCTTTGATAAATCCAGTTCGCTACCTAGAGCTCCAAACAAAGTTAACCCACCTTGGTGGAAAAGTGAACTAACGGAACTCAGGGAATCTTCTAGGAAGCTTTTTAATAGGGCGAAGCGTGATGGAAAGACGAAAGACTAGGACAAGTATAAAGCCAGTCTCAGAGTCTTCAAATATAAGATCAGGAAGTTCAAAAGGTTTCAATAGGTGAATGTAGTAAGGCTCCAGAAAGTACTCTCTCAGGAGCCGTGCTCACCTAACTACATAAGGAGGTGTAACGGATCGTAGGTGGAAACTAGTCAGGAGGCACTGGAGCTCTTGATGTCCACTCACTTCCCTGGCAGTACACTGGTGGACCCCTACTCTGTGAATAATAGGGGCTTTTATGGAAACAATTTGGTAGTGCCAAATCGAATGGGCTATAAGGTCATTTGCTCCCTTCAAATCACAGAGACCAGACGGCATTAGGCCAATCATGTTGCAGAGAGTCTCCGGGGCAATCCTCAGCTGGTTGACTGCGATTTTCAGGAGCTACTTACGGGCAGAGTATGTTCAACAGGCCAGGCGAGAGGCACGTGTAGTTTGGGAAATAAGGAATTCACGTTGGCGGCATTCCTGGACGTTGAGTGGCTTTCAACAACGTAGCAGTGGGACTGGTGGGCTGGTGTGAGTTTGGAGAGGGGGCAAGGAAAGATAATAAGGCAAGCTTCGCGGGGTACTCCACAGGTTGGTGTGATATCGCCCCTTCTGTGGCTCCTTGTAGCGAACGAGGTTCTGATGGAAATCGTAAGGAAAGGAATCAAGGTTGTGGCCTTCGCGGATGGCATAGTCATACTAGTCCAGGGAAAATTTTTGGATTCTATTGCGGACATCTTGGAGTCGGCACTCCGTGAGCAAGTGGGCTAGAAGTTGTGGCTTGGGGGTTAATGCTTCAAAAATTGAGTTGGTTTTATTCACTAGGAAGCACAAGATTCCGGAATTAAGGCCACCAATGCTTGAAGTGGTCGAGCTGCAACTATCGGAAAAAGTGAGATATCTAGGCCTGATCTTGGAAGGAGAGCGTATTAAAAACGCTAACAACGAGCTTTTTGCGTGTAGACAGGCCGTTGGAAAGAGCTGGGGTCTGAAACCAAATATGGTACATTGGCAGAGTATATGGCCACAAACAAAAAGTATATCCAAAGGGAACTGAGTGGAGTGCAGCGGAGTGCTTGTGTAATAATCACAGGGGCCCTGCGCACAACGCCAAGAGCAGCACTGTAAGTTTGCATGCACCACTTGATATTTTCATTGCGTCAAACACAGCGGTAAGACTATTGAGCTGTGGTCTCTTTAGGGAGAGATCCACAGGACACGGCTCCATTCTTAGGGAATTTCTTGAGGGTCCCGTAGACTTTCGTACGGATTATATGATCCCGGTGAATGATTTTAAATCATCCTCCAGGGTTGTATATACCCAAGCAGAGCGGACTGGGAAAGCAACAGGCAAGTGAACAAGAGAGAACTCTCCGTATATACGAACGGTTCCAAAATGGAATGCGGCACTGACGCTGGAGTCTTCTCTGAGCAGTTGAGCGCAAGGGAGTCTTTTAAGCTGCCGGATGCCTGTAGTATATTCCAAGTGGATATTCTGGCAGTGCTCCAGTCAGGTAACATCATGTTGATGGTGCCTTGTGTGCAAGGCGGCTTAGTGCTTCGCCCCTTCTTAAAACTAAAACTAAACTATCAGGAACACTAGAACTATGCTCCACGTGCACGGAACTATTTTTTTTTCTTGATATTGTAGAGATCATTAATTTAGTTATATAAATTCGTATCATTAACGTAATTAGAATTACTAACGTAACTAGATAAAATTGGATCACTAACGTAGTTAGATATATCTGAATCTCATACTTATATTTGCGTGGATGGTTTAATTGAAATTCTTTAATCTTGATTATAACTTTTATTACAATAAAAACCAAACTCTAAATAACGAAGTTTATAAAATTGTAAGAAAATTAAATATTAATTTATACAATTTATCAATATTGATTATTTAAACATTTATAATTATAGTATTTTATAATTGAACCTTTCGATTTGATTCTTTGAAAAAGACTAATTAATTTTATCAAATTTGTTAATTTTTTTAAAATCAACGTCGACTTCGATAACTAAAAATATTGACAATCAATATCGACGTTGCCGTTTATTGTAGTAACAAGTGTTTTAATTCCCGTGAATGAATTTCAGTAAATTAAATTAAAACTCACGGATATCACCACAATATGCTGGGAAAAGAAAAAAATTGGTTTGGTAGTTAGCATATCATCGTGGTGTGTTTTTTTCCAATTGTCCTTTCTTGGGCGAAAAATACCATGCTCTACGTGCTCAGAATTGGTCTTGTTTCTTGATATGATGGGAAAGGAAAAAAATTGGTTTGAAAGTTAGCATATCATTATAATTTGTTTTTAGAGAACTGCGAACTGCGCTCCATGTGCTCAAAACTGGACTTTTTTCTTGATATGCTGGAAAAAAAAAGACATTGGTTTGGAAGTTAGCATATCATTTTTTCGAATGGGGTCATCTTTAATTTTTGAATTGACGAAAAATGATATGCTACGGGAAGTTAGCGTATAATTCTTTTAATAGTCCCTTTTCGGCTTTAAACGCCAGAACTATTTTGGAGAAGTATCAGGAATTATAGAACTCATGTTCATGCGAAGAGAACTCCATTTTTTTTGTGATATGCTGGGACTTGATATGCTGAGTTCACAGGCATCAGTTGATGTATGGTCTGTATGCGTGCCGGCAGTATCGACGACCGTTCAGATTCGATCAACCTAATCCAGCTTCTCAAAGCAAAATCTTTGCTGTTGCCCTGTCGTCAAAAAAGTTAAGCGTTTTCGATTCCAGAGTACGGGTATGTCTCACATAATAAATATAAATAAAAATCTGCCAACAGTCTGGGCGCAACATTATTATTTTTTGGGTAGAAGTCCAGAACGCGTTTAATTTTGAGATTCGGTGAAGGTTACTATGTGATTCAAACTCTAAAAAAAGTTCGGGAATCCGTTGAAATGGGGTCGCGCTAGAATATTTACGCCGCTGCCACATATAACATATGAATTACGTAATTGGGTCATACTCCGAGACGCAGTGTAAGTCGTAGTTAATATCAGTTGTTACGTGATTAGGAGGTTTTTCGTGATTTGGTTTTGGGCCATTACACGAAATCGGAAGTGCGTTTGTAGGTGGTTATATAAAAAGTCTGTGGAAGTATCTGATATCTGATATCTCATCAATCCTAAGAAATATGTCGAAAGCCTTACGTCCTCTTGGAGTTGAATATCTAAAAATCCTAAAATTAACTTTTTGACGATTAAGTAGGAAGCTTTAGGAAGTAAAAATTAACTCGATATATCATCAGAACTAAGAAATATGTTGGAATTTTGAAAACATATGCAACCCCCCTGCACCCACTTTGGGGTTGAATATCCAAAAATCCTGAAATGAATTGTTATATAATATATATATATAAAGAAAGCCTAGGAAGTGAAAACCAATTCGATGTCTTATCACTCCTGAGAGATTTGACGGAATTCGTGAAAACGTGTTCAACCCGTTTATACCCTCTTAATGCGTTGAAAAAGAAAAAAACTTTACAGCGAGTTTTAGGTGGTTATTAACCAAGCCCGTGGAAGTGGAAAGTTATTCGATATCTAATCAGACCTGAGGGATACGGCTGAATTCGTGAAAATGTATAAAACACCGCCACCTTGCGGGTTGAATTTCAAAAAATCCTGAAAACCCTTTCTTGGTATTTATATGAAAAATCCGTAGAATAAAAATGAGTTCAATATTGATGACGAAAATCATGAAAATATATGCATTCCATTTTCACTGAACATTTTTTTTTATCCCTCTTCCAAACGCCAATTACTTTTCAATATTTTGTTATACCTAATATGTATGAGGAAAATCATGAAAATATATGCATTCCATTTTCACTGAACATTTTTTTTATCCCCCTTCCAAACGCCAATTACTTTTCTTCTTAATTTACGTATACATACCGAATTTCAACTTTTTAGCATAAGTCGTTCTATAGTTAGGAATAACACCCCCACCCCGTACCATAATACCCCTATAAAAAACTATATTTTTCCAATATACTACTACTATAGCTCTATCTAAAGCTTTATCTTTTATCATTATAGGTTTTCAAGATATAAAAACCGGACCCTTTTCCTTTTCACCCTCCACCACCTTCACCCTGTAGAGGGTGTAGACCCTCACCACCAAAAATTTTTTTTAGGGTCCTATTAAGCCCACTTCTGGTAAAAATTCTAACCATCTATCTTACACTGTTCTTGAGATATGAGACGTTATTTTGTAAAAAAATTCCTTTCCCCTCCTTTTTAGTGCTACACCGCCTCCTTAAAAATTTCACTTTCAGCAAACTTTATTTGTCAAACTTTATACAGAAACCGAATTTTATCTTTCTAGTGCAATTGATTCGTTAGATATCGTAATCTAAAGTTTTTCACCCCCCCCCCTCTCCGGCCAATTGCTTCCACTCAAAACTTTGTTTCCGATCTATTCTCTTAGTATACCTACAGATGTTTATTAAGTTTTAATTTCGTGACATTAACCGTTTAGGAGATATGGATTTTACAATGTCTCGACCTCGGCTTTCGAGCGTTCTGGACCCATATCAGCAATTTGTTTGCACTATCGAAGCTCTTCCAAGTTTCAGCATCCTGTTGTGAACGGAGGCCTTGGAGTGAATATTTCGACTTGAAAAAGTCAAAATATTCGAAGGAAAGGAAGGTTTAGGAAAGAGTGGGCCAAATCCTACGTCTGAATTGGTGGCTGAAAATCGAGCGGAAGCGACACGCTTGCTGGCGGCCGGGACTAGCTACGGCAGTTGTGGGGGGGTTCTTGCTCAATTCTCAGACCATAAACCCTTGGCCTGTACAACAAAAAATTTCTTGTCGGCCTACTCCAGGGTTATTTAAAATTGGGACTATCTTCCCAATAGGTCGTGAAAGACCAAGAAGCGGTGGAGTGCGCGACTTCGCGATTTGTCAGGGCGCTTAGGTGTTACAGCACCCTGCCTGCCCACCCTACCTCAGCCATGACTGTCCTAAAACACAACTTTGTCCTGGCCCCTTATTGAGGTTCAGGGATGAGAGCTCAGACGATTGGGTTCATTTTAAAACTGGCCTTTAGACTTTAAACATCTTTACAAGAAAAGAAAAAAAACTATACGGCTCAAAGTAACGAAAGAATCATAAAAAAACAAAATTCTGAAAAAGAAATAAAAAAAACCGAAACCAAAAAAAAATAATGCGAATAAATTGTCATATCAATAATTCAAATATCGTTTTGCGAACAATGCTCAGCGATTTAATTTATTTTAAATTTTAATTCATTCTAATTTTTAACTCAATGGGGATTTTTAAATTTATTTTAAATTTGTATTTTATAATTCTATTATTTATTAATTATTTCTTGGATGAACGTTGCTTCATTTTAGCTAATCCTTCATTTTATATTTTTTTTTTTTTTAGAATTTTAATTCATTTTTGCTCTAATTTTATTTGAATTCATTTTTTTCTTTTTTAATTATAATTATGTAGTATTTTAATTTTTCTTCATTTTTTTTTTTTCAAACCAATCACAATTTCCAATTTTCGACAATAATAAATGCATAAATCCACCCGGATCGGAAGAATTCCCGAGAGATCGCGGTTTCGCAAATGCGATATTTGCGCGCCATATCACTCGTGTCATTTTATCGAAATTCATTATTTTATCCATATAATGGGGACAAAAAAAACGGAGCACTTAAATTCACTTCTTCTACAGGAATCTAACGGGCTACGCGGTGTCGGGTCAGCAACGCGGACCGGTAGACAAAAAAAAATCTAAACGTTTGGGAATTCACAACGTTGTGGAATCAACTGAACTGCACTCAAGGTCGCCCCGTCAGGGAACTTTTCCGACACTTCGGACCAGTTGTTTTGGCGCCTTCAATTTCAATTTTTTTTTTCTTGAATCACGGCACACGCACGCACGTGAGAGAAATCGCGAAAATTTGCAACGTCGGACGGGGGGGGGGGGGGGGGGGGGTAGTCGAACCAACAGAAAGAAAACCGAGGACAAGGACAAAAAGAAATTTCAGGCGACCGACTTTTCACAGGTTTTCTGCTCGCTCACTTAACCCACTTTTCGGCATTTTTACACGATCGCGCTACGTTTCACCGTTTTTCGGGAACGCGAATCTCGTTTTTACGAGCGCTAAATTTTTCGACCGATTTTCAACAATTTTCACAGACAGCGCCGACCGCGCTGTCCGAAACGCACGCCACTTTTTTTCCCCTCTTTCTCCCGTTCTTTTCCAAAACTCGCCGCTGCCGGCATATACCGAATAACTGTTCCTATCCCTCGCTGTTAAGTTGGTGGCAGTTGCGGGTGCGGTCCCAACCCAGCGTAATGCTGAGTTTTGGGCGCACCCGCTCAGCGGAAATTTATGAGTTGTCACTTGACAACTCAACAATCTTAGGATTGTTAGCATAAGCAGTGGCTGAGATCTAGAAACTGGGAAAGGAAAAAATTTGGTTTGGAAGTTAGCATATCATTTTTTCGAATGTCCTTTTTTGAGACGAAATAAACGGAACTATTGCTAAAAAGTATCAGCATCTATAGAACTCGGGTGCATGCTGGTAGAACTCCCTTTTATTGCACATATCTCTGATTATTTAGTATTTTAATTGCTTTTGTGACAAGTTTATTGTTTATTGTTTAAGAATGTATGTATACAATGAGACGGTTAGTCTCTACAATTTGTTTACATAATATGTTTGCAAGAAAGAATAAGAATGAACTACAAGAAATAAAAAGAATAAATAAAAAGAAAAAGAAAAAAGGAAGGAAGTTTATGGATAATTATAAGAATTGTCCTTTTTTGGCCATAACTAGTAAAAAATGTTTTTTTTAGGTGCATGAGAACTTAAAATTATAATATAAGACAGAAATATTGTTGGAATGCAATTTTTTTATTATATTCTGGAAGATAATTTCATGACATTTATTTTTTAAATATGATTTCCGTCATATGTCCGCCGCAGCTGCGAGTTACATGGTCCATTCGATCAGTCCAATTTTTGACTACTTTTGTCAATAAATCTGGCCGTATGGCGTCAATAGTGGCTTGAATATTGGCTTCCAATGCTTCAAGAGTTGCTGGTTTGTTGGTATAGACGCATGACTTAATATAGCCCCATAAACAGTAATCAAGAGGCGTTAAATCGCACGAACGAGGAGGCCAGTTAACAGAACCACTTCTGAAAATCAAGTTGTCACCAAATTGATTTTGCAATAAATCGATTGTTAAGCGCGCTGTATGGCAAGTTGCGCCGTCTTGTTGGAACCAAATTTTGGCGAGGATTAGCTGATTAATTTTTGGAAACAAAAATGCAGTCAGCAGGGCTCGATAGGGACGAGAACGGCGACGAATCGACATTCCGTCCTCTTCTTCAACACTTTGCGCTACAGCAGCAATATTCTCCTCGGTACGCACATTTCTTTGTCTTGTTTATGGTTTTAAATCGAGAAGAGTAAAATTAGTGCGAAAACGATCAATAACTGCACGAATTGCTTGCTCACTAGGCCGATTATGTTGACCGTAAAATGGACGAAGTGCTCTATGAACTTCGCGAACAGATTTATTTTTTTCAAAGTAAATTTCCACAATTTGGAAGCGTTGTTCTGGCATTAAACGATTCATGATGACTTGCCAAACCTTACTGAACAGAAATGTCAACACAGTTTGACATTCTCAACTGTCAAACCACAGTTATCGTAACTCAAAGTAACAACTCGACCATTTCCAGTACCTGTGGCACGAATTAGGATGCCGGAGGACGATTCCAATAAAAAAAAATATAAAAACAATTATAAATTTAAATTATTAAACTTGTTTATTCGCTTCTCCAAAATCGACTGATACATATTTTTATTACTTGAAAACAAGAAAGCTATTGCATTGAATTTTATGCTTAGGTGGCGTCTACAATATTTATAATAGCTACCTAAGCTTTTTAGAAAAATTGTAATATGAGGATAATGAATTTACTGAATTAAATGTGGGAACGAATAAAGTGCAATCTAAACAAAAGCGTGTGAATGTGAATTAACTGATTTGGGTGTACGTGGAAGAGATTACATAACTCCTCCCTCCTTAGATATCTAATTTTAGGTTAGGTAAAATTCTTGTGAAATTTATTTGGTTGAACAAGGCGGGATATATGTGGATATCATCCCAGTATGCGCTGCTTCTTCCTTCATAGGTTATTTCGTTGATTGTGATTTCGCAACCTTCAAAATGGATTAGAGATGTTCTTTGAATTTTTCGAGGTCCGATTCCGCAAGATGAATTCATCTGTGTTTCAGGTATATTAATTAGTAAGATGTAGTTCGGTTCAGGCTGAAGGATTTCGGTTGTTTCTGTTTCCTCGACCAGTGTGCAATTTGCCGGAGTGTTGTTTAAGAGCCTCGCGATGCAGCTGGATTCGCTAGATCGTAGTTTGTAGGCTGACTCCTTACAATAAAATATTCCTTCTATCTTGGGACAAGTTTCATCAAAATATTGAATATAGTTTTGGTTTAGGATAATGTAAGGTTTTGAAATTACTTTCTTAGTTTTGGCTATGGGTAAAGGAATGACATGGAAAAAGGAATATATTTCATTGGAGAAAACGGGGATTTGAATGTTGAAGATTATTATAATAAGCCTGGAGACCAAGAAGTTCATAAATATGTTCATTTGATTATATTTCTATTGATTGATTTTTGAAAGTGTAAAGGATTTCCGTAAGTTCGTTAGGACTTAAAATTTGTTTTGAGATTATGTCCAGTCTGGCTAATACCACGGCTTCCGCTATATTAGTCAGGTGTTCGTTTAAAATATCTATATTATAGTTTATCTCGTTTATGTATTGCATATATTTGAGGGTGGTATCCTCAGCTCTTATCTTATTTTTCAATTGCTCTTGAGAAATTTTTAAGAATTTAGTGATTATTTCTTGTTGTGAATTTATATGACTCGTTATATTTTCAAATCTTTCTACCATTTTGGAATTCAGAATATTTTGCTGGTTTATATCTTTTTGTAAGTTCGATTGGTTGGCTATTATTGATTCAATATCTTTATTGATTTGAGCAGCATCGTTAGCGTTCATATTTCCCGAAATACTTTTTATTAAAGAACCGAGTCCATTAATGAGCCCTCTCTTAATTCTAAATTTGGGCATTAATGTTTCAAGTTTATGTCTAAGTTGTCCTAGTTTAATTTTCGTTACTGTCAGTGAGCTGTCCATTTCGTTTGTGTTGTCGAAAGTTGTTATGGTGTCCGTCAGTTTATTAATGTTTTGTTCGTAGGAGTCTAGTCGTATAATGTGTAGTAAGTTGTTGTAAGTATGTCTAGTCCCAGCTGTCCTTAGTCTCATTGGAAGTAGACCCTGGCTGTTGCTCAAGTCCTGTACCTCCACTTTCTGTCCTGTCGTCAGTGCTGACCTGAAATTTGCGTTTTACTTTATTATTTTAATAATAAAGTATTGTTATCGGTTTTAAAAAAAAACATACTGCAGTCACGATCGGCTGCAAGCCAATCGTATAATACTCTAGATGAATACTGATTTCCGATTTATATTGTAGTTGGGGATAAAGTAGAGTTACGTGTGTGCATGTTGTATGTAGTTTATAAGGACTGCCATTAGATTGCTACTCATAACTTAAAGATAATATTCAGTGTTTAATTTCATATCTTGAACTGGGTAATACCTTGGATACACAGCTCGTATACAAATCATAATATCGTCAATATCACCAGTGTATCACCCAATATTATGCATATAGTACGTCAACGAGCTGATATCCACGTAATATCAAACCTGTTTCCTTGTATATAAATTCGATAATTTTAGCTGATATAGCCTTCTTTTAACTGCCATCAGCGCCATCTGTTACTAAAATCAACTGAAATTCCAATGAACAACACTTGTGGATTTTTATATTCTTCCGTCAGTTAAAATTCTTTGAGCGTATTTTCATTTTTGTGTGTGATATGATGGTCCGCTTTGTACATTTCTTTATTAGCAATGAAAGTGCTATTCGCCGGAACATCATACTGCAACGTTTAGCACGAAGAAATTGTGTCTTTGATAGCTAAATGTCAAAGTATAACATGTGTGGGCTGTGTATCATGCTATCTTGTATCGTATATCATGATTTGAATAACGTAATTTGCATACAAGCAGTGTATCCATGGTATAAGTCATCAAAAAAAAATGTCCTTTTTGAAGGACTTTCACATGTGAGGTGCAGGAAGGACTCACTCGATTTCTTACATATTTGTCCTTTTCCTTGGAACCATTCAAAAATGAACGTGTACAAAATTTCAAATTCGTAGCTTGAAGCGTTCAAAAGTTATCGAAAAATATTGTTGAACACGTGTCTTAAGGACATTTTGTATGGCAGCTACCAGAAGGAGTAAACGGATTTTGCTGATTAGTAAACGGACTCTCTCGAGGATGGTTTAATTGAAATTCTTTAATCTTGATTATAACTTTTATTACAATAAAAACCAAACTCTAAATAACGAAGTTTATAAAATTGTAAGAAAATTAAATATTAATTTATACAATTTATCAATATTGATTATTTAAACATTTATAATTATAGTATTTTATAATTGAACCTTTCGATTTGATTCTTTGAAAAAGACTAATTAATTTTATCAAATTTGTTAATTTTTTTAAAATCAACGTCGACTTCGATAACTAAAAATATTGACAATCAATATCGACGTTGCCGTTTATTGTAGTAACAAGTGTTTTAATTCCCGTGAATGAATTTCAGTAAATTAAATTAAAACTCACGGATATCACCACAATATGCTGGGAAAAGAAAAAAATTGGTTTGGTAGTTAGCATATCATCGTGGTGTGTTTTTTTCCAATTGTCCTTTCTTGGGCGAAAAATACCATGCTCTACGTGCTCAGAATTGGTCTTGTTTCTTGATATGATGGGAAAGGAAAAAAATTGGTTTGAAAGTTAGCATATCATTATAATTTGTTTTTAGAGAACTGCGAACTGCGCTCCATGTGCTCAAAACTGGACTTTTTTCTTGATATGCTGGAAAAAAAAAGACATTGGTTTGGAAGTTAGCATATCATTTTTTCGAATGGGGTCATCTTTAATTTTTGAATTGACGAAAAATGATATGCTACGGGAAGTTAGCGTATAATTCTTTTAATAGTCCCTTTTCGGCTTTAAACGCCAGAACTATTTTGGAGAAGTATCAGGAATTATAGAACTCATGTTCATGCGAAGAGAACTCCATTTTTTTTGTGATATGCTGGGACTTGATATGCTGAGTTCACAGGCATCAGTTGATGTATGGTCTGTATGCGTGCCGGCAGTATCGACGACCGTTCAGATTCGATCAACCTAATCCAGCTTCTCAAAGCAAAATCTTTGCTGTTGCCCTGTCGTCAAAAAAGTTAAGCGTTTTCGATTCCAGAGTACGGGTATGTCTCACATAATAAATATAAATAAAAATCTGCCAACAGTCTGGGCGCAACATTATTATTTTTTGGGTAGAAGTCCAGAACGCGTTTAATTTTGAGATTCGGTGAAGGTTACTATGTGATTCAAACTCTAAAAAAAGTTCGGGAATCCGTTGAAATGGGGTCGCGCTAGAATATTTACGCCGCTGCCACATATAACATATGAATTACGTAATTGGGTCATACTCCGAGACGCAGTGTAAGTCGTAGTTAATATCAGTTGTTACGTGATTAGGAGGTTTTTCGTGATTTGGTTTTGGGCCATTACACGAAATCGGAAGTGCGTTTGTAGGTGGTTATATAAAAAGTCTGTGGAAGTATCTGATATCTGAAATCTCATCAATCCTAAGAAATATGTCGAAAGCCTTACGTCCTCTTGGAGTTGAATATCTAAAAATCCTAAAATTAACTTTTTGACGATTAAGTAGGAAGCTTTAGGAAGTAAAAATTAACTCGATATATCATCAGAACTAAGAAATATGTTGGAATTTTGAAAACATATGCAACCCCCCTGCACCCACTTTGGGGTTGAATATCCAAAAATCCTGAAATGAATTGTTATATAATATATATATATAAAGAAAGCCTAGGAAGTGAAAACCAATTCGATGTCTTATCACTCCTGAGAGATTTGACGGAATTCGTGAAAACGTGTTCAACCCGTTTATACCCTCTTAATGCGTTGAAAAAGAAAAAAACTTTACAGCGAGTTTTAGGTGGTTATTAACCAAGCCCATGGAAGTGGAAAGTTATTCGATATCTAATCAGACCTGAGGGATACGGCTGAATTCGTGAAAATGTATAAAACACCGCCACCTTGCGGGTTGAATTTCAAAAAATCCTGAAAACCCTTTCTTGGTATTTATATGAAAAATCCGTAGAATAAAAATGAGTTCAATATTGATGACGAAAATCATGAAAATATATGCATTCCATTTTCACTGAACATTTTTTTTATCCCTCTTCCAAACGCCAATTACTTTTCAATATTTTGTTATACCTAATATGTATGAGGAAAATCATGAAAATATATGCATTCCATTTTCACTGAACATTTTTTTTATCCCCCTTCCAAACGCCAATTACTTTTCTTCTTAATTTACGTATACATACCGAATTTCAACTTTTTAGCATAAGTCGTTCTATAGTTAGGAATAACACCCCCACCCCGTACCATAATACCCCTATAAAAAACTATATTTTTCCAATATACTACTACTATAGCTCTATCTAAAGCTTTATCTTTTATCATTATAGGTTTTCAAGATATAAAAACCGGACCCTTTTCCTTTTCACCCTCCACCACCTTCACCCTGTAGAGGGTGTAGACCCTCACCACCAAAAATTTTTTTTAGGGTCCTATTAAGCCCACTTCTGGTAAAAATTCTAACCATCTATCTTACACTGTTCTTGAGATATGAGACGTTATTTTGTAAAAAAATTCCTTTCCCCTCCTTTTTAGTGCTACACCGCCTCCTTAAAAATTTCACTTTCAGCAAACTTTATTTGTCAAACTTTATACAGAAACCGAATTTTATCTTTCTAGTGCAATTGATTCGTTAGATATCGTAATCTAAAGTTTTTCACCCCCCCCCCTCTCCGGCCAATTGCTTCCACTCAAAACTTTGTTTCCGATCTATTCTCTTAGTATACCTACAGATGTTTATTAAGTTTTAATTTCGTGACATTAACCGTTTAGGAGATATGGATTTTACAATGTCTCGACCTCGGCTTTCGAGCGTTCTGGACCCATATCAGCAATTTGTTTGCACTATCGAAGCTCTTCCAAGTTTCAGCATCCTGTTGTGAACGGAGGCCTTGGAGTGAATATTTCGACTTGAAAAAGTCAAAATATTCGAAGGAAAGGAAGGTTTAGGAAAGAGTGGGCCAAATCCTACGTCTGAATTGGTGGCTGAAAATCGAGCGGAAGCGACACGCTTGCTGGCGGCCGGGACTAGCTACGGCAGTTGTGGGGGGGTTCTTGCTCAATTCTCAGACCATAAACCCTTGGCCTGTACAACAAAAAATTTCTTGTCGGCTTACTCCAGGGTTATTTAAAATTGGGACTATCTTCCCAATAGGTCGTGAAAGACCAAGAAGCGGTGGAGTGCGCGACTTCGCGATTTGTCAGGGCGCTTAGGTGTTACAGCACCCTGCCTGCCCACCCTACCTCAGCCATGACTGTCCTAAAACACAACTTTGTCCTGGCCCCTTATTGAGGTTCAGGGATGAGAGCTCAGACGATTGGGTTCATTTTAAAACTGGCCTTTAGACTTTAAACATCTTTACAAGAAAAGAAAAAAAACTATACGGCTCAAAGTAACGAAAGAATCATAAAAAAACAAAATTCTGAAAAAGAAATAAAAAAAACCGAAACCAAAAAAAAATAATGCGAATAAATTGTCATATCAATAATTCAAATATCGTTTTGCGAACAATGCTCAGCGATTTAATTTATTTTAAATTTTAATTCATTCTAATTTTTAACTCAATGGGGATTTTTAAATTTATTTTAAATTTGTATTTTATAATTCTATTATTTATTAATTATTTCTTGGATGAACGTTGCTTCATTTTAGCTAATCCTTCATTTTATATTTTTTTTTTTTTTAGAATTTTAATTCATTTTTGCTCTAATTTTATTTGAATTCATTTTTTTCTTTTTTAATTATAATTATGTAGTATTTTAATTTTTCTTCATTTTTTTTTTTTCAAACCAATCACAATTTCCAATTTTCGACAATAATAAATGCATAAATCCACCCGGATCGGAAGAATTCCCGAGAGATCGCGGTTTCGCAAATGCGATATTTGCGCGCCATATCACTCGTGTCATTTTATCGAAATTCATTATTTTATCCATATAATGGGGACAAAAAAAAACGGAGCACTTAAATTCACTTCTTCTACAGGAATCTAACGGGCTACGCGGTGTCGGGTCAGCAACGCGGACCGGTAGACAAAAAAAAATCTAAACGTTTGGGAATTCACAACGTTGTGGAATCAACTGAACTGCACTCAAGGTCGCCCCGTCAGGGAACTTTTCCGATACTTCGGACCAGTTGTTTTGGCGCCTTCAATTTCAATTTTTTTTTTCTTGAATCACGGCACACGCACGCACGTGAGAGAAATCGCGAAAATTTGCAACGTCGGACGGGGGGGGGGGGGGGGGTAGTCGAACCAACAGAAAGAAAACCGAGGACAAGGACAAAAAGAAATTTCAGGCGACCGACTTTTCACAGGTTTTCTGCTCGCTCACTTAACCCACTTTTCGGCATTTTTACACGATCGCGCTACGTTTCACCGTTTTTCGGGAACGCGAATCTCGTTTTTACGAGCGCTAAATTTTTCGACCGATTTTCAACAATTTTCACAGACAGCGCCGACCGCGCTGTCCGAAACGCACGCCACTTTTTTTCCCCTCTTTCTCCCGTTCTTTTCCAAAACTCGCCGCTGCCGGCATATACCGAATAACTGTTCCTATCCCTCGCTGTTAAGTTGGTGGCAGTTGCGGGTGCGGTCCCAACCCAGCGTAATGCTGAGTTTTGGGCGCACCCGCTCAGCGGAAATTTATGAGTTGTCACTTGACAACTCAACAATCTTAGGATTGTTAGCATAAGCAGTGGCTGAGATCTAGAAACTGGGAAAGGAAAAAATTTGGTTTGGAAGTTAGCATATCATTTTTTCGAATGTCCTTTTTTGAGACGAAATAAACGGAACTATTGCTAAAAAGTATCAGCATCTATAGAACTCGGGTGCATGCTGGTAGAACTCCCTTTTATTGCACATATCTCTGATTATTTAGTATTTTAATTGCTTTTGTGACAAGTTTATTGTTTATTGTTTAAGAATGTATGTATACAATGAGACGGTTAGTCTCTACAATTTGTTTACATAATATGTTTGCAAGAAAGAATAAGAATGAACTACAAGAAATAAAAAGAATAAATAAAAAGAAAAAGAAAAAAGGAAGGAAGTTTATGGATAATTATAAGAATTGTCCTTTTTTGGCCATAACTAGTAAAAAATGTTTTTTTTAGGTGCATGAGAACTTAAAATTATAATATAAGACAGAAATATTGTTGGAATGCAATTTTTTTATTATATTCTGGAAGATAATTTCATGACATTTATTTTTTAAATATGATTTCCGTCATATGTCCGCCGCAGCTGCGAGTTACATGGTCCATTCGATCAGTCCAATTTTTGACTACTTTTGTCAATAAATCTGGCCGTATGGCGTCAATAGTGGCTTGAATATTGGCTTCCAATGCTTCAAGAGTTGCTGGTTTGTTGGTATAGACGCATGACTTAATATAGCCCCATAAACAGTAATCAAGAGGCGTTAAATCGCACGAACGAGGAGGCCAGTTAACAGAACCACTTCTGAAAATCAAGTTGTCACCAAATTGATTTTGCAATAAATCGATTGTTAAGCGCGCTGTATGGCAAGTTGCGCCGTCTTGTTGGAACCAAATTTTGGCGAGGATTAGCTGATTAATTTTTGGAAACAGAAATGCAGTCAGCAGGGCTCGATAGGGACGAGAACGGCGACGAATCGACATTCCGTCCTCTTCTTCAACACTTTGCGCTACAGCAGCAATATTCTCCTCGGTACGCACATTTCTTTGTCTTGTTTATGGTTTTAAATCGAGAAGAGTAAAATTAGTGCGAAAACGATCAATAACTGCACGAATTGCTTGCTCACTAGGCCGATTATGTTGACCGTAAAATGGACGAAGTGCTCTATGAACTTCGCGAACAGATTTATTTTTTTCAAAGTAAATTTCCACAATTTGGAAGCGTTGTTCTGGCATTAAACGATTCATGATGACTTGCCAAACCTTACTGAACAGAAATGTCAACACAGTTTGACATTCTCAACTGTCAAACCACAGTTATCGTAACTCAAAGTAACAACTCGACCATTTCCAGTACCTGTGGCACGAATTAGGATGCCGGAGGACGATTCCAATAAAAAAAAATATAAAAACAATTATAAATTTAAATTATTAAACTTGTTTATTCGCTTCTCCAAAATCGACTGATACATATTTTTATTACTTGAAAACAAGAAAGCTATTGCATTGAATTTTATGCTTAGGTGGCGTCTACAATATTTATAATAGCTACCTAAGCTTTTTAGAAAAATTGTAATATGAGGATAATGAATTTACTGAATTAAATGTGGGAACGAATAAAGTGCAATCTAAACAAAAGCGTGTGAATGTGAATTAACTGATTTGGGTGTACGTGGAAGAGATTACATAACTCCTCCCTCCTTAGATATCTAATTTTAGGTTAGGTAAAATTCTTGTGAAATTTATTTGGTTGAACAAGGCGGGATATATGTGGATATCATCCCAGTATGCGCTGCTTCTTCCTTCATAGGTTATTTCGTTGATTGTGATTTCGCAACCTTCAAAATGGATTAGAGATGTTCTTTGAATTTTTCGAGGTCCGATTCCGCAAGATGAATTCATCTGTGTTTCAGGTATATTAATTAGTAAGATGTAGTTCGGTTCAGGCTGAAGGATTTCGGTTGTTTCTGTTTCCTCGACCAGTGTGCAATTTGCCGGAGTGTTGTTTAAGAGCCTCGCGATGCAGCTGGATTCGCTAGATCGTAGTTTGTAGGCTGACTCCTTACAATAAAATATTCCTTCTATCTTGGGACAAGTTTCATCAAAATATTGAATATAGTTTTGGTTTAGGATAATGTAAGGTTTTGAAATTACTTTCTTAGTTTTGGCTATGGGTAAAGGAATGACATGGAAAAAGGAATATATTTCATTGGAGAAAACGGGGATTTGAATGTTGAAGATTATTATAATAAGCCTGGAGACCAAGAAGTTCATAAATATGTTCATTTGATTATATTTCTATTGATTGATTTTTGAAAGTGTAAAGGATTTCCGTAAGTTCGTTAGGACTTAAAATTTGTTTTGAGATTATGTCCAGTCTGGCTAATACCACGGCTTCCGCTATATTAGTCAGGTGTTCGTTTAAAATATCTATATTATAGTTTATCTCGTTTATGTATTGCATATATTTGAGGGTGGTATCCTCAGCTCTTATCTTATTTTTCAATTGCTCTTGAGAAATTTTTAAGAATTTAGTGATTATTTCTTGTTGTGAATTTATATGACTCGTTATATTTTCAAATCTTTCTACCATTTTGGAATTCAGAATATTTTGCTGGTTTATATCTTTTTGTAAGTTCGATTGGTTGGCTATTATTGATTCAATATCTTTATTGATTTGAGCAGCATCGTTAGCGTTCATATTTCCCGAAATACTTTTTATTAAAGAACCGAGTCCATTAATGAGCCCTCTCTTAATTCTAAATTTGGGCATTAATGTTTCAAGTTTATGTCTAAGTTGTCCTAGTTTAATTTTCGTTACTGTCAGTGAGCTGTCCATTTCGTTTGTGTTGTCGAAAGTTGTTATGGTGTCCGTCAGTTTATTAATGTTTTGTTCGTAGGAGTCTAGTCGTATAATGTGTAGTAAGTTGTTGTAAGTATGTCTAGTCCCAGCTGTCCTTAGTCTCATTGGAAGTAGACCCTGGCTGTTGCTCAAGTCCTGTACCTCCACTTTCTGTCCTGTCGTCAGTGCTGACCTGAAATTTGCGTTTTACTTTATTATTTTAATAATAAAGTATTGTTATCGGTTTTAAAAAAAAACATACTGCAGTCACGATCGGCTGCAAGCCAATCGTATAATACTCTAGATGAATACTGATTTCCGATTTATATTGTAGTTGGGGATAAAGTAGAGTTACGTGTGTGCATGTTGTATGTAGTTTATAAGGACTGCCATTAGATTGCTACTCATAACTTAAAGATAATATTCAGTGTTTAATTTCATATCTTGAACTGGGTAATACCTTGGATACACAGCTCGTATACAAATCATAATATCGTCAATATCACCAGTGTATCACCCAATATTATGCATATAGTACGTCAACGAGCTGATATCCACGTAATATCAAACCTGTTTCCTTGTATATAAATTCGATAATTTTAGCTGATATAGCCTTCTTTTAACTGCCATCAGCGCCATCTGTTACTAAAATCAACTGAAATTCCAATGAACAACACTTGTGGATTTTTATATTCTTCCGTCAGTTAAAATTCTTTGAGCGTATTTTCATTTTTGTGTGTGATATGATGGTCCGCTTTGTACATTTCTTTATTAGCAATGAAAGTGCTATTCGCCGGAACATCATACTGCAACGTTTAGCACGAAGAAATTGTGTCTTTGATAGCTAAATGTCAAAGTATAACATGTGTGGGCTGTGTATCATGCTATCTTGTATCGTATATCATGATTTGAATAACGTAATTTGCATACAAGCAGTGTATCCATGGTATAAGTCATCAAAAAAAAATGTCCTTTTTGAAGGACTTTCACATGTGAGGTGCAGGAAGGACTCACTCGATTTCTTACATATTTGTCCTTTTCCTTGGAACCATTCAAAAATGAACGTGTACAAAATTTCAAATTCGTAGCTTGAAGCGTTCAAAAGTTATCGAAAAATATTGTTGAACACGTGTCTTAAGGACATTTTGTATGGCAGCTACCAGAAGGAGTAAACGGATTTTGCTGATTAGTAAACGGACTCTCTCGATTTCTTACATATACAGGGTGTTTGGTACTCCGTCCACGACCTTGTAAGGGGTTATTCCTTGATATATTTGGAGAAAAAAATTGTTCCACAGGGTGGGTCAATTTTTAATAACAGTGGAGATACAGGGTGGTTAAGAAAAGTGTTTTTGACCGGTACCCTTACTCACTTAAAACGTTATATCTTGAAAACGAATAATCACAAGGCAAAGTGTTATAACTCGTTTTTTAGGCAATCGAATTACCTTTCATTTGATGTAACAGTCTAAATTGTAACTGCACCCAATCTTGAGATATTTACTCGAAAACACAGATTTTTGCAACGTGAACAATTAAAATTCAGTGATCAATGTAGTTTTTCTCAGAAAACCCCATTATAAAAATGTCATTTTAATTTTATTTTTTTATGAGCCGTACTATTACCTACAAAAGCTGCATACATATGTATGAGTTACGATTAACATTTTGGAAGTAATAGGTAAAAATACATATCGCATAAAAACTAAATATTTAAAAAATCAGTGCATGTGCATGTTGATCTACGCTACTTGCTTGAATTGAAAGAATTGAATAGTGGGTTTTATTTCAAATATTTTTATTATAATAAATGTTCAAAATGGCCACCTTCATTTTGAATGCACGCTAAAGCTCGTTTGGCGAGTGTTCTCTTGGTATTCATATTCCTCAACTACTGCCTTACTTCTATTGCTGCCGCATCGATCCTGATATTTAGATCTTCCAATGTTTCTACTGGCGTTGCGTAGACAAGGTCCTTCATCCGTCCCCATACAAAGAAATCCATAATGGTAAGATCAGGAGATCTTGCAGGCAAGTGTATCGGTCCATTTCTATCGATCCAGCGATTGCTATAATTGGAATTTAACCAATCTGTGATCTGTCGGCCGTAATGAGCAGGAGCACCACGTGTTGGTAAAACATGGAAGCCAATCGTACCAGTGGAATATCATCCAATAAGTCCTGTAGATCATTTGATAAAAAATGTAAGTAATTGGAGCTATTTAGAGTACGCGGAAGCCTTATAGGTCCAAGTAAATCGTCACCAATCACGCCTGCCCATAAATTGACGCTGAATCTGTGCTGAAATGATGCCGCTCTTCTTGTGTGTGGATTGCTCTGAGCCCACGTATGTAGGTTGTGGAAGTTTGTGATACCGTCTCTGGTAAATTGGGACTCATCCGTCCACAGAATATTGTTGAAAAAATTGTCGTCATCTATTTGTCGTTCAAGGAGCCAATTGCAAAACTCCATCCGTTTGGGGAAATCAATGGGTAGCAGCTCCTGTACTGGTGTGTGATGGTAGGCATGGAAGCGTTCTACTTTTAAAATACTCCAAGCCTTCCAAGTAGATATGTTAAACTGCAATGCCAAGCGTCGGATACTGATCGATGGATCATTTTGCACTGCTTGCAGTATTCTTTCCTCAATCTGAACAGCGATTATAGGTGCAGGATTTGCATTTACTCTCCTTGTTCTAACGCTGCCAGTTTCCCTAATTCTCCTGTAAACGTCCTGAAATACTTCCCTGTCAGGTGTCCGTCGATGGGGATGTCTCTGATGGTAAAGCCTTCGCGCGGCTTGTCCATTTCCGCGACACTCTCCATAAATTAACACAATGTCAGCATATTCTTCATTGGAGTACTCACATTTCGAAATTATTTTTTTATTCTACTGACACCTTCTCCTTTTAGCAACGTAACTAAAACTGATAAAAATATGAAGGTAGTTTTGCTTTTATAGGCTTTTTATTTTGTAAGGCACCCTATTGAAAAAGGGATAGTACCGCACCCAGTATTACCTACCACATCCAGGTAAAAGCATCAATTATGTTGAAACTCAGTTACATTTCATTGTTTTCCTACATACTTTAAATAATAATAAATGTGCAATAAAAATACTTCAGTACTACCGACAAATTAACCAGGTTCTTAGACGAGGTCCACTTTATGGCACTGACTTTTGAAATATTAAATTTTTATGCGATATGTATTTTTACCTATTACTTCCAAAATGTTAATCGTAGCTCATACATATGTACGCAGCTTTTGTAGGTAATAATACGGCTCATAAAAAAATAAAATTAAAATGACATGTTTATAATGGGGTTTTCTGAGAAAAACTACATTGATCACTGAATTTTAAGGGTTCACGTAGCAAAAATTTATGTTTTCGAGTAAATATCTCAAGATTGGGTGCAGTTACAATTTAGACTGTTACATCAAATGAAAGGTAATTCGATTGCCTAAAAAACGTGTTATAACACTTTGCCTTGTGATTATTCGTTTTCAAGATATAACGTTTTAAGTGAGTAAGGGTACCGGTCAAAAACACTTTTCTTAACCACCCTGTATCTCCACTGTTATTGAAAATTGACCCACCCTGTGGAACAATTTTTTTCTCGAAATATATCAAGGAATAACTCCCTACAAGGTCGTGGACGGAGTACCAAACACCCTGTATATGTAAGAAATCGAGAGAGTCCTTCCTGCACCTTCCATGTGAAAGTCCTTCAAAGAGGAAATTTTTTTTCGACGACTTACCCAGTTCAAGATATGAAATTAAACACTGATTATTGTCTTTTAGTTTTGAGTAGCAATCTAATGGCAGTCCTTAATAAAGGACATACAACATGCACACACGTAATTCTACTTTATCCCCAACTACAATATAAATCGGAGTTCAGTATTCATCTAGAGTATTACACGATTGGCTTGCAGCCGATCGTGACTGCAGTATGTTTTTTTATACGTTTTATGACTCATAAGCACCAAAAAAGCAAAAAAAATGTTCAGTCCGTCTGTGCGCCGTATGCCGTCCGCCGTACGCTGTCCGCCGTCCGCCGTCCGCCGTCCGCCGTCCGCCGTACCCAAAATGTTTGGGGGCTTATAACTCCTAAACCCTATGAGCTATTAAATTGAAATTTTTTTTATTAATAGACTGGGTAGTTACCACTTTTTGGGGGTGGGAGTATGAGTAGGGAGGTGGGGGAAGCGTTTTAGACGAAAAATTTTGGTTTCTAGATCTCAGCAACCGCTTATGTTAGGAAGCTGAAACTTGGAATTTGTATAGAGCTTCGATAGTGGACCCATTTGCAAAAATATTGTTGATATGGGTGAAGGGGTGTGGCAGTGGGGGGAAAAATAATGCGTCCGAAAGGTTCGAAAGCCGAGATTAAGACATTCTAAAATCCATATCTCTTTACCGGTTAATGTCACGAAATTAAAACTAAATACTCATCTGTTGGTATACTAGGAGAATAGATTGGAAACAAATTTTTGAGAGGGGGCAGTGAAGTACGAGGGTGGGGGTTGGAAAACTTTAGATTACGTTATCTCACGAACCAATTGCACTAGAGAAATAAAATTTGGTTTTTGTATAAAGGTTGACAAATAAAGTTTTCTGAAAGTAAAATTTTTTAAGGGGGCGGTGGAGCATGGAAGTGGAGGGGGTAAGAATTTTTTTAAAAATCATGTCTCATATCTCAAGAACAGTGTAAGATAGATGCTTAAAATTTTTGCCAGAAGTATGCCTAATAGACCCCCAGCAGAAAAAAAAATTTCAGGGATGAGGGTGAAAAGTAAAAAGTTGTGATTTTTATATCTCGAGAGCCTATAATGATATCAAGCTGAAACTTAGTATTTAGATAGAGCTATAGTAGTAGCATGGTGGAAAAATATATAATTTTTTATAGGGGTAGTATGGTATGGTGGTGGGGGATGTTTTTTCCTAACTGTAGAACGGCTTATGCTAGAAAGTTGAAATTCGGAACGTATATGTAACTCAACTAGAAAAGTAATTTCGTTAAAAAAAAATTTCAATTATCTATTGGCGTTCGGAAGGGGGGCAAAAAAATGATCAGTGAAAATGGAATGCATATATTTTCATGATTTTTTTTTCAAAATTTTTTCCAAATATTAAATTCATTTTTATTCTACGGCTTCTTCATATAAATACCTAGAAAGTGTTTTCAGGATTTTTTGAAATTCGACCCCCGAGGTGGTGTAAAGGGGATGTATACATTTTCACGAATTCATCCGTATCCCTCAGGTCTGACTAGATATCGAATAACTTTTCACTTCCACGGGCTTATTTAATAATCACCTAAAACTCGTTTTCAAGTTTTTGCCTTTTTCAACCCCTAAGAGGGTATAAATGGGTTGAACACGTTTTCACGAATTTCGTCATATCTCTTAAGAGTGATAAGACATGGGATTGGTTTTCACTTCCTCTGGCTTTCTTTACATATATCTAAAAATTAATTTCAGGATTTTTGGATATTCAACCCCAAAGTGAGTGCAAGGGGGTTGCATATGTTTCCACAAATTCTTACATATTTCTTAGTTCTAATGAGATATCGAATTCATTTTTACTTCCTAAGGCTTCTTACATAATCGTCAAAACGTTGATTTCAGGATGTTTGTTATTCAACTCCAATAGGACGTAAGGCTTTCGACATATTTCTCAGGATTGATGAGATATTGGATTGGTTTGCACTTCCACAGACTTTTTATATAATCGTCTACAAACGCATTTCCGATTTCATGTAATGGCCCAAAACCAAATCACGAAAAACCTTCTAATGGCGTAACAACTGATATTATACTAGGACTAGACCTCGTCCCGGAGTATGACCCAATTAAGTAATTCATATGATATATGTGGCAGCGGCGTAAGTATTCTAGCGCGACCCCATTCTAACTGCTTCCCGAACTTTTTTAGTTTTCAGTGACATAGTAACCTACACCGCATCTCAGAATTAAACTCGTTCCGAACTTCTACCCAAAAAATAATAAAGTTGCGCTTAGACTGTTGGCAGATTTGTATACTCTAGATGAAATCATATAGAGTATTATAAGTTTAATCCAGCCCAAAAGTTTGTAACGCATAGAACCAAGCCTCGGACGAAAAGAAGTTATATATTATTTTTTGTTTATTTGTGGCCAAAACCTCAAATCCGCCTGACGTCCGTCCGTCCGTCCGTCCGTCTGTCCGTCCGTCTGTCCGTGAACACGATAACTCAAGAACGCCTTCACCTAGGATTTTGAAATTTTGAATCTGGATGTTTGGTTGAATTTGTAAGGCTAAGTTCGTTAACGGGCAGAATCATCCTACTCCTTCAAACAAAATGTCTTTAAAACACGTGGTTAAGAATATTGACCAATAACTTCGGAACGCCCAAAGCTACGACTTTGAAATTTTGTATGTGTTATTTTTCCAATAGTTGAAGCTAAATGTATGGTTATGAAGAAAATCCTATTAGTCCTTCGTGTAGCTGCCATGCAAATATCCTGTCAAAACGTCTTCACTTAATTTACGCAACTTACTATAACTCAAGTAATCTTTTAGCTATGAATTGGAAATTTTGTACAAATTAGTTTTGAGTAAAAACGAAGTTCGAGTTTACTAATCAGTAAAATCCTTTTACTCCTTCTGGTAGCTGCCATACAAAATGTCCTTATGACTGTTCAACAATATTTTTCGATAACTTTTGAACGCTTCAAGCTACGAATTTGAAATTTTGTACACGTTCATTTTTAAATGGTTCCAAGGAAAATTATAAATATGTAAGAAATCGAGTGAGTCCTTCCTGCACCTCCCATGTGAAAGTCCTTAAAAAAAAAATTTTTTTTCGATGACTTACCCAGTTCAAGATATGAAATTAAACACTGAATATTGTCTTTTAGGTTTGAGTAGCAATCAAATGGGTATCCTTAATAAAAGACATACAACATGCACACACGTAATTCTACTTTATCCCCAACTACAATATAAATCGGAGTTCAGTATTCATCTAGAGTATTATACGATTGGCTTGCAGCCGATCGTGACTGCAGTATGTTTTTGTTTATTTTTGATTTGTGTATTTTTTGATTTTTATTTGTTATTACAGTAATTTTGTTATTTTTCTTGACTTTATGTTTGCTAAACCTGCGTGTAATTTTGTTTCTTCTACATTCTTTCCTAAAAATAACAGATCCTGGATTATGGGTTTCAGGCGGTTCTTTAGATTCATTTAATTTATTGATATTTGCTTCCAACTGTTTCTCTATTTGGGTTTTAATAGAAGGATATAATTTTGTTTGGAAGTCATTTAGTTTCTGTAAGTATTCGTGTAGGTCTTTGTATTCTATAGGTTATTTTCAAACTTGTATGTTCGACCATAAAAGAGTTCGTAAGGTGTTAGTTTGGTGGATGAGTGTATTGCGTTATTATATGAAATAAGGGTTTCATTTAGGGCCTCGTCATGATCTTTGTCCTTTTTGTGATCTAAAATTATTCTGAAGATCTCTGTTAATGTAGAATGCATTCTTCTACCGGAGCGTTGCTAGTAGATCGTTCGAATGAGGTAATATGGTGAGAAATGTTGAATTGTTTACAGAAGTCTCGGAAAATCAATGCAGTGAATTTAGTTCCTTGATCAGTAACAAGTTTTTTGGGTATGCCGTGAAGGCTCATAAAATGTTTCAAAGATTTAATTATAATTAGGCTATTTCTGGCCACTAATGTGTAACCAGCGGCAAATTTAGAAAATTTTCCGATAATAGTTAGCATGTGCTGATTGTTAATTGCGTAAATATCAATGTGGACAATATCTAAGGGTTTTAGGGTGGTTTCCGAAATTTGGAGTTGTGGTTTTGGCGGATTTCTGTCATATTTTAAAGTTTGGCAAGCTTCGCAATTGTTTATGATTTTGGTAATTTTTGTTTTCATGTAGGGGAAAAAATGCGTTCGCTTTAAGTGCATTAACGTTTCGTTGATTCCGCGGTGGTTACTTTTTGTGTGGTAATCATTAATTAACTTATCCTGATCATCGTTATTTATTACATCTGCAAGCTTTTCTGTACAGCGTATGATTTTGAAGGTTTTTGAGTGAGAAAAATAGTCAGAATAGACTTTCTGAATTGTTTTGAAAATATCGTCGCAGGTGTAAATAGCTGTTAATCGATTTGCAGGAAGATATTTTTTAAAAATATCGATAATTTGTTCTTCTGAGAAACTAGGCAATCGAAAGGTTCGTCGTTGCTTATTTTTAAACGGTGCTTCTAATGATATTGGGGGTCTTTTAGCAAATTTTTCGAGGATAAGCTGTAAATTAAACTCATTTAGTGGTCTTTCAGAAATATGAATGCCGTCATCTAAATTTTCGATACCGGAGTGGATGGTGGTACCGTTTGTGCTTCGCACTGAAGTGTTGGTCCTGCGAGTTCTTGATTCATTAATATTCAGTTCAATTTTATCTTGGTGAGTTTCATCATTTAATTTGATTCTGCTTAATGCATCTGCATTAAGGTTTTATGAACCCTTTTTATAGACAATTTCATAATAGAATTCTTCTAATTTCAGTCGCCATCTGATAAGTTTACAATTTGGTTCTTTCAGACTCATGATCCATGTCAATGGTCCATTATCAGTGACTATTTTGAATTTATTTCCAAATAAGTATGGACGAAAATATTTAGTTGCCCAAACTATAGCTAATAGCTCTTTTTCGATGGTTGATTAATTGAACTCTGTGAAACCCTCAAAATTAAAAAAAAAATTTACCTTAATTTGTTGCTATTTTGTTATAAAAAACTTAATTTTGATGCTCAACCCCTTTTCCTAGAAACGGAACACTGCTAGCTTAACAGTTAAGCTAGCAGTGACATCTGTTAATAATAGCTTCGCGGAAAAACTTTTGATGGCATATTTTTTTGCTATTTTGTTGCTCTACATTTCTCAAAAAAAATATTTTGTTGCTCAACTCCTTTTCCTGGAAACCGGTACACTGCTATCTTAACAGTGGAGCTAGCAGTGACATCTGTTAATAATAGCTTCGCGGAAAAACTTTTGATGGCATATTTTGTTGCTATTTTGTTGCTCTACATTTCTCAAAAAAAATATTTTGTTCCTCAACTCCTTTTCCTGGAAACCGGTACACTGCTATCTTAACAGTGGAGCTAGCAGTGACATCTGTTAATAATAGCTTCGCGGGAAAACTTTTGATGGCATATTTTGTTGCTATTTTGTTGCTCTACATTTCTCAAAAAAAATATTTTGTTGTTCAACTCCTTTTCCTGGAAACCGGTACACTGCTATCTTAACAGTGGAGCTAGCAGTGACATCTGTTAATAATAGCTTCGCGGAAAAACTTTTGATGGCATATTTTGTTGCTCTACATTTCTCAAAAAAAATATTTTGTTGCTCAACTCCTTTTCCTGGAAACCGGTACACTGCTATCTTAACAGTGGAGCTAGCAGTGACATCTGTATTGTTGCTATTTTGTTGCTCTACATTTCGCAATAATTAATTACTCCTTTGCATAACATTTTAAATATTAGTATTTAATAAACTCCAAAGCAAATTTTCCTGGTTGAGTAGTTAATGTATTTAGATGTAAATAGACAAATTGATTATGATTCTGCTTTTGGCAGTTAGGGACGTATTGCATACAAATATCGTTAAATGTGTTTGCCAGGTACCAGGCTATCATAAAACGAAAACAATCAGGTAGGCATATTTGAATCGAGTACAAAAATATTCAAATCCAGATCGCTTTTTTGTGTACTACCTTTTCTACCTTGCTCTCCACATATTCGAAAAACAGCAATTATAAAATACAAGATTTTTTTTCCGACTATGATCAAAAATTACGTGTGAAGTTTGCCCCACTTGTTGAAAAATTTAAAAAAAAATTGAGAGTTCTGTTTGCCCCCCACATAGTTCTATAGTTCTAGAGCATTCTCAGAAATAGTTCCGTTGATTAAAGCATTAAAATATAGTAAGAGTAAGTAAGCGCTATAACTTCTTTCCCTTTAGTTTTAATGAAAAGTTTCATAAGTTGTTATCGATAGAACTCTTTGGTGGGCAAACGGAACTGTAACTTTAAACACCCCAACCCTTAGGGGAAAATTTTTTTTGCTATCACTTCTTTTCCTTAAGCGTTAGAGAAAATGTTCATAAGGTGTTATCGATAGAACTCTTTGGGGGGCAAACGGAACTCTAATTTAAAACACCTTAACCCTTACGGGGAAAAAGTTTTTTTCACTGAATTGAAAATTTTGTAATTTCAATGCGCTATAGCTTCTTTCCTGTTAGTTTTAGAGAAAATGTTCATAAGGTGTTATTGATAGAACTCTTTGGGGGGCAAACGGAACTCCAACCGTTACGGACAAAAAAAAAATGTTCTCACTAGCTCAAAAATTTTGTAATTTCAAAGCGCTATAACTTCTTTTCCTTAAGCGTTAGAGAAAATATTCATAAGCTGCTATCGATAGAACTTTTTCATTTCTCCACACCGAAACTATAGATTTTAAGATAAAAGTTACTTTAACATAGGTTTTTCATTTTCATCACTTTTTAGTCCGAATGAACTGAACTATATTGTTCCCAAAACTGGCAACCTTACATAACCGGAGGGTGGGTACTCGAAACTGGATAATATTCATAATTTTTTTTTATGATTTACTTATAATTTTTTAATGAAAATTCAAAGCTTATCTAACGACAAATATAAAACCAACATTTCTTTTGACAATGGGTACCCATTGTATTAAGCCTTGAAAGTGAAACATCCGAAATATAGATAAGTATTGATGACATTTACTCGAGAAAAATCGCAAGTATATGTTTTCCCACCTACTAAGAAGCTGAAAAAAATTAAAATAAAATAAAATTGATTTAAAAAAACATACTGCAGTCACGATCGGCTGCAAGCCAATCGTATAATACTCTAGATGAATACTGAACTCCGATTTATATTGTAGTTGGGAATAAAGTAGAATTACGTGTGTGCATGTTGTATGTCCTTTATTAAGGACTGCCATTAGATTGCTACTCAAAACTAAAAGACAATATTCAGTGTTTAATTTCATATCTTGAACTGGGTAAGCCTTCGAAAAAAAATGTCCTTTTTGAAGGACTTTCACATGGAAGGTGCAGGAAGGACTCACTCGATTTCTTAAATATTTACCATTTTCCTTGGAACCATTTAAAAATGAACGTGTACAAAATTTCAAATTCGTAGCTTAAAGCGTTCAAAAGTTATCGAAAAATATTCTTGAACACGTGTCTTAAGGACATTTTGTATGGCAGCTACCAGAAGGAGTAAAAGGATTTTGCTGATTAGTAAACTCGAACTTCGTTTTTACTCAAAACTAATTTGTACAAAGTTTTCAATTCATAGCTAAAAGATTACTTGAGTTATAGTAAGTTCCGTAAATTAAGTGAAGACGTTTTGACAGGATATTTGTATGGCAGCTACACGAAGGACTAATAGGATTTTCTTCATAATCATACATTAAGCTCCAACTATTGAAAAAATAACTCATACAAAATTTCAATTTCGTAGCTTAAACCCTTCTTAAGTTACCGACCAATATTCTTAAACACGTGTTTTAAGGACATTTTGTATGACAGCTACCAGAAGGAGTAAAAGGATTTCGCTGACTAGTAAAGCCAATCTTTCATTTCACTCAAAACTAATTTGTACAAAATTCCGAATTCGTAGCTAAAAGATTACTGGAGTTATAGTGAGTTTCGTAAATTAAGTGAATACATTTTGACAGGATATTTGTATGGCAGCTACACGAAGGACTAACAGTATTTTCTTCACAATCATATATTTATCTCCGACTAGTGGAAAAATAACACGTACAAAATTTCAGAGTCGTAGCTTAAACCCTTCTAAAGTTATCGACCAATATTCTTGAATACGTGTTTTAAGGACATTTTGTATGGCAGCTACCCGAAGGAGTAGGTCGATTTTGCTTGTTAACGAACTTAGCCTTACAAATTCAACCAAACCTCCAGATTCAAAATTTCAATATCCTAGGTGAAGGCGTTCTTGAGTTATCGTGCTAACGGACAGACGGACGGACGGACGGACGGACGGACGGACGTCAGGCGGATTTGAGGTTTTTTGGCACAAATAAACAAAAAATAATATATAACTTTTTTTCGTCCGAGGCTTGGTTCTATGCGTTACAAACTTTTAGGCTGGATTAAACTTATAATACTCTATATGATTTCATCTAGAGTATAAACAGTCACGATCGCTACCAGAAGGAGTAAAAGGATTTCGCTGATTAGTAAACTCACACTTTGTTTTTACTCAAAACTAATTTGTACAAAATTTCCAATTCATAGCTAAAAGATTACTTGAGTTATAGTAAGTTCCGTAAATTAAGTGAAGACGTTTTGACAGGATATTTGTATGGCAGCTACTCGAAGGACTAATAGGATTTTCTTCATAATCATATATTTAGCTCCAACTATTGGAAAAATAACACATACAAAATTTCAATGTCGTAGCTTAAACCCTTCCGAAGTTATCGACCAATATTCTTGAGCACGTGTTTTAAGGACATTTTGTATGGCAGCTACCTGAAGGAGTATGACGATTTTGCCCGTTAACGAACTTAGCCTTACAAATTCAACCAAACATCCAGATTCAAAATTTCCAAATCCTAGGTGAAGGCGTGCTTGAGTTATCATGCTCACGGACGGACGGACTGACGGACGTCAAGCGAATTTGAGGTTTTTGGCCACAAATAAACAAAAAATAATATATAACTTTTTTTCGTTCGAGGCTTGGTTCTATGCGTTACAAACTTTTGGGCTGAATTAAACTTATAATACTCTATATGATTTCATCTAGAGTATAATTAAACTTATAATACTATATATGAGTTCATCTAGAGTATAAAAACGGTCACGTGCAGTACTTAGAAAATTGTCGAGTTAGTGAGTAAAAAAAAATTTGTCTATTTACATCTAAATACATTAACTACTCAACCAGGAAAATATGCTTTGGAGTTTATTAAAAACTAATATTTAAAATGTTATGCAAAGGAGTAATTAATTATTGGGAAATGTAGAGCAACAAAATAGCAACAATGCAGATGTAACTGCTAGCTCCACTGTTAAGATAGCAGTGTACCGGTTTCCAGGAAAAGGAGTTGAGCAACAAAATATTTTTTTTGAGAAATGTAGAGCATCAAAATAGCAACAAAACATGCCATCAAAAGCTTTTCCGGGAAGCTATTATTAACAGATGTCACTGCTAGCTCCACTGTTAAGATAGCAGTGTACCGGTTTCCAGGAAAAGAAGTTGAACAACAAAATATTTTTTTTGAGAAATGTAGAGCAACAAAATAGCAACAAAATATGCCATCAAAAGTTTTTCCGCGAAGCTATTATTAACAAATGTCACTGCTACCTCCACTGTTAAGATGGCAGTGTACCGGTTTCCAGGAAAAGGAGTTGAGCAACAAAATATTTTTTTTGAGAAATGTAGAGCAACAAAATAGCAACAAAATATGGCATCAAAAGTTTTCCCGCGAAGCTATTATTAATAGATGTCACTGCTAGCTCCACTGTTAAGGTAGCAGTGTACCGGTTTCCAGGAAAAGGAGTTGAGCAACAAAATATTTTTTTTGAGAAATGTAGAGCATCAAAATAGCAACAAAATATGCCATCAAAAGTTTTTCCGCAAAGCTATTATTAACAGATGTCACTGCTAGCTCCACTGTTAAGATAGCAGTGTACCGGTTTCCAGGAAAAGAAGTTGAGCAACAAAATGTTTTTTTTGAGAAATGTAGAGCAACAAAATAGCAACAAAATATGCCATCAAAAGTTTTTCCGCGAAGCTATTATTAACAGATGTCACTGCTAGCTCCACTGTTAAGATAGCAGTGTACTGGTTTCCAGGAAAAGGAGTTGAGGAACAAAATATTTTTTTTGAGAAATGTAGAGCAACAAAATAGCAACAAAATATGCCATCAAAAGTTTTCCGCGAAGCTATTATTAACAGATGTCACTGCTAGCTCCACTGTTAAGATAGCAGTGTACCGGTTTCCAGGAAAAGGAGTTGAACAACAAAATATTTTTTTTGAGAAATGTAGAGCAACAAAATAGCAACAAAATATGCCATCAAAAGTTTTTCCGCGAAGCTATTATTAACAGATGTCACTGCTAGCTCCACTGTTAAGATAGCAGTGTACTGGTTTCCAGGAAAAGGAGTTGAGCAACAAAATATTTTTTTTGAGAAATGTAGAGCAACAAAATATGCCATCAAAAGTTTTTCCGCGATGCTATTATTAACAGATGTCACTGCTAGCTCCACTGTTAAGATAGCAGTGTACCGGTTTCCAGGAAAAGGAGTTGAGCAACAAAATATTTTTTTTGAGAAATGTAGAGCAACAAAATATGCCATCAAAAGTTTTTCCGCGAAACTATTATTAACAGATGTCACTGCTAGCTCCACTGTTAAGATAGCAATGTACCGGTTTCCAGGAAAAGAAGTTGAGCAACAAAATATTTTTTTTCAGAAATGTAGAGCAACAAAATAGCAACAAAATATGCCATCAAAAGTTTTTTCCGCGAAGCTATTATTAACAGATGTCACTGCTAGCTCCACTGTTAAGATAGCAGTGTACCGGTTTCCATTAAAAGGAGTTGAGCAACAAAATATTTTTTTTGAGAAATGTAGAGCAACAAAATAGCAACAAAATATGCCATCAAAAGTTTTCCGCGAAGCTATTATTAACAGATGTCACTGCTAGCTCCACTGTTAAGATAGCAGTGTACCGGTTTCCAGGAAAAGGAGTAGAGCAACAAAATATTTTTTTTGAGAAATGTAGAGCAACAAAATAGCAACAAAATATGCCATCAAAAGTTTTTCCGCGAAGCTATTATTAACAGATGTCACTGCTAGCTTAACTGTTAAGCTAGCAGTGTTCCGTTTCTAGTAAAAGGGGTTGAGCAACAAAATTATTTTTTTTGGAACAAAATAGCAACAAATTAAGGTAAATTTTTTTTTTAATTTTGAGGGTTTGTCCCTGCTAGCTTAACAGAGGTGAATAATTGATCTCTGAGCTTGTTAAAGTTCTACTTGCGTAGCAGATGGGCTTGTCACTACCTATGTTACCTTGGGACAAAACAGCACCAATCGCATAATTGCTGGTGTCAGTTTTTAGTATAAAAGGCTTGGAAAAATCGGGATATTGTAGTAGCGGGTCGTTTATTAGTATATCCTTGCATGTTTCGAAAGTTTGGATGTAGCGAGCGTTTAGCTCTATTTTCTTACCTTTTTTAAGACACTTAGTTAAAGGTTTAGTTAGTTTTGCGAAATCCTTTATGAATTTCCGATAATATCCTAACAAACCGAGGACTGATTTTATTTCTTTGACCGTGCGTGGTACTGGAAAATTTTTTATAGCTTGAACCTTTTCGGGATTGGGTTTGACACCGTCTGTTGTAATTAGATGTCCTAAGAATGCTATTTCTTTGTGCAAAAATTCCGATTTGTCTAACTGAACTTTTAAATTTGCACGACGTAGTTTTTCAAAAACGTTCCTTATATTTTCGGTATGTTCTTGTAAAGATGTGGAAAAGACGATAATATCATCCAAATAAACAAGACAATTTTTGCCTATGAGATCTTTAAGGACATTGTCCATCACTCGTTGGAATGTAGACGAGGCATTTTTTAAGCCAAAGGGCATTCTAATATATTCGTAATGCTCTTCTTCTACAGTAAATGCTGTTTTCTGGATATTTTTTGGGTGCATCTCTATCTGATGAGATCCGCTTGCGAGGTCCAGAGTAGAGACTAACTTGTCTAAGATTTCATTTATGTTTGGTAAAGGGTATTTGTCGCTAACGGTTTTTTCGTTTAGTTTACGATAGTCGATGACTAAACGCCATTTGTTCTTTCCGCTGGCATCCTTTTTCTTTGGGACTATCCAGACTGGCGAACTCCATGGAGAATAACTGTGGTGAATGATTCTTTGATTTAACATGTCGTTGATTTGACGTCGAACTTCGTCTTTATGGATGTAAGGGTATCTGTAAGATTTTGTGTGAATTGGGATATCGTCGTACGTTGATATGGAATGTTTAACTTCATTTGTAAAGGTGAGGTCTTGTCCTTCTTTAAAAAATATGTCCTCGTATTCTTTACAAATCTTTAGTAGACTCTTTTTTTCTTCACTATTTAAATGGTTTGTTCGTATTAATTTTGTGATATCGTTTAAGGGAAAACTGGTTTGACTTCTGTCTTCATAATTGATGTCGAAGTGATTTAGTTCGGCATAATCAGAAGCAGAAAATGTTGCTACTTTTAAGGGTTGTTCTAAAAAGAGATTTTGGTCATAGTTGGATTGATTGACAACTTCTATAGAGCTGTACCAATCGTTTGACCGATAAAGACCTTCTGGGATATATAACTGTTGAGAAATTTCTGTTTCTTTAATATAAATATCGCCTTGTTGAATGTCTACAGGTAATTTGGCAATAAATTTGGAATTAGCAGGGACAACGTATTTTTGTGACATGAAATTTGGTTTATAGTTTAAAGCAATTTTAGAATTTTTAGTGATTAGTATTTTATTCGCAAGGTCAACCTTAGCTCCTAGGGTAGTGAGTGTATCTAGCCCTAATAATCCGTCAAAGTATCCATGGAACTTAAAGACAAGGAATCTGGTTTTACCTGGTTGATTAAACTCTATGAAATTTGGAATATGAGTTTCATTATCTAATGTATGTTGGTTTAATATTGTCTTTATGATAGTTGGTTTAGTTTTCTTAAGGTCTTGAGATCTTACGACATCAGGGTTGATAAAAGATGATGATGCTCCTGTATCGATAAGGAACTTTAAGGGTCGTCCAAAAGGAGAAGATATATTTATGTATGGGAGAATGCATCCATGTTTATTGATGTCTATGTATCCGACAGGCTCATCGAGGCTAGTTCGGGAAAATTTGCGTCTTCAATTTCGTTGATCATTGGGGGAATACAATTTGGGGTTTCATACGAATAAGGATCCTCGTCGTTGTATTGATGATAATGGTCTAATTGTTGTTGATAGTGGTTGTTGGCTATAGTTTGTGAATTATTATTTTCAGTTTGGTTGGGACAATTAATTTCTGGATCATTTTCGTTTATGTTAAACAGTTCCTTGCTCACGAAATTGCTTGGCCGTGATTGATGGTAATTTGAAGGTTTTCTGTTATGAGTAGTGTATTTTGTTTGGGTCTTTAGGTGGGTATTTCCTGAACTTGTATCCATCGGCTCTGGTTTCGGAAAGTTTGGCTGTTCCTGTCTACTATATGCATGGGAATATTGTTGTTGTCTACCTGAGGGTTGGAATTGGTTTACCGGAAAGGGAATAAAGTTTGGATTATTTGATGGTTTTTGTTGGTAAAGATTTCGTTGTGTAAAATTAGGGTTTGATTGATACTGTGCGTTATAGTTTCTGGGAATGAAATGCGAATTTGATTGGTAATAATTTGAGTTAGACTTTCTAGGGGTAAAGTTTGAATTGAATTGATATTGTGGGTTGAATTTTCGTGGATTAAAATTTGAAACAACTGTGTGTTTTGGATTTCTTTTATTTATAGTTTCGTAATTATTCTTAACATAGAAAATATTTTGTTCTTTAATACAATATGAGAATGCTATAGCTAAGCTTGTAGGTCTCATTGCGCGTATCATTGAACCTAATGGCTCTCGTAATCCTGAGAGGAATGTATTCAGACACATTTCGGAATATAATTCTCTCTTGGCTTTTACGACATTTTCATCAAGCTCATGGATTTGTACATGATTATTCATACTAGCTAAAGTTTCCACTATTTCACTGTAATAATTTTCTACCGGTTTATTATTTTGTTTAAGATTGTGGAGATCCCTAATTAGAGATGTCTCGTTTCTTTTATCAGAATAATGTAATATTAGGTTTTCTTTAATTTTTTTCCAGTCCAATGCAGTTCCATACATATTGAGAACTTCATTGGCAAGACCTTCAATTTTATTTCTGATTGCTCGAAGCAGGAGTTGTCCATAAGGAGTTCCATTAGTTACAGAAATAAGGCTAAGAATTTCATCGACATTTCCAAGAAAGTCGTGAAGCAGTCTAGGATTTCCATTAAACCGTGGTAAATCCTTTATTGCGTCAGGGACTCTCAAGGAGTTGGCAATGTCTGTAGTTGTAATAACTACTTGTTCGGTTCTATTTTCATCGTTATTCATTGTAGTATTAGATTCACTTAGATTATAATTAACAAGATTTTTATCCGTTTTTTTATATTTAGCAAAGAATTCCGATATACTTGAAGAGAGGTTTGATAATCGCGTATTACTTTTAGTTTGGTTTAAAATATTATTAGAAACTCTTTCACTTTCACAATTATTAATATCACTATCGGAAGTAGCCAAAACGCGAAGTGGTAAATTACGAGTATATGGTTCCGGTCTCGGAGACTTATTATTAGGTTTTAAAAAAGGCATATAGTTGAAAAAAAATATAGGAATGAAGGATTTATATTCAATAGAATGACTTACATGTACCCAATTACTAGCAGGATATTTAACATCTTAATTTTGAATTGGTTGGTCCTTTCCTGTGCTGTGTTGACTCCTGTATCGATGTACCTTCGGGTAAGCTTCACACGGATAATGGTTGATCCTTTTTTGATAGGCACTAAAGGGCTGAGACCCAGCGGTTTTATATGTTCGAAAATCGTCAATATTCCTTTGACGATAAGCACAAAACTTTTTACGATATTCCATCGCGTTAACTTTTGTAAAAAAAAATTTCGAACAAGGACTAAACCGAATGCCTATCCTACCGACTGCGCCAACTAGGATACCGGAGGACGATTCCAATAAAAAACTAGAGTATAAAAATATAAAAACAATTATAAATTTAAATTATTAAACTTGTTTATTTGCTTCTCCAAAATCGACTGATACATATTTATACTCTAGATGAAATCATATAGAGTATTATAAGTTTAATCCAGCCCAAAAGTTTGTAACGCATAGAACCGAGCCTCGGAAGAAAAAAAGTTGTATATTATTTTTTGTTTATTTTGTGGCCAAAAACCTCAAATCCGCCTGACGTCCGTCCGTCCGTCCGTCCGTCCGTCCGTCCGTCCGTCCGTCCGTCCGTCCGTCCGTCCGTCTGTCCGTGAACACGATAACTCAAGAACGCCTTCACCTAGGATCTTGAAATTTTGAATCTGGACGTTTGGTTGAATTTGTAAGGCTAAGTTCGTTAACGGGCAAAATCGTCCTACTCCTTCGGGTAGTTGCCATACAAAATGTCCTTAAAACACGTGTTCAAGAATATTGGTCGATAACTTTAGAAGGGTTTAAGCTACGTCTTTGAAATTTTGTATGTATTATATTTCCAATAGTTGGAGCTAAATATATGATTATGAAGAAAATCCTGTTAGTCCTTCGTGTAGCTGCCATACAAATATCCTGTCAAAATGTATTCACTTAATTTACAAAACTCAGAATAACTCAAGTAATCTTTTAGCTACGAATTCGGAATTTTGTACAAGTTAGTTTTGAGTGAAAAGGAAGTCGGAGCTTACTAATCAGCGAAATCCTTTTACTCCTTCTGGTAGCTGCCATATAAAATGTCCTTAAAACATGTGTTCAAGAATATTGGTCGATACCTTTAGAAGGGTTTAAGCTACGACCTTGAAATTTTGTATGTGTTATTTTTCCAATAGTTGGAGCTAAATATATAATTATGAAGGAAATCCTGTTAGTCCTTCGTGTAGCTGCCATACAAATATCCTGTCAAAATGTATTCACTTAATTTACGAAGCTCACAATAACTCAAGTAATCTTTTCAGTATGAATTCGGAATTTTGTACAAGTTAGTTTTGAGCGAAAAGGAAGTTCGAGTTTACTAATCAGTGAAATCCTTTTACTCCTTCTGGTAGCTGCCATACAAAATATTCTTAAAACACGTGTTCAACAATATTTTCCGATAACTTTTGAACGCTTCAAGCTACGAATTTGAAATTTTGCACACATGAATTTTTGAATAATTCCAAGGAAAAGGACAAATATGTAAGAAATCGAATGAGTCCTTCCTGCACCTCCCATGTGAAAGTCCTTTAAAAGGGACATTTTTTTTCGATGACTTACCCAGTTCAAGGTATGAAATTAAACACTGAATATTGTCTTTTAGTTTTGAGTAGCAATCTAATGGGAGTCCTTAATAAAGGACATACAACATGCACACACGTAATTCTACTTTATCCCCAACTACAATATAAATCGGAGTTCAGTATTCATCTAGAGTATTATACGATTGGCTTGCAGCCGATCGTGACTGCAGTATGTTTTTATACTCTAGATGAAATATAAGTTTAATCCAGCCCAACAAGTTTGTAACGCATAGAACCGAGCCTCAGACGAAAAAAAGTTATATATTATTCTGTGTTTAGTTGTGGCCAAAAACTCCAAATCCGTTTGCTGTCCGTCCGTCCGTCCGTCTATCCGTCCGTCCGTCCGTCCGTCCGTTTGCACGATAACTCAAGAACGCGTTGGCCTAGGAAGTTGAAATTTGGTCACCACCTGTAAAATGGAAAAAGTAAGGCTAAGTTCGTTAATGGGCGATATCCTTCCACTCCTTCAGGTACCTCCCATACAAGAGTCCTTAAAACACGTATTCACAATTATTGCTCGAATGCTTCAAGTTATGAGCTTGAAATTTTGAATACTTGAAGTTTGCCATATTTGAAACGAGAGTTCCGAATATGATGCAAATCGAAAGAGTCCTTCGTGTAGCAGTCTACAAAAGTCCTTCAAAAATGTATACAAGTTACAGAATCCACTATAACTCTAGTACAAGTTAAAGCAGGGATTCAAAATTTTACAGGAACTAGTTTTATATCAAAAGCAAGACCGAGTTCATTAATTAGCGCAATCCATCAACTCCTTCGGGTAGCTGTCATACAAAAGTTCTTAAAGCACGTGTTCACCAATATTGAACGAGAACTTTAGAACGCTTTAAGTTACGACTTTGAAATTTTGTATACGTTGATTTTATAATAGTCGCAGCTGAAGGTATTAATATGAAAAATATCCCGTAAGTACTTCATGTAGTTGCCATACAAAAATTCTGTAAAAATGTACCAACTTAATTTATGGAACTCACTATAACTCAAGAAATCGTTTACCCATCCATCGAGTAGCCACTATACGTACTATAGTTTCTACCTGTAAATAAAAGGTCATGCAATAATTGTATGTGCACTCCTTATTCTTTTGATATATTTCCAACTAAAATATAAATCGGAGTTCAGTATTTCATCTAGAGTATCATACGATTGGCTTGCAGCCGATCGTGACTGCGTTATGTTTATTACTTGAAAACAAGAAAGCTATTGCATTGAATTTTATGCTTAGGTAGCGTCTACAATATTTATAATAGCTACCTAAGCTTTTTAGAAAAATTGTAATATGAGGATAATGAATTTACTGAATTAAATGTGGGAACGAATAAAGTGCAATCTAAACGAAAGCGTGTGAATGTGAATTAGCTGACTTGGGTGTACGTGGAAGATATTACATAGCTCACGCGACATGTTACGACACAGCCGGTGGAATCCCCTTGCTGTGACGTCACAATACCGAAGTTCAGGCATAGAGTAAGTACTAATAGAGAGACAACTCTCTAACATTGTCTGATCCGTTACTTGTGGGCAATGAAAGCGACTTTAGGGGAAGTGTAAGGAGGTTACTGTTTTCGTACTTGAAAGCTTTCTTCAATGCGAACGATTCCCCTACCCTGATATTTTAAATTTTCGTTTAGCGACTACTAGACCTCAAAATTTCCCGCCATGCGTGTTCGAATGCGAGTATCTCACAAGCCTTTTGATCTATTGAATTGAAATTTTTTAAGTGGGTAGACAGGGTAGAGTGGTGACTTTTTGGAGACTGCGGATAAGATGGAGGAAAGGGGAGGGGGCATGAGCAACCACTTACAAAAGAAAGTTGAAACTTGGAACTTATGTAGATTTTTGACTGTGGAGCCATTTGAAAAAAAATATATAAAAAAATTGTTCAGGTCCGAAAGGTAGGTATATAACGCAAATCATGGAGCCACAGATAAAAAAAGGTAATTATTATTTTTCGTTCAGCTATGACCAAAAACTCCAAAAACGCTTGTCCATTCGTTTGTTGGCAGGATAGCTCAGGAGCAGATGAAGGTCACATTTTTTCATGATCAAATACGTTTTGTAAGACTAAGTTCGTTAAGGGGCGATATTATTTCACTCCTTCCAGTACCTCTTATACCAAAGTCCTTAAAACACGTATTAACGATTCTTCCAGTTAGGAGCTTAACATTATGCACACATTAATGTTTAAATATTTGCACTTAAAAAACAGAATATCAGGCAAATCGAACGAAAAATTACTGTTACAGAATTCGCTAACAGGATACAGGAAGTCAAAATTATGAAGTAAATTCAGACTTGTTTTTTTTAAAGAATATTTAAATAGGACGAATGTTAATGACGACCAAACAAAATACGTAGGTGTATAGGTACTAATGGCGAATGCCTTATTAAATGAATGTATGAATTTATAATAATTAAAGGTTAGTGAAGAGCAAAAATAATGAGATATCGATACATATATATTATATTTGTTTGTACTGTTATAATATCTAACATAATACAATAATAAAAAATCTGCTAACAGTCTGGGCGCAACTTTATTATTTTTTGGGTAGAAGTCCGAAACGTGTTTAATGATGAGATGCGGTGTAGGTCACTATGCGACAGATAATCTAAAAAATAACGTTCCAAATAGCCTCCTGTTTAATCTTTAGGTTATCAGTCGCATAGTGATCTGCAGCGCATTACTCTAGCTCTGTACATCAATAAAATTTTGAACTTTTTTTCTGCTTTAATTACTCCTGTAGTACTTCTACATATACATACTAAGTTTCAACTTTCTAGCATACGTTGTTTCTGAGATATGAAAAACCACCCCCACCCCCGTACCTTGCTACCCCTATCAAAAATTTGCGGTTTTCCCCCTCTCACCGTCACCCCCACAAACATTTTTTTCCTGCTAGAAGTCTACTGGACCCAACTCCTGTAAAACTTCTAAGATCATATCTTGTACGGTTTTTGAGATATAAAAATTAAATTTTTTGAAAAATGGTTATCCCCCCACTTTCGTACTTCACCTCCCCTCTCAAAATTTTTACATTCAGTAGACTGCACTTATGATCTTATATACAGAAACCAAATTTTATATTCCTGGTATAATTGGTTCAGAAGATATTGTAATCTAAAGTTTTTCACCCCCACCCCTACACTCCACTTTCCCTCTTAGCCCTTGTCTACTCTCATATCCCTTAAGATAATTACAAGGTTTCACACTTCTGAGATCAACGGTTGAGTAGATATGGATTTTAGAATGCTTCAATATCTGCTTCCGAACGTATCGGACACTTTGTTTTTCCCCCCACTCCCACAGCCCTCAACCATTTTTTTGCAAATAGGTCCACGATCATAGTACTACATAAGATCCAAATTTCAGTCTCCTACCATAAGCAGTTCCTGACATCTAGAAACCAACATTTTTCTTCTAAAACGCGCTCCCCTCCTCCCCCTTACACCACAACGTAGGGGTTCACCCAATCTACCCACCATAAAAATTTCAATTTAATATCTCAACAGACGGACATTTTTTTTGCCTTTTTGGGGTCTACTAGTCCTAAAACGTGTAAAACGTGAGAATACAAAATTTCAGGATAGCAAATTTTTTTGAAATTTCAGGTCGATCACAATACTTTATTATTAAAAAATAATAAAGTAAAATGAACTAATATAGGTAGTTGGATACATTGGTGAAAATACATGTAATTTTAAAAGATCAAGTTCACAAAAATCGAAAAAAACTTGTTGTTTTTTATACCTCGTTTTAATACTCATATGCATAAAAAAATAAAATTTCTGTTTGCATGTACGAGCATGGTTGAAATTTATGAATATTTGTAAAATATTGAATGGGGTTTAAATCTTATTCGTGTTCACACCGGATACTATCACACTATTCAGTCCATGAAATAAACTCGCAGGAATTGGACCAGATTTAAATAAGAACCGATATAAATATTTCTTATTATATCTGGTGAGAGAACTTATTAATCTTATATGTATTTTCGTAAGTACGTAACGTGAAATATGCCATATGAACATTACTAACGCACAAAAACCGCGGATACAACAATATATATAGAAATAAAAAACAATTACAAAATGACATAAAAGTCTAATAAACGGAAATCAGTAAACAATTACTCCAATTCTAATGAGATTACTGCACCACGTAATATCAACCATTTAAAAAAAAATCTGCCAATGGTCTGGGCGAAACTTTATTATATTCGGGTCAAAGTTCGGGAGTGGTCAAAGTCGGAGTAAATCGTCAGTTGTTCGAAATTTTGAGGTTTCTTGGAAAGTTAGTTTTGTTCTTAAAAAAAAATATTTAAAATATAGATTTTTGGCCGATTAAACATTGGAAACGCCCGTGTAGACTATTCGAATTTCGGTATATTATGTACACTAAAAGCCCATAGAAGTAAAAACGAATTTGCTGCCCTATCAGAATTAAGAGATATAACGAATTGTTAAAACGTATATAAAGCCATTAAGTCCACTTGGGGTTTGAATTTCGGAAAAGTTTTGAAACTTCATATCTCATGAGACACGAGGGATTTTGAAAAATTTGTGAAAACGTAAGCAAACCCTTCACACCCCCTTGGTTTTTGAAATTCAAAAAATCGTGAAATTGGTTTTTAGTTCATTACATCAAATGCCGTAATAACCAATTTTATATCTCATCAGAACTAAGGGATGGAAAAATTGCGAAAACATATACAAACCCTTTGGGGGTTGAATATCCAAAAATTGAGAAATGGGTTTGTAGGCGATTATATAAAATGTCTGTGGAAGTGAAAAGCGATCTAATATCTCATGAAAGCTAAGCAATATATACCCCTTTGCACCCCCTAGGATTGAATATCTAAAAATACGGAAATTTACTTTTTGGCGCTTATATAGGAAACCTTAGGAAGTAAGAATGAATTCGATATATTATCAGATATGCAACCTCCTTACACCCACTTGGGGGTTGAATATCCAAAAATCCTGAAAGGAGTTAATAGATAAATATGAAGACAACACGAGAAAGTAAAAACCAATTCAATTATATAAATAAATATCACTTCTAAAAGATATGACGGAATTCGTGAAAACTTGTTCAACCCTAGGGGCTGAAAAATGAAAAAATTTGAAAGTTTCAGGCGATTATTACGCAAGCCCATGAAAGTGGAAAGATATTCGATATCTGATCAGACCTGAGGGATATGGCAGAATTCGCGAAAAAATATACAACCCTCTTTCCATCCTCTTACGGGTCGAATTTCAAAAAATCCTGAAAACGCTTTCTAGGTATTTATATGAAGAAGTCGTACAATAAAAATGAATTCAATATTTTTAAAAACCTAATAAATATGACGAAAACCGTGATAATATATGCATTCCATTTTCACTGATCATTTTTTTCACCCGCTTCCGAACGCCAATAAATATTTGAATTTTTTTTATCTAAATTACTTTTCTAGTTGATTTACATATACATACCGAGTTCCAACTTTGTAGCATAAGCCGTTCTATAGATAGGAAAAACACCCCTACCCCGTACCATACTACCCCTATAAAAAATTATATTTTTCCAACATGCTACTAATATAGCTCTATCTAAATATCAAGTTTCAGCTTTATATCATTATAGGTTATCGAAATATAAAAATCGGAACCTTTTCCTTATCACCCTCAACACAAAAATTTTTTTTTCTGCTAGGGGTCTATTTTAAATAAATTAAATTTTTATACTCTAGATGAAATCATATAGAGTATTATAAGTTTAATCCAGCCAAAAAGTTTGTAACGCATAGAACCAAGCCTCGGACGAAAAAAAGTTGTAAATTATTTTTTGTTTATTTGTGGTCAAAAACCTCAAATCCGCTTGACGTCCGTCCGTCCGTCCGTCTTTCCGTGAACACGATAACTCAAGAACGCTTTCACCTAGGATCTTGACATTTTGAATCTGGATGTTTGGTTGAATTTGTAAGGCTAAGTTCGTTAACGGGCAAAATCGTCCTACTCCTTCGGGTAGGTGCCATACAAAATGTCCTTAAAACACGTGTTCAAGAATATTGTTCGATAACTTCAGAAGGGTTTAAGCTACGACATTGAAATTTTGTATGTGTTATTTTTTCAGTAGTTGGAGCTAAACATATGAATATGAAGAAAATCCTGTTAGTCCTTCGTGTAGCTCCCATACAAATATCTTGTCAAAATGTATTCACTTAATTTACGGAATTCACTATAACTCAAGTAATCTTTTAGCTACGAATTCGGAATTTTGTACAAATTAGTTTTGAGTGAAATGAAAGATTGGCTTTACTAGTCAGCGAAATCCTTTTACTCCTTCTGGTAGCTCCCATACAAAATGTCCTTAAAACACGTGCTTAAGAATATTGGCCGATAACTTCAGAAGGGTTTAAGCTACGTCTTTGAAATTTTGTATGTGTTATTTTTCCAATAGTTGGAGCTAAATGTATGAATATGAAGAAAATCGTATTAGTCCTTCGTGTAGCTGCCATACAAATATCCTGTCAAAATGTCTTCACTTAATTAACGGAACTTACTATAACTCAAGTAATCTTTTAGCTATGAATTGGAAATGTTGTACAAATTAGTTTTGAGTGAAAAGAAAGTTCGACTTTACTAGTCAGCGAAATCCTTTTACTCCTTCTGGTAGCTGCCATACAAAATGTCCTTAAAACACGTGCTCAACAATATTTTCCGATAACTTTTGAACGCTTCAGGTACGAATTTGAAATTTTGTACACGTTCATTTTTGAATGGTTCCAAGGAAAAGGATAAATATGAAAGAAATCGAGTGAGTCCTTCCTGCACCTCCCATGTGAAAGTCCTTCAAAAAGGACATTTTTTTTCGATGACTTACCCAGTTCAAGATATGAAATTAAACACTGAATATTGTCTTTTAGTTTTGAGTAGCAATCTAATGGCAGTCCTTCATAAAGGACATACAATATTCACACACGTAATTCTACTTTATCCCAAACTACAATATAAATTGGAGTTCAGTATTCATCTAGAGTATTATACGATTGGCTTGCAGCCGATCGTGACTGCAGTATGTTTTTTTTAAAAAATCGATCACAATACTGTATTATTAGAAAATAATAAAGTTAAATTAACTTCAATGTTTCTTACCTTCTTTTTATACTCTAGATGAAATCATATAGAGTATTATAAGTTTAATCCAGCCCAAAAGTTTGTAACGCATAGAACCAAGCCTCGGACGAAAAAAAGATATATATTATTTTTTGTTTATTTGTGGCCAAAAACCTCAAATCCGCCTGACGTCCGTCCGTCCGTCCGTCCGTCCGTCCGTCCGTCCGTCTGTCCGTTAGCACGGTAACTCAAGAACGCCTTCACCTAGGATCTTGAAATTTTGAATTTAGATGTTTGGTTGAATTTGTAAGGCTAAGTTCGTTAACGGGCAAAATCGTCGTACTCCTTCGGGTAGCTGCCATACAAAATGTCCTTAAACCACGTGTTCAAGAATATTGGTCGATAACTTCAGGAGGGTTCAAGCTACGACTTTGAAATTTTGTATGTGTTATTTTCCCAATAGTTGGAGTGAAATGTCTGATTATGAAGAAAATCCTGTAAGTCCTTCGTGTAGCTGCCATACAAATATCCTGTCAAAATGTATTTACTTAATTTACGTAACTCACTATAACTCAAGTAATCTTTTAGGTACGAATTCGGGATTTTGTACAAATTAGTTTTCAGTAAAAAGAAAGTTTGGGTTACTAGTCAACGAAATCCTTTTACTCCTTCTGGTAGCTCCCATACAAAATGTCCTTAAAACACGTGTTCAAGAATATTGGTCGATAACTTCAGAAGGGTTTAAGCTACGTCTTTGAAATTTTGTATGTGTTATTTTTTCAATAGTTAGAGCTAAATGTATGGTTATGAAGAAAATCCTATTAGTCCTTCGTGTAGCTGCCATACAAATATCCTGTCAAAACGTCTTCACTTAATTTACAGAACTTACTATAACTCAAGTAATCTTTTAGCTATGAATTGGAAATTTTGTACAAATCAGTTTTGAATAAAAACAAAGTTTGAGTAATCAGCGAAATCCGTTTACTCCTTCTGGTAGCTGCCATACAAAATGTCCTTAAGACACGTGTTCAAGAATATTGGCCGATAACTTCAGAAGGGTTTAAGCTACGTCTTTGAAATTTTGTATGTGTTATTTTTTCAATAGTTAGAGCTAAATGTATGGTTATGAAGAAAATCCTATTAGTCCTTCGTGTAGCTGCCATACAAATATCCTGTCAAAACGTCTTCACTTAATTTACGGAACTTACTATAACTCAAGTAATCTTTTAGCTATGAATTGGAAATTTTGTTCAAATTAGTTTTGAGTAAAAACGAAGTTCAGGCTTACTAATCAGCGAAATCCTTTTACTACTTCTGGTAACCATGTAAAATGTCCTTAAGACACGTGTTCAAGAATATTTTTCGATAACTTTTGAGCTCTTCAAGCTACGAATTTGAAATTTTGTGCATGTTCATTTTTAAATGGTTCCAAGAAAAAGGATAAATATACAAGAAATCGAGTGAGTCCTTCCTGCACCTCCCATGTGAAAGTCCTTCAAAAAGGAAATTTTTTCCGATGACTTACCCAGTTCAAGATATGAAATTAAACACTGAATATTGTCTTTTAGGTTTGAGTAGCAATCTAATGGCAGTCCTTAATAAAGGACATACAACATGCACACACGTAATTCCACTTTATCCCCAACTACAATATAAATCGGAGTTCAGTATTCATCTAGAGTATTATACGATTGGCTTGCAGCCGATCGTGACTGCAGTATGTTTATCCTATAAAATAAAATTTCACCAGAATAAAACTGAAACAACGATGAATGAACTTAACATCATTTAAAATTGTTCCCCTTTTCGGCTAAACTCAAGCTTTTTGAACTAGTGGTTAGTGAAGCTTTTTGTTATGGAAGAGCTTTTAAGGCTAGAAATTTCAAATCGAATGTATGAAAAACAAATCAGAAGAGAACGGCTATGGGTTTGTTTCTCTATTAGATCTTTCTCTATGCTCCAACTCAAACACTACATTGTTTTATACTCATGTCAAAAGGGTTCGTGAAAATTAAAAAGTTTTCTCTATCTTCCCTAGAAGTAGAACAAATTTCGTATGCAAAAATAAAACATACTGCAGTCACGATCGGCTGCAAGCCAATCGTATAATACTCTAGATGAATACTGAACTCCGATTTATATTGTAGTTGGGGATAAAGTAGAATTACGTGTGTGCATGTTGTATGTCCTTTATTAAGGACTGCCATTAGATTGCTACTCAAAACTAAATGACAATATTCAGTGTTTAGTTTCATATCTTGAACTGGGTAAGTCATCGAAAAAAATGTCCTTTTTGAAGGACTTTCACATGGGAGGTGAAGGAAGGACTCACTTGATTTCTTACATATTTATCCTTTTTCTTGAAACCATTTTAAAATGAACTTGTACAAAATTTGAAATTCGTAGCTTGAAGCGTTCAAAAGTTATCGAAAAATATTGTTGAACACGTGTCTTAAGGACATTTTGTATGGCACCTACCAGAAGGAGTAAAGGGATTTCGCTGATTAGTAAACTCGAACTTTGTTTTAACTCAAAACTAATTTGTACAAAATTTCCAATTTATAGCTAAAAGATTACTTGAGTTATAGTAAGTTCCGTAAATTAAAAGAAGACGTTTTGAAAGGATATTTGTATGGCAGCTACACGAAGGACTTATAGGATTTTCTTCATAATCATACATTTAGCTTCAACTATTGGAAAAATACTACGTACAAAATGTCAAAGACGTAGCTTAAACCCTTCTGAAGTTATCGGCCAATATTCTTAAACATGTGTTTTAAGGACATTTTGTATGGCAGCTACCAGAAGGAGTAAACGGATTTCGCTGCCAAGTAAACTTAAGCTTTGTTTTAACTCAAAACTAATTTGTAAAAAATTCCGAATTCGTAGCTAAAAGATTACTTGAGTTATAGTGAGTTTCGTAAATTAAGTGAATACATTTTGACAGGATAATTGTATGGCAGCTACACGAAGGACTATCAGGATTTTCTTCATAATCATATATTTAGCTTCAACTATTGGAAAAATAAGACATACAAAATTTCAAAGTCGTAGCTTAAACCCTTCTGAAGTTATCGACCAATATTCTTGAACACGTGTTTTAAGGACATTTTGTATGGCAGCTACCAGAACGAGAAAAAGGATTTCGCTGATTAGTAAACTCGAACTTCCTTTTCACTCAAAACTAACTTGTACAAAATTCCGAATTCGTAGCTAAAAGATTACTTGAGTTATAGTGAGTTTCGTAAATTAAGTGAATACATTTTGACAGGATATTTGTATGGCAGCTACACGAAGGACTAACAGGATTTTCTTCATAATCATGGATTTAGTTTGAACTATTGGAAAAATAACACAAACAAAATTTCAATGTCGTAGCTTAAACCCTTCTGAAGTTATCGACCAATATACTTGAACACGTGTTTTAAGGAAATTTTGTATGGCAGCCACCCGAAGGAGTAGGACGATTTTGCCCGTTAACAAACTTAGCCTTACAAATTCAACCAAACATCCAGATTCAAAATTTCATGATCCTGGGTGAAGGCGTTCTTGAGTTATCGTGTTCACGGACAGACGGACGGACGGACGGACGGACGGACGGACGGACGTCAAGCGGATTTGGGGTTTTTGGCCACAAATAAACAAAAAATAATATATAACTTTTTTTGTCCGAGGCTTGGTTCTATGCGTTACAAACTTTTGGGCTGGATTAAACTTATAATACTCTATATGATTTCATCTAGAGTATAAAAACCTGTGTCATGTTATTTCAAAGAGGTTTTAAGTTTTTAATTAAAATTGAGTTTTAAAATAATTGTGCTATGTTCATTGTCCACAATATGCTTGTATAATACATATATTTTATTGCATCTATCATTGATTTTTTTAATTTTTAGTAGTTCAAATATTATTGCTCAGTATAAAATCAATTTAAATTTCGTTACTATTATCTGATATGAAATGCCTTAATATTTTATTCCGTTGAAATTTCCATTTTTTTGAACCAATTTTTTTTTATAATGTGTTACAAAACACTTATGTTTTTAACCAATTAGTAGCTTAATTAAATTATTAGGGAACTAAACTAGCTTCAATTTATGATTTTAAGTGCTGCCCATATATCTGGCATCACAAAATGCAATCTTCGTTACATACGAGTAAGTTATTAAAATAATTGCAATTTGTCTATAAAATAATTGAGAACCACTGATCTTCTTCGATTTTTTTGACCCCGATCCCATTTACATCCCAAATTGATTTGTTAGGATGGGTAAAGGTTGACTGTTTGAGCCCCCACCTGAAAATAAAAAAAAATATTTTTCATTAAATGTGGCGATATTTTGAAACATATTGCGCTATGTTTCACTTGTGGCTTGTCCTGAAATAATAAGTTATAGCCATTTGAAATTCTGATATTTACTTACCTTTTGTCCTACAAATTTACTTCACTATGACATTTCCGTAGCACCAGTATCGCCATATTCAAACTTTTGTGGAATTTGTTCGACATCAGAATTGCAACATGGCGCGAAAAGTTTGAAAAAATTTAAAAAAATTATTGTTATTGGGTGATTAGAACTCCCTTTTCGCGTCCATGTTTGGCTGACGCGCACTTCGCTCCAACTACTTTTTGCGCCGCCCTGCGTGGCTAAAGGGATTAAAAGTTTTTTTTTTCAGGTGGGGGCTCAAAGGGTCAACCATTTCCAAGGACAAAATCGTTATCTTTGAAAATATAATTTTTAGTCGTTTTTTTTTATATTGAGAAAACCTTCTCCTTTAAGGGCTCACATACCCCTGCACGCGCTGAAAACCGAGTAAATTTGAAAAATTATTATAAAGGTTATATGGTAAAAAAAAAATTTAATTGTTGAGTTCACATGTCTTATTAACTATTCAACTATAAAATAAAAAATTTTGTTTTTAATATTAACAGTGTTTTTACGGGTATAAATGGACTACTTATGAAAACCATGGCGCCTCCTGGTCGGCATTATAACTTCACCAAAAATAATTCAATTTGCAAAAATAAAAAAGAATCTTGTAAAATAATGTAGTAGTAAAAAAAAAAAAATTTTTTTTGAAAATTTCAGGGGTATATGAGCCCTTAAAATGAATCCTATTTTATTATTATAGTATAAAAGTTACCAGAGATATGAAATTTCAAAGAAATTATTAACATACTGTTGCGAGCTAGGGGTTCGCTGGTATTTCAAGTAAAACACAATTCGTTTGAAATCAAATAATAGTTAATTTATTATTTCTCACTTTAATTCTATTCACAAAATTATTCGCACTGTATGGCAATACCGCCTGCTTTTATATATCGCTTGACTTGATCACACGCTATCGATCGCTTTCCACTAATACGGTCGCCTACTAGTAAACTGTCACAGTCCACGTAATAAAAATTACTATGTCACTCGCTGAAAGCTTCACCTGCTCTTATACTACTTAACTGTAGTCGAGACTGTTCTTGAATCTTTATTCGGTGGTGTGTGTGGAGTTTTCTCGAAAGCTTCAGAGCTTTCGAATTTGATCGTCTACGCTGTTCTGGCACATACGAGAACATTTGATTAGAAGGTGTTCCCCTTCGAATTTGTTCCGCCCTTATATACTCAACTAGACTTTTGATTGGGTTACTGTGCTGCTAGGTATTCGGTTGTTGCTGTTTCTATTATGCGAAACCGATCGAGTTGCGCGGCTGCCAGGTTGACATGTAACAATACTATACCTAACAAAAAAAAAGATAAAAACAAAATATGGAAATCATATTTTTTATACTCTAGATGAAATCATATAGAGTATTATAAGTTTAATCCTGCCCAAAAGTTTGTAACGCATAGAACTAAGCCTCGGACGAAAAAAAGTTATACATTATTTTTTGTTTATTTGTGCCCAAAACCTCAAATCCGCTTGACGTCCGTCCGTCCGTCCGTTATCACGATAACTCAAGAACGCCTTCACCTAGGATCTTGAAATTTTGAATCTGGATGTTTGGTTAAATTTGTAAGGCTAAGTTTGTTAACGGGCAAAATCGTCCTACTCCTTCGGGTAGCTGCCATACAAAATGTCCTTAAAACACGTGTTGAAAAATATTAGCCGGTAACTTCGGAAGGATTTAAGCTACAACTTTGAAAATTTGTATGTGTTACTTTTTCAATAGTTGGAGCTAAATGTAGAATTATGAAAGAAATCCTGTTAGTCCTTCGTGTAGCTGCCATACAAATATCCTGTTAAAATGCATTCACTTAATTTACGAAACTCACTATAACTCAAGTAATCTTTTAGCTATGAATTGGAAATTTTGGACAAATTAGTTTTGAGTAAAAATAAAGTTTGGGTTTACTAATCAGCGAAATCCTTTTACTCCTTCTGGCAGCTGCCATACAAAATATCCTTAAAAGAAGTGTTTAAGAATATTGGCCGATAACTTCAGAAGAGTTTAAGCTACGTCTTTGAAATTATGTATGTGTTATTTTTCTAATGATTGGAGCTAAATGTATGATTATGAAGGAAATCGTATTACTCCTTCGTGTAGCTGCCATACAAATATCCTGTCAAAACGTCTTCACTTAATTTACGGAACTTACTATAACTCAATTAATCTTTAAGCTATGAATTGGAAATTTTGTACAAATTAGTTTTGAGTAAAACCGAAGTTCGAGTTTACTAATCAGCGAAATTCTTTTACTCCTTATGGTGCTGCCATACAAAATGTCCTTAAGACACGTGTTTAACAATATTTGTCGATAACTTTTGAACGCTTCAAGCTACGAATTTGAAATTTTGTACACGTTCATTTTTGAATGGTTCCAGGAAAAGGGATAAATATGTAAGAAATCTTCCTTCAAAAAGGACATTTTTTTTCGATGACTTACCCAGTTCAAGACATGAAATTAAACACTGAATATTGTCTTTTAGTTTTGAGCATCAATCTAATGGGAGTCCTTAATAAAGGACATACAACATGTACACACGTAATTCTACTTTATCCCCAACTACAATACAAATCGGAGTTCAGTATTCATCTAGAGTATTATACGATTGGCTTGCAGCCGATCGTGACTGCAGTATGTTTTTTCAATAATTCTTCAAGTACAAACATTTTCAAAAGAAGCGGAGAAGTTAAGATAACCAATTTTTGGCGATTCTTGATGGAATGACCCTATAGTGATAATTCGTTATAATTCCGTTAAATCAGAAGAAATTTTAAGACCTATTACATATTCATAGCTTCTCTGTATGCCTAGATTTACAAATATGGGTGTACAGGGGGTGGGTTTTGGATGGGCGGGTAGAGGCGAAAATTCGGGTGCATCGGGAATCGTGAGCCGTTAAATCAGGAGAAATTTTAAGATCTATTACAGACTCGTAGGTTCTCTGTATGCCTAGATTCATAAATATAGGTATGCAGCGGATGGTTTTTGACTGAGGGGGTGGAGCGGTAAAATCAGGGGCTGTAAGAATAACTAAGCATTTATTTATTATTAATTTGGAAACGAATTCCAAAATTGTTGCTAATTCTATTCGCCGAGATATACGAACATACTTATTCGGGGGTTAATTTTTTATTCACAGGGGTGCATATTTCATTTGAATGATATGTTTCCTTAGCACTCAAAGTCGGGGACTCGTTTTCCACACTTTTTTTAAGCTCTATAAAACCGTCACGCACACTCTCCATTGTTTTACCTTTTCGACGCACAAGATCAACGGGAAATGAAACAGAAACCCTAATTTTTAATACATTTGTAATTTTTTCTAATATTACAGGAATGCAATCCGCTTAGAAGCTTAAACACGCAAAATACACGTAATACATTTAGGGCCGTATTATTCACTTCGGGTTATTTGTAACCTCTGGTTAATTCCAGTTTCCCCAGAGATTTGGTATTATTCACCTCCGGTTATCGCTTGTAACCGGTGATTCGCTGGTTTTGAAATGACTTGATTATTTAACCGGTGGAAAAGTTCCGGTTTACTACGATACCCAGGGATTTAACCGGCGATTTGACAAATTTTGTATTATTCACGATTGAAGTCAAGGCAAGAGCTCATTTGTGGGATTATTGGAGTGATTCTGACGAAGAAGATGACTCGAGCGTCGCCAATACAAAATGTCACAACGAATTGACATCGACGTATGCGACGAGAAAGACTGTTTCTGCCGATTCCGAATTGCAAAGCCAAATGAATTTTTTGCATTTCATCGTTCTCCATTTTCAGCTAGGGGTGTATTAGGTCTCGTATGAATTCTTAGATTCTATCTTACACAGGTTCTGAGATATGATGTGATTTTTTATAAAAATTCTTATACATTCGATGTTCCACCACCTCCCAGAAAAAATTATATTCAGCGATCTCCTCCATCCATCCTTAAACATAACCTAAATTTCATTTTTTCTGGTGTAATTGGTTCGTGAGACATCTCTAAATAAACTTTTCACCACCCACCCACGCCACTGAAGTACCAAGTCTACAAGCAACCACTAAGTTTCAACTTTGTGACTTAAACCGCTTAGGAGATATGGATTTTAGAATGTTTCGATCTTATCTTTCGAGCGTTTCGGCCGCTTCCTTTTTTCCTGAACTCCCAAACCCCTTCACTCATATAAACAAATTTATTCCAAATGGGTACAATATCATAGATCTATGTAAGTTCCAAATTTCTGAAATTCTTGAAATATGAATACCAAAATTTTTCGTCTAAAACGCCTCAAACTTCTTCCCTTCACACTCCCACCCATCAGAAAGTCATCACTTGAAGGGGTCCGCTCAATCTACTCAACAATAAATTTGTTATTCAATAGGGACATAACAATTCTTTGTATAAATTAAACACAGAAAAAAAGTTTTGAGTATTTTCAAACGTTGCTCATTCATAAACTTCACCATGATAAAAATACAAACGTTGACTGACGTTTTGACATTGACAGACCAGCAAAAATGTTTAAGGGTGCGTTTGTATTAAAATACAAAATTGTTATGTATCATTGATTGGCCCTTTAGTATGGCAGTACAAAAGATCCACCTGGATCTTTTGAACCGGCTCAAAGAGCCGGATCTTTGAAAAGAGCGAGATCCGGTGAGCCGGTTTATTGAAAAGATCCGAATTTCCCATCTCTTCAAAATTTCATTGGCCGCGGATAATTAGTTATGATAAATAATTTTTTTTTCACATGAATAAAATTTTCTGAAAACTGATATTTAATTGTGTGTATAAATACTAATATTGTCTTTAGTATCCAATACGTTAGAATGCACTAAATTAATATTGGTGTGGAACGTCCACCTTTAAACAAAACACATCATATCTTGTGATGATGACACTGAATGCAATTTTTCCATGACTGTGATATGATTAGCTTCTTTTTCTATTAGTTTAATTGATAACTGGTTACAGCTAACATTGGTTGAAAATTTATAACCCATACGAATACTTTAATAAAAAGGGCATTATATCGTATCAGTTAATGAGAAATCGTAGTCAAGTGGGGTTTGGTTGTATAAAATCATAAAATTATCTATTTTAATTCGATAAAAAACTTTAAAAGGAAGTAGATAAAGGTCCTCTTAATAGCGTTATTATGTCATTTGGCTTTCTTGCAGGTGTCTGTCTTACAAGTTTTATGTGTGCAATAAATCAGTGCATATGTAAACAAGCTAAGTAAACAACCTAAACAGTATAAATACAGTTGGTTTTATAACTCGTAGAATTGGTACTTCCTCAGTTTATGGAATAATACGTGTAAGTGATATCAAGTGATGTTTGTGTTCTAATTAAGCGATGTATCAAAATTGACTCTGAACTACAAATCTCGTTATCATTAAATTATTTTATTTTTTTTTCTTGATAACATTATACCATACTGAACTTGTCGACTAAATTATTTACATGCGTTTCAATAATTTTGTATTTCAATTCCAATTAATTTTCTAATTCTTATATCGTTTGTTCGATCGAAGGTAATTCAAGAAACAGATGTAATTTTGTTCGTATATGCTAAAACGTAGTGTAGTTTATGAACGTCTTAACACATTTAATGAAATAATTAATAAATGTTTCAATATATTATTATATATAAATTTATTTTCATACATAGTTTGTTTAGTATATTTCAAGTGCCGGTAAATGAGTTCAACTGAATATAAAAATTATCAAGAAGTTACTTCTTTTGATCACGAAGAAAAAGGAGGAAATATGGACCCGGTTAAGAAATTTCCACAATTTGTAGCAGGATTTTTAGGTAACTATATTACAATATTAAAGTTTTTTAAAAAATTAATTTTTAATTTAATACCTGTGGAAATATAATACATTTTTGTACTGAAAATATTGAAAATTAAATTTTGGTTGGAGTTATATAAATAGGCAGCTAAATGAGTTATAAAGAATATCGTTATTAACACGGTCGCGTTAAATGTTTAGTAGTAGCGCAGGTTACTACGCGGTTGAAAAACTTAGTATCTGCTAATAGTCTGAGCGAAACTTTATTATTATTCGAGTCAAAGTTGGGGAAGTGGTTAAAGGCGAGGTACGATATAATGCTTTGACTTCACTGCCATATCTAACACTTGAATGACGTAATTGGGTCACACTCCGTATTCGAAATGTAACATTGGTTCTCTCAAGCCAAGCAGGTTTTTTCAAAAGTTAATTTAGTCTAGAACAGCTCCTTGTAAGATTCAAATTTCAACATTCATCAGATAATCTTGTTAGAGAGATATATATATTTATTTCTTAAATTTAGATACAGTTCGATATTTCAGTTCATTTTTACTTTATTATTTTTTAATAATAAAGTATTGTGATCGACCACCAAAAAGGCAAAAAAAAATAAAAATTCCGTCTGTCCGCCGTACGCCGTACGCCGTCCGCCGTACGCTGTCCGCCATCCACCGTCCGCCTTACGACGTACGCAAAATCGTTTGAAGGCGCGTAACTCCCAAACCCGTTCAGGTATTAAGCTGAAATTTTTATGGTGGGTAGATTGGGTGAACCCCTACGACTGGTATATTTTCGAGTGGTGGGGGTACAAGGGGAGAGGAGAGGGGAGTGTTTTAGACGGAAAATTTTGGTTTCTAGATCTCAGGAACCACTTATGCTAGGAGGCTGAAACGTGGAACTTATGGACTTATGATAATGGACTCAAATGCAAAATATGGTCGATATTGGTTAAGGGGTGTGGAAGTGGGGGGGAAAACAATGAGTCCCAAACGCTTGAAAGACGGGATTGAAACATTCTGAAATCCATATCTCCTGAACGATTGATGTCAGAAGATTGAAACTTTGTGGTTGCCCTTAGGGATACTTCAAGATTAGAGAAGGGCTAACATTTTTAAGGGGGGTTGTGGGGTGTGGGGGTGGTGGGGTAAAAAACTTTCGATTACAATATCTTCCGAACCAATTATACCATGAAGATAAAATTTAGTTTCTGTATATGGGATCACAAGAGGAGTCTATTGAACGTAAACTTTTTGAGGGGGAGGTAGAGCACGGAAGTGGGGGGATAGCAATTTCTCAAAAAATGTCATTTTTATATCTCAGAAACCGTATCAGACATGATCTTGAAAATTTTACTGGAGTTGGAGGCAGTAGATCTCTAGTACAGAAAAAAATTTAAGGGTCCGGGTGTAGGGGGTGATGGTGAAAAGGGGTAGAAAGGAAAAAAATTCTGATTTTTATACTCTAGATGAAATCATATAGAGTATTATAAGTTTAATCCAGCCCAAAAGTTTGTAACGCATAGAACCAAGCCTCGGACGAAAAAAAGTTATACATTATTTTTTGTTTATTTGGGGCCAAAAACCTCAAATCCGCTTGACGTACGTCCGTCGGTCCGTCCGTGAACACGATAACTCAAGAACGCCTTCACCTAGGATCTTGAAATTTTGAATCTGGATGTTTCGTGTAGCTGCCATACAAATATCCTGTCAAAATGTATTCACTTAATTTACGAAACTCACTATAACTCAAGTAATCTTTTAGCTACGAATTCGAAATTTTGTAAAAATTAGTTTTGAGTAAAAACAAAGTTAAGGTTTACTAGTCAGCGAAATCCTCTTACTCCTTCTGGTAGCTGCCATACAAAATGTCCTTGAAGCACGTGTTCAACAATATTGGCCGATAACTTCAGAAGGGTTTAAGCTACGACTTTGAAATTTTGTATGTGTTATTTTTCTAATAGTTGGAGCTAAATGTATGATTATGAAGAAAATCCTGTTAGTCCTTCGTGTAGCTGCCATACAAATATCCTGTCAAAACGTCTTCACTTAATTTACGGAACTCACTATAACTCAAGTAATCTTTTAGCTACGAATTCAGAATTTTGTACAAATTAGTTTTGAGTGAAAACGAAGTTCGAGTTTACTAGTCAGCGAAATCCTTTTACTCCTTCTGGTACCTTCCATACAAAAAATCCTTAAGACACGTGTTCAACAATATTTTTCAATAACTTCTGAACGCTTCAAGCTACGAATTTGAAATTTTGTACACATTAATTTTTGAATGGTTCCAAGGAAAAGGACAAATATTTAAGAAATCGAGTGAGTCCTTCCTGCACCTCCCATGTGAAAGTCCTTCAAAAAGGACATTTTTTTTCGATGACTTACCCAGTTTAAGATATGAAATTAAACACTGAATATTGTCTTTTAGTTTTGAGCATCAATCTAATGGCAGTCCTTAATAAAGGACATACAACATGCACACATATAATTCTACTTTATCCCCAACTACAATATAAATCGGAGTTCAGTATTCATCTAGAGTATTATACGATTGGCTTGCAGCCGATCGTGACTGCAGTATGTTTATTTCTCGGAAACCGTAATGAATAGAAAGCTAAAAATTTACGATTATATACAGGGTGTAACTAGTACTGAGGTTCAAACGAAAATGGGAGATAGAGGAACTTGTCCTGAGTAGAAAATCGTTCTACACATACTCCCGTTTTTGCACCGTTAAGGAGATAGCGCGATTTTAAGGACGAAGGATTTTCATCGTACCTGTAATCACTGTTTTATCTCTAACTGTAACGTAATAATTCTGGGCTCGTTGGAAAGACACCAATTTTTCTTTCTAATTGCTATCAACTGTGTCAATCAGTGTTATGCTTTTTGAGAAAAATTCATTTAAATGACACAAAAATAATAAAAAATTAAAAAAAAATACAAATAAGTCCTGTTTTCTCCAAGAAGGACCTGATTAACCACCAAATTTTATTACATTTTCGGAAAGTCCATAAAATTTCACTATACGTTTGGTAACAGAATTTTTTCATAGGTTGAATTGTAAAGAAGCGGGGCCAGAAGTTATCAAGCACGTTCCCTTCAAGTAAATCTGGTTTGACACCCGTCATTCGCCGAAGGAGTATGATTAATAACAGTGAGGACGAAATAAAAGAGTTGAAGTATAGTTTATTACGTTTATTTATTTCAATGGGAGTTAAGTCGGGAGATCGTGGAGGCCATGCAATGGGACCGCCACGACCAATCCATCGATCCCGAAAATTCACGTCGAGCCACCGACGGACATTAGCACCATAATGCGCTGGCGCTTCATCGTGCTGGTACCAAAACCTGACCAGTACACGGAGTGGTATATCCTCTATGAGGTCTGGTAAAGTTTCCTCCAAAAATTCGGCATAATTGGTGGAATTGAGAATTGGGGGAAGAAATACCGGACCGATGAAAGTTCTGCCGATGATGCCAGCCCAAACATTCACACTGAAGCGATGTTGATGGGACGTATTTCGGCTGGTATGGGGATTTTCACGTGCCCACACATGCATATTGTGGAAATTTTGTATGCCATCGCGGGTGAATTGCGATTCGTCGGTCCAGAGAATTCTTCCAAAAAACGCTGGATGTTCGTCTGCTCGCAGTAATATGGTACGACAAAAGTCTCGCCGATGTTCACGATCACCGGGCAACAGTTGTTGCACTGGTGTATTGTGATAGGGATACAGTCCTTCTCCTTGCAGAATTCGGAACATTTGCATGTGGTTGATGCCTAATCGATGGCCGATGCGCCGGGTGCTTACCGTGGGGTCCCTAGCCGCGATGCGCAGTATGCGCTCCTCCGTGGCCACAGGTACCGAGTGTCCTGGATGTTGTGTCTCCCGCCACGGCTGCAGTGTACCTCGTTCACGAAGGTTCCGATGAATGCTGATGAACATCCGATAATGGGGGTACCGAGATCTGTCCGGATACCGTTCCCGGTAAACTCTTTCGGCTCGCCTAGCATTCCTGTCGCACAACCCATACACGAAGTGCATGTCTGCCATTTCTTCCGTTGTAAAAGACCTCCTATTGCTTGCCATGTTGCTCTTAATGATGTCTATGACATTCTGTTTGCTGCTGCTTCCTCCCGATGCTTTTATCGCAGAAAAATCTACGTAGGACGAAGTCATTCCTGTTCCTAAAGGGAGTAGGTAAACTCCACGCCCTACTTAAATGGATATTACTTAATTAACTTAAATGGATGTTAGTTAATTTACTTAAATGGACGCTATCTAATTAGTTGTCATATTTTCACTTACCTGTAACATAATTTCCACACATAAGAGCAATACGTTTGTTGTTAACATGGTTGCTCATTACTGCATCTGTTTTGCGGTAAATTCTATGTTTAGCAGTATTTCCAACATGTGCAGGGAACTCACTTGTTGTTGCAAATATGAAGAAATTCTGTTATCAAACATATAAGGAAATTTTATGGGCTTTCCGAAAATGTAATAAAATTTGGTGGTTAATCAGGTCCTTCTTGGAGAAAACAGGACTTTTTTGCATTTTTTTATTATTTTTTTATCATTTAAATGAATTTTTCTCAAAAAGTATAACACTGATTGATAGCAATTAGAAAGAAGAATTTGTGTCCTTTCCAACGAGCCCAGAATTATTACGTTACGCTAAGTACAGCAGAAGTTAGAGATCAAACAGTGATCACAGGTACGATGAAAATCCTTCGTCCTTAAAATCGCGCTATCTCCTTAACGGTGCAAAAACGGGAGTATGTGTAGAACGATTTTCTACTCAGGACAAGTTTCTCTATCTTCCATTTTCGTTTGAACCTCAGTACTAGTTACACCCTAGAGACATCCTAGAAAAATAAAATTTTTTTATAGGAGTAGCAAGGTACGGGGGTGATGGGTGGTTTTTTATATCTCAGAAACGGCTTATGCTAGAAAGTTGAAACTTGGTACGTATTTGTAGATGAGCTATTAGAGTAATGAAAGCAAAAAAAAAAGTTCAGATTTGTATTGGCGTTCAGAGGTTGAGTAAAAAAATATCTGTGAATCCACATTTTCACAAATTTGCTTAAAACTTTTAGACATGTCGAACTATCAAAAGCAATTTTACTTCTGCGGGCTATTTATATAAGCGAATAGTAATGATCTTCAAAATTTTTCGGTATTCAACCCCTAAGGGGGTGTAAAGTGGTTGTATACATATTCACATTCATAAGGTATATTGAGATTTGGAATTCACTTTTACTTCTATAAGCTTTAAACGTAGTCGGGGAAAAACCGATTTAAGTATTTTTCCCTATTAAACCCCCTGGCGGTATTATTCAAGATTTCACTGATTCCGAAAATCTCTTAGGTTTAATGTGATGGAATTCGCTTTTACTACTATAAATTATTCTATTGATAAAAAAATACGTAAGTAAATAAAAAAAATCTGCCAACAGTCTGGGCGCAACTTTATTATTTCTTGGGTATAAGTCCAAAACGTGTTTAATGATGAGATGCGGTGTAGGTTAGTATGTGATTGACAACCTAAGAAATAACCAGGAGGCTATTTGGAACGTTATTTTTTAGGTTGTCAGTCGCATAGTAACCTACACCGCATCTCATCATTAAACACGTTTCGGACTTCTACCCATAAAATAATAAAGTTGCGCCCAGACTGTTGGCAGATTTTTATTTAGAGTTTAGACGTAATGTCTTTACAACTTTGGTAATAGACAGTAAGCACTGAGCAGATAAAATTTTATGTACACTTTTAAGCATACATACAATACATTATTTCTAGGGAAAAGTTATTAAAAAACTAGATGAATACTGAACTGCGATTTATATTGTAGTTGGGGATAAAGTAGAATTACGTGTGTGCATGTTGTATGTCCTTTCTTAAGGACTGCCATTAGATTGCTACTCAAACCTAAAAGACAATATTCAGTGTTTAATTTCTTATCTTGAACTGGTTAAGTCATCGAAAAAAAATGTCCTTTTTGAAGGACTTTCACATGGGAGGTGCAGGAAGGACTCACTCCATTTCTTACATATTTATCCTTTTCCTTGGAACCATTTAAAAATGAACGTGTACAAAATTTTAAATCCGTAGCTTGAAGCGTTCAAAAGTTATCGAAAAATATTGTTGAACACGTGTCTTAAGGACATTTTGTATGGCAGCTACCAGAAGGAGTAAACGGATTTCGCTGATTAGTAAACTCGAACTTCGTTTTTACTCAAAACTAATTTGTACAAAATTTCCAATTCATAGCTAAAAGATTACTTGAGTTATAGTAAGTTCCGTAAGTTAAGTGAAGACGTTTTGACAGGATATTTGTATGGCAGCTACACGAAGGACTAATAGGACTTTCTTCGCAATCATACATTTAGCTCCAACTATTGGAAAAATTACACATACAAAATTTCAATGACGTAGCTTAAACCCTTCTGAAGTTATCGGCCAATATTCTTAAACACTTCTTTTAAGGACATTTTGTATGGCAGCTACTAGAAGGAGTAAAAGGATTTCGCTGATTAGTAAACCCGAACTTTGTGTTCACTCAAAACTAATTTTTAAAAAATTCCAAATTCGTAGCTAAAAGATTACTTGAGTTATAGTGAGTTTCGTAAATTAAGTGAATACATTTTGACAGGATATTTGTATGGCAGCTACACGAAAGACTAATAGGATTTTCTTCATAATCATTTATTTTGCTCCAACTATTGGAAAAATAACACATTCAAAATTTCAATGTCGTAGCTTAAACTCTTCTGAAGTTATCGACCAATATTCTTGAACACGTGTTTTAAGGACATTTTGTATGGCAGCTACCCGAAGGAGTAGGACGATTTTGCCCGTTAACAAACTTAGCCTTACAAATTCAACCAAACATCTAGATTCAAAATATCAAGATCCTAGGTGAAGGCGTTTTTGAGTTGTCGTGCTAACGGACAGACGGACGGACGGAAGGACGGACGGACGGACGTCAAGCGGATTTGAGGTTTTTGGCCACAAATAAACAAAAAATAATGTATACCTTTTTTTCGTCCATGTCTTGGTTCTATGCGTTACAAACTTTTGGGCTGGATTAAACTTATAATACTCTATATGATTTCATCTAGAGTATAAAAACCTCTATCAGATAATCTTTGTACAAAACATGAAATTAATGAAACTGCTCACATAAGCAAAACTATCGAAAATATATACATTTTTAGGACTATATATTTTATAAGAAGCTTGTCAAAACGTCTCAAGTTTCATCATATCTTCGTGAAAACGTACCAATTTGCTATCTTATCAGACTTAAGAGATATCACGAAATTTGTGAAAACAGCCCCATTATTTCCACTTAGGGTTGATTTTCGAAAAATCGAGAAATACATTTTTAGGTGATTGCATTAAGGGGTTAGGTCGAAATTTTTTTTTTTTTGCTTTAAGTACACTTTAGGGTCCTAAAAACATTATGCAATCGGTAGAATAGTGAAACAAAGTTTTTTCCCAGTCCAATCCGCTGTAGTGTCGAAGCGTTCGGAGCGGGCGACGAGCGCATTTTCTACCTGCCGCGTCGGGCTTCCCTGTGTCCCCTTTTTACGACTCTTACCCTCTGCATTAATGTACCAACGGGGCCTGAGGGCTCTAATGGTTCCCGAAAATGTCGTTAGGAAGTGCTAGTTCATCAATACAGCTGTATGTGTGGGTCAGTCAGCTGAAGGTATAACAAAATTTTCAGCACTTCAAACTTTAAACACGTTTTTCTCGAAACTGCATTTTTCAAATCGGGAGACGATGGTACTCGGAGACTATCGCACGTATCCACTTGAAATTTTAACTGTAGCTTCACAGTAACATTATCCAGTAAACTACGTACGATTTTTTTGTTATCATTGCAACTTTTGTTTTTATAAACAATTTACTGCTCATTTTTTCGGTCAAAAATTTAACCTTTTTTTTACAAGTCCGCCATTTTGCGAAAAATTGATGTAAAGCTAAAAACATACGTACTTTACTAGCAAGTCTTATGTAGATTAAGATCCCGTTCTTTATTTTGTTTCAGATAGCATGAGTTCCTAGAATCACCGTCGCCCGTAGAAGCCCTCTTGAAAAAGGTGATTCCGAAGATTGGCCCAGTAGCCGCCATTTTGTATCAAAATGTCAATATAAAATTTTTTTTATACGCTGAAATACATGTTTAATAAAGCCTGAAAGAGAGAAATTCGATTTCTTTTTCCTTACTCTCAGAATAAATTGTCAAAGTTAGGCCTTTTTTAAGGGCTCTAGACTGGACTAACCCCTTAAAAATGTGAGAATGATAAACAAAATTTGACATCTCACCAGACCTAAGAGAAATTGCAAAATTTGTGGAAAAGTAATTAAACACTTTCCACACCCTTGGGGTTGAATTTCGAAAAATGAAGAAATCAGTAATTTGGCGATTTCATGTAATGACCGTAAAAAAATCTGCCAACAGTCTGCTGTAGTGGAATTCCGTGCAAAGGCGACTTTCATTTATGATTTTCTCGCCCATATCGTTTCCGCCCTCGTCGCTTTTAGCGATTTTGTGCAATGGGACAAAAGTAAGTGACGAGTAAAATTCAGCTACTGCCAGCTTCCCCATCTTCGACTGAGTGCGTCTGGCACAAGTGGAGTGGGCTGCAAGAACATTAAGAAATCAAGAAGCGGTGGTCGTGTGGCGCGAGCGCTGGATTTATTTCAACGTGTATCTGGTTCGAATCTACGAGAAACCTTTTTTTTCTTGACTACGTGAGCAATGTGCGTATTCTTTTGACAATACTTATGTTATCCAGAGTGTGAAGATAAAAATGATTTCTCTTTGCAAACCATCCCATCCTGCTTCCATCCTGATACGAAACATAATCCCTAAAGTGGTTCATCTAGTTTAACCAGATGCAAAACTTAAGCTTTTTTTCTCAGACTGCTTGAGTTATAATTCAGGCTTTAAAGGCGTTTGTGGACGGGCATTGAGGACATTTTTTTTGTTTTTTTGTAACACAAAACATGAAAATAGATAATTTTGCTGTAACATTTTTATGCTCTAGATGAAATCGTAGAGTTTTTAATAGCAATTTATTGCATAGGTTCCATTGAAAAATAATGTAAACAAACAACTCGACTCCACTAGTACTAGGCGAGAAAAATAAGCGAAAAGAATAAGTGATTTCACGAAATCGCTTTTTTCTCGTCAGTAGCTCAATTTTGTGGCAGAATGTCAGTAGGCGGCGAACTAATAGGCGAGGCGCCAGTGAACAAAATCACTAAGCTGACGATTCGGTTTTTAGGACGATATTTTGGGCGACTCGCCCTGTACAAAATCCCGGTACTGGTTATTCTTTAGGTTGTCAGTTGCATACACTGCAACTTCAATTTCAGTAAAAGCAAAGGATAAATTATCGACATAAATGTATTCGACATCTCATTAAAAACATACTGCAGTCACGATCGGCTGCAAGCCAATCGTATAATACTCTAGATGAATACTGAACTCCGATTTATATTGTAGTTGGTGATAAAGTAGAATTACGTGCATGCATGTTGTATGTCCTTTATTAAGGACTCCCATTAGATTGCTACTCAAAACTAAATGACAATATTCAGTGTTTAATTTCATATCTTGAACTGGGTAAGTCATCGAAAAAATGTCCTTTTTGAAGGACTTTCACATGGGAGGTGCAGGAAGGACTCACTCGATTTCTTACATATCTATCCTTTTCCTTGGAACCATTTAACGTGTACAAAATTTCAAATTCGTAGCTTGAAGCGTTCAAAAGTTATCGAAAATATTGTTGAACACGTGTCTTAAGGACATTTTGTATGGCAGCTACCAGAAGGAGTAATCGGATTTCGTTGATTAGTAAACTCGAACTTCGTTTTTACTCAAAACTAATTTGTACAAAATTTCCAATTCATAGCTAAAAGATTACTTGAGTTACAGTAAGTTCCGTAAATTAAGTGAAGACGTTTTGACAGGATATTTGTATGGCAGCTACACGAAGGACTAATAGGATTTTCTTCATAATCATACATTTCGCTTCAACTATTGGAAAAATAACACCTACAAAATTTCAAAGTCGTAGCTTAAATCCTTCTGAAGTTATCGGCCAATATTCCTGAATACGTGTTTTAAGGACATTTTGTATGGCAGCTACCAGAAGAAGTAAAAGGATTTCACTGACAAGTAAACTCGAACTTCCTTTTTACTCAAAACTAATTTGTACAAAATTCGGAATTCGTAGCTAAAAGATTACTTGAGTTATAGTGAGTTTCGTAAATTAAGTGAATACATTTTGACGGGATATTTGTATGGCAGCTACACGAAGGACTAATAGGATTTTCTTCATAATCATATATTTAGCTCCAACTATTGGAAAAATAACACATACAAAATTTCAATGTCGTAGCTTAAACCCTTCTGAAGTTATCGACCAATATTGTTGAACACGTGCTTCAAGGACATTTTGTATGGCAGCTACCCGAAGGAGTAGGACGATTTGGCCCATTAACAAACTTAGCCTTACAAATTCAACCAAACATCCAGATTCAAAATTTCAAGATCCTAGGTGAAGGCGTTCTTGAGTTATCGTGTTCACGGACAGACGGACGGACGGACGTCAAGCGGATTTGAGGTTTTTGGGCACAAACAAACAAAAAATAATATACCTTTTTTCGTCCGATGCTTGGTTCTATGCGTTACAAACTTTTGGGCAGGATTAAACTTATAATACTCTATATGATTTCATCTAGAGTATAAATATATCGGAATCTGTGGAAATGCACGCAACCACTTTCTAAAATTTTTGTCTTTTCACACCATCCTGCACCCAGAACCATTTTCCACGATAGGCGTTTTCTGAGCCTAACTCCTGTAAAATTTTCAAGATATATCTTGTACGGTTGTTGAGATACAAACATTTTTTTTTATAATGGCTATCACACTTTGCACCACACTTTCGTGCTCCATATCCCCACTCAAAAATTTTACTTTCAGTAGACTTCGGTTATAATTCTATACAGAGTAACCAAATTTTTTCCTCTAGGTATAATTGGTTCGGAACATATTGTGATCAACATTGTTAACCTACACCCCACCTCTTGCCTTTAAAACATTAGTCCTTGACTAGGATCATAGTATCACTAAGAGTACCCGCAGACTAGAGATTTAAAATCGCGCGATAGTTTAGTTGAATGGCTAATTACTATGAAGCTATATGGAAGGGCGCACACCGATTGTTTAATTTCGTCCCGACTAAACAGTTGAATATGCAAGCCAGATCCCTTTCGATCGATGTGCGACTAAGCTCTCGCATTGGAATTTATATGCATTGTGGCTTATTTAAAAATTTCACACGACCGGTTTGCTCTTTCGATCTGTCTGGTATGATGCAGATTACAGCATTAATACTCTGACAGCAGTGGTAAAAGGTTGTTATGGGTGTATACCAAAAATATAGGTATTTATTTATTCATTCGGACACACTGTACAGATTTTAGAAACCCAATTACACAATCTGTTAAATAATACAAAAATAAAAAAACAAACGGGAGCGAGAAAAAAAAAAGAAAAAATTGTATAAAAAGAAAAAAGAAAGTAATAGTAAAAACACAGGTAGAAAATTATTGTGTTAATAGTTAAAGTTAAAAGAAATTAAGTTAAGATGAACATCAGCCTGTGAAAATTAATGACTTGACTAAGATTTTGAAAGCTAAAAAAGATGCGGACAGAGAACCAACCTGGAGCCTATCATGATTCCTATGTAGTCGAACCAGTGGCGAATAAAAGTAGACGATTATATGAGCACCATAGGGTTAGTTCATTAAGATCAGACTGTAATAGGATACAGTCACTTCTTGAAGATATCTCCCTGTAGATATTGCGGTCATCAGCGTAGAAAAGGAATGAAGAGTGGAAGTTTAGGGGTAGGTCATTAACAAAGATTATGAAAAGGAGTGGGCCAAGTGTTGAGCCTTGAGGAACTCCAGAGAGAGGGAAGAATACAGTAGACGAACATCCATTAAGAACTACACGAGAACTGCGTTCAGCAAGATAGGACGCAAACCAATCCAAAAGAGTATCACCGACGCCACAGCCTTGCAATTTCGACAAAAGCAAGGTATGATCAACTGAATCAAAGGCTTTGGAGAAATCAGTGTAGACAACATCCAACTGCCTTCTACAATTAAGCGTTTTTGCCACTGTATTTGTGAATTCTATAAGATTAGAAGCAGTAGACGGGCCTTTGAAGAAACCATGCTGTTCACGGAGAATGAGGTGACTTATATTTTGATATAAATGGTCATGTATGACGCGTTCGAATATTTTAGAGAAACAAGACAACATTGAAACAGGACTATAATTTGTGACTACAGCTGTATCACCTTTCTTATGGATGGGAACGATAGGGGCTTGCTTCCATAATGATGGAAATATTCCTTCAGAAAGGCTTTTGTTGAAGAGAATGGAGAGAGGAATACACAGGGAAGACGAAAGTGGCTTTAAGAATAAGTTTGGGAGGCCATCGGGACCACCCTTCATACTACGGTCTAGTGCTTCAAGTTGATGCTCAACAACTGAGGGAGCTATAGAGAGAAGAGGAATATCGGTGGGGGAAATTTCAAAGCTATGAGGAATGAATGAAGATGAAGGGGAAGAATACATAGACGAAAAGTATTGTGCAAATAGCTCACAAGATTCTTGAGAGTTGGTAGCAGTGGAGTCATTATAACTAACTTCAGTAGGGAAAGAAGGAGAAGATCGCAAAGTGCGAACATAAGACCAAAAAAGTTTTGTTTCTCTACGGTTGACTGATGATTCAACTTTGGATATGTAGGTACGTATAGCAGATCTAATTGCAGATTTTGCCAGGCGACGGTAGCTATGGAACACAGATTTATCTTCTTCAGAACCAGACCTCAAGTACCGGGAGCGACTTAAATTTTTTAGATGAAGAGCTTTGGCGACTTCAGTGTTGAACCAGACCGGATTGTTTTTAGGGAGCTTACGTAGGGGAACATAGCGGTGAATGAGTCCATTGAGAAATTCATAGAATATCTGAAGTGATGATTCAATACCATGATGAGCGAAGGTAGCATTCCAGTCGAAATTACCTAGAGCGTTTTCAATGGAGCTAAAGTTCGCCTTACTGAAGTTGAATTTCTTCACACTGGGCATTGGCATACGGGTAGACGAAGTAAACCTGTAGGAGAGTGCAAGAGGAGGGTGATAGGGATCAATGTTAAGATAAGGAGAGATTGAAGTACCAATATTAGTTTGAGTGCTATCACAATTGGATAACACTAGATCTAAAACTTTACCATGGTGGTTTGCTACATTATTGATCTGCTTAAGAGAACAAAGTGACAAAAAAGACGATACTTTAGTAGAGAGAGCATTAGAAGTAACATTGAGAATAGACTCAAAGTTAGGTGACCAAAGAACAGATGGTAAATTAAAAGTATAGTAAAGTATAAACGGATTAGTTGTAGATACTCGGTATCATTATTTATACTTGCTTGTAACCACTTCAGTGCGCGTGGTATAGGATCCTTGGAAAATTTCCATATTTGTGAACGGTTTATGAAGATTTCGAAATTTAGGATCTCCCTCATTTGGGAAAGAAAGTTTCTGGTTGAGATTATATGATTGGACTTAGACGCCCGTTCAGGTTGAAGTGTTGTTGTTGGTCTCTAGGACAGCACAAGACAATCTGAAGTACCAATTGACTGTAACTATCGTCCGGTGTTTGAGTAATGTGCGGATGAACAACGTCTAAACAGTTTAGTCTGGCAGATTAGAGTGTGCGTGGCTCGATGTGATTAAACAGTTGCCCAACTGTTTAGTCTCAAGTATGCGCTAGGCCTTAAGGCAACCACAGCGTTTTAACTTTATAACATCAACTGTTAAGGAGATATGGATTTTAGAAAGTTTCAATCCCAATTGTTTCGAACGCATTGTTTTTGGTCTAAAACCCTCCCCACCTCCTCCCTCGCACTTCCACCACTACCCTCCAAGATTTCACTCGTATATATCTACTTAATATCTTGACCAGAATGATAATGACATTTGGTTTCGGTATATGAGATTACCAGTGGAGTTTATTGAATCTAAAATTCGGGAGGGAGGCAGAGCACAGAAACTGGGGGATAGTAATTTATTAAAAATGTTTGGCACAAGTTAAGCACAGTAGACCTTTAGCAGGGAAAAAAATTTTGGACGTGCGGAATTAGGGGGTGATGGTGGAAGTGGGGGAAATGACAAAATTCTAATTTTTATTTCCCAAAAACCGCAAAGGGTAGAAAGCTAAGAATTGACGACTATACAGAGCCACTGCAGAGGCATACCAGAAAAATAAAATTTTTGGTAGTGGTTCTTTATATCTCAGAAACGGCTTATGCTAGAAAGTTGAAACTTACTTAGAACGTATATGTAGATGTACTTCAAGACTTATAAGATCAAAACAAAAGATCTGTTTTTCTTCAGCGTACAAAAGTGAAATTGAAAAAATTTCTGTGAAAATCTTTTTTCGTTATATCTTTTTGCCATGTAGAGTTATCAAATTGATTTCAGTTCTGCGGGCTCATATAAACCATTGGAAACCGTTTTCCAAATTTTTCGATATACAACTCCTATCGTGAATTCTGATATATTTCTTATGTCTAATATATATCTATTTAACTTTCACTTCTAAATGCTTCTAATATAAACCGAAAAATAAACAATTTAAGGACTTTTCGATATTAAGCCTCCTGGGAGTATAAGATATTATTCAAATATTCACGACTTTCGACTAATCTTTTAGGTTTAGTGAGATCGAATTCGCTTTTACTTCTATGGCTTTTATAAAAATTGTGCACGTTTTTACGAATTCTGACATATCATTAGGTCTGATGAGATATCGAATTGTTTCACTTTATTATTTTAATAATAAAGTATTAGTAACGATTTTAAAAAAAAAAAAATTGCTACCCTGAACAATTTTTTTTCCACGTTTCATGACTAATAAACACCAAAAAAGCAAAAAAAAATGTCAGTCTGTCTGTGCGCCGTCCGCCGTAATCGTTTGAGGGCTTATAGCTCCCAAACCCTAAGAGCTATTAAATTGAAATTTTTTTTCTGAATAGACTGGGTAGGACCATTGAAGTTACCACTTTTTTATGGGTAGGTAGGAGGCTAAAACTTGGAATTTATGTACATACATATGTAGAGCTTTGATAGTGGACCAATTTGTAAAAAAAATTGCTGATATGGGTGAACGGGTGTGGGAGTGGAGGGAATAATAAAGCGTCTGTTCACTTGCGTAAAAATAAGAATTCGGATGATGATCGACTGACTTTATTTTGAAGGTTTTTAAATCATATGTACAAAAAATCTGCTTATCCTACATAAAATTATATATCATGCAAAAATTGCTTTACTATATAAAATTATTCACATGGAAAATTTAAAGTTTATCATGTAACATAACGTCAAGCATGTTCAGTCTCGCATCTGATGTTTTGTCTATCCCTTAAACAATTTCTACCTTTAAGGTAATGTGTAAGGTTACCAGATTGGGCTATTTACCGCGATTTAGGCTGTTTAAATATTCAATTCGCGGTTATAAATTTCAAAAAGCTACTTATAGCTTTTTGGGCTATTTGGCAACCGCAAATTGTGTTGTTTTGCTAGTTTAAACAGAGCCGATTTACGAGGAAAAAATATAAATATAAGAATTAGAAAACAAATCCTCTTGCCACTCAGTTCTTGGTTCTCTCTAATGAAAAATAATAGTTCACACGATATCTATCTGGTGTTTGCAAACTAAAATTTATTTAGAATCGGTTCATTATTTGTTGACTTTCTACAAATGAACCACTTTATTTCAAAGTTATGGATACCCATAGAAATATAACATACAAGAGATAATAGATTTACTGACTGACTTTCGTAGAGTTCCAATTTTTCATAATAATATTAATTATAATATTATTTGTGCTGGATTGGTGGGTCGAGACACGTGCTGTAAAAATTAAAGTTATTGTTACATGTGAACTCTGGCCACCCGAAAAACTATCTTATTGTTGGTATTAAAGTTACCAGAGAAAATCAACAACCTTGCAATATAGGAGAGAACTCTACATACTTCTCGCACGTTCTACACATTTATCGCATGTAAAAGTTACTTCTGCTCGTTCCACATAAACAACAGAATATGCGGGAAATCTCTGGACTCAACACATGCAGTATATAAGCGCCACAGAGCCAAGGGTTACTTTTTCTACTGCGAGAGTGAAACCACGATGTGATTTTCATCGATAACAGCGATCAAGTAGCAAAAGAAGTCGAACTGTGTTTTTGTTTGTATGCAAAAATGTATGACCCTAATCGGGAGAAGGCTTGATCTTCTTTAAACGCAGAATAATTCGCTTAGGTGAAGATGATTATGAGGTGCTTACATTATGAAATATTGATGTGCATTTTGTAACATAAACCGATATATAATACATTATTATTCATATAAGCAAAAATCCAGATTTTATGATAACTTACACAATTATGAAAATTACAAATTATTTTTCAAGTACAGTCAACCCTCGTATAACACGATACTCTTAGAACACGATTTCGATATAACACGGTACTGAAATTGCGTCAAATTTGTACTACTTCTAGGTTTCGATTAAAACGTTTTCGATATAACACGGTACGAATTCATCGTGTTATTAGAGGGTTGACTGTATAATATTACCTTTAATTTGCACCTAATATTTTTTTCAAATAATATTTTTAAAATGGTGATAAATACGAATTTGTGTATTCACACAGTATTTACGTTACAGTGTTTCTTACGAATTCTGGAGCATAGTTCGTTGTCAAAATCGCATCTGTGTTAAACACATTTAAGTAGGTCTGTTAAATTACAAAGTTGAGCGCAGTATTTGGTCTACAAGTTTTCGTGCGGGTTTTGGGCTATTTCATAAGCTCACTCGGCGGGTTCTGCAGCGAACTACCTGGCAACCCTGGTAATGTGAGTATTTACTGGATAAACGAAACATTCTCGGCCCCCAAATTCAATTCTACTTCGAATTTATTATTTTTGCTGGTCTGTACTTTAGTAGCCTTAGTTACGCATGCTTTATTGTAGATAAGATATGCGACGATGACAATTGACGGGCTTAGAACCAGAGAGGTCAAAGTGACAAATTCGCGTAAATTGAGTTGATAGCAAGAAATGTCTCTTGAGACTGTCTGCTGTCCTCTACCAGTGGTGCACACGTACAGGAGTAGCTTTCATGCTATTTGTTAAAAAACAAATCCAATACTATACGAAAAAGCACCAATGATACGAGCGAGAGCGGTACAAGCGCAAATATAAATTATTCTTGGTTTGTTTGCACTAATTGTATTTAGCGATCATGGTACGCTTTGTTACTGTTAAGTTTTGTTACTTGATATCACGATTTGGTTTTCTGTTGAAGCTAATATTTCATTTTCAAAATCTCGTAATGGGTAAATTTTCAAACTTTAGTTGCCTTGGACTTATTCGTATTCGTAATGTGTAAGGTTACCAGATTGGGCTATTTACCGCGATTTAGGCTGTTTAAATATTCAATTCGCGGTTATAAATTTCAAAAAGCTACTTATAGCTTTTTGGGCTATTTGGCAACCGCAAATTGTGTTGTTTTGCTAGTTTAAACAGAGCCGATTTACGAGGAAAAAATATAAATATAAGAATTAGAAAACAAATCCTCTTGCCACTCAGTTCTTGGTTCTCTCTAATGAAAAATAATAGTTCACACGATATCTATCTGGTGTTTGCAAACTAAAATTTATTTAGAATCGGTTCATTATTTGTTGACTTTCTACAAATGAACCACTTTATTTCGAAGTTATGGATACCCATAGAAATATAACATACAAGAGATAATAGATTTACTGACTGACTTTCGTAGAGTTCCAATTTTTCATAATAATATTAATTATAATATTATTTGTGCTGGATTGGTGGGTCGAGACACGTGCTGTAAAAATTAAAGTTATTGTTACATGTGAACTCTGGCCACCCGAAAAACTATCTTATTGTTGGTATTAAAGTTACCAGAGAAAATCAACAACCTTGCAATATAGTAGAGAACTCTACATACTTCTCGCACGTTCTACACATTTATCGCATGTAAAAGTTACTTCTGCTCGTTCCACATAAACAACAGAATATGCGGGAAATCTCTGGACTCAACACATGCAGTATATAAGCGCCACAGAGCCAAGGGTTACTTTTTCTACTGCGAGAGTGAAACCACGATGTGATTTTCATCGATAACAGCGATCAAGTAGCAAAAGAAGTCGAACTGTGTTTTTGTTTGTATGCAAAAATGTATGACCCTAATCGGGAGAAAGCTTGATCTTCTTTAAACGCAGAATAATTCGCTTAGGTGAAGATGATTATGAGGTGCTTACATTATGAAATATTGATGTGCATTTTGTAACATAAACCGATATATAATACATTATTATTCATATAAGCAAAAATCCAGATTTTATGATAACTTACACAATTATGAAAATTACAAATTATTTTTCAAGTACAGTCAACCCTCGTATAACACGATACTCTTAGAACACGATTTCGATATAACACGGTACTGAAATTGCGTCAAATTTGTACTACTTCTAGGTTTCGATTAAAACGTTTTCGATATAACACGGTACGAATCCATCGTGTTATTAGAGGGTTGACTGTATAATATTACCTTTAATTTGCACCTAATATTTTTTTCAAATAATATTTTTAAAATGGTGATAAATACGAATTTGTGTATTCACACAGTATTTACGTTACAGTGTTTCTTACGAATTCTGGAGCATAGTTCGTTGACAAAATCGCATCTGTGTTAAACACATTTAAGTAGGTCTGTTAAATTACAAAGTTGAGCGCAGTATTTGGTCTACAAGTTTTCGTGCGGGTTTTGGGCTATTTCATAAGCTCACTCGGCGGGTTCTGCAGCGAACTACCTGGCAACCCTGGTAATGTGAGTATTTACTGGATAAACGAAACATTCTCGGCCCCCAAATTCAATTCTACTTCGAATTTATTATTTTTGCTGGTCTGTACTTTAGTAGCCTTAGTTACGCATGCTTTATTGTAGATAAGATATGCGACGATGACAATTGACGGGCTTAGAACCAGAGAGGTCAAAGTGACAAATTCGCGGAAATTGAGTTGATAGCAAGAAATGTCTCTTGAGACTGTCTGCTGTCCTCTACCAGTGGTGCACACGTACAAGAGTAGCTTTCATGCTATTTGTTAAAAAACAAATCCAATACTATACGAAAAAGCACCAATGATACGAGCGAGAGCGGTACAAGCGCAAATATAAATTATTCTTGGTTTGTTTGCACTAATTGTATTTAGCGATCATGGTACGCTTTGTTACTGTTAAGTTTTGTTACTTGATATCACGATTTGGTTTTCTGTTGAAGCTAATATTTCATTTTCAAAATCTCGTAATGGGTAAATTTTCAAACTTTAGTTGCCTTGGACTTATTCGTATTTACAACTTGGTACCGAGCATAATTTTTTTTGCTTTAATTATTCTAGTAGCACATCTTCATATAGGTAAGGTTTCAACTTTCTAGCGTAAGCCGTGTCTAAGATATGAAAAACCACCCCCAACACCCGTTCCTTTCTATCTCTAGCAAAAATATATGGTAATACAGCTGCAAAGTTTTTAGCTTTCTTAGCAGTTTTCGAGAAATAAAAATCAGAATTTATTCATTTCCACTACACTGGTAATCTCATATACATAAACCAAATTGTATCTTTTTGGTACAATTGCTTCGAAAGATATTATAATCCAAAGTTTCCAAACCTTCCCCCCTCAATCCCACCCCTCCACTTCTTCTTTTGAAATTGACCTTGTCTAGGCTCGTAGTATCCCTTAATACAGCCTCACTCCACCACCTTCCGACATCAACCGTTCAGGAGATATGGATTTTAGAATGTTTCAATTCCAGCTTTAAAATAATGCATCCGAAACGCTCCGACGCATTATTTTGCTCCCCTCAACCAACCATTGCCGTCTCTATGTAATAGGCCAGATGGTAAGAAAAGTGACGTCACTTATAATGGGCTCCAAAAGTTCGCAGAATGTGTAATATTTTTATACGGGAAAAAATGAGTGTTCGGAAATTATTCGTTTGAATAATATTATGCATTTGGTATAAATGATCAAAATAAAATATTATTATACTCTAGATGAAATCATATAGAGTATTATAAGTTTAATCCAGCCCAAAAGTTTGTAACGCATAGAACCAAGCCTCGGACGAAAAAAAGTTATATATTATTTTTTGTTTATTTGTGGCCAAAAACCTCAAATCCGCTTGACGTCCGTCCGTCCGTCTGTCCGTTAGCACGATAACTCAAGAACGCCTTCACCTAGGATCTTGAAATTTTGAATCTGGATGTTTGGTTGAATTTGTAAGGCTAAGTTCGTTAACGGGCAAAATCGTCCTACTCCTTCGGGTAGCTGCCATACAAAATGTCCTTAAAACACGTGTTCAAGAATACTGGCCGATAAATTCAGAAGGATTGAAGCTACGATTTTGAAATTTTGTACGTGTTATTTTTATAATAGTTGGAGCTAAAGATATGATTATGAAGAAAATCCTATTAGTCCTTCGTGTAGCTGCCATACAAACATCCTGCCAAAATATCTTCACTTAATTTACGAAACTTACTATAACTCAAGTAATCTTTTAGCTACGAATTCGGAATTTTTTACAAATTAGTTTTGAGAGAAAACGAAGTTCGAGCTTATCAGTCAGCGAAATCCTTTTACTCCTTCTGGTAGCTGCCATAGAAAATGTCCTTGAAACACGTGTTCAACAATATTGGTCGATAACTTCAGAAGGGTTTAAGCTACGACTTTGAAATTTTGTATGTGTTATTTTTCCAATAGTTGAAGCTAAATATATGATTATGAAGAAAATCGTATTAGTCCTTCGTGTAGCTGCCATACAAATATCCTGTCAAAATGTCTTCACTTAATTTACGGAACTCACTATAACTCAATTAATCTTTTAGCTATGAATTGGAAATTTTGTACAAATTAGTTTTGAGTAAAAACGAAGTTCGAGTTGACTAATCAGCAAAATCCTTTTACTCCTTCTGGTAGCTACCATACAAAATGTCCTTAAGACACGTGTTCAACAATATTTCTCGATAACTTTTGAACGCTTCAAGCTACGAATTTCAAATTTTGTACAAGTTCATTTTTAAATGGTTCCAAGGAAAAGGATAGATACGTAAGAAATCGAGTGAGTCCTTCCTTCACCTCCCATGTGAAAGTCCTTCAAAAAGGAAATTTTTTTCGATGACTTACCCAGTTCAAGATATGAAATTAAACACTGAATATTGTCTTTTAGTTTTGAGTAGCAATCTAATGGGAGTCCTTAATAAAGACATACAACATGCACACACGTAATTCTACTTTATCCCCAACTACAATATAAATCGGAGTTCAGTATTCATCTAGAGTATTATACGATTGGCTTGCAGCCGTGACTGCAGTATGTTTTTTATTTTAATACCATTAAAAAAATAAATTAAAAAGGATTTATAATATAATAGAAAATAAATATTTACTTCTAAACAAAAATTCAAAAAATATTATTCATAAATAATTCTTCAATAACAATAAAAAATATATCTTTTGCATGAAATAAATTAAAGAAAGTAATAGTTCTTTATATCACAAATAAAGATAACAGGATAAATGTGTAAAAATATATATATAAAAACAAATAAATATTCAACTTAAGAAGGTTCCCAATTTTCGCCTTTTTGATTGGCCTTTGAAGCTGTGAGATGCATCATTTATGTTTTTACAATAATTATTTAAAAAAATATTGCACCATGTTGAGACTGATTTGTGAACTAATATGACATTACTTTTCCCGCACGGGCAATTGGCTATTTTATTTGTGTCTACTTCTAATTTGTCAATAAATAATTAATGAGTAAAGATTTTATCTATGATTTTTTGAATTAAAAATTGTTTCTCGAATGGCTTAAAAATTAAAGTTTGAAATATTTGAAAATCTGATATTCCGATATTTAAAGAAAATTCTGTAGGCTATTTGAGACCACCGCGATTTAAGTTTTCAAGATATAATAAACTACTTGTTATACCTTGGATACACTGCTTGTATACAAATTACATTATTCAAATCATGATATGCAATACAAGATGGCATGATACACAGCCAATACATGTTATACTTGTAGAAACCGGACCATCACATCGCACACAAAAATCAAAACCGCTTAAAAAATTCTACCTGCGGAAGGATAGAAAAATCCACAACTGCCATTCATTAGAATTTCAGTTAAAAGAAGGCTATATCAGCTAAAATTATCGAATTTATATACAAGGAAAGAGGTTGAATAGTATGTAGATATCAGCTTGTTGACGTACTATATGAGTATTATTGGGTGATACACTGGTGATATTGACGATATTATGATTTGTATACGAGCTGTGTATCCAAGGTATTAGATCCAGAGTTAAATCTTTATTTGAAAATCAAATATCAGCACAAATAATACATTTCACAACTTCGATGACTTTCCTCGCAACGTATCCAGAAACATATACTAAAACGGGTTGGATGTTTTCTTCAATCTCCACGTCCTGACACTTCGAGAGAATTTCCTCTGCATTCTCAATGAAGCAAGCATTTTCCTGTTCGGTCACTTCAGCTTCTAAAAAGAAATTATTTAAGTGTATGGCACCATGACTGTGAGATTTTAATTTCAAAATATTAGTAATTCTAAGCTTTTTTTCGGATTCTAGGATTTGTTGAATTGAAACATGATAATTGCATCCACTCATTTTGCGATATTTTCCAAATCTAGCTTCCAGTAAGTCGGTTTGAAATTTACCCAAAAGGACATAAGCAAAATTTAAAGTTGATATTAGATATTCGGCTAACTGTATTAAAGAATTAGTAGTGTGTGAAAGAGCGGTGTGAGTCTCTTTCGAAAGTTTTCCCATTTTGTTTGAATAACCAGTTTGTGCCCTATTGATCCACGATTCAAGCCATTGAGAAAATTGTAATAAAAACTTATAATTTAATTGATTCAAATCGCGAATGGGGTTGGCATATTCTTCCCGTAAATTACGGCCTTTATAAGGATTTTTAACATTAACTGTTGTCCACCATCTTCTAATATTAGTTAGGAATTCTATTGTACCGGAAGCATTGTTAATATCTTCTGACATAGTCTGTAGTGCTTCAATGTTTTTCTCATCAAATATTTTCAAGGCAAGGTATACGTTTTGCCTTTCAATATTTGTCGGATATAAAGCTTTAGAAGAAAGAGCAGGAGCTAACTTTAAAGTAGAAAATTTTTCCTTTTCATAAATAAATTTTAAATCTGATAATTTGGCAATTTGGAGATTTTGGCTACCATCAATTGATGAAAATATAAACTGTTGTGTTTTTTCATTTAACCAATTATTTCGAATAGATTTTAAGAGATGGACGGAATCAAATAAAATCAAATGGCGATACTATAAACGGTTCTAGGGTGTTAGCATAGGCGTGCCGTGGCCTAAAATCTGGCAGGGGCCGAATGGTTCAGAACATACGACTTCTTCCGAAAGGCACACATGCTTTTCATACAGGTTCGTCCGTTTTGTGCTTACAAATTAGATGTTCGTTTAAACAACGAAAGATTAGTCTTAGGTTGTAACTTTAAAATGTTTTATACATTGCTTTTCCACTAGCTGCAGTTGCGCACGTGGGCTACTAAAAATAATGCGCTCTCGTCATAAGAAAATACAATTTTGATGGCTAGTGGAAGCGGCAAATACAAAATATAAAAGTTTCAGAATTAGACAATTTTATACCTTCGGATTTGTAAAGGTTAAATGATTCTGTATTTCGTTTCTTTTCGTTAGGTTTCTAAAGAAGCGTATAATCAAATAATGCTTTCAATTGTAGTATCAACTTTTTGAAGTGATATATTAGTTTTATCTATGATTTCTAATATTTCGCTCCAAAATGCTACCATAATAGCAGTTTCCAGTGAGTTGAACTCATTTAACAAATTATATTCGAAAATTTTATTCAAAGCATTTTTAAAATTTTTTTAACCGGAAACAGTTGCCTTCACTGAATCAGCTCTTGCTGACCAACGAGTGTCGCTTAATTTTTTGAGCACTTTGTTTTTTTAATACGCTAGTATCTTTCAAAATTTCCCATCTTGATGTTGATGCGGCAAAGAAATTGTATAGATTTTAAAGAAATAAAAATAATTTAGTTGCTTGTACGTAGCATTCCGCCGCCGACTATCCGATTAAATTTAAAGAATGTGCTGCACAGGGTACGTAAATGGCAAGATTTTTATAGATTTAATGCGCGCTTGGAGGCCGCTATATATACCCGACATATTAGAAGCATTATCATAAGATTGCCCTCTACAATCTTCGAAATTGATATCTAAATCAGATAATGGTTTTAAAATACAATCTTCCATTTCTGCGCTCTTGTGGTCAGTATTTTCTAAAAAAAAAATTAAAACATAACATCAATAAAAATTGCCGCTCCCAAAAGGCTTGCGCCCCGGGGCTACAGCCCATTTAGCCCTGTGGTTAGGGTGGCCCTATGCCTATGAGTCCTCCTTAGAGTAGCTGCCATAGAAAAATCCTGTAAAAATGTGTTCACTCAATTTACGAAACTCCCTGTCTTTTAGTTTCGAGTACCAACCAAAAGAGAGTCCTTAAAATTGAATTCAATGTGATTGAGAGATTCGAGAATATATCTTGAGTAGTAGTAGCGATGCCAGATTTGAAGAATTTTCTTCAATTCGAAGATTTTTAGCGTTCCCGAAGATTTGAAGATTTTGATGGATATGTAGAAGCTTTTTTTGTATTCGTAAGATGTTAATATTTACATTCCTAGCTTATTTTCTATTCTTTTCGCTGTTTTCGCAATTCTCACTTAACGTTATTATTTATGATTAATATTATATTTATAATATTATATATATTTAAGCGTATAACCAAAAGTTTTCTGATTTCAATACCATCAAAGTAATAATTCAAAGTGAATAATATACTGGTAAGACTTCAGTTACAAAAAATTGTTCCGAAATCCAACTATACGAATCCAATATCGTAGGTATGTATTTCATAAAAAACTCGATATATAGAAAACCAATTCTACTTAAAAATAATTTATTTATTCTAGGATCTCATAACATCAAAAAATATTTTATGCAAATGTCGTTATGTTTAAAACCAATTTCTACTTTGTTAAATTGAAAACATTTTCTAAAGTTCTCGTAAAATTCAAAGATATTCTCAAAAAAGCTGGTTACATCTTGATACAATTTCGTAAAACTACAAAATTTTTCATGAGAATCTTGTTGTTTTCAAAAACAATTTCCAATTTTTTTTGCTAAATTGAAAAAAATTTGTAAAGCTTTCGTCAGATCGAAAGAACAATGATTGTAAAATTCAAAAAAGTCTTGTTATTTTCAAAAGTCAGTTGAGATTTGCTTCGTTCATTTTAAAAGATTCTTTTATATTGTTTGTATTGTTAAAAAACATTTGACAAAAAACAATTGGCAACAAAAATTTTGCGGATAGGAAGGAAATGGGTGTTAGTGGATGAGAATTGCTTGAAGAGCTTTCTATTGATTTGATTATTATCGGATATTTTGGTAACAACTTCATATCCTATATCATGTAAAATTTTTAATATGTCAAATGTTGTTGAATACAAGAAAGAACAGTCTACATTTTTGACGGGATATAGGCCTACTACATCTTTATTAGAAGATAATATTGAGCTAATCATAAAAGCTTGAACCGTTGTAGCAGGCGATATTTTATCTGCAGTTATCTGGGATTCATTTTGTGGGACACCTTCTATTTTATTACCTTTGAATGAAATGACTGGTTTAATACAAATTTCGTCTAACAATATATTAACATATTTCTCATGATCTTGAAGAAGTTTCAATTTTTCAGTTAAGTATTTTGTTGCAACACCCGAGCTTAAATTTCCAGAAGTAAAATTTTTAAAATAACTAGGATGGGGTAATATTAAGTTATTCGTGTCGCGAAAATATCTATATGCAGCTGGAAAAGTATAATAAAAAATACTTGCAAAAACAACCATATCAGGAGTATATCTTAGTCGTGAAGCGACTAGCAATTTCAACTGATTATATAAAAAATGCAATGATTTTTCTTTATCTGCAGGAACGTTATCTGTTTCAAATATCTGGTCTTATTCTTGCAAAATATGATGAGACCTATCTAGAAAGCTTAATGTGTTTAATTTATCGAGAAAATTTATCAAATTATCTAATTTTGAATATAAATTGCAAGTTAATTCGGTGCGCAAAATGAACTTTACATTTTTCAAGTCATAGAGTTGAGAATTTATATAAAATAATTTCTCAATTTTCGGCGGAAGGCTATTGAAATTTATTTTATAAAAGAATAGCTTAGAATTTTATGCTTGTAATGACCAGGATTTTAAATTATACTTATCTGTATTATCCAGAACATTTAAAATTGTAGTGATCTTGTCACTTTCCATCCAGTCGTAGTGTGCGATATCGTTCCTCTCTGTAATTGCGTTCCTCTCGGTAATTGCGTTCCTCAGATTTTTGGGATCAAGACGTGGGACTGGCGTTTTTTTTGTTAGGTATGCTGGTAAATTGGGGAAAATCGTTTGCATAGCCCCATTAATGAGAGAACACCGTCCGCGTTTAATTGCAACGCCATCTGGTGCAATATCATGCCTAACACTTGTTGATTCCTCGAAATGCAAATTACAGACTAATGTGTCTTTTTATACTCTAGATGAAATCATATAGAGTATTATAAGTTTAATCCAGCCCAAAAGTTTGTAACGCATAGAACCAAGCCTCGGACGAAAAAAAGTTATATATTATTTTTTATTTATTTGTGGCCAAAAACCTCAAATCCGCTTGACGTCCGTCCGTCCGTCCGTCCGTCCGTCCGTCCGTCTGTCCGTGAGCACGATAACTCAAGAACGCCTTCACCTAGGATCTTGAAATTTTGAATCTGGATATTTGGTTGAATTTGTAAGGCTAAGTGGGCAAAATCGTCCTACTCCTTCGGGTAGCTGCCATACAAAATGTCCTTAAAACACGTGTTCAAGAATATTGGTCGATAACTTCAGAAGGGTTTAAGCTACGTCTTTGAAATTTTGTAGGTGTTATTTTTCCAATAGTTAAATGTATGATTATGAAGAAAATCCTAATAGCCCTTCATGTAGCTGCCATACAAATATCCTGTCAAAACGTCTTCACTTAATTTACGGAACTTACTGTAACTCAAGTAATCTTTTAGCTATGAATTGGAAATTTTGTACAAATTAGTTTTGATTAAAAACAAAGTTAGGGTTTACTAATCAGCGAAATCCTTTTACTCCTTCTGGTAGCTGCCATACAAAATGTCCTTAAGACACGTGTTCAACAATATTTTTCGATAACTTTTGAATGCTTCAAGCTACGAATTTGAAATTTTGTTGTTCATTTTTAAATGCTTCCAAGGAAAAGGATAAATATGTAAGAAATCGAGTGAGTCCTTCCTGCACCTTATATGTGTAAGTCCTTCGAAAAGGATATTTCTTTTCGATGACTTAACCAGTTCAAGATATGAAATTAAACACTGAATATTGTCTTTTAGTTTTGAGTAGCAATCTAATGGCAGTCCTTAATAAAGGACATACAACATACACACACGTAATTCTACTTTATCCCCAACTACAATATAAATCGGAGTTCAGTATTCATCTAGAGTATTATACGATTGGCTTGCAGCCGATCGTGACTGCAGTATGTTTTTACTTTAAGATCTTTACGAGGTATGCTATTAATCCATTTAGTTTTCAGACAATCGTCTTTGGGAAAACCAAATAGATTATTAGTTTTATATGTTGAATGACAACCCGGAACGCAACAATAGTTAGGCATTTCTGAAACATAATTTAATTAAACAATTAGCGCACAATGGAGTAATAAACACTACACTACACTGTGAGGACAGAAATTTCCATTGTGAAATTTCCACACAAACATTGAATTAAAACATGTAACAGTGAATTGAATTACAAACACAACACAAGCTAAAACTTAGAGCTAAGAGCATTGAATTACAAACAACTGTGATACGAAACACAGAACCTGGAAAACAAACACAACAAATTCTGAAAGAGAAAAATTAAGAATGCACCTGGAAAAGATCAGCGGGATCACAACAGCGCCCAGGCGACGCGGTGCAACAGAAAAACCCGCCGACAAGTATACGAAATCCCAGCGAGACTTTATACCGAGGGAGGCATACACCGACCACGAATTATAAGAAGGCACTTCCTCTTCTAGCAACATTGAAAACTGGCCGAACAGTCGTCCTAAGCGATCCTCAGACGGGATAAGGCTAGCGAAGTTGCACTTCCTCTTTGAATGGCTGGGGTCTATTAGGGCTAGTCCAAGCCGAACCACAAGACGAAGCAGCAAAGCAAGACGATAGCAGCGACGCACAAGACAGAGGAACGAAGCAAGGCGACAGCAGCAACACACCAGACGCAACAGCAAAGGAAAAGACGACAGCAGCGACGCACCCGACGCAAGTAGCAAAGGCCAATACGACAGCAGCGAGGCCAAGATGACCGCAGCGAAGCCAAGACGAACGCAGCGAAGCCAAGACGATCGCAGCGAAGCCAAGACGAACGCAGCGAAGCCAAGGCGACAGCAGCGAAGCCAAACCACGACGCGAAGAGTAAAGCAGCGAAGCCAAACCACGACACGCAGAGCAAAGCAGCGATGATCACGGCGAGCCACCACAAGCAGAGCACAAAGCAGCGACAAGCACAGGGCAGCGACGATGCCCAGAGCAAAGCAGCGACAAGCACAGAGTGAGCCACTACGAGCGGATCATGCGAGCGAAGACGAGATGACGATTAGAAACAGGGTCAAGTTGAGGCAAGCAGAGTCGTGCCAGGAGTCCGGCTAAAACCAGCTACGACAAGCTATGACGAACTTCGTCAAAACCACGACAAGCAGACACAACGCAGCCAAGACGAACAAAGCAGCAGCCACACAGAGAGACGAAGACAGGGAAGGACGAAGACAGGGTAGGACAAAGACAGGGAAAACAAAGCAAGGGCTACACGCGGAGACGAAGACAGGTAAGGACGAAGACAGGGAGAGCAAAGGTCACACAGAGAGACGAAGACAGGGAGAGAGCAGAGCAGAGAGGGTCAAGGCAAGGCGAGTGGAATCGTACCCGCAGGATTACAATCGAATCACGTCGAGCAGAGGCGGCGATCAGGAGCAAGTCAAGGCGAGTAGAGCAGACGCGCGGAGGCGAGCAAGGAGAAAACCCAAAGGAAATCAAATAACAAAATATATGTCATCAATTAGAGTAATAAAGTGAAGTCAATCAATGAAATTGTTCTAAATTAATCACTTGAGACTAATCTTTAACGGATAAATTAACTTGACAAATGTCACCAAAACGTCCAAAACTGATCACTTGAGACTAATCTTTAACGGATAAATTGACTTGACAAATGTCACCAAAACGTTCAAAACTGATCACTTGAGACTAATCCTTAACGGATAAATTGACTTGACAAATTGACTGGCACGATTGGTATTAATATTATACACACACTAAACTTTATTAGTAATTAACTTAGCCTATATATACAAAATTTCCTAAACTAAAGAATGCTTATTTAGCAGTAAGCAAAGTTCATAAAAATGGAATCGGTTGCAGGTATCCAAAGTTGCAATTCCCATCACCTGAAATATGCACAGGTAATTTTCTACCTTTGTGTCTAGACACAACGTCAGCAAATATCACGTCCAACATATTTCACCTGATGTGAATTTTACATTTTTTGTGCTACTGATGATACTTAAATTATGCGAGTACATAATTTATAAAGGTGAAATATGAACATTCTCCCCGCCGTTGAAGACCGACTTCAACTTAAGCTTCGAATGTAAAATCGGTATGTGTCCTTTTCCTAGGTGCTGCTTTAGGTGGGCTGGGTCTTGCGTTGTATCTGCTCCAAAGAATATATACCAGTATTACTAAAGTTAGTAAGATGGACATGTAGCCGACGGAAAATTGATGGATTTCTTGAGAAGATACTTCATTTGAACCATCTTGGTTAGCCTTTAGTCTCTTTATCTCATTCTGAAGAATATCGATGTCCTTTATATCCAGTTGGAATGGTGGGAATGTGTAAGATACATTCTCGGACACTTCTTGTGTAAAGTTGTAGGTCGGATAAAACGATGGTATAAATGATTTGAGTTGGGAATGTAGACCGCGAGGATATCGTCATTAGTCCATCCTTTATCATGCAACTTCCTTTAAACGATAGTAGGCCCGTTGTTCAGAATCATCATCTTGGCGCAGTGATGAAGTTTGTATCCCACTATATGCAGTTGGAAAGGAAAATTTGTGCGCTACTATGTACAGTACGAGCAAGATTTGCTTAGTACAATAACCAGTTTTTATGAACGCTACACCCACGATTTTATCAGCCAAGCTCAGTTGCTAATTAGACTCCGAAGAGTGAACTAGATTTGAAATTAAATAGTACTTATTTGAAATAAAGTTTGAAATTGAATAGTTTTGGAAAAGAAAGTGTATTTTAACTTTTATTTGGAATTAATCGAACACCCGTGTTGACAAGTGTCATCTGCGTGAGTTGTTCCCCACAAACAACGTTAATGATGGTCTTCTTATTCACAGCATATATCCAGTTGTTTGGATTATTTAATTGAGTCCATTTTTGAAGACCATCTGTGACGATTGTTTTACACTTGTTTGATGAATGCTCGTGATTTAACATGTTGATTTCACACTGGTTACTATCGGCTCCCTTGTGGTAGATCGGATGTGTTTGTTTGCAGTAGTTTTCGTCGTTGACTAGTAGTTTACATGTATTCCACTCTGTCACTGGAATCGGAAGGTAGCGATCTCGGTGCAAATTGATGATTAATACGTCCGTTGTTTGCTCAATAACTGCATTGCTGCCATTTACTATCATTGGCACAGGGAATATTCTGAAAGCTTCAAATCCTTCGTTTATGAGCAATGGAAGCTTAATCTCTGCAATAACATATTCTGTAGTAGCCCGTCCTTGTACCGACATCAGATGGAAGAGTTGAAGTAAATCTGTGTGATCTTCTGCCTTGGGTAGTTTTCGATTTGATGGTAGATGTTGCTGGATATTATTTATTTCCCTTTCTAATTGTGGCGGTGTTATTAGTAGATGGCTGATTTGTCCTTGGTGCACATTTGTAATCACATCTAATAATGCCGTTTGTGTTTTCTGGTAATTTCGAAGTACTAGTGAAAGGTGAACAGCTACTGACATTGCTATTTTTGAGTTCGTTGAGTTTGAACATCCTTTTTTAACAAGTAGTATTCATGCATTTCCTTCTCCATGTGTAGGAATTGATTTTTTATATCTATGCTATTTTTCTTAAGTATATTTGTAGTTGACTCGATTATTGATGTCTGTGCTCTGAGCATATCCCTCATATGCATTTCGTTTCCTTTTATTTGTTCAATTTGCTTTGCCAATTTCTTAGCATATTCTTCATCCAAGAGTCCGAAGAGTGAATTGGCTATGTTACCAATTATCTCAAGTGGTGCTCTTTTTGGTCTATTTTCTGCTTTGTTGTGCACCAATAGTCTGTTAACTTCATGGATCTGGTCAAGCTGATGTTGTAATTGAGTGAAGATCGCAGTGCAATATCTTCCACTTTCAGATATGTTACACAGTTGACCTAACTTGTATAATTCCTAGTCCAATGCCTTTGCTTCCCGCCAGTATGTTGTCATGTTGTAATATACGATCAGTTTCCATTCGTCAGTTATTAGGTTGGTTGAGCCCATGCTATCGAAATATAAACCAGGCGGTGAAATAAAGGGTTTTATTTCAACCGATGTTTGTTCCCCAAATGTTGGGACAAACAATGCCAATAATACTAAAGTGATGGCGCTTAGACCACCATTTATTTGACGACTCTTCTTGGATGGCGGTGGATCTAAAGTATCACTGGTGTTGTCAAAATCCGATGGCGGCTTTGAGGTGTCGGTAGTACTGCCATCCTTTTGTTCGGTTGGTAGAGCGCAGAGACGATGTATTGGTCTTCTTAGCACACCTGACGATGTTTTAATGTCTGCAACTCGTACCAGGTTGTCTTCGCCTCTAATAGTTTGGATAACTCGTCCCATATGCCATTTGAGAGGTGGCATGTTGTCTTCTTTTACTATTACCATAGTCCCAGGCTCAATATTTGCTGAAGTTCGGTTCCATTTGCGCCTATGCTGTAGTTCGCTTAAATATTCCTTGGTCCACCGTTTCCAAAATTCTGATTTCACATATTGAACTAGTTTCCAACGTGTGATTAAAGACGAGTTCTCTGCTGGTAACGTTGACTCTGGAATGCTAGTCAATGCTTCTCCAATGAGAAAATGACCAGGAGTTAGTGCTGTTAAATCATTCGGATTTGATGATAAAGGCGTTAAGGGTCTAGAGTTTAGTATTGCCTCGATTTCAATAGCAACTGTCTCTAGCTCTTCATATGTTAACGAAGCTGGACTTATTGTTTTGAATAATAATAGCTTTCCTGATTTTACGGCTGCTTCCCAAAGACCGCCGAAATGAGGAGCCCGCGGTGGACATAGGGATGCAATTTTTTCTTTAGACTCGTTTGTCTTCATCATCTTTTTTACCTCCTCTAGTTTATTGTACGCTCCGAGAAAGTTGGTGGCGTTATCGCAATAGATATTCCGTAAATTGCCTCTTCGACCAAAGAATCGTTTTAGCGCACCCAGGAAACCTTCTGTTGTCAGATCTGATACAACCTCCAGATGGACTGCTTTTGTAGCAAAACAGCAAAATACCGCTATATAAGATTTTTGTGGTCTCTTACCGCGGATTTGGAAGTGTATCCAGATGGGTCCGCAGAAATCCACTCCAGCATTGTAGAACGGTCGATTTTGTTGTATTCTAGTTGCGGGAAGGTTTCCCATTAGTTGTGAGCATAGCACTGGTTTTGCTCTGACGAGCATTGTTGTACGACTAATCGAGTAAGAAATTTTCCTTTCAATGGCCAGAAACGTTGACGAATTATTCCCAGCATTGTTTGAGGTCCTGCATGCAAGTTGTCTTTGTGTGTGTCCAGTGCTAATATACGCGTAAAAGGGTGATGCTGTGGCAATAGCATTGGATGTTTTGCGTCGAATGGTATATGTGCTGCTTCTATTCTTCCTCCTACTCGAAGAATCTGATTATGGTCGATAAACGGTGTGAGACTGGCTAGGCGGCTGTGTTGTTCCACTTGACCATTTCTTCTTAGTTGTTTGATTTCGTCTTTAAATTCTCTATTTTGCATATGTTGTATGATTTTCATTTGTGCGTCGTTTAATTCTTCAGCGGTGAGCTGTCCTAGTTTGCGTTGATGTGAAGTTCGCAGGTTCCTCGTAAATCGTTGGATATATGCTACTATGCGGGTCAAATATTTGAATGAGTTATGGTGATTTATCATGTCTATAACGTGGGGCTGCTGACATGCTGCAATTAAAACACTTTCTCCTTTTTTCTCTAACAAACAGGGCTCTGTTAATTCGTTGGATGCAGGCCACTCCTGTGATGATTTCTTCAAGAAGTCGGGTCCATGATGCCATAAAGAGAAATTTATTAAGTGTTCACGTACCTCCAATTTCGGATCTTGCTCAAATCTTGAATCGTGGCTATTCGATTAGCTACGAAGGTCTTGTAAGATGAAGATTCTGCTTTAATCCAGCTCAAGACTACTTGGGAATCGCACCAATAGAATAGTTGATCATCGGCTAGTTGTAAAATTTGTTTAAGGCGATGGGTCATTTGAGCTAGCATTCGTGCAGCACATAACTCAAGTCTTGGTATTGTCTCAGCTTTGGTCGGTGCTACCTTGGATTTTGCACATAATAATCTGACTGCAACCTTTCCTTGGGTATCAGTTGATCGCAGATATACTGCTATTCCATACGCTTCTTGCGACGCGTCTGAGAAGAATTTGTAGTATTGATCTCGAGGTGGTAAGACAGACTTGTCTTGGTATCTGTAATTCGTTCAGCTGTTGTAGTTCCTTTCGGAATATTAACCACTGTGTTTGTAGTGTGTCTGGAAGTTCCGTGTCCCAGTCTAGTTTCAATATCCATAACTTTCGCAAGAATAATTTTGCTTGTACGATGACTGGATTCACAAAACCAAGTGGATCGAATATATGAGCGATATCTGCCAATATTGTCCGTTTCGTAACTCTTTCATTTCGGACCAGTTAGTCCTGACGGCAAAGTAGTCGATCTTAGGCATCCATGTTATGCCTAGTGTCTTGATTTCCTCATCCGACTTGTCCTCCAGATCCAAATTTAATTCGATGTCTGCATCTGGTATCCTTGCTAATAACATAGAATTGTTCGAACACCATTTCCGTAGATTGAAACCAGCGTTTCGAAGAAGTCCCTTTAACTCCGCTTGCATTTGAAGAGCTTCTTTTAGGTCGTTACTACCTGTCATGACGTCGTCCATGTAGAAATCGGTTTCAACTATTCTTGATCCTAAGATGTGTGTTGACTGACTCTCTTTAGCTAATGCTTGTAGACATTTCGTAGCTAGAAATGGAGCTGAGGTTGTGCCATATGTTACCGTTTTGAGTTTGTAGAATTCAAGTTCTTCGTTCGAGTCATCTCGCCAGACGATCAATTGGTATTGTTGATCTCTCGGGTCCACCCATATCTGACGGTACATCTTTTCGATGTCTACCGTAAAGACATATTTATGAAGCCGGAAGCGAATTAAGATACTGAATAAATCATCTTGGACCACAGGTCCCTTGAATAATATTTCATTGAGAGATACGTTCGTTGAAGTCTTACATGACGCGTCATATACCACTCGTAGTTTAGTTGTGGTACTCATCACACTATGATGAGGAATGAAGTAATGCGATAAGCTTATCTCTGCCTTGTTGATCCTCTCCATGTGGTTTAAAATCAAGTATTCTTTCATGACGGCTGCATATTGAGTTTTCAGGTCTTCATCTTTATTGATGCGTTTCTCGATGTTGATGAATCTACGAACTGCGATATCCCTCGACTTTCCTAAAGTTGATGGTTCCTTCCGAAATGGGAGTCTGACGATGAACCGACCTGATGCATCACGAGTAGTAGTCTCCTCAAAGAATGTTTCGCAATAGCGATAAACTAAAATGTTCCAGGCGGAGATGTAGTTTTCTTCGGCTACTGGTAAGTGTTGGATCAATCGCTTCGGCTCTCCTGCTAGGTTCGACAACAAATAATACATTTTTTCTGTATTGCTTATTTGTTGGTCATGAATCATTCGCCGATATAGATCCGAGAATGACTTCCAATTTAAATAGTTCCCATCAAAAATTGGTAGGTTAATTTTGGGAAGCTTCACGTTTGGAGAACTGATGGTCCGATCGGTTGACTGACCCTGCTGTGCTAAGTCCATGAGCTTAATCACGACATCTTGGGTCCAGTTTTCCAACTTGCATATTGTATCTATTTTATAGTCGAAACGCTCAGGATTCTCGCAGGTTGACCAGATGGTTTGGTTTATGTCGGCAATCTTCCCCTAATATTTGTTGATAGCGTCAATCTTCACTCGATAGTATCTTTTTGATTGAGGTCCCTTCATCCTTTCTTCAATGTCATTGACAAGTCGCGTTAAAACATTGATCAAGGCCCGTTGTTTTCTGAAGAGGGTTCGAATATATTTTGATATTAAAAAATTATTTGATACTAAGTATATATTTATGTATATATAAAACAAATAAAAATACAACGTGCATTTCAAATCAATGGATGATTTTAGTTCAAGTACAAATTTCAACTGCATGTAAAATAATTACTCTATTTTATTTGTAGCCAAACATGGTGGCATGGCGAGAATTTGAAATGGAAATAGTATCTCTAGACAAAAGGACCGTACGTAAAGTCATATCTAACCACAATTTCAATTTTCTTTTGTTTGTTTGTCTAAACTCAGCCTGTGTCGGTGCATTTTTATACTTTAGATGAAATCTGAGAGTATTATAAGTTCAATCCAGCCCAAAATTTTGTAACGCATAGAACCGAGCCTCGGACGAAAAAAAGTTATTATATATTATATATTACTTTTTGTTTATTTAGGGCCATAAAACTTCAAATCCACTTGACGTCTGTCAGTCTGTCTGTCCGTTAGTACGATAACTCAAGAACACCTTGACCTATGATCTTGAAATATTGAATCTGGATGTTTGGTCGAATTCGATCGTTAACGGGCAAAATCGTCCTACTCCGTACATCAAATGCAGAAAGTCCTTAAGATACGTGTTCAAGATTATTTTCTGATAGTCTTTGAACGATTCAATTTATAAATATGGTGTTTGTACATCATTGTACAAGGTAAATGGATGAATATACTAGAAATCGAGTGAGTCCTTCCTGCACGTACCATGTGAAGGTCCTTGAAAAGGGAAAATTTTGGTTTCGGGGACACATTGAGTTCCAGATATGAAATGGAACACTGATGATATTGTTTTTTAGTTTCGAGTAGCAACCAAATCCTTAATACAGGACAAACTACATTCGCGCTCTTTATTATTTATATTTAATTTATACAAAAAACTTTTAAAATGCCCGTGTTTCGATCTTTCAATCCGGTGTAGTCATATACGCGATTCAAATTTGGATCTTTCGATCTCTCGATCTTTCGATCCTCCATGTAAACGTAGTAATTGTGGCATGGCAAATCCGTTTAGGCAACGCCGACTTCAACTCAAGCCGCGCACATATGACAGTTCGTCATGAGAAATGCCTCAGTTTTCAGCTGATGTGTGACGTCACGGAATGAAACGAGAAAATATACCAGTTCATTGAAGAACATTTTTTGGAACTGACTTGTAACAATATCTTATAATCCCAAAGGCAGCTGTTTTAATTCAAAACTTTGGAACTAACAAACCTTCTAGAGTCGATACTGAATAACAAATATTCAGAATCATAGCTATATACAATTTGTTTCACATAACAAAAATTAACTTTCAAAAACTAAGCAATTTCACTGCACATTTTTTAAATGGCGGAATGCCAACATTGCTGGAAACTGCGATATTTTTTTCATCCTAATTGTTTCTATGAAAACTCAATTCCAGATAAGAAAACTAGTCTGATTCTCATTTTTAAATATGTTTATAAACTATTTCACTTGGCTATGCCTAACAAAATCTTGCACTTTAATGGAAAACTTGGTTTTTATCGTCCAAGTCATGCATCCCCATACAAAATTGTTGCGATTTGTATGGGGCTGTCATGTTTGTTATGACTCTGGTTTTAGATGTTCAACTCAGTTGCGCGGTTATAGTTCAGAGGACTCTGGTTTAGGTGGTTAATTTAAGATGTAGCCCAATTGCCGAATGGTAAAGTTGGAAATCTCCACCTAGAGGCAAAAAAAAACAACCCTTTGAGATAGACAAATTTTTGTCAGCTGACTGTTATATGGCGGTTCGTATGTAATTTTGTGATTTGGAGCTCGGAAAGTTTTCGATTCTTTCTTAATTTCATTATGAAAGACATAATAAAAATTGATGACGATCGGTGCGGTTGATAGTAAGGTATTCATTTCCGGTTCTACATTCCGAAAATGTTAGACTCAAACCCGTACAACGAAGTCAGAAAATGAACAATTTTTCTTTATGAACGGGCGGTATAAACTATAACTTCACAAATGTTTAATATTCCGGAAAAAAGAAATATGGAATAATTTTTGAATTATTTAAAAGGAATATAAACCGTTTTTTCCTTACATTTATCTTTCATTTTGGTGCTTGAAATTGGTTTCTAAAAAAAATAAATTTTGTCTTTGATATGTTATGATACGTTTGTCCTTCTTATTTAATTATGAGGTTCATTTAAATTCACTTTAAGCGATATATTTGAGTAAAACACTTTTATTCGAGCTCAATCTCAATTTTGTATGAAAATCACATGCAACTGCCAGTTTCTGTCTATCTTATAAGGTTCCGAAACTTGCCGTCAGAGTACATGGTATATTCGTCAATTGGCGAGAAATAGCCTGACCTGCCAACCCTGATCTCTGCACCATTTTATGACACTGGGTATCAACATGAAATCGGCAGTTCACAATCGAAAACTATCGACGATAGTGAAAAAAAATCGACGATAGGGACGATAGCAGAAAACCATCGATGGTGCCGATAGCGCTATCGATAGTTTTCCAGCTCTAGTGTGTAGACGGTGCTCGAAAGCTTGAGAGCATTCGATTTAATCTTCTACGCTGTTCTAGTACATTGGAGAACATTTTATTTTATATACATTAGAAGGGAGGTATAATTATGTTGCTCCGCCTTATATACTTCAACTAGGTTTCTGATTGGGTTACTTTGTAGCTAGGTATTCGGTTGTTGCTATTTCCATTATGCGAAACGATCGATCGGTTTACATGTAACAATATTATATTTTTTCACATGCTACTACTATAGTTCTATCCAAGTACCAAGTTTCAAATATATAGCATTATAAGTTCTGGAGATATAAGAATCGGAAATTTTTCCTTTTCACCCTCCCCCACCCTCACCCTCTACACCAACAAAATTTTTATACTCTAGATGAAATCATATAGAGTATTATAAGTTTAATCCAGCCCAAAAGTTTGTAACGCATAGAACCAAGCCTCGGACGAAAAAAAGTTATATATATTATTTTTTGTTTATTTGTGGCCAAAAACCTCAAATCCGCCTGACGTCCGTCCGTCCGTCCGTCTGTCCGTGAACACGATAACTCAAGAACGCCTTCACCTAGGATCTTGAAATTTTGAATCTGGATGTTTGGTTGAATTTGTAAGGCTAAGTTCGTTAACGGGCAAAATCGTCCTACTCCTTCGGGTAGCTGCCATACAAAATGTCCTTAAAACACGTGTTCAAGAATATTGGTCGATAACTTCAGAAGGGTTTAAGCTACGACATTGAAATTTTGTACGTGTTATTTTTGTTATTTTTTATTGAAGGAAAATCCTGTTAGTCCTTCATGTAGCTGCCATACAAATATCCTGTCAAAATGTATTCACTTAATTTACGAAACTCACTACAACTCAAGTAATCTTTTAGCTATGAATTCGGAATTTTGTACAAGTTAGTTTTGAGTGAAACGAAAGTTCGGGTTTACTAATCAGCGAAATCCTTATTCTCCTTCTGGTAGCTGCCATACAAAATGTCCTTAAAACACGTGTTCAAGAATATTGGTCGATAACTTCAGAAAGGTTTAAGCTACTACATTGAAATTTTGTATGTTTTATTTTTCCAATAGTTGAAGCTAAATATATGACTATGAAGAAAATCCTGTTAGTCCTTCGTGTAGCTGCCATACAAATATCCTGTCAAAATGTATTCACTTAATTTACGAAACTCACTATAACTTAAGTAATCTTTTAGCTACGAATACGGAATTTTGTACAAGTTAGTTTTGAGTGAAAAGGAAGTTTGAGTTAACTAATCAGTGAAATTCTTTTACTCCTTGTGGTAGCTGCCATACAAAATGTCCTTAAAATACGTGTTGTAGAATATTGCCGATAACTTCAGAAGGGTTTAAGCTACGTCTTTGAAATTTTGTATGTGTTATTTTTCCAATAGTTGGAGCTAAATGTATGATTATCAAAAAAATCCTATTAGTCCTTCGTGTAGCTGCCATACAAATATTCTGTCAAAAAGTCTTCACTTAATTTACGGAACTCACTATAACTCAAGTAATCTTTTAGCTAAGAACTCGGAATTTTGTACAAATTAGTTTTCAGTGAAAACAAAGTTCGAGTTTACTAGTCAGCAAAATCCTTTTACTCCTTCTGGTAGCTGCCATACAAAATATCATTAAGACACGTGTTCAACAATATTTTTCGATAACTTTTGAACGCTTCAAGCTACGAATTTGAAATTTTGTACACATTAATTTTTGAATGGTTCCAAGGAAAAGGATAAATATGTAAGATTTCGAGTGAGTCCTTCCTGCACCTCCCATGTGAAAGTCCTTCAAAAAGGAAATTTTTTTTTGATGACTTACCCAGTTCAAGGTAGGGATGTTAATATCGGAAAAAAATATCAATATATCGATATATCGATATTGAAAAAAATATCAATATCGGCTGACGATATATCGGAGAAAAATATCGATATCGAATATTTTTTCCAATGAAAAATAAACTCCAATGCTGCATCAAACTTAACATTAATAAAAAATACGGCGCACGCGGCTTTTAGCAAACCGAAAGCTAATAAATAAATGACATTTGATTTCGTTGCCTTCGGTCACAATTGCCAAAATTAGCTATTTTTAGAGTCTGAAATTCAATTTCAATTTTATCATTGCAATTTCAATATCTGAGAGTTTTTTGATTGAACTATTGGAAATGTGGGTGGAAAGTAGAACCTTCTTCTCAGTTGACTTATGAAATCAAAATAATGCCTTTTTTTGATCGAAATAAAGTTTCGGGATAGAAATACTGTTATTTTTTAAATATACATATTATTTTTAAAAAATAAGGATAAAAGGGGCAAAATCGAAAAAAGTATTAAGAGCAAACTTGATTTTAATTATTTATTAATGAAATATTATATATTGACATATTTTTAAAATGTAAGCTTATGAGAACCAGTACTTTTCTGGGACAGTTGTTAAGAATACTCGCTCCTTAATATGCTCTCCAGTAAGCCAACTGCGATTGTTTGGCACCACAATATTTATTGCCGACACAACTCTTTCGGATGACACCGATGAGGCAGGGATAATCAGGTATTTCTGACTGATATACGACAGAACTGATGTGAAATGACGGCTATCAAACCAAAATTTTATTGGATCCGAATCCGGTGTTCTTATCATGTTAGGTTGATCCAGGTACTGCTTCAACTCATTTGGGACGGACATTTGACTTGGAACTGTCTGACTGGTAGAAGCTGCTTGCACTACGAGTTTTTCATGTCGAGACCAAAGTGATGTCGATGCAATTTGTTGTTTCAACAGAGATAGACTATGTGTGATCGAAAAAAGGTCCTTTAAAACAAACATACTTGAAAGAGCAAGATAAAAAACCAATAACAACAAGGTACGGAGCAGTTAGATACCTGCACACAAGATAGTTGCCTGGTTGCCTCGTCGTACATAGGTTTGTGTTTGCGCCTGAAGTGAATACTTGCGTGCATGCGCCCGCATATGTCACGTGCCTTGAACCTAGTTTCGACAGATATGGTTTCCGTGATCGAAATTTTTTTTCTACTTTCAACGTTTCTGGCATATCATAAATAAGCAGATATGCAGATTAAATGCAAAAAACCCGTTCGATTTCTGCAATATGATATACTTAAAAAAAATATCGAGTCCGATAGTCGGATTTCAATATCGATATATCGATATATCGCTTTTTACAATATCGGCCGATATTATCGATATATCGTTCAAAAAATATCGCAATTTCGATATATCGAAATTTTTTTAACATCCCTAGTTAATGTTAAGTTTGATGCAGCATTGGAGTTTATTTTTCATTGGAAAAAATATTCGATATATCGATATTTTTCTCCGATATATCGTCAGCCGATATTGATATTTTTTTCAATATCGATATATCGATATATCGATATTTTTTTCCGATATTAACATCCCTACACTAAACCTAAAGAACCTAGTAGATAACCAATTAGGGGACGAAGAGCTCAAGACTCTCGTAGATGGCGCGAAAAACACACAATCAAAATATAAAATGGAACTTAAGACTATTCCCTTCTACCCAGACCCGATCTGGTGCGATACGAGCACAGGAAGCAGTCGCCCTTATGTTCCTGAAGGTCTAAGAAAGAGTGTTTTCGAATCAATTCATAATCTCTCACATCCAGGCATTAGAGCAACTCGAAAACAGCTCGCCTCAAAGTATTTCTGGCCTTCAATGAATCGCGATGTTAACAATTGGTTGAAAACCTGCATTGGTTGTCAAAAGGCCAAAGTGCATCGACACACACGTACAGAGTTCGAACGTTTCAAATTACCATCTCAACGTTTCGAACACGTACATATGGATATCGTTGGTCCGCTTCCACCATCCAGTGGATATTCCTACATTCTAACAATCATAGACAGATTCACACGATGGCCGGAAGCTTATCCAATGAAAGACATGACTGCAGTATCCATAGCAGAAACATTCGTACAGCAATATATACCACGCTTTGGCGTACCACTCGAGATCACGTTGGACCAAGGGAGCCAATTTCGATCAAAATTCTTTGCAGAGCCGACAAAGCTTTTAGGCGCTTACTGTATGCATACTACTGCATACCATCCCCAAGCAAACGGGTTGGTCGAGCGATTTCATAGGCACACAAAAGCCTCCTTAATGGCCAGAGAGAACGCCACAAATTGGTACGCAGAACTACCACTTGTACTTCTTGGAATTAGGACTACAGTAAGAAGCGATCTTCAATGTTCACCCGCAGACATAGTCTATGGCCAAGGTCTGAAGGTACCAGGGGAATATTTTGTATACGATCGCAGCTCCGAAGACATAAATCACCATGACTTCGTAAAGAAACTAAAACAATCTATAAGCAACATGAAACCACAGGATACACGAATTAATTTTCAAAAAAAAGTAAATTTCCCGGAAGATCTTAATATTTGTGAATTTGTCTTCGTGAGAGTCGACAAATTGCGACCAGGATTAACCCCACCCTACGAAGGACCTTACAAGGTAATTCGTCGTTTCCGTAAGCAAATCGTCATCGAAATAAACGGAAAAAATTCCTCAATTTCGATCGATCGAGCAAAACCGGCGTATATCCTTTCCGACGCCTCAGAACGAGATGTACCATGACAACATATTTTGTTTTCTTAGATGCGCTTCGCTGGAAGGGGAGTGTGTAGCGACCCAATTATTGAAACAATAAAATTAAAATCCTATTCTTACTGGAGCAATAGAAATTGAAAATCGAAATTCTATTTTCGCTGAAATAATAAAAACTCAAATTCTATTGTCGTTGCAATTCGATAATTTAAAATCGAAATTCTACTTTCACTGAAATAATAAAAATTCTAATTCTATTGTCGTTGCAATCCGATATTTTGCACCGGTAGTATTAAAGAACACCGACAGCTACCCTTTACGGTAAAACACTAGAGATCGTAACAATAGAAATTTATATTCTATTATTCAACCTATGTACAGCCGAAGTAATTTTGAATTATGTAAAACTAGTTTGTAAGTTAGAAGTTAAGTTATGCATTATGGTCGACGCATCCAATAATGCAATTGGTGCAGCCTTGTAGCAAGGCGAAAACAAATATTGGAGACCCATCAGTTTTTATACTCTAGATGAAATCATATAGAGTATTATAAGTTTAATCCAGCCCAAAAGTTTGTAACGCATAGAACTAAGCCTCGGACGAAAAAAAGTTATATAATATATTTTGCTTATTTGTGGCCAAAAACCTCAAATCCGCTTGACGTCTGTCCGTCCGTCCGTCCGTTCGTCTGTCAGTGAACACGATAACTAAAGAACGCCTTCACCTAGGATCTTGAAATCTTGAATCTGGGTGTTTGGTTGAATTTGTAAGGCTAAGTTCGTTAACGGGCAAAATCGTCCTACTCCTTCGGGTAGGTGCCATACAAAATGTCCTTAAAACACGTGTTCAAGAATATTGGCCGATAACTTCAGAAGGGTTTAAGCTACGTCTTTGAAATTTTGTATGTGTTATTTTTCTAATAGTTGGAGCTGAATGTATGATTATGAAGAAAATCCTATTAGTCCTTCGTGTAGCTGCCATACAAATATCCTGTCAAAACGTCTTCACTTAATTTACGGAACTTACTATAACTCAAGTAATCTTTTAGCTATGAATTGGAAATTTTGTACAAATTAGTTTTGAGTAAAAACGAAGTTGGAGTTTACTAATCAGCGAAATCCGTTTACTCCTTCTGGTAGCTGCCATACAAAATATCCTTAAGACACGTGTTCAACAATATTTTTCGATAACTTTTGAACGCTTCAACCTACGAATTTGAAATCTTGTATACGTTAATTTTTAAATGGTTCCAAGGAAATGGATAAATATGTAAGAAATCGAGTGAGTCCTTCCTGCACCTCCCATGTGAAAGTCCTTCAAAAAGGACATTTTTTTTGTCGATGACTTACTCAGTTCAAGATATGAAATTAAACACTGAATATTGTCTTTTAGTTTTGAGTATCAATCTAATGGCAGTCCTTAATAAAGGACATACAACATGCACACACGTAATTCTACTTTATCCCCAACTACAATATAAATCGGAGTTCAGTATTCATCTAGAGTATTATACGATTGGCTTGCAGCCGATCGTGACTGCAGTATGTTTTTTCCTGCTAGGGGTCTATTTGGCCTACTTCTGGTAAAAATTGTAAGCATCTATCGTACATTGTTCTTGAGATATGAGACGTGATTTTTTAGAAAAAATCTTATCCCCTCCACTTCCATGCTCCCCCGCCCCCTTAAAAAATTTTACTTTCAGCAAACTTTATTTGTCAACCTTAATACAGAAACGAATTTTGTCTTTCTAGTGCAATTGGTTCGTGAGATATCGTAATCTAAAGTTTTATATATTTTAGAATGTCTCGATCTCGGCTTTCGACCGGTTTGGACGAACTATTATTCCCCCCACTCCCACACCCCTTTACCCATATCATAATTTTTTTTGCAAATGGGTCCACTATCGATGCTCTAAAAAAAATCCAAGGTTCAGCCTCCTAGCCTAAGCGGTTACTGAGATCTAGAACCCAAAATTTCGTCTAAGACGCTTTCCCACCTCCCTCCTCATACCCCCACCACTCAAAAGGTTTCCACTTGAAGGGGTCTGCTCAGTCTACCAACAAAAAAAAATTCAACTTAATTGCTCAAAGAGTTTGAGAGCTATAAGCTTGTAAACGTTTTGCGTACGGCGGACGGCGGAAGGCGCACAGACGGACTGCAATTTTTTTTTGCTTTTTTGGTGTCTAGTTATGAAAAAAAAATTTCAGAGTAGCAAATTTTTTTTTTTAAAAATCGATAACAATAATTTATTATTAAAATAATAAAGTAATTGGCACCGCGGAGGGTTCGTACATCAAGTATACTAGAAGCAGTGTGGTGGTGCAGTTGTTAATTACTTTGTAAAAATTGAGAAATTTACTGTAATATAATTAATAAATTATTTAGAGTACTTGATCGCTGTATTATTGTATAGAGAGCAAGTACTCGGAATTCATTATTGAAGAAAATAAAATAAAGTGTGAATTGGAGAAAAGTCAGTTGAATAAAAACCGCTGAACCATTAAGATCATATAATTACGGACAAGATATCCGTAATTATTATTAATTAAAAGTTTCTAATTAAAACTTAATGATATATAATTATGAAATAATTAATTCAATAAAATCATTTGTATTATTAGTGATTAAATAATTATAGTGATAATTGACCAAATGAATAATTAAATAAATCATTGTTAAGCAATATTTATATAATTGAATAATCTATATGTCTTAAAAAGTAAATAAAGTTATGTTACTTAAAAATAAGAAGAAGTATTTATCGTAACCTAACAGCAGCCCTTTTTTCAATTAGGACGTGGTCTATTTAATCTGGTGATGCCCACGTTCGTTTGTGAATATCGCGATGAGGGAAGCATGTAGAGTTTACTATGATATTTTTGCTACTTGCAAAATCAATAAGACGTTGGCCATTGTCGTTGGTTGTGTCATGGAGACTGTGCCCTCCTGTTGTTCCTCTATGAGTCTCCTTCTTTCCGACTTTTGCATTAAAATCCCCTAAAACAATTTTTAGGTCATTCGAGGGCAGTGAATCATAGGTTGTCTCTAGGGTGGTATAAAAGTCGTCTTTAGTTAGCTCGTCCCTGTCTTCTGTTGGTGCGTGGACGTTGATTAGCCAAACGTTGAAAAATTTAATTCTTATTCGGATTGCACACAATCTTTCTCTTAATGGTTTGAAACTCGTGACCTGCTGCTTAAATTTTTTGTCAACGACAAAAGCGACTCCAAACTCTCTGCTTCCCGACAGTTGTCCACTTGTAAAGATTGCGATCTCATGTCCATGATTTCTAACCGAGCCCTTTTGTTTCTTGGAGGGCAGTTATGTTGATGTTTTGTTTTGCCACTTCTTCGAGGAATTATTCCCTAGCCAACTCGCATAACACTTTTTCCACTGCTATCTGGTACGCCCCGGTGTTCTGCTCTGGTGCACGCTTAAGGCAGGCGTCCACTAGGGCGGACGGGCCGCATCGCAAAAATCCGCCTGCCATACATTGTTATGGAAGTGCGTCCACTGAACGACACTCGCAACGGAAAATGCTCGCCGCACCGTTGCGATGCGGCCAGCCTCTAGTGGACGCCTGCCTTTAAGATGCAGCAGCAACTCATTTTCGCCAAGTGACTTGAGGGTATCATTTGTCTTAATAGTCCGCAGAATGTCCGCGTACGTAAAATCACCGGTAGCCGAAATAATGAGGGCGTCGGGCTTTGACCTTATACCTTATACTTATATTCTTCGTCTTCTGCTTCTTGGCCTGCACTTTTGTCCATTTCTCTGTCTCCTACGGGAGTGCTTGTGGTTGAACTGTATCTCCTTGTGCTGCTTCCGTTGTGTTCCGTTCATTATTTTTTGTGATGGGGAGGGGTTGTCTCTTCGGTGACAAAGCAGTCTCATCCTTCTTCTTTTTAACAGACGAATGCGCCACATTCATGCGTTTCGTGGGTGGCGGCTCGAAATCCTGTCTTCTCTACTGGTTTGGTTTAAGCCATGGCAATGTTTACGTGGAGTTGTTTTTCCTAGTCACTTCTTTAACAGTGGCATATTGATCGTTTGCAGATAAATCAAATAGCGCTCTGATGCTATCGATTGTGTCATGCATTGGCTGATGGATCGACCGCCTTTCATCCTTGAACATCTCCACAAATTGTAACATATGTGCCAAGTACCTACCGGTGTGGCCATAATACTTGGGTGGTATCATTCATCAGCTACTACATGCAATAAATAAAATAAAATAAAATAAATCAGTCTTAATATCTACGGTCGGGGTTAGTTTCGATGTCACTGTCGGCTAGTATGGACACAGTCGTAGATTGCGAAGTTGTCACTCGTTGCTACCCATAGGCAGAAGGCACATTTGGAGAACGGTGCCGAATCCTTCTGTCGTTGAAGTTCCACAGGGTTTTTGAGACCTTTTAAGTCCCACCCTCCTCTTCTGCAAACTATATATGGTGACTCCGGGAGTACGTGTATCTTGGCAATCTGGTCAGCCCGATTTTGAAAAATTTGCAACAGTATGGTACACGGACGGCGCTACAACTTATAATGGAACTAGAGTAGGCGTATGTAAATCCAGTTGTAAAATATGGAAGACAATGGGACATACATTGTGTTTCAAGCTGTAGAACTTTGGATAAACTTCTATCGAATAAACTTAAAGGCGTCACAGTCTTATCTAACAGCAAAGCGGCACTGCTAAGCGCTGCAATCTTGTTTCAGCTCTAGGTTTGTGTGCGACTGTCATTCTCTCCTGAAAGAGCTGTGGCTAACCAGCACAGGGAGTACTCCGGGAAACGAATCGTCTGAACAGCTGGCTAAACGAATAGCCGACTCATCAATGTTTGGCCCGGAACCATTCTGTGGAGTAGATAAAGGCTTTATTAGGAAGGGTATTTTAAAGTGAATAAATCTTCAAGTGAAAGATCATTAGAACTCATTCTCAGGACTTAGTCAGCCAGAAAAATTCCTGCCATTTTCTAGTAAGAGAGTGTCAAAATTTAAATTTATTTAAACAGGTATAACGCTATAAGCCTTGGGTGGGATACTTTGCAGGACATTATTTACTTAATTATGACCTTAAAATCATCGTCAGAGAATCTCTAGATGCATGTCGATTCTGTGAAATCGCACATATTCTGTATGTTTGTGATGCAGGGCCAGATCTAGAAGGCAGATTCTCGGTGGATTTACTCTCACCTATGAGGACCTGTCGAAGACTCACCCGAGCTTTCTTGAGGGAATAGATATGTCCTAGGGATTGGTTTAGAGCCAGAAACAAAAAACTGCTTAGATCGACGTTTGAGAGGCAGTGAGGCTCAATCCAACAAATAAATAAAAATGAAACAACTTAAAGAATAATTTTACTTAATCCAATAAATAAATATGTAAGTAACGAAGTTAATTGAATTTTGTAGCAAATATATCGAGTTTTGCATTGGGAACTGCATTAGGATGGACATCACCAGTTGGACCTAAATTGGCGGATGAAAACTTAAAGGATAGCCCTCTGCGAATACCAATAAGCGCAACTTCAGAAGAATCGGCATGGATAGCTTCAATTATTGCAATAGGAGCATTAGTGGGTAAGTTTTGAAATTAAACTTATTATCGAATAAAGTGTTTTATCCACATCAACATTATTTACAGAATTATATATGTATCTAACCACACAATACTCAATATTATAAGACCGAATTCCGAATTCTCAAAACCAGTTTCAAATTATATCACAATTTGAAATTTCTCACATCAAGCCGAGATTTTCACATCGAGCAATTCTGTCGACGCTCAAGTCCACAGAATTGTCAAAACCAATTTCAAATTATATCGCAATTTAAAACTCCTCACAACAATAAACATCATGCCGAGATTGAAAAAAATTAATACGTAATTGCCAATTCTCGTATCGGACAATTCTAATGGCGCTCAAGAGCTCAGAATGGTCAAAATTGGTTTCAAATTGTTTCACAACTTGAAACCACTCATACAACAAATCATCGACTCGAAATTGGGAAGAATAATTCATAATTCCCAACTCCTATAACGATTAATTCTGACGGCGTTAACGTCCTCAGAACATTCAAAGCCAGTCTCAAATTATTGCCACGTTAAGGGCTTCACAATTTGAAATAGCACAAACAACAATACGAGCTTAGGAATGAATATTCATTTACAATTCTCAGCTCTTACTACGAATATTCCGACGGCGATCCTGCACTGAGAACCTCGGAAAACTCATACACTAATTTACTTGCAATTTACAATGAATTGCAACGCATATCAATCGCTAGCGCTATTTCATTTGAATTCGTTACAGTCATTCAATTTTCAACCATTGCTTTCGCTTACATTATATGTACTCTCAGCCAGCAATAAATGCAAGCAATGCAATAGAAGGCGATAGAAGAGCCCGCCATGTTTGCAATAGTGTGACTATAGCAATAACAAACCTCAAAAAATCTGGTGTATCACGACGAACAGCAGGGCACATCAGATGTCGTTTCGATCAAATAACCAAGGATTAACTGGGGATTAAGTATACATATTGTTGCGAGCTAGGGGTTTGCCGGGACTTCAAGTAAAACACAATTCGGTTAAAATAAGAATAAGTGATTATTTATTCTTCGCACTTGAATTCTATTAGCACAATTATTCGCACTGTATGGCAATACCGCCCGCTTTACATAGCACTTGTCTCGATCGCACTCTATCAATCGCTTTCTACCACACGGTCGCGTATACACTCTGGCTGTCACAGTCGACGTAATAAAAATTACTATATCCTCGCTGAAAGCTTCACCTGCTTTTATACTAGCCGATTGCAGTCTAGGATGTACTTGAATGTTCGCTCGGTGATGTGTTTGAATTGTTCTCGAAAGCTTTAGAGCTTTCGATTTTGATCTTCGTTCTGTGGTGTATGTAGAGGGTTCTAGTGAGCTTGAGATCTTTCGACTTTGATCCTCATTGGATTCTAGTACATTGGAGAGCATTCGATAAGAAGGGAGATACAATCGTGCTGTTCACCTTATTTACTTCAGCTAGGTTTCTGATTGGGTTATTTTGCAACAAGGTATTCGGTTGTTGCTGTTTCCATTATGTGAAACGATCGAGTTGCGCGGCTCCGCGGTTGCCAGGTTTACATGTAACATTACTCCCTCCTTAGTTCCTGTTCGTCCCGAACAGAGTCGATCCCCTCGTCATAGGCGCTATGGTACTTCGTTAGTCTATCGAGGTGTACCACTTTCAGAGGTTTTTGATGCAACTGAATACAGTACACAACATCATTTAATCAGATGATGATTTGGTAAAGTCCCTCCCAATTGCGCTGTAGTTTCGGTGACCTGCCCTTTTGTCGTTTGGGATTGTATAGCCAAACTAAATCGCCTTATTGGAATCCTGATGAATTCGCCCGTTGATCATACCTCGTCTTCATGCGATCGGTGGCCAAATTAATTTTATCTCTGACCAGGTTGTAAATTGTGTGTTGTCGATGTCGAAGATCCGATATGTAATCTTTTGGATGGGTCGGTTGGTCTGGTGGCACTCCAAACAATAATTCCGCGGGGACTCGAATATTCTTTCCGAAGATAACTCGGGAGGGAGTTTCTCCTGTTGTTGCGTGTACCGATGTTCTGTATGCCATTAAAAATAGAGGAATGTGTTGATCCCAATCCTGTTGCCTTTCGCTGACGAGTTTGGATAGGTTCGAATTCAGTGTTCTATTGAAACGTTCCACCATTCCATCGGACTGTGGATGTAGTGGAGTTGTCCTCGTTTTGTTTATTCCCAGCATTTGACATACGTGTTTGAATGTTTGAGATTCAAAGTTGCGCCCTTGATCGGAGTGTAGTTCACGTGGAACTCCAAATCTGCTCACCCAGTTGGTAACAACTGCTTCTTGATTTGGAATTGTGTAAGCTTCGGGCCACTTGCTAAAATAATCGATGACCACAAGAATGTAGTGATTACCATTTTCTGATTCCGAAAATGGTCCAGCAATATCCACAGCAATTCTCTCGAATGGAGCTCCCACGTGGTATTGCTGCATTTCTCCCTTTGGTAAAACTTTCAGTTTTAACCATAAGCTTGAAAATTAAAATTTCTATTTTTAATTAATACTCAATGTCCATACAAAACAATTGCAATCGGTCATTTTCTCCGCTTCTCCTGAAATCAAAAGATATTGCTGTTTAAAAACTAGAAATTTACATACCATTTTGCACCATTTTCGTGTCAGCTGATCGTCACTATGACATTTCGCACGGCACCAGTACTGCCATATTCAAACTTTTGTGGATATGTTCCACATCAGAATTACCTAACCAAAAAATTAAATGGCGGGTAAAGTTTGAAATATTTTACAACAATTATTGTTTTTGGGTGACAAATGCTTGAAATTGAAAATTAACATTTTTTATTAATATTTCATGTCCATTTAAAGCGATTCCAATCGGTTATATTCCCCGCTTGACCTGAAATCAAAAGATATCGCTATTTAAAAACTTGAAATTTTCATACCATTTTGATGTGAGCTGGACTTCAGAATGACATTTCGCATGACACCAGGATTGCCATATTCAAACTTTTTATGGTCCGACTACTTTTTGCGCGCGCAAAAAGTGTCATAGTGACGATCAGCTGACACGAAAATGGTGCAAAATGGTATGTAAATTTCTAGTTTTTAAACAGCAATATCTTTTGATTTCGGGTGAAGCGGAGAAAATGACCGATTGCAATCTGTTTAAATAGACATAAACTATGCATACAAATTTTTTTTTTTTTTTTTTCAAGCGAGTGGGTAACTCCGAAAGAATTTCCCTCCCTTTAATCTGCGTTGCGGGCCTTTACTCGATGCACAGGTAATACACTTACGGCACCAAATTTCGACGTCATCTCGGAGATGGATCCAATAGAACCTCTCTCGTATCTTTGCCAAGGTTCTATTTATACCTAAATGTCCACCAGAAGAACCATCGTGATACTCCTTCAGAATTTCCTCGATTTTAGAATGCGGAACAATGGTTTGCATGAGATGCGATGTTCCGTCAGCGGTTTCCCATTTCCGTTTTAATAACCCACCGTCTAGGTGGAGGGAGTTCCATTGTGCCCAATAACTCTTAAAGGTTTCGCTGAATTGTGAGATGTCTTTCCACTCAGGCCGCTCCATTTTGTCCTTCCATGCCATGATCGGTGAAATATCTGGATCTTTTCGTTGGGCATCTTCCAGTTCTTGCTGATTCCATCCATCCTTTGGTTCGGTCGTTATTCGCTGAATGGTTTCTCCGATTTCTTTTTCTTCTACGCGGTGACAATGCTTGCAGTTTGGTGGACAAGGAGGACGTGAGAGCGCGTCGGCATTACCGTGAATTCTCCCTCTTCGGTGAACAATTTCAAAATCGTAGGATTCCAGCCTTTCTATCCATCTTGCTACTTGGCCTTCGGGATTCTTAAACTGAAGTAGCCATTTAAGCGATGCGTGATCCGTTCGAAGAAGGAACTTTTGACCATAAAGATATTTGTGAAAATGTTTTGTGGCTTCTACGATGGCTAATAGCTCTCGGCGAGTTACGCAATAGTTCCTTTCTGATTTTGAGAGCACTGGCCTGTAGTATGATAACACTCTCTCTCGTCCAACGATCTCCTGTGATAGTAATGCTCCGATACTGACATTGCTGGCATCAGTGTCTATGATAAAACCGTGACCTGGTGTTGGATACGCCAGAACTGGAGAGTCGCAAAGTTGATCTTTTATTTTCTTGAATGCTTCCTGGCACTGTTGATTCCAAGTAAATGTCTTTCCCTTTTCTGTTAGCTGATGGAGACATTTTGCCGTGTTGGCAAAGTCTTTTACGAATCGACGGTAATATGTCGCTAATCCTAGGAAGCTGCGCAGCTAGTGTTTATCACTCGTAGTAGGCCAATTTGATAAACTACAATCCTTTTTCTTAACCAGCACAACTGGCGATATCCACGGACTCTTTGATTCTTCCATGATTCCCTGATGCTCCATGGTTTTGACCATTGAATTCACTTCTTCTTGTTTTGCTAGTGGTACTCTTTTTGGAGGTTGACGTATCGGTGTAGCACTTCCGGTATCTATACGATACTTCACTAGGTTTGTTCTACCATAGTCCTTATCACTGGTGGAAAAGACGTCGCTGAACCTTTCGATTAGTTCCACTGCTTGCTTGTGTTGTGCTCCTCTAAGGTTGCTTGACTGAAAAATTGCTGATGCTACATTATTCTTCCTTCTTGGATTCTTTTTAGAGGCTACGTCATGGCCTTCAATGTCGATGCTCGTCACCGCCGAGATTGGTTCGCAGCTGCCAATTACATCTCCTTTCTTTACGCTGGTAATGCTGTCCGAAACGTTGAGCACTCTTACTGGTACAATCATCTTCTCATTCCTTTTTACGAGTGTTTTTCATAGTATCAGACTTCGTAATGCAGGTGTCGTTTCTGGTTCGATGAGGTAGAATCGATGGTTCCCAGGATCACAATCGAGCTCTGCCCAAATAATATTTGCCGATAACTTTGGTATATCCGCATTTTCGCACAATATAATTTGCAGCTTGGTCGTGTTGGAGGATGTTATTTCCATTGTGATTTCGATGTTCCGCCACTTCATTATTCGTTGTCCTAAGTCCAGCTGGATGCCGTGTGGTTTCAGAAAATCCATTCCAAGAATACACTCATCGGTAATATCAGCTACCACGAATACATGCGAGTTTAGTTGCCGAGGTATGTTCAGCGGTTTGCCAGGTCTCGTTACAAAAATTTATCTTTGTTTTACTTCACTTTAATTTAATTTAGTTTAGATAATACACTCAAATTCAAAATTCATATTGTCTCCAAAATTCATATTGTCTATTGGCTCGCCGTATCTCGTCTCGGCTTGTAGTATCTCGTCTCGGCTCGTTTCTGCTCACTGTGTCTCGCCTCTACTCGCTGTATCTCGTCTTGGCTCGTCGTCCTTGTCTCTGCTCGCCGTATCTCGCCTCTGCTCGCCGTAACTCGTCTCTGCTCGCTGTATCTCGTCTCGTTGGGTCTGCTTCTGCCTATCGATTATGCTGGCTACACTTGGCTCCGGGCGTTAATCACGATGACTGGCTCTTCCATTGTAAGCGGACTTATAGAAGCCACAGCCTTAATAATGGAATGGCATGGTCAGTGATGGCCGTTTTACTCAGTCTTTCAGTCTCCTCGAGTCTATGATTTTGGCGGAAAATCTGGGAACTTTTCTGGATTTTTCTTTACTTCAGCTTTCCTTTTTTCCAACCATTTGCAGCCTGAGTCGCTGGTGGCTTCGGTATCGGCCATGTATAGTGTTTCTGTTGGCTGTCGGGAAAGGGCGTCAGCGACCACGTTCAGCTTGCCACGTCTATACTGGACGTCGAAGGTATACTGTTGCAATTCGAGGGCCCACCTTGCGATTCGTCCTGACGGGCTATCTATCGAGTTTAGCCACTTGAGTGCTAGATGATCCGTGATGACAGTAAAGTGGTAACCTTCTACGTAGGGTCTCATTTTGCGGATACCCCAGATAAAGGCCAGGCATTCCTTCTCTGTCGGGGAATAGTTCCGTTCTGTTTGGTTCAGATGTCGACTTGCGTAGGCTATTACTCGTTCTGCGTTGTCCTTTTCTTGGGTTAGTACGGCTCCGAGCCCGTAGTCACTTGCGTCGGTCTGGAGCGTAAACTTCTGGCTAAAATCTGGACACGATAGTATTGGTGCCTCCGAGAGCTTCCTTTTAATGGTGTCGAATGCTGTCTGTTGTTCTTCTTGCCACTTCCAATGCTTCCCTTTCTTCAGTAGGGTGGTTAGAGGATAAACGACATTGGCAAACTCCGGGACGAATCGTCGATACCAGGACGCGATTCCAAGGAACCGCCGTATTTCTCGTACCTTCGCGGGTGGCTGTAGAGCATCAATCGCGGCTACTTTGTCTGGGTCCGTGTGTATTCTCTTTTCGCTGATAACATGTCCCAGATACTTCGTCTCTTTCTTGAAGAATTGACACTTGTCTACGTTGATCTTGAGGTTTGCGGCTCGTAGGCGACGGAAAACTTCACTCAGGTTGTGCATGTGTTCTTCGAAGGTTTTGCCGATGACGATTATGTCGTCCAAGTAGGCGAAGGCAAATGGCTCCATCTCATGTCCGATTACTTGGTCGAGGGCTCTTTGGAAGGTTGCGGGTGCCTAGTGGAGTCCAAATGGCATGACTCGCCATTGGAACAACCCACGTCCGGGTACAGTGAACGCCGTATATTGTTTGCTTGACTCGTCCATGGGTATCTGCCAATACCCGTTCTTCAGGTCCAAGCTGCTGATGAATTTCGCATCGCGTAATCGGTCCAGAATGTATTGGATTCTTGGTATAGGGTATGCGTCGGGTATCGATCGAGAGTTGAGCTGCCGAAAGTCGAGATAGAGTCGCCAATTGTCATTCTTTTTTCTTCACTAACACCACCGATGAGCTGTATGGATTGTGTGATGGTTCTATGCATCCCTTCTTGATCAGCTCGTCTACTTCCACATTGATAGTTGCTTGTGTTATAGGGTTGCTAGTAGCGTAACGATGTTTGAATGGTCGGTCATCTCGCATTATGATTTTGTGCTTTGTGATGTTCGAGACATCGTTGATCTTGTCAAAGGCGTGTAGCTCTTTGTCCAGAAATTCATTGATTTGCCCTTGCTGTTCGGTCATCGCGTCCTGTAGCACGGTGCACGTATTGATTTTCGCTGGCTGTGGGGCCACATCATTACTTTGCAGGCTGATAGCTTGGCCACCACAAGTGAGCGTCGTGCCGATGTTTTGGAGGAAATCCATACCCAAGATCAAATCCTCAATGAGACCGGGAAGAATTAGCAATGGCACTCCGCACTGCTGGTTACCTAGCCGGACTTGTGTGAAAAGGGCTTTGACTACATCCCGCCTCGAACCGTCCGCTATCTTGACCGTCACTTCCTGGTTAATGATGCGTCCTATGCTCCTTAGTTTTCCGGCAAGCGTCTCACTAATAAAACTCCTTGTTGCCCCCGTATTGACTGTAGCCTGGATCAAGTCTTTGCCGAGAGCAACGGTAGCGAAGATATGGCTATTTTCCTGATACAAGTGTCTTATTGAAGTGGAGAATCATTCCCCTGGGGTACCGACACTCCTCGCGCTTGACGGGCTCCTGGGTCGTTTCCCGATTGTCGTCTACAGCAATCAATGGTCCTGATGTTGCGGCGTCCACAATCCCAGCAGAAGTACACCCGGGGGTTCTGACAAGATCGGGCTCTATGTCCGTTTTAGCTGCAATTGTGACATGCTGTCTTCGTGTTGATCGGAGGCTCCGTAGTCTGTGCGATTGCGCAGCGTCGTTCCTCTGGTGCGGATCGATTTGGGGTATTTCCTCCTCTGATACTTTCGAAGTCATCCGCTAGGGCGATCAATTCTGGCAACGTTGCGAAGTCCTTCCGCCGTATGTAGAGTTGGTACCTCGCCTGGCAATTTCGGAAAATTCTCTCGAGCTTTGCTTCTTCTGAGTAGTCCGTTGGGCGCATAAGGTTCTGTAAACCTAATACATAGTCCTTGAAGGCTTCTCCCGGTAGCTGTATCCGTTGCCGTATCTTGTCGTCTAGGTACTCCAAGTATCGAGCTGGGAGGAAAAACTTCAGGAAATCGTATCTGAATTCGCTCCATTGTTGCAAAGCTTGGTTGTTGTTCCGATACCATGTCAAAGCTTTGGCGCGGAGTAACTCCGGCATCATCCTGGCCAACAACTTCCTATGGATTCCGTACACGTCGGCTAGTTCCTCTACCCGTTCGATGAAGTCCAGCGGGTCTTTTGTCCTATTTTGTTCCAGAGATTCTTCCTCTGGTGCTTCTTGTATCTTTGGTATGGGGGCCGGTGAAATGTTCCTACTGTGCTGAGTCTCTAGAGCAGTGAGTCTTTGCCCGTATTTGAAGTCCCCATCTTCCTTTATCCAGGCGATGAAACGTCTTCGAAGCTCGTATACGGTACCAGTAGTGTCCAATCCGAATTCCTCCACATATGTCAGAAGCTCTTCTCTGCGCAGCGTGTAGCCCAATTGGTCTTTACCATGTTGCCGGATTCTTTTATAGTTCACTTGTTTTCTCGCTGGAAATGTACCCTTTCCGTTATTTCACTGTTTGTTAATCCGTTACTTGTTTATTGTTTCACTCTTGGTAATTCCTCGATAATTAACTGTTTGTCACTTTTTGTTGCACTGCCTGTTGGCCTGTTTATTCACTGTACCTTTCACTGTTTGTTCACTGCCTGTTTTCCCTGTCCACTCGTTGTGTGAAGTCCCTGCTCGGGCGCCATGTAACGACTCGTTTAGTTACCGGGGTATGTTCAGCGGTTTGCCAGGTCTCGTTACAAAAATTTATCTTGGTTTTACTTCACTTTAATTTAATTTAATTTAGATAATACACTCAAATTCAAAATTCATATTGTCTCCAAAATTCATATTGTCTATTGGCTCGCCGTATCTCGTCTCGGCTCGTAGTATCTCGTCTCGGCTCGTCGTCTCTCGCCTCTGCTCGCCGTATCTCGTCTCTGCTCGCTGTGTCTCGCCTCTACTCGCTATTTCTCGTCTTGGCTCGTCGTTCTTGTCTCTGCTCGCCGTATCTCGCCTCTGCTCGCCGTATCTCGCCTATGCTCGCCGTAACTCGTCTCTGCTCGCTGTGTCTCGCCTCTACTCGCTGTATCTAGTCTTGGCTCGTCTTCCTTGTCTCTGCTCGCCGTATCTCGCCTCTGCTCGCCGTAACTCGTCTCTGCTCGCTGTATCTCGTCTCGTTGGGTCTGCTTCTGCCTATCGATTATGCTGGCTACACTTGGCTCCGGGCGTTAATCACGATGACTGGCTCTTCCATTATAAGCGGACTTATAGAAGCCACAGCCTTAATAATGGAATGGCATGGCCGTTTTACCCAGTCTTTCAGTCTCCTCGAGTCTATGATTTTGGCGGAATTATAAAATCCACAGCCCAAAGAACATAGGTCGACTTGCCTGAATATAGTTTTCAGTTTTCGCTCAGGCGGAATTATAAATCCACAATCTCGACTACTGGCTGATCGCTGCCGACTGCCTGCCTTCTGGTTGTTCGTTGCAGACTATATATTCGCGAGAACGTTTGTCGTCTGCGAATTATGTTATTGCAAAAATCATGTTTATTTTATTTTTCCCATTTTTATTATTTCAATGCACTCTGGCCCTCTGTTCTTTGGTATTTGGTGTGGGTGGAAATTCAACTCAGAATTTCCATCCTTACAAAGCTGTATATCACGAGCTATTTCTCCATGGACTGTAGTAGTTTCTCCTGTAGCAGTGCGAAGTGCGCACTTCTTGGTGTTGTGAAGCCAAGTGCGGTCTACGAGATCGGATCTTAGCACTGATCTTGTTGCGCCAGTGTCAATTGTCATTATGCAGTTTAATTTTCCGACTCGACCACTCATGTATAAATCGTTTTCACCACGATGTAGTCGAGAAACTGCGATGATGGTTCCGGGGGCGTCGATTCCACCAGCCAAATTCTGTCCCATGAAGTTGGCTTTTACTCGTTTCCCGGTCTATCATTAGGCGAAGTGTGCTCTCGTGATGGTTCGCCTCGTTCTCATTTTTGTTTAGCAGCGCAGCCGGAACAATAGTTGGTAGCTTTTCTTGGTTTTCTGCAGTCACGTCTTAAGTGTCCTGCCTGTCCGCAATTCCAACATCGGGGGGCACCAGATCCTTCGCTCCGCTTGGTGTGTTCGGCCCTCTGACATACACACTCCTCTGTTATATCTCGAACTCGATAGTTATTTCGCGAGCTTTGCTTGGCAGCTTCAAACGTAAGCCCATATACTAAGGCTTCGCCAATCGTTTTCTTTCCGGCCAATTTTAACGCCTGCTGCAGCTCTCTGTCCTGTACAGCATTGTTCAATGCGAAAACAGCTATATCGTTGCCTTGCTCTGTTTGCGCATTGGGAAGCGATAATAGTGTAAGTCGTTCAATATCGCGCGCCAGTTCTTGAAGTGTCTCACCAGTCTTTTGGCTTCGGTTGTAAAGTTGTGTTTTGTAGATCTCTCGCATATGGTCAGTGCCGTAATGAAGATCCAATGTCTGTACTAACGTCGAAAAATCTTGTTGTTGCTCTTGAGGAATTGTTTGAAGAACTTCTGCTAGTGGACCTCTTAGTGCCAATATAAGAGCCGTTCCTCGTTCCAAATCATTCCAATGATTATTTCTCGCGGCAGCCTCCAACTGGGTCTTATAGATAGCCCACGGTGTTTGTCCATCGAAAATCGGAGCTTTGAGATCTTTGTGCGTAACGTGTTCTGTCTTGATGACTCCAGTTGCTTTCACGTTATCAAAGACCCTTTTTAGACGTTCAACTTCTTCCACAATCTCAGATGTCTTTTCTTCGAAAGTTCGAAGTCTCTTCTCTACATTTTCTTCGATTGTCTTACCTATGGTGTCTATTTTGTTATTTTGCAGCTCCAATTTTTGGTTGAGGTATATTGACTGTTGGACAAGTTTCTGGTTGGGGTCCTTTGACTGCTGTTCTAATTTTTGGTTAATGCCCTTCGACGTTTGGTTGAGGTCCGTTGATTGTTGGTCCATTTTCTGACTTTGTTGGTCCATTTTCTGGCTGAGATCTGCTGAGAGCTGTCCTTGCTGGTTCATCATTAGCATTAATTGCCTTAGAGAGTCTAACGTCTCTGAACACTCATCACTACTTGCTGCGAGAGCTTCTTCGATTGGAAACTCGAAATTATTTGCGTCCTTGCCTTCAGCCTCAAGAACTTCGATCATTCGGCTGACAAGTTCAGTCTTGTTCCCTGTTGTAGATAATTCGCGTCTACCGAGCTCTTCCTTCAGCTCCATTAGTTTTAAGTCTTTTAAATAACGCGGCATTTTCACTATCGATTATTTGTCCGTTAAAGATTTTTCGCTATACAAATTCACTTAAATTCTCTTTTTGTCCGTACGAGAACTTTCCACTTCACTAATTAAAGTTACCGCTCACTAGAGCACTCGAAAATATTCGATTTCACAAAATTGTCACTGTTCGTTCGAGAATTTTCACTTCACTTCACAGTTTGAAAACTTTATTCGCGCACAAAATTCTCACTTTGTCCGTTCGAGAATTTTAATTTCACTTTTCCACTCGCGATTTTAACCCGAATTAATTCTTGAAATCCCACTTCGGACACCAATTGTTGCGAGCTAGGGGTTTGCCGGGATTTCAAGTAAAACACAATTCGGTTAAAATAAAAATAAGTGATTATTTATTCTTCGCACTTTAATTCTATTAGCACAATTATTCACACTGTATGGCAAGACCGCCCGCTTTTACATAGCACTTGTCTCGATCGCACTCTATCAATCGCTTTCTACCACACGGTAGCGTATACACGCTGGCTATCACAGTCGACGTAATAAAAATTACTATATCCTCGCTGAAAGCTTCACCTGCTTTTATACTAGCCGGTTGCAGTCTAGGATGTACTTGAATGTTCGCTCGGTGATGTGTTTGGATTGTTCTCGAAAGCTTTAGAGCTTTCGATTTTGATCTTCGTTCTGTGGTGTATGTAGAGGGTTCTAGTGAGCTTGAGATCTTTCGACTTTGATACTCATTGGATTCTAGTACATTGGAGAGCATTCGATAAGAAGGGAGATACAATCTTGCTGTTTCGCCTTATTTACTTCAGCTAGGTTACTGATTGGGTTATTTTGCAACAAGGTATTCGGTTGTTGCTGTTTCTATTATGTGAAACGATTGAGTTGCGCGGTTGCGCGGTTGCCAGGTTTCGGTCATTTGGTGGTTTTTTGCTGTCACGTCACAGGAATTATACGATACGTGGTGGAGTCATGTTTGGATACGTTGCGTTGCACATGGCGTTGCACAATATTGCTCATTCGCGATCTGGACGTAAAGTTTTAAATTTGTTTTGAAATTATGGAGAATACAATCGAACTACTGGAAAAATACCACAATTTTGCTCATTCGCGGTTAACTCATTTATGCAGTTGAACTGAAACTGGGACACGTGTTCAGTTGTAATCGTATATCGTGCATTTTGAAACGCAGCGCACTCTTGATACAAGAAAAATCGTGTAGTGTCCACAATGTGAACACAATGTGCTTGCATGAGCTAAATCAATTAGACATCGACACACTCAACTGGGAGCCGATAATATAGCTCATTCTAACTGCAGAATTACCTCCACTTAGTTTGAAATCTTTGGGAACAACATATCTCTGAAACGGAGTTTCTTCCAACATTCAAGGAATTCAAGAAATTCATTGAATGCCTTCAAAGAACATGAGAAGTATTATCTCACAAACGCAGTCTTTGGCGCAACCCAACAATAACCAACACAAAAGTTTAAACCTCTTCACAAAAAGTTCTTAGTCATCCTGTCGATGTTGCAAAAAAAACCTTACCTCTATAAATGCCGAAAAATTCAACATCTAGACTCATCTGCAAGATGGGAGTTTTGCTAAAACCCGATCATTGTGTGCCAACTGCATGGGCGCACGGCGAAAAGGAATATAAAATAGAGAATCGAGAAAGATTGGAGTTTTTTTTTTTGTGTTTGACGGTCGAAAGATCAAATTTCGAGTGTGATTTTCGGTTTTTGCTTTATTTAATTTCTTGAGAGAAATCCGGGTTGCCCCAAAACCACCACCCGTAAAAGTTAAAGAAGCCGTACAGCGCGTTCTCTAGCCAAACGAAATGATACCGCAAATACTAATATTACAAAGGAAATTAAATAAAATATGACAGACAACGAAAGGACAGAAACCGACTTGGATAGACATGTAAAAAAATAACAAAATTAAATAAAAACATACTGCAGCTACTCGAAGGAGTAGGACGATCTTGCCCGAACTAAGCCTTACAAATTCAACCAAACATCCAGATTCAAAATTTCAAGATCCTAGGTGAAGGCGTTCTTGAGTTATCGTGTTCACGGACAGACGGACGGACGGACGGACGGACGGACGGACGGACGGACGGACGGACGGACGGACGGACGTCAGGCGGATTTGAGGTTTTTGGCCACAAACAAACAAAAAATAATATATAACTTTTTTTGGTCCGAGGCTTGGTTCTATGCGTTACAAACTTTTGGGCTGGATTAAACTTATAATACTCTATATGATTTCACCTAGAGTATAAAGATTGATGAAATATCATAAAATATAAATTAAAAAACATACTGCAGTCACTCGGCTGCAAGCCAACATTTTGACAGGATATCTGTATGTCAGCTACACGAAGGACTAACAGGATTTTCTTCATAATCATATATTTAGCTCCAACTATTGGAAAAATAACACGTACAAAATTCCAAAGACGTAGCTTAAACCCTTTTGAAGTTATGGATCAATATTCTGGAACACGTGTTTTAAGGACATTTTGTATGGCAGCTACCCGAAGGAGTGGGACGATTTTGCCCGTTAACGAACTTCGCCTTACAAATTCAACCAAACATCCAGATTCAAAATTTCAATATCCTAGGTGAAGGCGTTCTTGAGTTATCGTGTTCACGGACAGACGGACGGACGGACGGACGGACGGACGGACGGACGGAGGTCAAGCGGATTTGAGGTTTTTGGCCACAAATAAACAAAAAATAATACATAACTTTTTTTCGTCCGAGGCTTGGTTCTATGCGTTACAAACTTTTGGGCTGGATGAATACTGAACTCCGATTTATATTGTAGTTGGGGATAAAGTAGAATTACGTGTGTGCATGTTGTATGTCCTTTATTAAGGACTGCCATTAGATTGCTACTCAAAACTAAAAGACAATATTCAGTGTTCAATTTCATATCTTGTCATTGAAAAAAAATGTCCTCTTTGAAGGACTTTCACATGGGAGGTGCAGGAAGGACTCACTCGATTTCTGACATATTTATCCTTTTTCTTGGAACCATTTAAAAATTTCAAATTTGTAGCTTGAAGCGTTCAAAAGTTATCGAAAAATATTGTTGAACACGTGTCTTAAGGACATTTTGTATGGCAGCTACCAGAAGGAGTAAAAGGATTTCGCTGATTAGTAAACTCGAACTTCATTTTTAATCAAAACTAATTTGTACAAAATTTCCAATTCATAGCTAAAAGATTACTTGAGTTATAGTAAGTTCCGTAAATTAAGTGAAGATGTTTTGACAGGATATTTGTATGGCAGCTACACGAAGGACTAATAGGATTTTCTTCGTAATCATACATTTAGCTCCAACTATTAGAAAAATAACATATACAAAATTTCAAAGACGTAGCTTAAACTCTTCTGAAGTTATCGACCAATATTTTTGAACACGCGTTTTAAGGACATTTTGTATGGCACCTACCAGAAGGAGTAAAAGGATTTCTCTGACTAGTAAGCCCGAACTTCGTTTTCACTCAAAACTAATTTGTGCAAAATTCCGAATTTGTAGCTAAAAGATTACTTGAGTCATAGTGAGTTTCGTAAATTAAGTGAATACATTTTGACAGGATATCTGTATGTCAGCTACACGAAGGACTAACAGGATTTTCTTCATAATCATATATTTAGCTCCAACTATTGGAAAAATAACACGTACAAAATTCCAAAGACGTAGCTTAAACCCTTTTGAAGTTATGGATCAATATTCTGGAACACGTGTTTTAAGGACATTTTGTATGGCAGCTACCCGAAGGAGTGGGACGATTTTGCCCGTTAACGAACTTCGCCTTACAAATTCAACCAAACATCCAGATTCAAAATTTCAATATCCTAGGTGAAGGCGTTCTTGAGTTATCGTGTTCACGGACAGACGGACGGACGGACGGACGGACGGACGGACGGACGGAGGTCAAGCGGATTTGAGGTTTTTGGCCACAAATAAACAAAAAATAATACATAACTTTTTTTCGTCCGAGGCTTGGTTCTATGCGTTACAAACTTTTGGGCTGGATTAAACTTATAATACTCTATATGATTTCATCTAGACAGAGTATAAAAATCCTGATCACAAGTCGGTGACTGGTTGCAACTAGTCCGGAGCTATCAAGAAATTCATTGGAACCCATCGATTGTAATTAACTCGGAGCTATCGAGAAAAACCATCGGAAGCAGCGCCGTGAACGGACAGAAAAGCTAGAGAGACCCAGAAATCTTCGGAAGCATCATCGGAAACGGCAACGTCTATATCGTTGTGGGAGAATAACACCAGCGGCGCCCTAGCGTAAGGTAGTGCAGGATTTACCAACAGATTAGACGTAGGTAGTAAGTTATAAAATAGGAAAGAAATTAAAAACTTCAGGAAACATAATTTGAGTTTTAAATTGAATTTTGTGTTTACCGAGCGATATAGAATTTCTTTTGCCAGAAGCAATTAAAGAAGGCTTCATTTTATCAACTTTCTTCTTTTCTTTCCCTAGTGTGTGTAACGTTTTTCAGCTCGGCTTCTGTTAGATTTTTTTCAATTACCCAAAAGGAGGTGTTACATTCGGTGTGTTGATATCCCCGAACTTGTGGTTCAGACTGGGAGATTTTATGAGAACGGGTACCTTGAATTAAGGAACCGCTGGTGAACACGACCCGTCACTGGGTTGGCCGGATAAGGACCCGTTCGCCCCCCTTTTCGTACTAGGGGTGGTTTCCATTGCGGTTTTCTACGGGGAAAACGCGATATAGCGGTCTGAGGTACCCCTCGCGGAGCGAAACCGTAATACTGTGTCTTTCGCCCTAACATCAGTTCCTTTCTTAGCAATAAAAACGCTACAACAATTAGACGCTGATGATCAGCTTAAATATCCGCTGGGCTTGAAGACAGCTCAAGAAAACTTCTATATTGATGACAACTTCTATATTGATGACATACTCGTACTGGCTGGAATTCATGATATCGAAGATGCGAAGAACCTTTACGCCGAAATAATTAAGCTCTTAAACGGTGAAGGTTCTCACTTACGGAAATGTACTGAACCTAGACTCCTAACTGAAATTACTGTTGGAAACCGTCAATTTCATTGACCGCCAAACTCCAAAACAAAGCTGGCTTGGATCCAAGGATCCAATTTTATGGGCTTTCCGAAAATGTAATAAAATTTGGTGGTTAATCAGGTACTTCTTGGAGAAAAAAGGACTTTTTGTATTTTTTTTTTAATTTTTTATTATTTTTGTGTCATTTAAATGAATTTTTCTCAAAAAGTATAACACTGATTGACACAGTTGATAGCAATTAGAAAAAAGAATTTATATCCTTTCCAACGAGCCCAGAATTATTACGTTACGCTAAGTACAGCAGAAGTTAGAGATCAAACAGTGATCACAGGTACGATGAATATCCTTCGTCCTTAAAATCGCGCTATCTCCTTAACGGAGCAAAAACGGGAGTATGTGTAGAACGATTTTCTACTCAGGACAAGTTCCTCTATCTCCCATTTTCGTTTGAACCTCAGTACTAGTTACACCCTGTATAGGCGATGTTGAAACTAATTTCATTACCGCGAATTATAATTTAAGTAACATTCTTGCCTTCGCCTCCTTATACTAAAGGTAGGTGGCACTGAAGATCACCCAATATTTCAACCAATTTGGTGGAATTTCTGGTTGTTCGTTATAATATATGAAATTCAACGCTAAGAGCGCTGAATCGAATCCCGCCAACAGCAATTTCATTTTTTTTTACCAATTTTTATGAGAATGGAATTTTTTATGGTAAGAAGCTACCATAGAAGCAAATTTGTTTAAGTTTTTTGTTGTTTTCCGGCGTCAGTGGAGTTTCTGGTGTGAAACCCCAACACGAATTCCCCGACTGTTGATTAATCACTGTCCCTGAGGGCATGACAGTTGGAAAACCTTCACTGGATAGGCCAGTTTTTATAAGACTGTGTTGGACTGGGTCCGAAGGAGCTGTTTCATCATCGGATGTCATAAACTCGTCAGAGGGTGTATCAAGCCTAAATTCGAAATACCCTTACAGCTGGTGGTATTGCTTGGGATTATTCTATATAGGCGATGTTGAAACTAATTTCAATACCGCGAATTATAATTTAAGTAACATTCTTGCCTTCGCTTCCTTATACTAAAGGTAGGTGGCACTGAAGATCACCCAATATTTCAACCAATTTGGTGGAATTTTTGGTTGTTCGCTATGATATATGAAATTCAACGCTAAGAGCGCCGAATCGAATCGCGCCAACAGAAATTTTATTTTTTTTTAACAATTTTTATAAGAATGGAATTTTTCATGGTGAGAAGCTACCTTAGAAGCAAATTTGTTTAAGTTTTTTTTTGTTTTCCGGCGTCAGTGGAGTTTCTGGTGTGAAACCCCAACACGAATTCCCCGACTGTTGATTAATCGCTGTCCCTGATGGCATGACAGTTGGAAAACCTTCACTGGATAGGCCAGTTTTTATACTCTAGATGAAATCATATAGAGTATTATAAGTTTAATGCAGCCCAAAACTTTGTAACGCATAGAACCAAGCCTCGGACGAAAAAAAGCTATGTATTATTTTTTGTTTATTTGTGGCCAAAAACCTCAAATCCGCTTGACGTCTGTCCGTCCGTCCGTCCGTCTGTCCGTGATAACTCAAGAACGCCTTCACCTAGGATCTTGAAATTTTGAATTTGGATGTTTGGTTGAATTTGTAAGGCTAAGTTCGTTAACGGGCAAAATCATCCTACTCCTTCGGGTAGCTGCCATACAAAATGTCCTTAAAACACGTGTTCAAGAATATTGGTCGATAACTTAAGAAGGGTTTAAGCTACGACTTTGAAATTTTGTATGTGTTATTTTTCCAATAGTTGGAGTTAAATATATAATTATGAAGAAAATCCTATTAGTCCTTCGTGTAGCTGCCATACAAATATCCTGTCAATATGTATTCACTTAATTTACGAAACTCACTATAACTCAAATAATCTTTTAGCTACGAATTCGGAATTTGGACCAAGTTAGTTTTGAGTGAAAAAGAAGTTCGAGTTTACTAATCAGCGAAATCCTTTTTCTCCTTCTGGTAGGTGCCATACAAAATGTCCTTAAAACACGTGTTCAAGAATATTGGTCGATAACTTCAGAAGAGTTTAAGCTACGACATTGAAATCTTGTATGTGTTATTTTTCCAATAGTTGGAACTAAATATATGATTATAAAGAAAATCCTGTTAGTCCTTTATGTAGCTGCCATACAAATATCCTGTCAAAATGTATTCACTTAATTTACGAAACTCACTATAACTCAAGTAATTTTTTAGCTACGAATTCGGAATTTTATACTAGTTAGTTTTGAGTAAAAAGGAAGTTCGAGTTAACTAATCAGCGAAATTTTTTTACTCCTTCTGGTAGCTGCCATACAAAATGTCCTTAAAACACGTGTTCAAGAATATTGCCGATAATTTCAGAAGGGTTGAAGCTACGTCTTTAAAATTTTGTATGTGTTATTTTTCCAATAGTTGGAGCTAAAAATATGATTATGAAGAAAATCCTATTAGTCCTTCGTGTAGCTGCCATACAAATATCCTGTCAAAACGTCTTCACTTAATTTACGGAACTTGCTATAACTCAAGTAATCTTTTAGCTATGAATTGGAAATTTTTACAAATTAGTTTCAAGTAAAAACGAAGTTCGAATTTACTAATCAGCATAATTCTTTTACTCCTTCTGGTAGCTGCCATACAAAATGTCCTTAAGATACGTGTTCAACAATATTTTTCGATAACTTTTGAACGCTTGAAGCTACAAATTTGAAATTTTGTACACGTTCATTTTTAAATAGTTCCAAGGAAAAGGATAAATATGTCAGAAATCGAGTGAGTCCTTCCTGCACCTCCCATGTGAATTTCCTTCAAAAAGGAAATTTTTTTTCGATGACTTACCCAGTTTAAGATATGAAATTAAACACTGAATATTGTCTTTTAGTTTTGAGTAGCAATCTAATGGTAGTCCTTAATAAAGGACATACAACATGCACACACGTAATTCTACTTTCTCCCCAACTACAATATAAATCGGAGTTCAGTATTCATCTAGAGTATTATACGATTGGCTTGCAGCCGATCGTGACTGCAGTATGTTTAAGTTGTAATTTCGTGGCATTAACCGTTTAGGAGATATGGATTTTTGAATGTCTCGATCTCGCCTTTTGAACGTGTCGGACGCATTATTTTTCCTCCACTCCCACACCCCTTCACCAATATCAACAATATTTTTGCAAATGGATCCACTATCGAAGCTCTATATAAATGCCAAGTTTCAGCCTCCTAACATAAGCGGTTGCTGGGATCTAGAAACCAAAATTTTTTGTCTAAAATTTATCTTACACCGTTCTTGAGATATGAGACGTGATTTTTAAAAAAAAACATACTGCAGTCACGATCGGCTGCAAGCCAATCGTATAATACTCTAGATGAATACTGTACTCCGATTTATATTGTAGTTGGGGATAAAGTAGAATTACGTGTGTGCATGTTGTATGTCCTTTATTAAGGACTGCCATTAGATTGCTACTCAAAACTAAAAGTCAATATTCAGTGTTTAATTTCATATCTTGAACTGGGTAAGTCATCGAAAAAAATGTCCTTTTTGAAGGACTTTCACATGGAAGGTGCAGGAAGGACACACTCGATTTCTTAAATATTTGTGCTTTTCCTTGGAACCATTCAAAAATTAATGTGTACAAAATTTCAAATTCGTAGCTTGAAGCGTTCAAAAGTTATCGAAAAATATTGTTGAACACGTGTCTTAAGGATTTTTTGTATGGAAGGTAGCAGAAGGAGTAAAAGGATTTCGCGGACTAGTAAACTCGAACTTCCTTTTCACTCAAAACTAATTTGTGCAAAATTCCGAATTCATAGCTAAAAGATTACTTGAGTTATAGGGAGCTCCGTAAATTAAGTGAATACATTTTGACAGGATATTTGTATGGCAGCTACACGAAGGACTAATAGGATTTTATTCATAATCATACATTTAGCTCCAACTATTGAAAAAATAATACACACAAAATTTCAAAGAAGTAGCTTGAACCCTTCTGAAGTTATCGGTCAATATTCTTGAACACGTGTTTTAAGGACTTTTTGTATGGCAGCTACCAAAAGGAGTAAAGGGATTTTGCTGGCTAGTAAACTCAAACTTCCTTTTTACTCAAAACTAATTTGTACAAAATTCCGAATTCGTAGCTAAAAGATTACTTGAGTTATAGTGAGTTTCGTAAATTAAGTGAATACATTTTGACAGGATATTTGTATGGCAGCTACACGAAGGACTAACAGGATTTTCTTCAGAATCACATATTTAGCTCCAACTATTGGAGAAATAACAGATACAAAATTTCAAAGTCGTAGCTTAAACCCTTCTGAAGTTATCGACCAATATTCGTGAACACGTGTTTTAAGGACATTTTGTATGGCAGCTACCCGAAGGAGTAGGACGATTTTGCCCGTTAACGAACTTAGCCTTACAAATTCAACCAAACATCCAGATTCAAAATTGCAAGATCCTAGGTGAAGGCGTTCTTGAGTTATCCTGCTAACGGACAGACGGACGGACGGACGGACGGACGGACGGACGGACGTACGGACGGACGGACGGACGGACGGACGTCAGGCGGATTTGAGGTTTTTGGCCACAAATAAACAAAAAATAATATATAACTTTTTTTCGTCCGAGGCTTGGTTCTATGCGTTACAAACTTTTGGGCTGGATTAAACTTATAATACTCTATATGATTTCATCTAGAGTATAAAAATTAATTTTTTTTATATGTATTATTATTCTACACTCATTTCTACACATCACACAAAAAACCGTACCTCTTTCGGGTAACGGGAAGTGACTCAAATTGTACTCCGAAGTGGGGGAAGTCGAATATGGGTGTGTTTTTTCAATTGGATCAGATCACAATTGAAAAAAACGATGTGGATCATCCCAAAAGATAATTTAGCAAGGTTAATTGTTGGTAAATACCTCGGATAAACTCTCAGATGCCCTGGAGGCAAAGTTTTGTATACTATACGACGAAACGGCACTGTACAAAGGTCATATAAACAAAGACTTTTTCAAAAATTTTGTACATTCTGTCTCTATCTTACACATGGACTTGTATTTCCGTACAAAATGTATTGAGTTTCCACGACTTTTCGACGAGCATGTTCTGCCTGTTAGGTGCAAATACCTGCTACAAATTGAATTTACTGGTCATTACTGCTGAATCGCGTGGCGCCATCTGTGAAAATGCTGAACATTTAAATAAGCTTTAAAAGCGCAAAACTGATCCAACTATGATCCCATTATGATTTTGGATCATCTCTTTATTGTTTTTTTTTCAATGTGAAACGACTGATCTTGATCTTGATCCAGTTGAAAACAACACAGCTTATGTCACTGCATGTATACTTTTTATACTCTAGATGAAATCATATAGAGTATTATAAGTTTAAGCCAGCCCAAAAGTTTGTAACGCATAGAACCAAGCCTCGGACGAAAAAAAGTTATACATTATTTTTTGTTTATTTGTGGCCAAAAACCTCAAATCCGCTTGACGTCCGTCCGTCCGTCCGTCAATCCATCCGTCTGTCCGTTAGCACGATAACTCAAGAACGCCTACACCTAGGATCTTGAAATTTTGAATCTGGATGTTTGGTTGAATTTGTAAGGCTAAGTTCGTTAACGGGCAAAATCGTCCTACTCCTTCGGGTAGCTGCCATACAAAATGTCCTTAAAACACGTGTTGAAAAATATTAGCCGATAACTTCGGAAGGGTTTAAGCTACAGCTTTGAAAATTTGTATGTGTTACTTTTTCAATAGTTGGAACTAAATATAGAATTATGAAAGAAATTCTGATAGTCCTTCGTGTGGCTGCCATACAAATTTCCTGTCAAAATGCATTCACTTAATTTACGAAACTCACTATAACTCAAGTAATCTGTTAGCTATGAATTGGAAATTTTGTACAAATTAGTTTTGAGTAAAAACAAAGTTCGGGTTTACTAATCAGCGAAATCCTTTTACTCCTTCTGGTAGCTCCCATACAAAATGTTCTTAAAACACGTGCTTAAGAATATTGGCCGATAACTTCAGAAGCGTTTAAGCTACGTCTTTAAAATTATGTATGTGTTATTTTTTCAATAGTTGGAGCTAAATGTATGATTATGAAGAAAATGCAATTAGTGCTTCGTGTAGCTGCCATACAAATATTCTGTCAAAATGCATTCACTTAATTTACGAAACTCACTATAACTCAAGTAATCTTTTAGCTATGAATTGGAAATTTTGTACAAATTAGTTTTGAGTGAAAACGAAGTTCGAGTTTACTAATCAGCGAAATCCTTTTACTCCTTCTGGTAGCTGCCATACAAAATGTCCTTAAGACACGTGTTCAAACAATATTTATACTCTAGATGAAATCATATAGAGTATTATAAGTTTAATCCAGCCCAAAAGTTTGTAACGCATAGAACCAAGCCTCGGACGAAAAAAAGTTATACATTATTTTTTGTTTATTTGTGGCCAAAAACCTCAAATCCGCTTAACGTCCGTCCGTCCGTCCGTCCGTCCATCCGTCTGTCCGTGAACACGATAACTCAAGAACGCCTACACCTAGGATCTTGAAATTTTGAATCTGGGTGTTTGGTTGAATTTGTAAGGCTAAGTTCGTTAACGAGCAAAATCGTCCTACTCCTTCGGGTAGCTGCCATACAAAATGTCTTTAAAACACGTGTTCAAGAATATTGGTCGATAACTTCAGAAGGGTTTAAGCTACGACATTGAAATTTTGTATGTGTTATTTTTCTAATAGTTGGAGCTAAATATATGATTATGAAGAAAATCCTGTTAGTCCTTCGTTTAGCTGCCATACAAATATCCTGTCAAAATGTATTCACTTAATTTACGAAACTCACTATAACTCAAGTAATCTTTTAGCTACGAATTCGGAATTTTTTACAAATTAGTTTTGAGTAAAAATGAAGTTCGGGTTTAGTAGTCAGCGAAATCCTTTTACTCCTTCTGGTAGCTCCCATACAAAATGTCCTTAAGACACGTATTCAACAATATTTTTCGATAACTTTTGAACGCTTCAAGCTACGAATTTGAAATTTTGTACACGTTCATTTTTAAATGGTTCCAAATAAAAGGATAAATATGTAAGAAATTGAGTGAGTCCTTCCTGCACCTCCCATGTGAAAGTCCTTCAAAATTACATTTTTTTTCGATGACTTACCCAGTTCAAGAAATGAAATTAAACACTGAATATTGTCTTTTAGTTTTGAGTAGCAATCCTTTATTAAGGACATACAACATGCACACACGTAATTCTACTTTATCCCCAACTACAATATAAATCGGAGTTCAGTATTCATCTATAGGATTATACGATTGGCTTGCAGCCGATCGTGACTGCAGTATGTTTTGTTTTTAGGATCTTGCTTCGTGAGCTATAGTAATCTAAAGCTTAGCAAATACACACTTTAATCGCGTGTACTGCCATCTGTTGGTATTAATTTCAAACGGAGATTCTGTGCATAGTGACGTCATTGACGTCTGACTTGAAAATGATCAATGAAATTATAAATTCATCTGAGCTCTTACCAGTTTTCACGCATACACATGCGTGAAATGTATAGCGAGTATCTAGAAAGCTCTCATGTACACAGCATACAGATAAAGCCGCCGTGTACATGTGAGTTCTTTGCAGTAAAGAACGGTCGGTGCTTTGGGTTTTGAACCCGACAAGCACATTCGACCGAACGTCCTGACATCCATCACTGTTAAAAAAGTTAAAATGAAATCTGTTCTAAACGAAAAATACGCCAAAGAAATTAGGATATTACAAATAAAACAGCAATTACCGCGTGAAAATCAACTAAGCATATACCCATTTCTGGACGATAAAAAAATCCTTAGGGTTGGAGGTAGATTGAAATATTCAACTCTGCATTTCGATAATCACCATCCGATGATTCTCCCAAAGAAGCATTCTAATCTTGTCATATGCGATTGCCACCAAAGAATATTACACGAAAAATCGAAGAATCATTTCGAAGAATTGTCGGAAGATGACGCTTTTTTTAACGCGTTCTTCCAGATTCAGTTTCCAGCTGAGTTTCTTGTTTAGAGATATTTAGCTCTATCGGAAAGATGAAGCTCGTCGCTTCCCATCTTTGGTAACGCAAAATCTGCAATTTTGTATTTCTTCGTGAAGATGACCAGCACAGTTTTAGAGTGATTAGCCCCTAAGCGGCTGTTGCCAGCCCATTGTCGTTGAATGTTTAACGTGGATTGAGTGCTTTTACTCAGGATACAATGAATTATTTATTACTGCCTTCTTTCTGATGATGGACTACTTTATTTTGGCTAAATTATGGTTTATATACAAATTAGGTTATCAGACGTATAGTAAGCGAAAAAATATGCATTAACAAGTGCAATACAAATATTGCGATCGATAGATCGTCAGCACTAAATAATTAAAATTGTCGGTAAGGTATTTGAGCTGACTGTAAGGTGAGATCGTCAGCAATTTTGGTCATATCGACCTTAGTAATTGGCCGGGTGGGTAGTTGACCGTACAGGTGAATTAGTTGGCAATTTTCCGTACATTGTGGAAATATTGTTTTACTCGGCTATTGACCATTTGTGCAAGTCAAGTAATATAACACCTGATATAGTCTATATGTCTATATGTTTCTAGACAGTCGTAGTTTGTTGAGTGCTCTCTCCATCAAACTACTAATTGTCGGTAAATGTTTCCCTGAGACAAGTTCCCAAGTTCCACAAGGATTTTGTTGACTACAAGGAGCCAAAGTGAGATTACACCTCTTTGCGGGGTGCCTCTGGAGACTGACTTTATGATAAGACACTGTCCTAGTTCGGATTCAGTAATCCTGTTCTGTAGCATTAAGTCAAGCCAATTGTAAATCTCGGATTCCACTTCCATTGAGAGTAGTGCACTGTTAATAGTCGAACGTCGAACGTTATTAACCCTTATGTTACCAGAAGATTTGTCACCTTAAATCTACCAATAGAGGTACCGGGTACCTATTACGACGACGGATTTTGTTTCATTTGTTAGAAACTTCTGTTCAGTTAGCAATTTCCCTCCATTTGCTGTTTTTTATTGTATAATATTGCTACTCAGTAGGCTCGGTAAATTTGAAATACACGGATGTTGATTCTTGTATCGCCGGCGCGCCGCGCCGTTCCAATAAAGTTTATTGCCCAAGGTGTGATTTCGGGTTTTCCGTGTTGTAAGAGCGGCATTTGAAACACAGGCTTTCTTTATTGTATCGACATATGGTAGCCACGTAACATCTGGTAAATCCACCTTCACTTTTCTATGTTTCTTGCGAGATCCTTTTCTCAAAATTGATTAGTTTTCCTACATTTTTCTCCTCGTCGCGTCTTCTCTCCGCGTTCAAACCACAGTAGGTTATACAGTTTTGTGCACTTTTCTAGACAAATTATACGAAAATATTAAGTGAAAATTGCAGATGGAATTGAAAATGTTGCGGGAACCTGTGGCACTCAGTGTACATCTCGATCTGAGCATCATTATACAGCATACATTAGATTAATTTATACATTTGGTTCTGTAAATTTATCATTGATTTGGTTCTTAGTTTCATCTAATCATATAGACACATTTCGTGTAATGCTCGATTGACGGATGAAGAAATCAATGAATTGATATCCTTCTCTGAATCGGAAGAAGATCCATGGTGATGACGATGATGATGACAATTGGCAGACTTCTCTTCAAGCTGAAGATTCTGATATCGAAAATTTGGGCAACGTCGATATCGAAATGGAAGTAAACGAAGACGATAGTGAGGAAAATGAACTCGATCAGCTTCCGCGACCAGATCAGTCAGGTCAGAGCATTTGTATTGCTAAAGATTCAACGGTTTGAAGGAAAACCCCGATGCTTGCAGAATTTCGAACAAGAGCACACAATGTTCTTCGCGAATGAGGAGGTGTCCGAGCGCCTTACACAAATCTAACTCGCCTTGAAGTATTCAATAATATATTGTCAAATGATATAAAACAAATTATTTTGGAGCAGACAAATCGGAAGGCATCCAGTGTCATAGCAAATTGGAATAATAGTAACCGACAGTCTAATCCAAAGTCGTTTGATCTTCTGACAATGGCGGAGCTAGATGCATTTTCTGCCATTCTCATAGCATGTGGGGTTCATTTGTCGAACTACAAACACGTTACGGAGCTTTGGAAATCGGATGCTCTTCCAATCTACTGAGCTAGCCTAAGCCTCAATGGATTTCAGTTCATACTTCGATATATTTGATTCGATGAGGCAACCTCAAGAACTGAACGATTATAAACAGATAAAGCGGAACCCATTAAAGAAGTGTGGACAAAGATGAACAACAACCTCTTAAAGATGTTCAAGCCGTACGAAAATCTAATCATTGATGAACAATTATTTCCGCATAGAGGCAGAACTAAACTTACTTAATACATTCCAAGTAAACCCGCAAAGTATGGCATAAAAATATTTTGGATTTGCGATTCGAAAACGGGCTATCCTTTGCAAGGAAAAATCTATACTGGAAAAAAAAAATGATGCAAATGTTCGTCAGAAGAATGTTGGTGAAAAAGTTGTATTAGAATTGGCTAACAAATTTTTCGGGTCCGGCAGAAATGTAACAACGGATAATTTCTTTACCTCTCTACAGTTAGGTAAACTTCTCCGTCAGAATGGACTCACATTAGTTGGAACTCTCCGAAAAAATAAGGGCTATATCCCGTATGAGATGTTACAATCAAAAGAACGAGAACCATTGTCATCATGTTTTGCCTACAGTGTTGACGCCACCCCAGTGCCATATGTGCCAAAAAAGGGAAAAGTAATAGTTATATTGCTATCAACAATGCACGACAAAGAGGACATCAGTGATACACAAAAGAAAAAGCCGGAAATCATTGAATATTACAATGCAACTAAAGGCGGCGGCGATACTATGGACCAAATGGCTTCCAAGTACACAACTAAATGAAAGATTAAAAGATGGTCACTGGCTATCTTCTTCAATATATTGTATTTATATCGCGAGTCTTGCAGCATTTAAAATAAATATGGAGAACTTTCCAGATTTGAATCAGAAAACTGATCGACGACGAATTTTTTTGAAAGAACTCTCCAAGGACCTCTGTATGCCAGTAGTAATTCAACGACAACACAATAAAAATGCTATTGCACAGTATTTTACCAGAGAGGTGGAAGAATTTTTGGGAGTGGAGGTAAACTTCCCACTTCAAGCCGGTGCCTCAATTTCCCGGGTACAACTGCGGCCTAGGCCCTTGCCCAAAGACAAATCAGGCCGAACAAAACACACTGTTGTGTGCCACATATGTCACTCGGACGCGCGTGAACGACCTAAGACTCGCAAAAGCTGCAAAAAATGAGCAAAACCTATTTGCGATCAATACGTAATGAAGATTCCTGTGACGTGTTTGCATTGCGTAGAGAGAAGTACAGAGTGAAAAGCAGATTCCATGTCTTCCGAAACTATGGATACCTTATACTGTATAAACCTTGCCTTACATTCATATTGTTTATAATGTATGAAATACACGTAAAATAAAATAAATACATGAAAGACTTTATTCATTTCTATGGGTATCGGGTACCGCTGCCGGTAGATTTAGGGGTTCACCGAAAAAAACGATAAAATCTCAAACTTTTAACACCACATATTTCGAAATGAACCCGAAAACGTGCATTAAATTTACTACTTGTAGATGGCCCGGACCGATGTCCCTGTTATTAAACAAGGAGCCAAATTAAGCCAAAAATTGCAGAAAAAGGTACCGGGTACCCGCTGCCAGTAACATAAGGTTTAAAGGCACCCTCTATGACAAGGAAAACAGCTAGTGTGTATTCCTTATATGGGAGTGATTTTTCAATTGTTAACACTACCTCATGTAAGGCCGTATACACCGACTTATCCTTTGTGTAGGCATGTATACTGTTGCGAGCTAGGGGTTCGCCGGGATTTCAAGTAAAACACAATTCGGTTAAAATAAAAATAAGTGATTATTTGTTAATTGCACTTTAAATTCTATTCGCACAATAATTCGCACTGTATGGCAATACCGCCCGCTTATACCATATATCGCTTGACTCGTTCACTTTCGTTCTCTCTCAACACGGTCTCGTATACACGCTGGCTGTCACAGTCGACGTAATAAAAATTACTGTGTCTTCGCTAAAAGCTTCACCTGCTTATATACTAGCCGGTTGCAGTCTTGGATGTACTTGAATGTTCGCTCAGTGTGGAATCTTCTCGAAAGCTTTAGAGCTTTCGATTTCGATCTTCGTTCAGTGGTGTATGCAAAAAGGTTCTAGTATATTGGAGAGCATTCGATAAGAAGGGAGATACAATCGTGTAGTTTCGCCTTATCTTCAGCTAGGTATCTGATTGGGTTATTTTGCAACTAGGTATTCGGTTGTTGTTGTTGCTGTTGTTTTCATTATGTGAAACGATCGAGTTGCACGGTTGCGCGGTTGCCAGGTTTACATGTAACAATCCGTTAGTTTTTCAATAATTGCAGTGCAGCATGAATATAAAAAAGTTCTCATGAGTCCTTCGAGTAGCTGCCATATACAAAAAGCCTGTAAAAATATCTCTCAATTTCACTATAACTCGGGAAATCATTCAGCCCAGAAATTAAAATTTTGCACAAATTAGTTTTTCAGGAAAATAAAGTTTGGGTTTATTAGTCAGCAAAATTTTTTCTACTCCTTCGGGTAGCTCCTATACAAAAAGTCCTTAAAGCACGTGTTCAAGAATATTTATACTCTAGATGAAATCATATAGAGTATTATAAGTTTAATCCAGCCCAAAAGTTTGTAACGCATAGAACCAAGCCTCGGACGAAAAAAAGTTATATATTATTTTTTGTTTATTTGTGGCCAAAAACCTCAAATCCGCCTGACGTCCGTCCGTCCGTCCGTCCGTCCGTCCGTCCGTCCGTCCGTCCGTCCGTCCGTCCGTCCGTCCGTCCGTCCGTCTGTCCGTGAACACGATAACTCAAGAACGCCTTCACCTAGGATCTTGAAATTTTGAATCTGGATGTTTGGTTGAATTTGTAAGGCTAAGTTCGTTAACGGGCAAAATCGTCCTACTCCTTCGGGTAGCTGCCATACAAAATGTCCTTAAAACAAGTGTTCAAGAATATTGGTCGATAACTTCAGAAGGGTTTAAGTTACGACTTTGAAATTTTGTATCTATTATTTTTCTAATAGTTGGAGATAAATATATGAATATGAAGAAAATCCTGTTAGTCCTTCGTGTAGCTGCCATACAAATATCCTGTCAAAATGTATTCACTTAATTTACGAAACTCACTATAACTCAAGTAATCTTTTAGCTATCAATTCGGAATTTTATACAAGTTATTTTTGAGTGAAAAGAAAGTTCGAGTTTACTTGTCAGCGAAATCCTTTTACTCCTTCTGGTAGCTGCCATACAAAATATCCTTAAAACACGTGTTCATGAATATTGGCCGATAACTTCAGAAGGGTTTAAGCTACGACTTTGAAAATTTGCATGTGTTAATTTTCCAATAGTTAGAGCTAAATGTATGATTATGAAGAAAATGCTATTAGTCTTTCGTGTAGCTGCCATACAAATATCCTGTCAAAATGTCTTCACTTAATTTACGGAACTCACTATAACTCAAGTAATCGTTTAGCTATGAATTCGGAATTTTGTACAAATTAGTTTTGAATGAAAATAAAGTTTGGGTTTACTATTCAGCGAAATCCTTTTACTCCTTCTGGTAGCTGCCATACAAAATGTCCTTAAAACACGTGTTCAAGAATATTGGCCGATAACTTCAGAAGGTTTTAAGCTACGTCTTTGAAATTTTGTATGTATTATTTTTCCAATAGTTGCAGCTAAATGTATGAATATGAAGAAAATCCTATTAGTCCTTCGTGTAGCTGCCATACAAATATCCTGTCAAAACGTCTTCACTTAATTTACAGAACTTACTATAACTCAAGTAATCTTTTAGCTATAAATTGGAAATTTTGTACAAATTTGTTTTGAGTAAAAGCAAAGTTCGAGTTTACTAATCAGCGAAATCCTTTTACTCCTTCTGGTAGCTGCCATACAAAATGTCCTTAAAAGACGTGTTCAACAATATTTTTCGATAACTTTTGAACGCTTCAAGCCACGAATTTCAAATTTTGTACACGTTCATTTTTAAATGGTTCCAAGGAAAAGGATAAATATGTAAGTAATCGAGTGAGTCCTTCCTGCACCTCCCATGTGAAAGTCCTTCAAAAAGGACATTTTTTTTCGATGACTTACCCAGTTCAAGATATGAAATTAAACACTGAATATTGTCTTTTAGTTTTGAATAGCAATCTAATGGCAGTCCTTAATAAAGGACATACAACATGCATACACGTAATTCTACTTTATCCCCAACTACAATATAAATCGGAGTTCAGTATTCATCTAGAGTATTATACGATTGGCTTGCAGCCGATCGTGACTGCAGTATGTTTTTCGTTAACTCCAAAACGTTTTAAGGTACGACTTTGAAATTTTTATACTCTAGATAAAATCATATAGAGTATTATAAGTTTAATCCAGCCCAAAAGTTTGTAACGCATAGAACCAAGCCATGGACGAAAAAAAGTTATATATTATTATACTCTAGATGAAATCATATAGAGTATTATAAGTTTAATCCAGCCCAAAAGTTTGTAACGCATAGAACCAAGCCTCGGACGAAAAAAAGTTATATATATTATTTTTTGTTTATTTGTGCCCAAAAACCTCAAATCCGCCTGACGTCCGTCCGTCCGTCCGTCCGTCCGTCCGTCCGTCTGTCCGTGAACACGATAACTCAAGAACGCCTTCACCTAGAATCTTGAAATTTTGAATCTGGATGTTTGGTTGAATTTGTAAGGCTAAGTTCGTTAACGGGCAAAATCGTCCTACTCCTTCGGGTGGCTGCCATACAAAATGTCCTTAAAACACGTGTTCAAGAATATTGACCAATAACTTCGTAACGCCTAAAGCTACGACTTTGAAATTTTGTATGTATTACTTTTTTAATAGTTGGAGTTAAATATATGATTATGAAGAAAATCCTGTTAGTCCTTCGTGTAGCTGCCATACAAATATCCTGTCAAAATGTATTCACTTAATTTACGAAACTCACTATAACTCAAGTAATCTTTTAGCTACAAATTCGGAATTTTGTACAAGTTACTTTTGAGTAAAAAGGAAGTTTGAGTTTACTAATCCGCGAAATCCCATTTCTCCTTCTGGTAGCTGCCATACAAAATATCCTTAAAACACGTGTTCAAGAATATTGGTCGATAACTTGAGAAGGGTTTAAGCTACGACATTGAAATTTTATATGTGTTATTTTTCCAATAGTTGGAGTTAAATATATGATTATGAAGAAAATCCTGTTGGTCCTTCGTGTAGCTGCCATACAAATATCCTGTCAAAATGTATTCACTTAATTTACGAAACTCACTATAACTCATGTAATCTTTTAGCTACGAATTCGGAATTTTAAACAAGCTAGTTTTGAGTAAAAAAGAAGTTCGAGTTAACTAATCAGCGAAATTATTTTACTCCTTCGGGTAGCTGCCATACAAAATGTCCTTAAAACACGTGTTCACGAATGTTGGTCGATAACTTCAGAATGGTTTAAGCTATGACTTTGAAATTTTGTATCTGTTATTTTTCTAATAGTTGGAGCTAAATATATGATTATGAAGAAAATCCTGTTAGTCCTTCGTGTAGCTGCCATACAAATATCCTGTCAAAATGTATTCACTTAATTTACGAAACTCACTATAACTCAAGTAATCTTTTAGCTACAAATTCGGAATTTTGTACAAATTAGTTTTGAGTAAAAAGGAAGTTTGAGTTTACTAGCCAGCAAAATCCCTTTACTCCTTTTGGTAGCTGCCATACAAAAAGTCCTTAAAACACGTGTTCAAGAATATTGACCGATAACTTCAGAAGGGTTCAAGCTACATCTTTGAAATTTTGTGTGTATTATTTTTCTAATAGTTGGAGCTAAATGTATGACTATGAAGAAAATCCTATTAGTCCTTCGTGTAGCTGCCATACAAATATCCTGTCAAAACGTCTTCACTTAATTTACGGAACTTACTATAACTCAAGCAATCTTTTAGCTATGAATTGGGAATTTTGTACAAATTAGTTTTGAATAAAAACGAAGTTCGAGTTTACGACTCAGCGAAATCGTCTTACTCCTTCTGGTAGCTGCCATACAAAATGTCATTAAAACACGTGTTCAAGAATATTGACCGATAACTTCAGAAGGGTTTAAGCTACTTCTTTGAAATTTTGTATGTATTATTTTTCCAATAGTTGGAGCTAAATGTATGATTATGAAGAAAATCCCATTAGTCCTTCATGTAGCTGCTATACAAATATCCTCTCAAAATGTATTCACTTAATTTACGGAGCTCCCTATAACTCAAGTAATCTTTTAGCTATGAATTCGGAATTTTGCACAAATTAGTTTTGAGTGAAAAGGAAGTTCGAGTTTACTAGTCCGAGAAATCCTTTTACTCCTTCTGCTACCTTCCATACAAAAAATCCTTAAGACACGTGTTCAACAATATTTTTCGATAACTTTTGAACGCTTCAAGCTACGAATTTGAAATTTTGTACACAGTAATTTTTGAATGGTTCCAAGGAAAAGGACAAATATTTAAGAAATCGAGGGAGTCCTTCCTGCACCTTCCATGTGAAAGTCCTTCAAAAAGGAAATTTTTTTTCGATGACTTACCCAGTTCAAGATATGAAATTAAACACTGAATATTGACTTTTAGTTTTGAGTAGCAATCTAATGGCAGTCCTTAATAAAGGACATACAACATGCATACACGTAATTCTACTTTATCCCCAACTACAATATAAATCGGAGTTCAGTATTCATCTAGAGTATTATACGATTGGCTTGTTTTTTGTTTATTTATGGCCAAAAACCTCAAATCCGCTTGACGTCCGTCCGTCCGTCTGTCCGTTAGCACGATAACTCAAGAACGCCTTCACCTAGAATCTTGATATGTTGAATCTGAATGTTTGGTTGAATTCGTAAGGCTAAGTTCGTTAACGGGCAAAATCGTCCTACTTCTTCGGGTAGCTGCCATACAAAATGTCCTTAAAATACGTCTTCAAGAATATTGGTAGATAACTTCAGAAGGGATTAAGCTACGACATTGAAATTTTGTACATGTTATTTTTCCAATAGTTTAAGCTAAATATATGATTATGAAGAAAATCCTGTTAGTCCTTCGTGTAGCTGCCATACAAATATCCTGTCAAAATGTATTCACTTAATTTACGAAACTCACTATAACTCAAGTAATCTTTTAGCTACGAATTCAGACTGTAGTACAAATTAGTATTGAGTGAAAAGAAAGTTCAAGTTTACTAGTCAACGAAATCCTGTAACTCCTTCTGATAGCTGCCATACAATATGTCCTTAAAACACGTGTTTGAGAATATTGGCCGATAACATCAGAAGGGTTTAAGCTACGACATTGAAATTTTGTATGTGTTATTTTTTCAATAGTTGGAGCTACATGTATGATTATGGAGAAAATCCTATTAGTCTTTCGTGTAGCTGCCATACAAATATCCTGTCAAAACGTCTTCACTTAATTTACGGAACTTACTATAACTCAAGTAATCTCTTAGCTATGAATTGGAAATTTTGTACAAATTAGTTTTGAGTAAAAACAAAGTTCGAGTCTACTAATCAGCGAAATCCTTTTACTCCTTCTGGTAGGTGCCATACAAAATGTCCTTAAGACACGTGTTCAACAATATTTTTCGATAACTTTTGAACGCTTCAAGCTACGAATTTGAAATTTTGTACACGTTCATTTTTAAATGGTTCCAAGGAAAAGGATAAATATGTAAGAAATCGAGTGTGTCCTTCCTGCACCTCCCATGCGAAAGTCCTTCAAAAAGGAAATTTTTTTTCGATGACTTATCCAGTTCAAGATGTGAAATTAAACACTGAATATTGTCTTTCAGGTTTGAGTAGCAATCTAATGGCAGTCCTTTATAAAGGACATACAACATGCACACACGTAATTCTACTTTATCCCCAACTACAATATAAATCGGAGTTGAGTATTCATCTAGAGTATTATACGATTGGCTTGCAGCCGGTCGTGACTGCAGTATGTTTTTCGATGACTTACCCAGTTCAAGATATGAAATTAAACAATGAATATTGTCTTTTAGTTTTGAGTAGCAATCTAATGGTAGTGCTTAATAAAGGACATACAACATGCACACATGTAATTCTACTTTATCACCAACTACAATATAAATCGGAGTACAGTATTCATCTAGAGTATTATACGATTGGCTTGCAGCCGATCGTGACTGCAGTATGTTTTATGTGTTATTTTTATACTCTAGATGAAATCATATAGAGTATTATAAGTTTAATCCAGCCGAAAAGTTTGTAACGCATAGAACCAAGCCTCGAACGAAAAAAAGTTATATATTATTTTTTGTTTATTTGTGCCCAAAAACCTCAAATCCGCCTGACGTCCGTCCGTCCGTCCGTCCGTCCGTCCGTCCGTGAACACGATAACTCAAGAACGCCCTCACCTATGATCTTGAAATTTTGAATCTGGATGTTTGGTTGAATTTGTAAGGCTTAGTTTGTTAACGGGCAAAATCGTCCTACTCCTTCGGGTAGCTGCCATACAAAATGTCCTTAAACACGTGTTCAGGAATATTGGTCGATAACTTAAGAAGGGTTTAAGCTACGACTTTGAAATTTTGTATGTGTTATTTTTTCAATAGTTGGAGTTAAATATATGATTATTAAGAAAATCCTGTTAGTCCTTCGTGTAGCTGCCATACAAATATACTGTCAAAATGTATTCACTTAATTTACGGAACTTACTATAACTCAATTATTATTTTAGCTATGAACTCGAAATTTTGTACAAATTAGTTTTGAGTGAAAACAAAGTTCGAGTTTACTAATCAGCAAAATCCTTTTACTCCTTATGGTACCTGCCATACAAAATGTCCTTAGGACACGTGTTCAACAATATTTTTCGATAACTTTTGAACGCTTCAAGCTACGAATTTGAAATTTTGTACACGTTCATTTTTAAATGGTTCCAAGGAAAAGGATAAACATGTAAGGAATTGAGTGAGTCCTTCCTGCACCTCCCATGCGAAAAGGACATTTTTGTTCGATGACTTACCCAGTTTAAGATATGAAATTAAACACTGAATATTGTCTTTTAGTTTTGAGTAGCAATCTAATGGCAGTCCTTAATAAAGGACATACAACATACACACGCGTAATTCTACTTTATCCCCAACTACAATATAAATCGGAGTTAAGTATTCATCTAGAGTATTATACGATTGGCTTGCAGCCGATCGTGACTGCAGTATGTTTTTAACAGTACGCCGTACGCAAAATCGTTTGAAGGCGCGTAGATCCCAAATCCGTTGAGATATTAACATGAAATTGGTTTGGTGGGTAGATTGGGTGAACCCCTATGACTGTTATCTTTTGGGGTGGTGGGTTATGAGGGGGAGGAGAGGGGAGCGTTTTAGACGAAAAATGTTGGTTTTTAGATCTCGGAAACAGCTTACGTTAGGAGGCTGAAACTTGGAGTTTATATAGATTTTCGATAGTGGACCCATTTGCGAAAAAATTGCCGATATGGGCGAAGGGGTGTGGAAGTGGTGGGAATAATAATCCGTCCAAAGCGCTCGAAAGCCGAGATCGAGACATTCTAAAATCTATATCTCCTAAACGGTTAATGTCACGAAATTAAAACTTCAAGAACATGTGTAGGTATACTAGGAGAATAGACCGGAAAGAAATTTTTGAGTAGGGACAGTAGCGTGCAGAGGTGGGGGTGAAAAACTTTAGATTACGATATCTCACAAACCAATTACACTAGAGAGAAATAAAATTCGGTTTCTGTATAAAGGTTGACAAACAAAGTTTGCTGAAAGTAACATTTTTTAAGGGGGCGGTGGAGCATGGAAGTGGAGGGGATAAGAAATTTTCTGAAAAATCATGTCTCATATCTCAAGAACAGTGTAAGATAGATACTTAAAAATTTTACCAGCAGTAGGCCTAATAGACCCCTAGCAGAAAATAAATTTTTGGGGATGATGGTGTACAAGGTGAGGGCGAAAAAGATAAACTTCTGATGTTTGTATCATATCTCGAGAACCTATAATGATATAAAGCTGAATCTTGGTATTTAGATAGAACTATATTAGTAGCATGTTGGAAAATATAATTTTTTTCAGAGGTAGTGTGGTACGGTGGTGGGGGGTGTTTTTCCTAACTACAGAACGGCTTATGCTACAAAGTTGAAACTTGGTTTGTATATGTAAATCAACTAGAAAAGGAATATTGATAAAATAAAATTAAAATTTTTATAGGCGTTCGGAAGGGGCGAAAAAAATGATCAGTGGAAATGGAATGCATATATTTTCACGATTTTTGTTATATATCTATTAGGTCTTTTCAAATATTGAATTAATTTTTATTCTACAGCTTCTTCATATAAAAACCTAGAAAGGCTTTCCAGGATTTTTTGAAATTCAACCCCCCAGGTGGTATAATGGTGTTGTATACATTTTCACGAATTCAGCCGTATCCGTCAGGTCTGATGAGTTATCGAATAACATTTCACTTCCACGGGCTTGCTTATTAATTACCTAAAACCCGTTTTCAATTTTTTTCCTTTTTCAACCCCTAAGAGGGTATAAATGTGTTGAACTCGTTTTCACGAATTCCGTCATATCTCTTGGGAGTGAGAAGACATCGGATTGGTTTTCACTTCCTCTGGCTTTCTTTATATATCTCAAAACTCATTTCACGATTTTTGGATATTCAACTCCAAAGTGGGGCGAATTAATTTTTACTTCCTAAGGCATCCTACATAATCGTCAAAAAGTTGATTTCAGCATTTTTAGATATTCAACTTCAAGAAAACGTAATGTTTTCGACATATTTCTTAGGATTGATGAGATATTAGATTGGTTTTCACTTCCACAAACTTTTTACATAATCGCCTCCTAATCACGCAACAACTGATATTATACAGGGTGCACCATCTTTTATATTGGTATGTAAACATTGAATAACTTTGAAAAAAAAACAACTGATTTGCTTTATTATTCTAATAATAAAGTATTGTTATCGATTTTTAAAAAAAAAAATTTGCTACCCTGAACATTTTTTTTTATACGTTTTGTGACTAATAAGCACCAAAAAAGCAAAAAAAAATTTCAGTCCGTCTGTGCGCCGTCCGCCGTACGCAAAAGGTTTAGGGCTTATAACTCCTAAACCCTATAAGCTATTGAATTGAAATTTTTTTCTTTAATAGATTGGGTAGGCCCCTTTAAGTGACGAATTTTTCGGGAGTGGGAGTATGAAGGGGGAGGTGAGGGAAGCGTCATAGGCGAAAAATTTTGGTTTCTAGATCTCAGCAACCGCTCATGTTAGGAAGCTGAAACTTGGAATTTATATAGAGCTTCGATAGTGGACCAATTTGCAAAAATATTGTTGATATGGGTGAGTCGGAGGGGGGAATAATAATGCGCCCGAAACGCCCGAAACGCTCGAAAGGCGAGATCGAGACATTCTAAAATCCATATCTCCTAAACGGTTAATGTCACGAAATTAAAACTTTATAATCATCTGTAGGTATACTAGGAGAATAGATCGGCAACAAATTTCGGGTTTTGTATAAAGATTGACAAATAAAGTTTGCTGAAAGTACAATTTTTTTAGGTGGTGGTGGTGCATGGAAGTGGAGGGGTAAGAATTTTTTTAAAAAATCACGTCTTATATTTCAAGAACGATGCAAGGTAGATGCTTAAAATTTTTACCAGAAGTAGGCCTAATAGACCCCCAGCAGAAAATTTTTTTTCAGGGATGAGGATGTAGAGGGTGAGGGGGGGGGAGGGTGAAAAGTAAAAAGTTCCGATTTTTATATCTCGAGAACCTACAACGATATAAAGCTGAAACTTAGTATTTAGATAGAGCTATGGTAGTAGCATATTGAAAAAATATAATTTTGTATAGGGGTAGTATGGTACGGGGGTGGGGGGGGGGGTGTTTTTCCTAACTGTAGAACGGCTTAAAGTTGAAACTCGGTATGTATATGTAAATCAACTAGAAAAGTAATTCTGTTAAAAAAAAAATTCAAATTGGAGTTTTGAGGTGTGGCAAAAAAAATGATCAGTAAAAATGGAATGCATATATTTTTACGATTTTCGTCATATCTATTAGGTCTTTCCAAATATTGAATTAATTTTTTTTTTGTTCGGGTTCTTCATATAAATAGCTAAAAAGTGTTTTCAGGATTTTTTGAAATTCGACCCCCAAGGTGGTGTAAAGGGGATACATTTTCACGAATTTAGCCGTATCCCTCAGGTCTGATTAGATATCGTATAACTTTTCACTTCCGCGGGCTTATTTAATAATCACCTAAAACTCGTTTTCAAGTTTTTTCCTTTTTCAACCCCTAAGAGGGTAAAAACGGGTTGAACACGTTTTCACGAATTCCGTCATATCTCTTGGAAGTGATAAAACATCGGATTGATTTTTACTTCCTCTGGCTTTCTTCATATATATCTACAAACTCATTTCAGGATTTTTTAATATTCAACCCCAAAGTGGGTGCAAGGGGGTTGCATATGTTTTCACAAATTCTTACATATTTCTTAGTTCTAATGAGATATCGAATTAATTTTTACTACATTTAGGCTTCTTACATAATCGTCAGAAGTTGATTTCAGGATTTTGTTATTCAACTCCAATAGGACGTATGGCTTTCGACATATTTCTCAGGATTGATGAGATATTAGATTGGTCTGCACTTCCATAGACTTTTTATATAATCGTCTACAAACGCATTTCCGATTTCATGTAATGGCCCAAAACGAAATCACAAAAAACCTTCTAATGGCGTAACAACTGATATTATACTAGGACTAGACCTCGTACTGGAGTATGAACCAATTATGTAATTCATATGTTATATGTGGCAGCGACGTAAGTATTCTAGCGCGACCTCATTCTAACCGCTTCCCGAACTTTTTTTTAGGTTTTCAGTGACATAGTAACCTACACCGCATCTCAGAATTAAACTCGTTCCGAACTTCTACCGAAAAAATAATAAAGTTGCGCCCAGACTGTTGGCAGATTTTTTTATATGTGAGGTATTTTTATTCAATTTGGTCCTTACTTTGCCCTTTTTCCTGCGTTTTTCATTACTTTTTGAGCATCTCGGGCGGTATAACGATGATTTCGCACGAATGTTTGCTTTGAGCTCGTCAATGGTCTGAGGTTTGCTGGCGTACACTTTGCTTTTCAAATAACCCCATAAAAAGAAGTCCGGAGGAGTGAAATCTGGAGATCTCGGTGGCTAGTCAATGTCGCCTCTTTTCGACATCAGACGTCCAGGAAATTTTCGTTGCAGAAACTGAATTGTTTCATTTGCAGTGTGGCATGGCGCACCGTCTTGTTGAAACCAGTAACCATCCAGACCTATTTCACGCATTTGCGGGCATACATAATGAGCTAACGTCCACCGATATCGTTTTCCATCGACTGTTTCGTTTTGTCGGAAAAAAATGGCCCAATTATGGTTTTGGCGCAAACGTCGGCCCAAACAGTCACTTTTTGATCATGCAATGGCGTGTCATTTTGCTTATGAACGCAAAGAGTGTGAAATGGGCCTCGTCAGTCATCAACATTTGCTTCCAAAAATCAGGTTCAGTGTCAACCATTCGAGCGACTGTTTGGCCGTATTCCAAGCGACGTGGACGGTCTGTGGGCAATATTCTTCTGAATTGACGTTTCCAAAACTTGTCCAATCAAGTCAATCTGTTGAAAAATGTCAAAGCTTATGTATTATGTATATACATGTAAACCTGGCAACCGCGCAACTCGATCGTTTCGCATCAACAACCGAATACCTAGCTACAAAGTAACCTAATCAGAAACCTAGTTGAAGTGTATAAGGAGAGCGGAGCAACACGATTATACCCCCTTCTTATCGAATGTGCCCGAATGTGCTCAAATGTACTAGAACAGCGTAAAGGATCAAATGGAAAGATCTCAAGCTCACTAGAACCCTCTACACACACCACCGAACGCAGATTCAAGAACAGTCTCGACTGCAGACAACTGGTATAAAAGCAGATAAAGCTTTCAGCGAGGGATATAGTAATTTTTATTACGCCGACTGTGACAGACACCTAGTACGCGACCGTATTGGTGGAAAGCGAATGATAGAGTGCGATCGAGACAAGTGCTATGTAAAAGCGGGCGGTATTGCCATACAGTGCGAACAATTGTGCTAATAGAATTAAAGTGCAAAGAATAAATACTCACTTATTTTTATTTTAACCGAATTGTGTTTTACTTGAAATCCCGGCAAACCCCTAGCTCGCAATAATTGGTGTCAGAAGTGGGATTTCAAGGATTAATTCGGGTTAAAATCGCGAGTGGAAAAAGTGAAATTAAAATTTTCGAACGGACAAAGTGAGAATTTTGTGCGCGAATAAAGTTTCAAACTGTGAAGTAAAGTGAAAAATTCTCGAACGGACAGTGAGCATTTTGTGAAATCGAATATTTTCGAGTGCTCTAGTGAGCGGTAACTTTAATTAGTGAAGTGGAAAGTTCTCGTACGGACAAAAAGAGAATTTTAGTGAATTTGTATAGCGGAAAATCTTTAACGGACAAATAATCGATAGTGAAAATGCCGCGTTATTTAAAAGACTTAAAACTAATGGAGCTGAAGGAAGAGCTCGGTAGACGCGAATTATCTACAACAGGGAACAAGACTGAACTTGTCAGCCGAATGATCGAAGTGCTTGAGGCTAAAGGCAAGGACGCAAACAATTTCGAGTTTCCCATCGAAGAAGCTCGCACAGCAAGTAGTGATGAGTGTTCAGAGACGTTAGACTCTCTAAGGCAATTAATGCAAATGATGAACCAGCAAGGACAGCTCTCAGCAGATCTCAGCCAGAAAATGGACCAACAAAGTCAAAAAAGGGACCAACAATCAACGGACCTCAACCAGACGTCGAAGGACATTAATCAGAAATTAGATCAGACATCAACAGACCTCAACCAGAAGCTAGACCAGACTTCAAAGGATCTCAACCAAAAATTAGAACAGCAGTCAAAGGACCTCAACCAGAAACTTGACCAACAGTCAATATACCTCAACCAAAAATTGGAGCTGCAAAATAATAAAATAGACACCAAAGGTCGGCAGGTAGGTAGGTACGCGTGGCTGCCCGTGAGAACACGGACACACTTATACCTAAAAGGTCCATTGTGTTACCACAGGATCATCGAATCCGGTCCTACTCGTCGAACCATTTAGAGCTTGCGATGAAGCGTTGGATTCTCGCGACCTCCATTGAGGCAAGGTCACCGAGACAGTTGAAGAAGTAAGCTCCAAGATGAGCTTTCCTTCTGGCTGATAGAGCTGGACAGGTACAGAGATGGTGAAGGACTGTCTCCTCCTCCTCCTCATCCAGGCAGCTTCTACAGAAGTCGTTTGAGAAGAGACCGAGTCTTTTAGCATGTCGACTGTGGTGCTGATATTCGCCCTTTTGAGCAAAGTCAGCTTTTTGGAGCGTTTTAGATCCAGCTCCGGCCAGATCTGTCTCGCAGTGTGACATGTAACACCGTCCGGCCATCTTGAGTTGGTTTTCTCAATTGAGTCCAATCTCAGTAGCAGTTTACATGTAGAGAGAGGCACACCCAGATTCCGATGTTCCGGCATAATCTGAAGGGTAGTACCGCGTCGAGCAAGTTCGTCAGCCATGCAGTTCCCTGGAATATCCCTGTGTCCTGGCACCCAGCCCAGAAGAATATTGAACTATTCAGCCATCTCCTTAAGAGATGATAGACATTCTGCGGCGACTTTTGATATTGCCAAGGCCGATTCCAAGGATTTTATTGCCGCTTGGCTGTCTGTGAAAATGCTAATATCCCTAGTAGATATTACATTACACCTCAGCCAACACAAGGCCTCCTTGATCGCCATAAGCTCCGCCTGAAAGACACTACAGTGGTCCGGAAGGCGGAAGGAGCTGCTAATGTTAAGCATATCAGAGAAAACACCTCCACCTACCCCGCCTTCAGTTTTGGAGCCGTCCGTATATATGTGGGCGGACTCTTCCGTCCGTACCGAATCCCTTTCCCATTCTAGACGGGTTGGGATGGCTGTTAGGAAATTTTTTTTCAAAATCATAACAGGGAGGGATGTAGTCGGTGTTTTCAGGAATGTTATTGAAGTTATTCAAGATTGTTGAGTGAAGTGCATATATGCCAGTCTACTGTTTAGAGGCCCTAAGTCGAATGGCTGCATTGGCTGCCATTTGCTTGCCAAAAATGTCTAGAGGTGGCAGACTGAATAGGATGTCTAGTGCTGCAGAGGGAGTTGTTCTCAGGGCTCCACTGATGCATATGCATGCTGATTTCTGTACCTTCCCTAGGGTGGTGCAGCTAACTGCTTTGTTTAAGGCCGTCCACCAGACAATAGCACCATACATAAGTATCGGTCTGATGACGGACACGTAGAGCCAATGAACTATCCGGGGTTGCATACCCCATTTTTTGCCAATGGCCTTTTTGCACGAGTAAAGCGCCACTGTTGCTTTCTTTACCCGTTCCTGAATGTTAGGTTTCCAGTGAAGTTTCCTGTCCAAAATAAAACCCAGATATTTTGCACTATCGGTGAAAACTAGACTAGTACCATTCAGAGAAGGAGGGTCTACGTGAGGAATTTTATATTTCCTGGTGAAGAGGACTAATTCTGTTTTGCTTGGGTTCACACCCAACCCGCATTCAGCTGCCCATTTGGAGAGGATAGAGAGAGCATTTTGCAATATCTCACTCAGCGTGTTGAGGTGCTTTCCCGAGACAGCAATTGCAACATCATCTGCATAGGCAATCACTAGGACCAGGTTCTGTGACCGCAGTCTTCGCAGTTAACCCCATTGGGGTGGAGGAGAGGGATGAGCTTTCGTCCATCTCTCCGTCCGGTTTTTTAAGAGATCCGGGCTCTGTTTTTTTGTTTGTTTTTGTTTTTTTTGAATGCATAGTGTTCCCACGAGTAGCGGAGAACGGAAGGTCCATCTGCACAGAGATTCGCATTGTGCAGATAAGGCTATTTAATCCAGAGGTCGCCAGGTATCCGGATACTTCGTTCGTGGCTGGGCTATTTGTATAGGGCACCCAGCCTGGTGGATCCTCGGCACGGGTCATATGACACTTTGATCCAGCCCGGATAGGTGGAGTGAAGGGATATTGGGAGATGGATGGAGAGGGGGGAGGTTGACCATCTCTTGGTTTCGGGCGAGACCCTACTCAGCCCCAACACCACGGCAAGGTGGACAGTCGTCGTTGGAGCACCATAGGTAAAACAATCGAAGAAAATGTAGAGAAGAGACTTCGAACTTTCGAAGAAAAGACATCTGAGATTGTGGAAGAAGTTGAACGCTTAAAAAGGGACTTTGATAACGTGAAAGCGACTGGAGGCATCAAGACAGAACACGTTACGCACAAAGATCTCAAAGCTCCGATTTTCGATGGACAAACACCGTGTGCATCTATAAGACCCAGTTGGAGGCTGCCGCGAGAAATAATCATTGGAATGATTTGGAACGAGGAACGGCTTTGATATTGGTACTAAGAGGTCCACCAGCAGAAGTTCTCCAAGCAATTCCGCAGGAGCAGCAACAAGATTTTAAGACGTTGGTACAGACATTGGATCTTCATTACGGCAGTGACCACATGCGAGAGATCTACAAAACACAACTTTACAACCGAAGCCAAAAGACTGGTGAAATACTTCAAGAGCTGGCGCGCGATATTGAACGACTTACACTATTATCGCTTCCTAATGCGCAAACAGAGCAACGGAACGATACAGCTGTTTTCGCATTTAATAATGCTGTACAGGACAGAGAGCTGCAGCAGGCGTTAAAATTGGCCGGAAAGAAAACGAGTGGCGAAGTCTTAGTATATGGGCTTACGTTCGTGTTATGTTTTAAGTTCCTTTTAATTAAATTCACTTTTATTGTACAGTTTTATTTAAATGTTCTTCTTGTGATATAACTACAGTGTATAAATCAGTCTGGCTTCTCTCGTGTCCCTTTCTGCAATGCCAGTTTTGACATTGCCAACCTGTCTTCATATTCATTCGACCAGTTTTGGCATTGCCAAATCTGGCTTGACATTACCATATCACAACATCTTCCTTTTTCCTAACCTTTTCAAAATTATATAATATTTTCCTTTTTTATAAACTTTTTCAAAACTACATATCTGCTTAAATTCATAATTCGTTGTAACTTAGGTATCTAATTAAATGGATTAAATTTTTTAATTCAATATGCTGTTCAATTTTATGCTATTTTCAGTTACTACAATATTATAAACATTATTTTAGTATATAAATCATTAGTGTAATTGTGAGTGTAAATAGTGAGTGTAAATTAATTCATTTAAAGTATTTAATTTAAAAGGCTTAGCAGTAATTCAAAATATAAAATTATACTTACTCGGTTAACTAAAGAACAAATGTAAAAAATTTTTTTTTTTTTTTAATCAAATTCGCTAAACGTAAATCTTTTAGGAGCATTAATGTGACGCCCATAACGAGTCGTTTTATGATTAGTTAAATTTTGAGAATCCTGCTGTGTTATAGAGTCATCACTAGAATCATTTCGTGTTTCGAAAGGAGGAGACGCAGATGTACTACTAATTGGGGACGAAGACGTACTACTAATTGGTCTAGTAATAATATGCTCTCTATTTCTCCTATATGTTGTTTCGTTACTGTCATCCTTAAGTATGTACGATCTTGGCTCATCACAGATATGTATAAGGTCCCCGGTTGCCACTTGGAATCAGGAGTTTTTTTGTAATAAACTTTTTCACCCTCTAGTAAAGGCTTTAAACTTTTTGTTCCACGATCATAATATGACTTCATTTTTTCCTTTCTTATGACCTCTTTCTTATTATGTTCTTTATAGGAAACTAATGATCGGCGAAGGTTTTCTTCGCTAATTGGTAATTTCGTTCTTAAATTACGTGACATTAATAGTTGAGACGGTGAATTGTTATTACCCTTAGGCGTGGTTCTGAATTGTAGTAAAGCAATGTAGGGATCCGATTTATTTTCAGAGCATTTCTTTAGCAAATGCTTTATTTTTCCCACCATATTTTCTAGTAACCCATTAGAGCGAGGTAAGTATGGACAAGTTGTTATATGTTGAATGTACCACTCTTTAAAAAATGATTTCATCTCTATGGAGTTCCATGGTGGTCCATTATCAGTAACAAATTTTAAAGGGATGCCATGTCGTGCGAAGATCGATTTTAATTGAATAATCACCCTTGCACTCGAGGCCCCTGTAATCAATAAAGTTAATTCAAAATATTTTGAATAATAATCAACGACTAATAAGTATTTTTATACTTTAGATGAAATCATATAGAGTATTATAAGTTTAATCCAGCCCAAAAGTTTGTAACGCATAGAACCAAGCCTCGGACGAAAAAAAGTTATATATTATTTTTTGTTTATTTGTGCCCAAAAACCTCAAATCCGCTTGACGTCCGTCCGTCCGTCCGTCCGTCCATCCGTCCGTCCGTCCGTCTGTCCGTTAGCACGATAACTCAAGAACGCCTTCACCTAGGATCTTGAAATTTTGAATCTGGGTGTTTGGTTGAATTTGTAAGGCTAAGTTCGTTAACGGGTAAAATCGGCCTACTCCTTCGGGTAGCTGCCATACAAAATGTCCTTAAAACACGTGTTTAAGAATATTGACCAATAACTTCGGAACGCCTAAAGCTACGACTTTGAAATTTTGTGTGTGTTACTTTTTCAATAGTTGCAACCAAAAGTATGATTATGAAGAAAATCCTATTAGTCCTTCGTGTAGCTGCCATACAAATATCCTGTCAAATCGTCTTCACTTAATTTACGGAACTTACTATAACTCATGTAATCTTTTAGCTATGAATTGGAAATTTTGTACAAATTAGTTTTGAGTAAAACCGAAGTTTGGGTTTACTAATCAGCGAAATCCTTTTACTCCTTCTTGTACAAAATGTCCTTAAGACACGTGTTCAACAATATTTTTCGATAACTTTTGAACGCTTCAAGCTACGAATTTGAAATTTTGTACACGTTCATTTTTAAATGGTTCCAAAGAAAAGGATAAATGTGTAAGAAATCGAGTGAGTCCTTCATGCGCCTCCCATGTAAAAGTCCTTCAAAAAGGAAATTTTTTTTCGATGACTTACCCAGTTCAAGATATGAAATTAAACACTGAATATTGTCTTTTAGGTTTGAGTAGCAATCTAAAGGCAGTCCGTAATAAAGGACATACAACATGCACACACGTAGTTCTACTTTATCCCCAACTACAATATAAATCGGAGTTCAGTATTCATCTAGAGTATTATATGATTAGCTTGCAGCCGATCGTGACGGCAGTATGTTTTATTTTTAAATTCAAAAACATACTGCAGTCACGATCGGCTGCAAGCCAATCGTATAATACTCTAGATGAATACTTAACTCCGATTTATATTGTAGTTGGGGATAAAGTAGAATTACGCGTGTGTATGTTGTATGTCCTTTATTAAGGACTGCCATTAGATTGCTACTCAAAACTAAAAGACAATATTCAGTGTTTAATTTCATATCTTAAACTGGGTAAGTCATCGAACAAAAATGTCCTTTTTGAAGGACTTTCGCATGGGAGGTGCAGGAAGAACTCACTCGATTCCTTATATGTTTATCCTTTTCCTTGGAACCATTGAAAAATGAACGTGTACAAAATTTCAAATTCGTAGCTTGAAGCGTTCAAAAGTTATCGAAAAATATTGTTGAACACGTGTCTTAAGGACATTTTGTATGGCAGGTACCAGAAGGAGTAAAAGGATTTTGCTGATTAGTAAACTCGAACTTTGCTTTCACTCAAAACTAATTTGTACAAAATTTCGAGTTCATAGCTAAAATAATACTTGAGTTATAGTGAGTTCCGTAAATTAAGTAAAGGTTATTTGACAGGATATTTGTATGGCAGCTACACGAAGGACTAATAGGATTTTCTTCATAATCATACATTTAGCTCCAACTATTGGAAAAATAACAGATACAAAATTTCAAAGACGTAGCTTAAACCCTTCTGAAGTTATCGGCAATATTCTTGAACACGTGTTTTAAGGACATTTTGTATGGCAGCTACCAGAAGGAGTAAAAGAATTTCGCTGATTAGTTAACTCGAACTTTCCTTTCACTCAAAACTAACTTGTTTAAAATTCCGAATTCGTAGCTAAAAGATTACTTGAGTTATAGTGAGTTTCGTAAATTAAGTCAATACATTTTGACAGGATATTTGTATGGCAGCTACACGAAGGACTAACAGGATTTTCTTCATAATCATATATTTAGCTTCAACTATTTGAAAAATAACACATACAAAATTTCAATGTCGTAGCTTAAACCCTTCTTAAGTTATCGACCAATATTCTTGAACGCGTGTTTTAAGGACATTTTGTATTGCAGCTACCAGAAGGAGAAAAAAGGATTTCGCTGATTAGTAAACTCGAACTTTCTTTTTACTCAAAACTAACTTGTACAAAATTCCGAATTCGTAGCTAAAAGATTACTTGAGTTATAGTGAGTTTCGTAAATTAAGTGAATACATTTTGACAGGATATTTGTATGGCAGCTACACGAAGGACTAACAGGATTTTCTTCATAATCATATATTTAACTCCAACTATTGGAAAAATAACACATACAAAATTTCAAAGTCGTAGCTTAAACCCTTCTTAAGTTATCGACCAATATTCTTGAACACGTGTTTTAAGGACATTTTGTATGGCAGCTACCCGAAGGAGTAGGACGATTTTGCCCGTTAACGAACTTAGCCTTACAAATTCAACCAAACATCCAGATTCAAAATTTCAAGATCATAGGTGAGGGCGTTCTTGACTTATCGTGTTCACGGACAGACGGACGGACGGACGGACGTCAGGCGGATTTGAGGTTTTTGGGCACAAATAAACAAAAAATAATATATAACTTTTTTTCGTCCGAGGCTTGGTTCTATGCGTTACAAACTTTTCGGTTGGATTGAACTTATAATACTCTATATGATTTCATCTAGAGTATAAAAATCTGCTGCCAACTTATTCCACGGAATATTAGGCGTCTCGTGACATAGCACTGGCTGTCTCCTATTGTTGGGACGATTTCTAATACATGTTTTGCACTGAGATACTAAGTTAGTGATATCCTGGCTAATATTAGGCCAAAATACCACACCCCGTGTAATGTTTTTGCATCTCTCCACGCCTAGGTGACCTTCGTGTATTATTTTTAATATTTTATTTGTTAGTGCATGAGGAATTATTATACTAGATCCTTTAAATACTATGTCATCAACAACATGAATTTCATCTCGAATGGTATAATAAGGCCTGGCATTAATATCTGTAGATTGATTATTTTTTGGCCAACCCTGTTTGTAATATTCTGTAACCCTTTGTAAGGATGGGTCAGCTAAAGTTGCTGTTTGAATTTCCTAATACTTGGATGCAGATACTGAAAAAATTAGTGGACAACATATTCACATGAACAGCAATATCGTCATCCATATCAGTCAATGTCGTTTCTGTAAGAGGAGCTTTTGACAGTGTATCCGCAACAAACATGCTTTTACCCGGTTTGTATGAAACTACTGGGTCATAAGACTGCAGTCTTAACATTATTCTTTGAAGTTGAGCTGGAACTTTGTGCAAAGCTTTAGAGAATAATGTAACTAAAGGTTTGTGATCAGTCTCGACTTGAATAGATTGACCATAAACATATCTGTGGAATTTAACGCAACCAAAAAGTATGGCTAATAGCTCTTTTTCAATTTGCTCATAGTTTTACTGACATTGAGTTAAAGTGGCTGAGGCGTATGCAATGGGACTGTTGTCGTGCAATAAGACTGCACCTAAGGCATATTGTGATGCATCGCCTGATAATGTCAGTGGCTTATTAGGATTGTAATAAGTTAAGACTGGAGCTTGACTAATTAGTACTTTAAGTTTCTTGAATTCCGACTCGTGAAGTGAATTCCAATGCCATAGAACGTCTTTTTTTAATAATTCCCTCAAGTTATTTGTTTCAATTGATAGGTTCTTTATAAAGGATCCCAAATAATTAACCATGCCAAGAAATCTCTGTAATTCAGCAACTTATTCAGGAGGTTGCAAGTCATTGATTGCTCTTATTTTGTTTGGGTCTGGCTTGACGCCTTCATTGTTGAAAATGTGACCTACATATTTTATTTCGTTTACCCCGAATACGGATTTGTCTTTATTGAATTTAAGGCCTATAGCATTAGCTCTTTCAAGGACTAATTTTAAGCGATCGTTATGCTCGTCTATCGTGGAGCCATATATTAAAAAATCGTCAATATATATAATTAGACCTGGGATATCGCTAAAGTTATATATCATTTCAGCGTGAAAAATTTCTGGAGCTGCATTAATTCCAAATGGAAGACGTAAAAATCTGTATCGACCATAAGGTGTTATAAAAGTACATAATATGGACGATGCTTCATTTAGTGGTATTGCCCAAAATCCGGACGTCGCGTCCAAACACGAAAAATATTTAGCGCCTGCCAATTGACCCTTGACGTCGTCTATGCAAGGAAATTGAAATTATGACCTAAGAATTGCCTTATTTAAATTTCGGGGATCTAAACATAATCAAAGGCTGTCGTTGGGTTTTTATACTCTAGATGAAATCATATAGAGTATTATAAGTTTAATCCAGCCCAAAAGTTTGTAACGCATAGAACCAAGCCTCGGAGGAAAAAAAGTTATATATTATTTTTTGTTTATTTGTGGCCAAAAACCTCGAATCCGCTTGACGTCCGTCAGTCCGTCCGTCCGTCCATCCGTCCGTCCGTCCGTCTGTCCGTTAGCACGATAACTCAAGAGCGCCTTCACCTAGGACATTGAAATTTTGAATCTGGGTGTTTGGTTAAATTTGTAAGGCTAAGTTCGTTAACGGGTAAAATCGTTCTACTCCTTCGGGTAGCTGCCATACAAAATGTCTTTAAAACACGTGTTCAAGAATATTGGTCGATAACTTCAGAAGGGTTTAAGCTACGACATTGAAATTTTGAATGTGTTATTTTTCCAAAAGTTGGAGTTAAATGTATGATTATGAAGAAAATCCTATTAGTCCTTCGTGTAGCTGCCATACAAATATCCTGTTAAAATGTATTCACTTAATTTACGAAACTCACTATAACTCAAGTAATCTTTTAGCTACGAATTATGAATTTTGTACAAATTAGTTTTGAGTGAAAAGAAAGTTTGAGTTTACTAGTCACCGAAATCCTTTTACTTCTCCTGGTAGCTGCCATACAAAATGTCCTTAAAACACGTGTTTAAGAATATTGGCCGATAGCTTCAGAAGAGTTTAAGCTACGTCTTTAAAATTTTGTATGTGTTATTTTTCCAATAGTTGGAGCTAAATGTATCATTATGAAGTAAATTGTATTAGTCCTTCGTGTAGCTGCCATACAAATATCCTGTCAAAACGTCTTCACATAATTTACGGAACTTACTATAACTCAAGTAATCTTTTAGCTATGAATTGGAAATTTTGTACAAATTAGTTTTTAGTAAAAACAAAGTTCGAGTTTACTAATTAGCGAAATCCTTTTACTCCTTCTGGTAGCTGCCATACAAAATGTCCTTAAGACACGTGTTCCACAATATTTTTCGATAACTTTTGAACGCTTCAAGCTACGAATTTGAAATTTTGTACACGTTTATTTTTAAATGGTTCCAAGGAAAAGGATAAATATGTCAGAAATCGAGTGAGTCCTTCCTGGACCTCCCATGTGAAAGTCCTTCAAAAAGGTTTTTTTTTTCGATGACTTAACCAGTTCAAGATAAGAAATTAAACACTGAATATTGTCTTTTAGTTTTGAGTAGCAATCTAATGGGAGTCCTTAATAGAGGACATACAACATGCACACACGTAATTCTACTTTATCCCCAACAACAATATAAATCGGAGTTCAGTATTCATCTAGAGTATTATACGATTGGCTTGCAGCCGATCGTGACTGCAGTAAGTTTTAACTAGAACTATCGAACTGACCCATTCAGTAGGTTCCTCCACTTTGGTGATAATCTCAAGTTTAACTAACCTTGCTAATTCCTTTTTAAGATCGGACATTAATTTGAATGATACGACTCGAGGCGGATTAATAATTGGTTTGATGTCTGCTTTTAAGGTAAGATTACATTTATTCCTTAGTTTACCAATCCCATCAAACATATTTTTATAATTCTGTGAAATAAATTCATTTAATATTAAGTCATTTGGCTTTAAATTCATTATACCATTTATATCATGATTGCTGATTTTGTTGATCAAGTTCAGTTTGACACAGGTGGACAGTCCCAACACACTTTGACACTCAAAATTTACGATAAAGAAATCAATTACGTATTTTTTGCGCAAGTACCAGCATTCTAGTGTACATTTTCTTAAAACTTGAATGCTGTCTTTTGTAAATCTAACCAATTTGACATTAGATTTTTCAATTAATTTCGCATTCAATCCTATTTCCTTAAATTTGTTAATAGATGATACATTGGCCTGTACACCTGTATCCAACTGTACTGAAACGATGCAGTTGTTAATTGATAAGTTGATAATCCAGAAGTTCCGATTTAGGCTTAAGTTATTAATGAATTGTAATGTGCCGATGAACAAGTTCTGCTTTGCACCTGTTTCATTTGATTCCTTTGTTTCGTCAGCAATTGCGTTTACCGACGACGATTTACAACATTTAGCGAAATGGCCCTTACTGTTACATTTTCTGCAAACAGCATACCAGGCTGGATACCAGTAACGATGAACTTGACCACATTTGTCACAGTACTTTGAAGTGTTCCGATTTAAGTCCTGCGCCGGCTGCGTTCGACGATTATATGCCGACGACGAGTTTTTGTTGTTTGATGATAATGCACCGATTACTGTTTGTTCGGTAGACGATGGCGTCGACGCGAAAGAAATTTCCTGCATCTGTGCGTCAGATCCATTGTTTTGGCTATTTCATATGCTTTATCTGATGGAATGGATCCTTCGTTGAGCAACCTTTCTTTTATTTTAATGTGAGTGTTGCTTAAGCCGCAAATGAAAATATCTCTCACCAATTCTTCACGTAGGATAAACTTAGATTTTTAAGAATCGTACAGTATTGTTCAATACTCTCTTCGCTGCCTTAGTGTTTTGTAAAAAATGTATGTCGTTCGCAAGCAATATTGCACTTTGGAACAAAGTAGGACTCAAATTTTTTTTCTAAATTAAAAAAACTTACGGTGTCAAGATCCAAATTAAATGAATGGAATATTTCCATTCACCGAAGTCCCATGTGGTAAAGAAAGAGTGCTACTTTTCGGTCATCTTTGGCGTCTTCTAGGCCGCTTGCACGAATAAAGATTTTAAATTTTATGTTCCAGTTTTTCCACTTTGGCATTGCCAAATCTGGCTTGACATTACCATATCACAACAGTTCGAAGCTGCCAAGCAAAGCTCGAGAAATAACTACCGAGTTCGAGAAATAACAGAAGAGTGTGTATATCAGAGAACGGAGTACACCAAACGGCGCGAAGGATCTGGTGCCGAGTAAAAACGAGTAAAAGCCAACTTCATGGGGCAGAAGTTGGCTGGTGGAATCAACGCCCCCGGAACCATCATCGCAGTTTCTCGACTACGTCGTGGTGAAAACGACTTATGCATGAGTGGTCGAGTCGAGAAACTGAACTGCATAATAACAATTGACACTAGCGCAACACGATCAGTGCAAAGATAAAAATAATTTTGCAGGATTGAAAACCCGAAATGTGGAAATTCCTAAAGTTCAAAAATTTCCGGGAAAACGATAGTCTGGCAAAAATATTCGTCTAAACGATGGAAAAAAATATAAAAGCGAGACATGAGCCTCCACTTTCCTCTCCCCGCCCAGTCTGCACAGCAAAAAATTAAAATTCGACATCGCCTAAGCCATATGAGACGGACTGACAGAGAAAGATTCCACTATACAATTTCCCCGCGCGCCGCACCGGAACCAATCAACCTCTTGCATAGTAGAAAGAGCAAATTAATGAACTGATGGAACGAACGCGTAGGATAAGAGGGAATTGGCAAAGCACATGCAGCGCCTCTAGTGTAAGCCAGTTAAAACGACGAAACGAGCTTCGTGATACTACTATAATATATAAATACACTGGTTATAGTGAGTATACAAAACTTCAAAATTGTAGCGTAAAGATGGGCCAATTTTTTTAACACGTAGGTTAATGACGTTTCTACAGGAGTTTCGGCAAATAGTGAAAGAATTTTGTTGACTAATAAAGTTGAACTTCATTTTCACTCAAAACCAATTTGTAATAAGAAGCTTTCAACTTCGTAACTAAACAATTTCTTAAGTTATAGTGAGTTCCATAAATTAATTGAAAACTGTTTTACACGAATTTTGCATGATATCTTTGCGAAGAGCTCACTTAAACACTTTATTAATTTAATACCCTACCAAAATACTCCTCTTGAGGTGTGCATGATTCAAAATTAGCATAACACTAAAAACATAACATAAAGTTTATTTCTTTTTACATTAAAAAAAATATAAAATTATTTTACTCTTTCAAGTACAAGATTAAAATTCTAAAACCAAGAAAATAATAAATTTTTCTTGTAAAGTGGTTTTTTTTTTAGAAAATGTTACTTTTTAATACCTACATTGATTAAAATAATACGCCTCATATAATATGCCTCATAGGCGTAGTGGCTTTTTATAAGAATCCCGTTGCTCCCATTTCTCCCGTTTCTTTCGTTGCTTCCGTTACTCCCGTTGCTTCCATTTCTCTCGTTTCTTCAGTAAAACCGGAGCTACGGAGTGGGAATACGATGACGGTTGTACGCTTTGGAAGCGTTAGGGTTTACTCACTTGTCTTGTATGCCAGCTACAAACTTTTGGGCTTTATTAAGCTTATAACAGCTTATACACTCTCTCTGGAAGGTAAATCTATTGATTCGAATGCAAAAAGCTTACTTTCAAAATAAATGCGAAAAGTGCGATTGTGTAATAAAAATGCCGTATCCCCTTATTAACCGGCACTCTTTTCTTTCTTTTGACAGCAAGCTACTTATTTTTATACTCTAGATGAAATCATATAGAGTATTATAAGTTTAATCCAGCCCAAAAGTTTGTAACGCATAGAACCAAGCCTCGGATTTATTTTTGGCCAAAAACCTGAAATCCGCTTGACGTCCGTCCTGCCGTCTGTCCGTTAGCACGATAACTCAAGAACGCCTTCACCTAGGATCTTGAAATTTTGAATCTGGGTGTTTGGTTGAATTTTTAAGGCTAAGTTCGTTAACGGGCAAAATCGTCTTACTCCTACGGGTAGCTGCCATACAAAATGTCCTTAAAACACGTGTTCAAGAATATTGGTTGATAACTTCAGAAGAGTGTAAGCTATGACATTGAAATTTTGTACGTATTATTTTTCCAATAGTTGGAACTAAATATATGATTATGAAGAAAATCCTATTAGTCCTTCGTGTAGCTGCCATACAAATATCCTATCAAAACGTCATCACTTAATTTACGGAACTCACTATAACTCAAGTAATCTTTTAGCTACGAATTCGGAATTTTGTACAAATTAGTTTTGAGTGAAAACAAAGTTCGAGTTTAGTAGTCAGCGAAATCCTTTTACTCCTTCTGGTAGCTGCCATACAAAATATCCTTAAGACACGTGTTCAATAATATTTTCCGATAACTTTTGAACGCTTCAAGCTACGAATTTGAAATTTTGTACACATTAATTTTTGAATGATTCCAAGGAAAAGGATAAATATGTAAGAAATCGAGTGAGCCCTTCCTGCACCTCCCATGTGAGAGTCCTTCAGAAAGGAAATTTTTTTTCGATGAGTTACCCAGTTCAAGGTATGAAATTAAGCACTGAATATTGTCTTTTAGTTTTGAGTAGCAATCTAATGGCAATCCTTAATAAAGGACATACAACATGCACACACGTAATTCTACTTTATCCCCAACTACAATATAAATCGGAGTTCAGTATTCATCTAGAGTATTATACGATTGGCTTGCAGCCGATCGTGACTGCAGTATGTTTATACTCTAGATGGAATCATATAGAGTATTATAAGTTTAATCCAGCCGAAAAGTTTGTAACGCATAGAACCAAGCCTCGGACGAAAAAAAGTTGTATATTATTTTTTGTTTATTTGTGGCCAAAAACCTCAAATCCGCCTGACGTCCGTCCGTCCGTCCGTCCGTCCGTCTTTCCGTGAACACGATAACTCAAGAACGCTTTCACCTAGGATCTTGACATTTTGAATCTGGATGTTTGGTTGAATTTGTAAGGCTAAGTTCGTTAACGGGCAAAATCGTCCTACTCCTTCGGGTAGCTGCCATACAAAATGTCCTTAAAACACGTGTTCAAGAATATTGGTCGATAACTTAAGAAGGGTTTAAGCTACGACTTTGAAATTTTGTATGTGTTATTTTTCCAATAGTTGGAGCTAAATATATGATTATGAAGAAAATCCTGTTGGTCCTTCGTGTAGCTGCCATACAAATATCCTGCCAAAATGTATTGACTTAATTTACGAAACTCACTATAACTCAAGTAATCTTTCAGCTACGAATTCGGAATTTTAAACAAGTTATTTTTGAGTGAAAAGGAAGTTCGAGTTAACTAATCAGCGATATTCTTTTACTCCTTCTGGTAGCTGCCATACAAAATGTCCTTAAAACACGTGTTCAAGAATATTGCCGATAACTTCAGAAGGGTTTAAATTTTGTATGTGTTATTTTTCCAATAGTTGGAGCTAAATGTATGATTGTGAAGAAAATCCTATTAGTCCTTTGTGTAGCTGCCATACAAATATCCTGTCAAATAGCCTTCACTTAATTTACGGAACTCACTATAACTCAAGTATTATTTTAGCTATGAACTCGAAATTTTGTACAAATTAGTTTTGAGTGAAAACAAAGTTCGAGTTTACTAATCAGCAAAATCCTTTTACTCCTTCTGGTACCTGCCATACAAAATGTCCTTAAGACACGTGTTCAACAATATTTTTCGATAACTTTTGAACGCTTCAAGCTACGAATTTGAAATTTTGTACACGTTCATTTTTAAATGGTTCCAAGGAAAAGCATAAATATGTAAGGAATCGAGTGAGTCCTTCCTGCACCTCCCATGCGAAAGTCTTTCAAAAAGGACATTTTTGTTCGATGACTTACCCAGTTTAAGATATGAAATTAAACACTGAATATAGTCTTTTAGTTTTGAGTAGCAATCTAATGGCAGTCCTTAATAAAGGACATACAACATACACACGCGTAATTCTACTTTATCCCCAACTACAATATAAATCGGAGTTAAGTATTCATCTAGAGTATTATACGATTGGCTTGCAGCCGATCGTGACTGCAGTATGTGTAATAATAAAGTACCTATTGTGATCGATCTGAAATTTCAAAAAAATTTGCTACCCTGAAATTTTGTATTTACACGTTTTAGGACTAGTAACCACCAAAAAAGCCGTAGACGGCGTACGACTCACAATGGGGCATTTGCACGATCTAGCTGGCCAAAATTATTTACATTGTCGATTCTTCTGAAAATAAGGTGTTATTAAGTTATTATGAAGTAATAACATTATTGAAACATATTTATTGAAAAAAATTGTTTTGCGTAATAAATATATGTATAATTTCTTTTGGTGAATCTTTTCTTCCGGGTACATTTTTAACTGAAATTACTAGTTTTCCAAGCAAAATACTGTTTATTAAGTGTGGGGAAAAACAATGGGTCCAAAACGTTTGAAAGCCGGGATTGAAACATTCTAAAATTCATATCTCCTGAACGATTCATGTCAGAAAATTGAAAATTTGTAGTTGTCTTTAGGGATACTTCAAGATTAGACAAGGGCTAAAGGTGTTAAGGTGGGTGGGGGGTGTGGAGTGGGTGGTGAAAAACTTTGGATTCCAACATCTTTTGAACCAATGACACCAGGAAAATGAAATTTAGTTTCTGTATATGAGATCACAAAAGGAGTCCACTGAACCTAAAATTTTTGAGGGGGGAGGTGGATCATGAAAGTGGGGGGATAGCAATTTCTCAAAAAATGTCATTTTTATATCTCAGAAACCGTATCAGACATGATCTTGAGGAGGAGTTGCGGTCGGTAGATCTCTAGTAGGGATTGTGGGCGATGGTGTAGGGGGTGACGGTGAAAGGGATAGAAAGGAAAAAAGTTCTGATTTCTATTTCTGGAAAACCGTAATGAATGGAAAGCTAGAAATTTAGGATTATATAGAGCCACTATAGTGACAGCAAGGTACGGGGGTGAGGGGTGGTTTTTTATATCTCAAAAACGGCTTATGCTAGAAAGTTGAAACTTAGTACATATATGTAAATCTATTACTAGAGTAATTAAAGCAAAACAAAAGTTCAAATTTTTATTGGGGTTCTGAGCTTGAGTAAAAAAAAATGTCCGTGAATCCACATTTTCACGAATTTCGTTAAAACTTTTAGACATGTCGAGCTATCAAAGCAATTGTACTTCTGCGGGCTATTTATATAAACGCCTAGAAACGTGTTTTTTCGATATTCAACCCCTAATGGAGTGTAAAGCGGTTGTTTACATATTCACGAATTCTGATATATTTCTTAGGTATATTGGGATTTGGAATTAACTTTTACTTCTATAAGCTTTAAACATAGTCGGGGAAAAAACCGATTTAAGTATTTTTCCCTATTAAACCCCTTGGGGGTATTTTTCAAGTTTTCACTGATTCCAAAAATCTCGTCGGTTTAATATGATCGAATTCGCTTTTACTTCTATGGAATATTCTATTGATAAAAAAAATACGTAAATAAATAAAAAAAATCTGCCAACAGTCTGGACGCAACAACGAACTCACTTATACAAAGTGAATAATACTATCTAAAAAAAATCTGCCAACTGTCTGGGCGCAACTTTATTATTTTATTGGTAGGAGTCCGAAACGTGTTTAATGCTGAGATGCGGTGTAGGTTACTATGCGATTGACATTCTAAGGAAAAGCTAGGAGTCAATGTGGAACGTTATTTTTTAGGTTGTCAGTCGCATAGTAACCTACACAGCATCTCAGCATAAAACACGTTTCGGACTTCTACCCATAAAATAATAAAGTTGCGCCCAGACAGTTGGCAGATTTTTTTTAGATAGTATTATTCACTTTGTATAAGTGAGTTCGTCAAGCTAGCCTAAGATAGGTAATTAAGTCAGTTTTTAAGTTCCTGTAGATTTAAGTAATTTTAAATTCAAACGAGGTTTTTTGCCCGAGTTATGTAGTTTATTTCCAAATTTTCTTACTATGTTCATAAAAATTAATCTTAGTTTCACGAGCCAATACTTGATAATTTTAGTAGAAATTTTATGTCAGTTAGATATATCATTTGTTTTTTGTTGTTTATTTAAGAATTGAATTGAGAAAACTTATACAAACTTACTTATACTCAAAGTAGAGTTCCCACCCAGGACTGGGAAACACATATGCCTGAATTTCAAAAGGAATCACTTATCTGCTATATAGATGGCTCCAACATAAATGAGGGAGTTGGAGCTGGAGTATATGGACACAGCCTCGACAAGGCAAGTACGATCTTCCAAGCAGAAATTCATGCAATTGCACTATGCTTTAGGGAAAACATTAGAAGAGGATACAAGAGTCACAAGATCTACATTTTCTTTGACAGCAGATGCAAACAGTCCAAACTATTCTTGGAAAGTCACTCCAAGAAACAAACGTCCGAATTGCTCAAATTGAGAATTAATCGCGCTAATTACAAAACAATGTAAGCTTAAAAAGCATCTGCATACGATTGGACTGCTTTCAGACGATATTTGCATCTGTATACGATTGGACTGGTTTCAGACGATATTTGCATCTGTATACGATTGTACAGGTTTCAGACGATATTTTCAGATTGTATGAAGAAGTAGAGGAAACTGCAGAGCTCCTCCTATGCCATTGTGAAAAACTTGCATACAGAAGATTTAGACTTCCTGGACATTACTTCCTAACACCATTGAAACTCATGTCTAATTCACTCAAGAGCATTATAAAATTTTTTGATATAACCGCCCTGAGTGAGATATAATAAGGGAGGACAATCGCAATAGGCCCACTGGGGCCGCAGTGAATCGAGATTTTTCCTCCATCATCTACAATCTGCAAATTTACAATCCCAAATTTTATCTAAAGTGTAAAAATGTAATACAAAATAACCGTTCTTTTTTTGCAGCACCATTTGCCGCTGGAATTCTTGCAGATAAGATTGGTAGAAAATGGACATTGTTATCCAGCACATTGTTTTTTTGTCTCGCTTACATTTTATTAATGTTTGCTCATGAAGTATGGATCATTTATCTGGCACGTCTTATACAGGTACTTAATTAATAAAAAAAAATCTAATGTCGTTCAACGAATTTTATGTTCGGTATTACTGCAGATAAGAAATTCAGAAAATACATTTTCGATTTGCGTAAGCGATACAATTATTAACACCCTAGAGAGCGTTCTTCAGTGTTGGTAAAATACTATTAGCATTTTCATTTGCAGTGTTTATAAACAATAGCGTCATATCTTTCGTACAATAAGTGCATTGTAGAAATATTGAAATTAAAACTATAATAATTACTTATTTTTAAGAAAATAATTGTTTAAAACTAGTTCCGACCGCACAGATATTGACTCCTCACCACAATCATTGACAGTGAAAAGAATTATAGTGGTTGGCAAAGATAAATATCGGTACCACTTCAAAGGACAACTATTGATACTGAAATTGCCAAATAAATAAAAAAGCTGTTATTTGATAACAGTCTATGTATAGGGTGTCTTATATGCAATTACAATCAAATTAGATTTCAATTCAAAGGAATCAAAATCCCAATGTTCTAAATTAATTCAACGTTGATTTCTCACAATGTATTAAAATGATTCCACTGTATTTGCAATGTTTCGATTTAAACCAAATTTCACTATACAATAATCAACAAAATGTAATTACTATTATAATTCAAGGTTTCAAAATCTAATCAAACTTTTTATACTCTAGATGAAATCATATAGAGTATTATAAGTTTAATTCAGCCCAAAAGTTTGAAACGCATAGAACCATGCCTCGGACGAAAAAAAGTTATATATTATTTTTTGTTTATTTGTGGCCAAAAACCTCAAATCCGCTTGACGTCCGTCCGTCCGTCTGTCCGTGAACACGATAACTCAAGAACGCCTTCACCTAGGATCTTGAAATTTTGAATCTGGATGTTTGGTTGAATTTGTAAGGCTGAGTTCGTTAACGGGCAAAATCGTCCTACTCCTTCGGGTAGCTGCCATACAAAATATCCTTAAAACACGTGGTCCAGAATATTGGTCGATAACTTCAGAAGGGTTTAAGCTACGACATTGAAATTTTGTATGTGTTATTTTTTCAATAGTTGGAGCTAAATATATGATTATGAAGAAAATCCTGTTAGTCCTTCGTGTAGCTGCCATACAAATATCCTGTCAAAATGTATTCAATTAATTTACGAAACTCACTATAACTCAAGTAATCTTTTAGCTACGAATTCGGAAATTTGTACAAATTAGTTTTGAGTGAAAACAAAGTTCGGCTTTACTAGTCAGCGAAATCCTTTTACTCCTTCTGGTAGCTGCCATACAAAATGTCCTTAAAACACGTTTTTAAGAATATTGGCCAATAACTTCAGAAGGGTTTAAGCTACATCTTTGAAATTTTGTATGTGTTATTTTTTCAATAGTTGGAGCTAAATATTGAATTATGAAGAAAATCCTGTTAGTCCTTCGTATAGCTGCCATACAAATATCCTGTCAAAATGTCTTCACTTAATTTACGAAACTCACTATAACTCAAGTAATCTTTTAGCTACGAATTCGGAATTTTATACAAATTAGTTTTGAGTGAAAAGAAAGTTCGGCTTTACTAGTCAGCGAAATCCTTTTACTCCTTCTGGTAGCTGCCATACAAAATATCCTTAAAACACGTGTTCATGAATATTGGCCGATAACTTCAGAAGGGTTTAAGCTACGACATTGAAATTTTGTATGTGATATTTTTCCAATAGTTGGAGCTAAATGTATGAATATGAAAAAAATCCTATTAGTCCTTCGTGTAGCTGCCATACAAATATCCTGTCAAAATGTCTTTACTTAATTTACGGAACTTACTATAACTCAAGTAATCTTCTAGCTATGAATTGGAAATTTTGTACAAATTAGTTTTGAGTGAAAACTAAGTTCGAGTTTACTAATCAGCGAAATCCTTTTACTCCTTCTGGTAGCTGCCATACAAAATATCCTTAAGACACGTGCTCAACAATATTTTTCGATAACTTTTGAACGCTTCAAGCAACGAATTTGAAATTTTGTACACGTTCATTTTGAAATGGTTCCAATGAAAAGGATAAAAATGCAAGAAATCGAGTGACTCCTTCCTGCACCTCCCATGTGAAAGTCCTTTAGAAAGGACATTTTTTTTCGATGACTTACCCAGTTCAAGAAATGGAATTAAACACTGAATATTGTCTTTTAGTTTTGAGTAGCAATCTAATGGGAGTCCTTAATAAAGGACATACAACATGTACACACGTAATTCTACTTTATCCCCAACTACAATATAAATCGGAGTTGAGTATTCATCTAGAGTATTATACGATTGGCTTGTTTTTTAGTTTCGATTAGCAACCAAATGGGAGTCTTTTATAAAGGACATACTACATGCACACACCTTATTCTACTTTATCCCCAACTGCAATATAAATCAGAGTTCAGTATTTATTCTAGAGTATCATACGATTGGCTTGCAGCCGATCGTGGCTGCATTATGTTTTATCTACTGAACCCTAAAGCAAGCAAACTACACAACAAATAAGGGCATATGTGCATACCAGTATTTTTATAACTACTTATTATTTAATTTATTGTTTTAGTTTAGTAGTTTAAACCAAAACATTTGTCTTTTTTGACAATTATAAAAACAACAAATCAAGATTTAATTCACTCTTGACCCGCTTCAATCGCAATTGAAGGAAATGTAAATGTACCTAGATAATGAATGATACATTGTAGATTTCTTATTATTATACAGGGTGTAACTAGAACTGAGGTTCAAACGAAAATGAGAGATAGAGGAACTTGTCCTGAGTAGAAAATCGTTCTACACATACTCCCGTTTTTGCACCGTTAAGGAGATAGCGCGATTTTAAGGACGAAGGATTTTCATCGTACCTGTGATCACTGTTTGATCTCTAACTTCTGCTGTACTTAGCGTAACGTAATAATTCTAGACTCGTTGGAAAGGAAATAAATACTTCTTTCTAATTGCTATCAACTGTGTCAATCAGTTTTATACTTTTTGAGAAAAATTTATTTAAATGACACAAAAATAATAAAAAATTAAAAAAAAATACAAAAAAGTCCTGTTTTCTCCAAGAAGGACCTGATTAACCACCAAATTTTATTACATTTTCGGAAAGCCCATAAAATTTCACTATACGTTTGGTAACAGAATTTGTGTCCTTTCCAACGAGCCCAGAATTATTACGTTACGCTAAGTACAGCAGAAGTTAGAGATCAAACAGTGATCACAGGTACGATGAAAATCCTTCGTCCTTAAAATCGCGCTATTTCCTTAACGGTGCAAGAACGGGAGTATATGTAGAACGATTTACTACTCAGGACAAGTTCCTCTATCTTCCATTTTCGTTTGAACCTCAGTACTAGTTACACCCTGTATAGGGGTCATTCCATCAAGAATCGCCAAAGTTGTGACCGTACAATCGCAAATTTTTTTGAAAATTTTTTTTTTGAAGAACTAGTGAAAAAAAAATATAAAATAATTTTTTTGTTTTTATCTCATTTTTTTTGTTAGTTATACTATGTTAAAGTTTTCGCAAAAATGGTGCCCGAGTCCTTTTTGAAAATTCATATCTTTGGTAATTTGTATCCTAGAATAATAAAATAGGACTTATTATAAAGGGGGAGGTTGTCGCAATATAAAAAAAATACGATTAAGAATTATCCTTGAAATGTTTTTTCAAGGATAACCATTTTGTCCTTTATCCTTGAATATCTCAAAATGTGTTTTTTTTTTTTTTTAATTTTTTATGTTATAATTGTAATTTTTCTATAACATAATTAAGAAGCACTGATGTTCTTCGATTTTTTTGACCCCGATCCAATTTTTTGGTATGTTTTGTAAAACAGTATAACCAATAAAATATAAAAAACACGTATTTTGAGATATTCAAGGATAAAAGACAAAATCGTTATCCTTGAAAAAAAATTTTAAGGGTAATTTTTATTCGTATTTTTTTTATATTGCGACATTTTTTAAACAACAAGCTTTTAAATAAGTCCTACTTTATTATTCTAGGATAAGAATTACCAGAGATATGAATTTTCAAAGGAGACTCGGACACTATTTTTGCGAAAACTTTAACATACTATAACTAACAAAAAAAATTAGATAGAAACAAAAAATTGAAATTATATTTTTTTTTCACTAATTCTTTGTGTACATAAATTTTCTAAAGAATCGGCGATGGTAAGGTCACAAATTTCGTCATTTTTGGTCATTCTTGATGGAATGACCCATAGGGTGTTTCTCAATACAATCGACAAAAAAATAAGCTTGATTTTCAGTACTTTCAATTCTTTGAGAATTTCGGGGGGGTCAGGACCCTGTCGGTCCCCCTCTGGCTACGGCCTTGCTGATGTGCGTTGTTGCAATATTTGTCCAACAGTTCTATGCACGGTACACAAGACACGAATTGTTTACAATTGTCTCGCAATATGCATGAGACCGCAGGTTTTTGATTGAGAGCGTATAACCGTGCGATCACAGTCCAATCGTCGTTTATAAGCACATACACGAAACAATCGTCGCATACAACGATGAACTTGAATTATTGTTTAAAAGACCCAAGGAACAACTTGCAGCGATACGAGGTACAACATGTTGTTGTACCTTGGTCCGTTTGAGTTTCACTCCAAAAACCTTTTTGGGATTCAAACAATTTATACAAAGAAGTCCCAGCTATAATTAATTTTGTAGCAAAACAAATATAATAAAAAACTGCCAACAGTTTGGGCGCAACTTTATTATTTTTTGGGTAGAAGTCCGAAACGTGTTTAATACTGAGATGCGGTGAAGGTCACTATTCGACTGATAACCTAAAAAATAACGTTCCAAATAGCCTCCTAGTTATTCTTTAGCTTGAAATAACGAAATTCATGAAAATGTTGGAAAACCCCTTTTCACGGTCGTTTTTTTTACTCCAGCTCTGTACATCAATAATATTTTGAACTTTTTTTTGCTTTAATTACTCCTGTAGTACTTCTACATATATGTACATACTAAGTTTCAGCTCTTTAGCATAAGGCATTTCTGAGATATGAAAAACCACCCCCCACCACCGTACCTTGCTACCCCTATCAAAAATTTTATTTTTCGAGGATATTTCTACAGTGACTCTATATTGTCGTCAATTTTTAGCTTTCTATGCTTTGCGGTTTTCGAGAAATAAAAATTAGAATTCTTTTCGTTCCACCTCCGCTAGAGTTCTACTGGTCCTAACTTCTGTAAAAATTTGAAGATTATATCTGATACCGTTCATGAGATATAAAAATTAATTTTTTTGAAAAATGGCTGCCTCCCACCTTCAGCGCTTCACCTCCCCCTCAAAAATTTTACATTCAGTAGACTTCACTAGTAATTCTATATACAGGAACCAAATTTTATCTTCGTAGCACAATTGAGTCGGAAGATATTGTAATTCAAAGTTTTTCACCCCCCACCATCATACCTCATTACTCCCCCTAAAAATGTTAACCCCTTTCTAATCTCCTAGTATCCCTTAATACAACTACAAAATTTCTGCCATCTGGCATCAATCGTTCAGGAGATATGGAGTTTAGAATGTATCAATCCCAGCTTTCAAGCGTTTTGAACGTATTGTTCTTCCCCCCACTGGCACACCTCTCAACCACTATCGACCATTTTTTTGCAAATGGATCCACTATCATAGTACTTTATAAGTTCAAACTTTCAGCCTCCTAGCATAGGTGGTTCCTGAGACCTATAAACCAAAATTGTTCATCTAAAACGTTTCCCCCTCCTCCCCCCTTACATCCCCACCCCTCCAAAAGCTATCACTCGTAGGCGTTCACCCACTCTACCCACCATAAAAATTTCAACTTAATATCTCAAAGGGTTTGTGAGATTAGCACCTTCAAACGGTTTTGCGTACGGCGTACGGCGTACGGCGTCTACGGCGGACAGACAGACATTTTTTTTTTTGCTTTTTTGGGGTCTACTAGTCCTAAAACGTGAAAATACAAAATTTCAGGGTAACAAATTTTTTTTTAAATTTCAGGTCGATAACAATCCTTTATTATTAAAAAATAATAAAGTAATATTGGCTTTTACCTAAGTTTTATTTATTATTGGTTTACAAAATATTAATTTAAAAGTAAAATCTGGACCGAGGTTCATCACGTTCCCCTATTGTATTTAGGTATTTTATAAATGGACTCGTTCTATATAGTATACACAAATTTATTCGTACACCATTCAAAATTTTATTCAAAACAGTGTAAATGTGGTATTTAAAAAAATTAAATAATATGATTAAACATTTTAAAAGCTTCACTTATGTCTTTTAATAAAATTCTCAATAAAATTATATATGACATATTTTATATTTTAAAATAAATTATCAGTCCTCCAACTACTAATTTTTGCAACACAAAATTATTCGTACACCTGGCAGCACAAATTTATCTATGAACGCAATGATACCGGAACAAGAAATTATTTTACTTTTCTATCAGCTTACAGTGCAGTGAACGTTTGCAGTCCATATTTAAAGTGAACGAAGTATTTTTATTGTTTTTTAAAATAATTTTTTTAAAAAATGGGTCAAAAATCAACTGAAACTTCAACTTCTGAGCGAAAAATAATAGTTAAGCTTATTTGTGAAGGAAAATCTTTGCGAGAAACAGGGCGTATAGTAGGAGTCATACAACAATTCAAAGTATTGTAAATAAATATTAACATTAAGGAACACTCCTAAATAAGGAAGGTCGTGGGAGAGAAAAAAATACTTTCGGCCCATAATGAACGAGTTATAGTACGAAAAGTGGAACAAAATCCGAGTCTAAATATTAGGAATCTTACTGAAGATATAGCCCAAATAATCCAAAAACCTATTTCTTCTGAAACTGTGAAAAGGACATTGAGGAAGTTTGGTTTAAATGGTCGAGTAGCTCTCCAGAACCCATTTGTATCGAAGGCCAATAGGAAAAAGAGGATGGAATCTGCCAAAAAATATTTAAATAAAGGTACTGACTTTTGGCAAAAAGTTATTTTCACAGACGAAAGTAAATTTAATGTTTTTGGTCTCGATTGAAGGCAATTTATGTGGAGAAGGCGTAATACGAAATGAAAAAAGGAAATTTGTGCACATTTTGGACGTCAGTTGAGGATAAAAAAGGATTTCTGGAAAAGCTGAGCTCAAAGAGCATATTATTCGAGAATGGGAGACCATACTGTCATCAGTGACCCAGAGACTCATGAAATCAATGCCAAGGCGATTAAAAGCAGTACTAGATACCACTTGGGGTCTCAGACCAAATATGGTATACTGAACCTACAAGTCTATTATAATACCAATGATCACATATGCCGCTATGGTGTGGTGGCCAAAGGTTGAACAAATCACAGCACAGAAGGCCCTGCAAATAATTCAGAGGCGTGCCGTTCTTAGCATTACAGGGGGACTTAAATCATGTCCCACTGCTGCAATGGAAGCCATGATAGACTTGGCCCCATTACACTTAGAGATAAAGAAGGAGGCTCTGAGAGAGGCCATAAGGCTACAGGAGTACAATAAATTCAAGGCAGGAGACCTTGTCGGTCACCTTAAAATTCTACAGGAATTTAATCAGAAGGACCTAACCGACTCAGTAAACGATAACATGCCAAAGGTATATGATTTTGAGAAACCATATATGGTGACTCTGGGAGATCGTGTATCATGGCAATCTGGTCTACCAGATTTTGGGGAAGGTGCTTCAGTCTGGTACACGGACGGCTCTAAGACCTATAGTGGAACTGGAGCGGGCGTATTTGGACCCAATTGTAAAATATGGACGGCAATGGGACAAACCGCCACTGTGTTTCAGGCTGAGGTACATGCCATAGAGCTGTGCGCAGGTAAACTTCTACTGAATAAACCAAAAGGCGCTACAGTTATTATCCTATCTGACAGCCAAGCGGCACTGCTAGCGCTGAAATCTTATTGTTTCCGTTCTAGGCTTGTGTCATACTCTTCTTAAAAAGCTGGCACATCATAATAGTCTAACCCTGATGTGGGTGCCAGTACATGAGGGTATTCCGGGTAATGAATCGGCTGAGCAGCTAGCTAAGCGGGGAGCCAACTCACCAATGATTGGCCCGGAACCATTCTGTGGAGTAGGTAAAGGCTTCATTAAGGATGGTATTTTTAAGTGGGTAAGTCTTCAGGTGGAAGATTATTGGAACTCACTTTCAGGACTTAGACAGTCAAAGAAATTCCTGACCTTCTCAAGTAGGAGAGCGTCGGAATTCCTTTCCTTAAGCAGGTATAACGCACGGGTCATAATGGGATATTTTTTCGGACATTATTTCCTTAATTATCACCTTAAGATCATCGGTAAAGTAGACTCCCCTGAGTAAAATCATCTCCTTTCTCAAAGGAATCGATATGGCCTAGGGAGTGGTTAAGAGCCAGGAACAAAAGACCTCTTAGGTCGTAGTTCGAGAAGTAGTGAGGCTTCTTTAGGCTCTACCAGTTTAAATAATAATATAATACTAAGGGCTATCCAACGAAGTATTAAATTTTAAAAAAATAATTGTATTTCAAACTTATATTGTAAATTCATTGAAGTGTACGAATAATTTTGTTGAGTAATATTTTATAATAATATGTTTTTGTTTCTAAGCTCGAAAATGTTTATTTTTCTATATTATCGTAAAGAACATAATACACAGTTTCCAATTATTACTGAAGAATTTTTATTTTCATAAATCCTATTGCCTTACTGACTTTATAAATTTTTTTTCTTGGTGTACGAATAATTTTGTGTATACCTGTATATGTATTGTTTGTTTATTGTTAAAAAAAGATTTTTTTTTTTTTTTTAATGGCTGAATTAGTCCTATATCTAGGGCACACTTTCTCAGTCCGAAGAGCTGGAGGCAGTACAGTTTCACAGCTCATCGAACTGGAAAAATTTCACCATATCAACATACTCATGCTGTATGCTGACATTGGGCTCAACTTGATGTGGCATAAGTGCTCCTCAGTCCACTGGTATTAGAGGTAACACAAAATGACACACCCACCTAAATTAAAGAATTAAAAAAAATTATTGTAATAAATTTAAAGTAAAAAAAAAAAAAAATAATAATAATTTATAATCACAAAATTAAAAAAAAAACATACTGCAGTCACGATCGGCTGCAAGCCAATCGTATAATACTCTAGATGAATACTGAACTCCGATTTATATTGTAGTTGGGGATAAAGTAAAATTACGTGTGTGCATGTTGTATGTCCTTTATTAAGGACTTCCATTTGATTGCTACCCAAAACTAAAAGACAATATTCTGTGTTTAATTTCATATCTTGAACTGGGTAAGTCATCGAAAAAAAATGTCCATTTTGAAGGACTTTCACATGGGAGATGCAGGAAGGACTCACTTGATTTCTTACATATTTATCCTTTTCCTTGGAACCATTTGAAAATGAACGTGTACAAAATTTCAAATTCGTAGCTTGAAGCGTTCAAAAGTTATCGAAAAATATTGTTGAACACGTGTCTTAAGGACATTTTGTATGGCACCTGCCAGAAGGAGTAAAAGGATTTTGCTGATTAGTAAACTCAAACTTTATTTTTCCTAAAAGATTTCTTGAGTTATAGTAAGTTCCGTAAATTAAGTGAAGACGTTTTGACAGGATATTTGTATGGCAGCTACACGAAGGACTAATAGGATTTTCTTCATAGTCATAAATTTAACTCCAACTATTGGAAAAATAACACATACAAAATTTCAAGGTCGTAGCTTAAACATTTCTGAAGTTATCGGCCAATATTCATAAACAAGTGTTTTAAGGACATTTTGTATGGGAGCTACCAGAAGGAGTAAAAGGATTTCGCTGACTAGTGAAGCCGAAGTTTCTTTTCACTCAAAACTAATTTATGCAAAATTCCGAATTCGTAGCTAAAAGATTACTTGAGTTATAGTGAGTTTCGTAAATTAAGTGAATACATTTTGACAGGATATTTGTATGGCAGCTACACGAAGGACTAATAGGATTTTCTTCATAATCATGTATTTATCTCCAACTATTGGAAAAATAACACATACAAAATTTCAATTTCGTAGCTTAAACCCTTCTAAGGTTATCGACCAATATTCTTGAAGACGTGTTTTAAAGACATTTTGTATGGCAGCTACCCGAAGGAGTAGGACGATTTTGCCCGTTAACGAACTTAGCCTTACAAATTCAACCAAACATCCAGACTCAAAATTTCAAGATCCTAGGTGAAGGCGTTCTTGAGTTATCGGCTAACGGACAGACGGACGGACGTCAAGCGGATTTGAGGTTTTTGGCCACAAATAAACAAAAAATAATATATAACTTTTTTTCGTCCGAGGCTTGCTTCTATGCGTTACAAACTTTTGGGCTGGATTAAACTTATAATACTCCATATGATTTCATCTAGAGTATAAAAAGAATTAACGGAATAATCCAGAATAATAATAAAAAAAAAGAAATTTGGAAAACATAATCAAAAGAAGAAAACAAAAAACAAAAATCCAACATTTGAACACTAGAAATTAACGGGGTTAAAGAAAAAAGGAGACAACAACACTATTAGTCAACCAAGAATCACGCACCATGCCAAAACAAACCTTTACCATTCTTTTTTTTTTATGCTCTATTTTTTTTACGGCATATTGTTAATATGTAGCTTCACCAGTTTTTTCAGATGCCCGATATTTTTTGCAAGCTGAATATTGCTAGGCAACGCATTAAATTCTAAGATAGCTTCAAAAATAGGATCATTCTTTATTCGAGATGTTCTAGGATAATATTGCTGTCTAATCGAATTTGCGCTTCGTGTATTGAAGTTGTGTACATCTTGGCCATATGTTATTTTGATCGAGGTTTTAATAAGACCGTTTTTGACGCTGTAAATTATCTTTATTCTCTCTAACCTTACAAGTTGATGGATGCTCAGTTTCTTATAGATTAGGTAAAGTTCCTCCGATGGCGTAAGCTTGGGTAGATTATATACTGCTTTAATGGCCTTGTTCATTATCCTATAAATTTTATCCAGGTTATTTTTTGAAGTTTGACTCCAAATTATTAGACCGTAAGTTATGTTAGATAAGATGAATGAGTTGTAGAGGATCTCCTTTATGTGGGTATGTAGATAATTACTCCTTCTTATAACTCCTATGATCGGAGCAATTTTTTTCCTTATGCTGTTGAAGTGCGATGTCCAGCTTAATTTATCATCTATAGTTAGTCCGGCAAACAGCTTCTACAGTTTGATAGAAACAAAGTACGGGTAATAACCGGAATACTCACGGGTCACTCGCGCTTGAAAGATCATCTTAAAAGAATAGGAATCATAGCCGATAACCTTTGCAGGTTCTGCCAACTGCAGGCAGAAACCTCAGAACATATTCTATGTTGCTGTGAGGCAGTCGCAACTCAGCGCCACAAATGTTTCGGAGAACACTTTGTGGAACATAGTACCATTGCAAAAATAGACCTACACCAACTAGATAAATTGCTAAGAGAAATAAAGCTGAGTGAGGACCTCTAGGTTGAAACTGGAGAAAGATCTATGAGGTATAGCACAATAGACCACTGGTCGCGGTGCTTGGAGGAATCCCTCTGCATCCGATGAAATCTAAATCTAGTCCTAAATATTTAGTGAAACCTTCACTCACGAAGTTTTGAGTAAGTCGGACGTGTTTACCTGCATTTATTTAACTTTTTTTTTCGATTTTGATTGCCACCCTTGATCTATATTTCGTTGAGTTGTAAAATCGATTTGACTTTAATAATCAGTTGACTTTATTATAATCGGTTTGTTCTGTTACTAATTATGGCTGTTTGTGCGGCGGCCAAGTGCTTGGACATTTCGGACAAAACACCGTTTGTGTGGTGCTCTGCCCTGTGCGAAAAGGTCTTTCTTTCATAGTAAATGTGTTGGCCTCACGGGAACTATTGCCGATGCTGATGCAAAATCGGGTAATGGGCTTTATTGGTATTGTGATTCGTGCCGGTTATTGTCAATATCATCGTATGCGGCTAAACTCAAAGTATTATAAGCTGCTGTGTGTTCTACGCTTGATGGCTTATCATCTCAACAGAATCATCTGAAGGCTGCTTTTTTAGAGGTGAATAAACTGGAATTAGTCAATATTCCAACTCAAACGATACCGACCATAACAGTATCTCCTGCGGTCGCTACTGACCTTCTGCCTACAATGCCGGTTGGTGATATGTCGTTTCAACGCGTAACTACAGACAGAGTGTTAAGGCCAAGGGCTAAAGGAGTGTCATATGCCAATACGGTGAATTCGCCAAATAAATCGCCGAAAATTATGGACAAGTTAGCTGATTCGCAGCGCTCACCAATACCACTGCCGTATGCATCCATAGCGTCTCAATCGGTAGTTGGATTGCCGCTCGGTGTTAATCAATCATCTAACGTCAACTGCAATGCCTCAACTAGCATAAATACTAGTACTAACTTCACTGCTGAAAATAACATTGTTCAGCCGAATGCTCCACTTACGGATAATTGGGTAACCATACCATAGCAATTAGAAAGAAGAATTTGTGTCCTTTCCAACGAGCCCAGAATTATTACGTTACGCTAAGTACAGCAGAAGTTAGAGATCAAACAGTGATCACATGTACGATGAAAATCCTTCGTCCTTAAAATCGCGCTATCTCCTTAACGGTGCAAAAACGGGAGTATGTGTAGAACGATTTTCTACTCAGGACAAGTTCCTCTATCTCCCATTTTCGTATGAACCTCAGTACTAGTTACACCCTGTATATGCTTCACTATGAAAATATAAATTTCATTGCCGAGAGCTTGACTTGACTTGACTTGTTGACTTCAACCTTGGCAATGTTTCTTGGACATGGTGTCCAGATAGTAAAATGCTCATTCCATTTCATGCTAAAACTGATATTGAAACTAACTTTATTGATTAAATTTTTTGTTTAGATCTAATTCAAGTCAATCATGTTTTAAATTCATTAGGACGTATTTTAGACCTTATTTTTCTTGATAAAAATATTAAAGTTGTAAATGTTGGTGAAGCAGTTTTTAACCTTTTAAGTAACTCAATTCATCATAAAGCAATTGTAATTCATTTTCAATTTTATTGTTTTGGTTCTAATAATAATTCTAATAGTAACTGTAGTGAACTACTGCATAGTTTTGCTGACGCAAATTTTTGTGATATTAATAATTACTTCTCCTCAATTGAGTGGGTTGAACTATTTAAAGATCTTGATCTTAATGCTGCTTACACTAAATTTAGTTCTGTTGTTAATGACTGTATTGCGCTATTTGTTCCTAAAAGAATCAACAAGAGTAACAAGCTTCCCCGGCACAATGTGCGTCTTTCGAAACTTAAAAATGCAAGAAATAAAGCTCATGCAAAATTTAAGGGTACGAAGTCGATAGTGGATTTTGAACGGTTTATGGGGTTACGCAGGGATTATGATTGTCTAAACAAGTTCCTCTACAAACAATATTTATTGTCTACAGAGGCTAAAATAAAAATTTATAGTAAACTCTTCTGGTCTTTTCTGAATTCTAAGAAAAAACATTCGTCCATCCCTTCTGTTATGGAATTTAGTGGGTGCTCCTCCACTGACTTATCTTCATCTTGTGACTTATTTGCCAATTTTTTTGAATCGGTTTATAATAAAAGTATTTATCCGTTTGATCCTAAAATGTTTAGTCACTTAACCCCGATTACGGATATTGGATCATTGGTTTTATCTGAGACGGATCTTCTGCATTAGCTAATCTCAAAAATAGTTTCAGTTCGGGTCCGGATGGAATACCTCCTGGTTTTCTTAAATCTTGTCAGGACAGTTTATGTACTCCTTTATGTATAATTTTCAATATGTCGTTATCATCGGGTACTTTTCTAGATGATTGGAAGACATCATATATAACACCAATTCATAAATCTGGGCCCAAGCATCTGGTTGAGAACTACAGACCGATTTCTAAATTGTCTGTGGTACCAAAGTTTCTGGAAAGTATTGTGAAAACTAAACTCTACTTCGAGGTTAAGGAACATATATCCACTTCACAACATGGATTTGTGTCGGGAAGATCTACTGAGACCAACCTTGCTATTTTCACCCATTATTGTTTGGAAGCAGTAGAGTCTGGCTTTCAAGTGGACGTTCATTATTATTGAATCCTAATAAATGTAAAACCTTTACTATAGGTCGGTGTATTTCTCCAGTTCATTTTACGTATAATTTTCCTTACATCACTCTGACTCGATCTGAGGTAGTAGTGGACCTTGGCGTGTTAATGGATAGCAAACTTACTTTTAATATGCACGTTGATCGAATGATATCTAAAGCAAATTCTAAATTGGGATTTGTGATGAGAAACTCTATGGAATTTAACGATCCATATACTTTAAAAACTCTGTTTTGCTCTCTTGTGAGATCTACTTTGGAATATTGCTCAGTCGTTTGGAATCCTTTTTATGACATTCATATCAAAAGACTAGAATGTTTTCAAAAAAGGTTTACGAGGTTTGCTGTTAGAAGATTACATTGGTCCGATGGATTACCTTCTTATATAAGTAGGTGCAAACTAATTGATTTGCTATCCTTGCAGAGTCGTAGACATATTCGCGATATAATGTTTGTTCGTAACGTATTGTGCTATAGAATAATCTCGCCGGTACTTCTCGCTTCTTTCCACATTTATGCGCCTGAACGACCACTACGTCTTCGTGCCTTTCTTCAAATCAATCCACATAAAGTAAACGGCATGAATGAGCCGCTTACGCGATGTGCTACGCGGTTCAATGAAGTTTGTTCTCTTGTTGATCTAAGTTCGGGTAGATTTGCTTTTAAGTCTATTTTAATTAATGTCTGGAGAGTTAATTAACGTTGATGGTTTAACTTATATTGAAAATGAAAACATTAGTTACTGCTTTGTCCAATTACCAATAATTATTTTTCTTAATTTTACTATATTATTTTCGTAGTCTGTAAATATTTATATATATGGTAGACGTTAATAAATAAATAAATAAATAAATGGACTCGTGTTAGAGGAATTCCATCGATTTGCGGCTTGAGGTCAATGTTAAGCTTATTGGGCTGTTGTTGTACAATGTGACTATTACTCATTCCGTATACTACCTGAATATTGAATTATATATTTATTTACAGGGCTTTGGAACTGGTTTCGTAATGACTGCACAACCAATGTACATTGGTGAGATATCTACAGATGATTGTCGAGGAGCACTAGGATCACTCATGCAACTTTTTATTGTTGGTAAGTTGCACAAATACTATAATGCAGTGATCGCTCAATCGCGTATCCAATATTATGACTCATGATAAATCTGTTGCTTCATCAATCAATTAATTATAAATAGTCAGAGATATGAGCAATAAATGGGAATTCTGACAGCATACGCTTTGTTCCGACTTCCAAACCAATTTTTTTCCTTCCCCAGCATATCAAGAAAAAAGACCAGCTCTGAGCACATGGAGTATATATAGTTCTTTTGTTCTTAATACTTTTCGTAAATAGTTTTGGTAGCTTTAGACCAAAAACGGACAATATTGAAAAATAAACCCAGGCAGAGAAAAAGAAAAATTATCGAAATTTTGAGTAAAAAACGGGCTTCCGAGTTCTATAGATCCTGACACTTTTTTGCGATAGTTCCGTTGATTTCAGCCTAAAAAAGGACATTCGAAAAAATGATATGCTTACTTCCAAACCAAATTTTTTCCTTATCCAGCACTCCAAGAAAAAAGACCAGTTCAGAGCAAATAGAAGATAGTTCTGCTGTTCTTGATCCCTTTCGTAAATAGTTTAGGTGGTTTTAGCCTAAAAAATTAAAATTTAATAAAAAAACCACCACGCGGAAAAAATACCAAATTATTAAATTTTTGAGCGAAAAACGGAAGTTCTACCAGCATGCAACCCAGTTCTATAGATCCTGATACTTTTTAGCAATAGTTCGGTTAATTTCGTTCCAAAAATCGACAATTAACTGCCCAACCAAATATTTTCCTTCCCCAGCATATCAAGAAAAAATACCAGTTCTGAGCACATGGAGCATAGTTCTGCTGTTTCTGACACTTTTCGTAAATAGTTCTGGTGTTTTTAGCTCAAAAAGGACTATTGAAAAAAACAAACCACGGCAGGAGAAATTCTAAATTATCAACATTATGATCAAAACATACTGCAGTCACGATCGGCTGCAAGCCAATCGTATAATACTCTAGATGAATACTGAACTCCGATTTATATTGTAGTTGGGGATAAAGTAGAATTACGTGTGTGCATGTTGTATATCCTTTATTAAGGACTGCCATTAGATTGCTACTCAAACCTAAAAGACAATATTCAGTGTTTAATTTCATATCTTAAACTGGGTAAGTCATCGAACAAAAATGTCCTTTTTGAAGGACTTTCACATGGGAGGTGCAGGAAGGACTCACTCGATTTCTTACATATTTATCCTTTTCCTTGGAATTAGTTAAAAATTAACGTGTACAAAATTTCAAAATCGTAGCTTAAAGCGTTCAAAAGTTATCGAAAATATTGTTGAACACGTGCCTAAGGGACATTTTGTATGGCAGCTACCAGAACGAGTAAAAGGATTTCGCTGATTAGTAAACACGAACTTTGTTTTTACTCAAAACTAATTTGTACAAAATTTCGAATTCATAGCTAAAAGATTACTTGAGTTATAGTAAGTTCCGTAAATTAAGTGAAGGTATTTTTACAGGATATTTGTATAGCAGCTACACGAAGGACTAATAGGATTTTCTTCATAATCATACATTTAGCTCCAACTATTGGAAAAATAACACATACAAAATTTCAAAGACGTAGCTTAAACCCTTCTGAAGTTATCGGCCAATATTCTTGAACACGTATTTTAAGGACATTTTGTATGGCAGCTACCAGAAGGAGTAAAAGGATTTCGCTGACAAGTAAACTCAAGCTTTGTTTTTACTAAAAACTGATTTGTACAAAATTCCGAATTCGTAGCTAAAAGATTACTTGAGTTATAGTGAGTTTCGTAAATTAAGTGAATACATTTTGACAGGATGTATGGCAGCTACACGAAGGGCTAGCAGAATTTTCTTCATAATTATATATTTAGCTCTAACTATTGAAAAAATAATACATACAAAATTTCAATGTCGTAGCTTAAACCCTTCTGAAGTTATCAACCAATATTCTTGAACACCTGTTTTAAGGATATTTTGTATGGAAGCTGCCAGAAGGAGTGAAAGGATTTCGCTGACTAGTAAACTAGAACTTTGGTTTTACTAAAAACTAATTTGTACAAAATTTCGATTTCGTACCTAAAAGATTACTTGAGTTATAGTGAGTTTCGTAAATTAAGTGAAGACATTTTGACAGGATATTTGTATGGCAGCTACACGAAGGACTAACAGGATTTTCTTGATATTCATATATTTAGCTCCAACTATTAAAAAAGTAACACATACAAAATTTCAAAGTCGTAGCTTTAGGCGTTCCGAAGTTATTGGTAAATATTCTTGAACACGTGTTTTAAGGACATTTTGTATGGCAGCTACCCGAAGGAGTAGGACGATTTTGCCCGTTAACGAACTTAGCCTTACAAATTCAACCAAACATCCAGATTCAAAATTTCAAGATCCTAGGTGAAGGCGTTCTTGAGTTATCGTGTTCACGGACAGACGGACGGACGGACGGACGGACGTCAAGCGGATTTGAGGTTTTTGGGCACAAATAAACAAAAAATAATATATAACTTTTTTTCGTCCGAGGCTTGGTTCTATGCGTTACAAACTTTTCGGCTGGATTAAACTTATAATACTCTATATGATTTCATCTAGAGTATAAAAACGGGAGTTCTACCGGCATGCAACCAAGTTCGTTGATTTCAGCCCAAACAACTTTGTCATTCACCAGCATATCAAGAAAAAAAATCTTTCAACAGTCTGGGCGCAACTGTTTAGAGACATACTCTAAACGACATCAGGTGTTATTATTTTTGTGGGTAGAAGTCCGAAACGCGTTTAATGCTGATATGCGATGTAGGTTACTATGACTTGCAGCCAAAAAAAATAGTCCGATAGCCTTCTGCTTATTCTTTAGGTTGTCAGTCGAATAGTAACCGACACCGCGTCAAACCTAAGAAATATGTCGAAAACTGTCAAAATCCCTTAAATCCCTTTGGGGTTGAATATATAAAAATTCTGAAAGTACATATATAATACAGCCCCTTTATGTATGGTGTTTTTTTAGGTGCATGACAACTTAAAATTATAATACAAGACAGAAATATTGTTGGAATGAAATTTTTTTATTATATTCAGGTAGATATTTTCATGGCATTTAATTTTTAATATGATTTCCGTCATATGTCTACCGCGGCTACGAGTTATTTGGTTCATTCAATCAGTCCAATTTTTGACTACTTTTTCCAATAAATTTGGCCGTATGGCGTCAATAGTGGTTTGAATATTGGCTTTCAATGCTTCTAGAGTTGCTGGTTTGTCGGTATAAACGCATGACTTAATATAGCCCCATAAAAAGTAATCCAGAGGCGTTAAATCGCACGAACGAGGGGGCCAGTTAACAGAACCACTTCAGGAAATCAAGTTGTCACCAAATTGATTTTGCAATAAATCGATTGTTAAGCGCGCAGTATGGCAAGTTGCGCCGTCTTGTTGGATCCAAATGTCGGCGATGTTTAGCTGATTAATTTTTGGAAACAAAAATTCAGTCAGCATGGCCGATTATGTTGACCGTAAAATGGACAAAGTGCTCTATGAACTTCGCGAACAGATTTATTTTTTTCAAAGTAAATTTCCACAATTTGGAAGCGTTGTTCTGGCGTTAAACGATTCATGATGACTTGCCAAACCTTACTGAACAGAAATGTCAACACAGTTTGACATTCTCAGCTGTCAAAGCAGAGTTATTGATATCGAAAGTTCTCATGCACCTAAAAAAACACCCTATGCGACCTTGGGGTTAGATATCAGAAGATCATAAAATCGGTTTTGTAGGCTTTAATATAAAAACTCTGAGGAAGTTAAAGCCAAATTGACATCTCATCAAATCTAAGAAATATGTAGGAATTTGTGAAAACATATGCAACCCCCTTACACCCACTTTGGGGTTGAATGTTGAAAAATCCTGAATCGAGTTTTTAGATAAATATAAAGAAAGCTCGGGGAAGTAAAAACCCATTCGATGTTTTATCAGAGATAGGACAGAATTCGTGGAACGTGTTCAACCCGGTTATACCCTCTTAGGGGTTGAAAAGGAACAAACTTGAAAACGAGTTTCAGGCTATTATAAAACAACCCCATAGAAGTGAAAAAATTATTTGATATCTAGTCAGACCTGAGAGATACGACTGAATTGGGGGTTAAATTACAAAAAATCCTGAAAACACTTCCATAGAATGAAAATGATTAATTATTTTATTTATGTGGCGGACTTATAAAATAAGAGCACCCAAAAATTGACAGCCAGGCCACGGAGCTCAAATTAACAGAGAGTACAACAAAACTTATCTAGTAAGTGGAATGAAAGTTAGAACTTAAAGTAGAAAGTGATCAGAAACTTATGTGCTTGAGAAAACATAGTTCTACCTATGACTAGAAACTAATGTGCGAATGAAAAGGAAAGAAAAACCAATAAAAATAACAGTGATTATAGAAATAGTTAGATAGAAAATAACAGTGGGAGTGATATGCAAATGAAAACAATAATGAAAAGTAAATAAAGTTCAATGGCAGTGGCAGTGTTTCCTGATCATTCGTCGTAAAAAGCAGATACACAAAGTGAGGATTTATGGGTCCCAGGCGGGTTGGCACTGATTAGGTCTTGCAAGTGCAGTGTTGCCGGATCTACAGGTTGGGGAATTTTGATGACATCGACCGCTTATATCGTCCAAGCATGGGCGAGAGGTTAGGTTAAGTTAGGTGGGTAGCTATTGACAGAGATAACATTAGACCGCTAACACATAGACCACTAGATGGATTCGTTGTGATCCCACTGCACCACGGCACGGCGCCTACGGCTGATGGCTTATGGGCGAGAGGAGGTGATAATGATACTGATATTTTCCACGTAGATGTAGTGCATGATGTTCGTGATGTCGGAAAGGAGTTAGTGTATGGAATGTAGGTAGGTGTTGACAAGAAGCGGAGATAGGGGAGAACACTGCGGCGGAACATTATCGATGCAGAAGTGCTTCGATGTGTAACCGTTGCCATAGTGGAACGAGACGATAGGGAGCTGTCAACCTTCTGGATGAATCGAGCCTCGATACTCCAGACAGATAGTTGTATTGTTACTACGGTCTTGATTACCCTATCGAAGACTTTCAAGAATTCGAGGGATAAGGCATGGCATTCCTGTTTGTTGGAGAGTGCGCGTCTTGCGTGATGTTCTATATCGAGCAAAAGCGAGGTTGTGCTCCTTCCCAGCCTAAAGCCATGCTGCTCGTCCGACAGGACATTCTCCAGTAGGGAGCTAAGTTACTTACCCAACATCTTTTCGAAGGCTCTTGACAAACAAGGGAGCAGCGGTATTGGACGCACCCTTAGAAGTTATAGTCGAGGCTGAAAGAGTGGACCTATTGCGAATCGGCATATAAATAGCCCTCTTCCACATATGTGAAACAAAGCCAGCCAAAGGATCAGATGGTAGAGATCCTCCAGCCTGATCTTCAGGCTATTGGTGGACTCCTTGATAGCATCACAAGTGACCATATCGTGTGCTGGTGCTGATCCCTTACAGGAACTAAGCACCGAACTTAGTTCTTCAAAGGATGTAGGGTAACCAATTACTCTGTCCGGGTCTGGTGAAGGAACTGAGATAGAGTTGGTTGATAATTTATCAGCAAGCAAGGAGTTAGTGAGAGTTCATAGAAAAGTCGTAAAGCTTGGAAGCAGTCCACTAGGTCTGCCATCTAAAATAGATTTAACCTTTCGCCAAGCATCGGCTAGATTAGAGCTGTGCTCGATGCAGGGAGCAAAAAAGTTCGCGTTTTCTCTTTTCGTAGCTTTAACGTTTTTTTTTGGCAGAAGCAGCCTAAAGATCGTGTGATGGCGCTTAACAAATTCAGTTAACTGAGTTAGTTTTTCGCCACTGTTTTTTTTATTTTAAATGGTCCCTTAGAACTTCAAAAATGATGTCACAAAAGATTATGGCCGAAAAAAGTCTCTAAGGACTCGGTTTTCAAATTTTAGTACAAAGCCGCCTGAAAAATTATTCATCATTTTCTACTTCTTATAACATAACATAAAATAACATTCCTGAAAACACCGACTACACCCCTCCCAGTTATGATTTTGAGAAAAATTTCCTTACAGCCAACCCGTCTAGAATGGGAAAGGGATTCGGTACGGGCGGAAGAGTCCGCCCACATATATACGGACGGCTCCAAAACTGAAGGCGGGGTAGGTGGAGGTGTTTTCTCTGATATGCTTAACATTAGCAGCACCTTCCGCCTTCCGGACCACTATAGTGTCTTTCAGGCGGAGCTTATGGCGATCAAGAAGGCCTTGTCCTGGCTGAGGTGTAATGTAATATCTACTAGGGATATTAGCATTTTCACAGACAGCCAAGCGGCAATAAAATCCTTGGAATCGGCCTCGACAATATCAAAGGTCGCCGCAGAATGTCGATCATCTCTTAAGGAGATGGCTGAACAGTTCAATATTCTTCTGTGCTGGGTGCCAGGACACAGGGATATTCCAGGGAACTTACAAAACTACATTTTTCAAGCTGGCCGGAAACATAACTCAGACAATTTTCAACCGATTCACTTGAAATCTCTATATATAAAAATGAATGTTTGTCTGTCTGTTTGTCCTGTATTGGCTCCTAAACCACTCATCCAATTGCGATGAAACTTTAGTGATTTGTTGAGGGTACGCCCTCGATGGTTTCTGCGTTAACAAAATTATTTAACAGTTGGTGGTACGCGAGTTATTTCAACATTTGAGTGTATTTCATATAGTTTAGCGGCAGTTCGTTCGATTTCGGTGTATTAGCTATGCGTTCCTATTACTAAATGGTAAAGTTGCACGATGGATGTTAAATAGGGGATAGTGGAGGATGGTGGATAGAAGATGGAAGATGGAGGATGGTGGATGGTGGATGGAGGATGGTGGATAGAGGACGGAGGATGGAGGATGGTGGATGGTGGATAGCGGATGGAAGATGGAGGATGGTGGATGGAGGACGGTGGATAGAGGATGGTGGATAGAGGATGGAGGAATGTGGATGGAGGATGGAGGATGGAGGATGGAGGATGGAGGATGGAGGATGGTGGATGGAGGATGGTGGGTAGAGGATGGAGGATGGTGGATGGGGGATGGAGCATGGTGGATAGAGGATGGAGTAACTGGAGAAACGGCGCGACAGGAGAAAGGGGGGATGGCGGATGGGGGATGGTGGATAGGGGATGATGGATGGAGGATGGTGGATGGAGGATGGTGGATGGAGTAACGGGAGCAACGGGAGAAATGGGAGCAACCGGAGTAACGGGAGCAACGATAGTAACAGAAGTATCGGGAGAAACAGGACCAATGGATCAACGGGAGCAACGGGATCAACGGGAGTAACAGGAGCGATGAAACAACGTGAGCGAAGCGAGCGTAGCCGCGATACGCGGCTAGTTTTGAATAAAATAAATAATCTTTAAAAATATATTGTGGCCTATTTAGATGGACGTGACTGTGTCCAGCTAAATGGCTCACAAAAAAATATTCAAAATCATATTTTAAATTGGACCCGTTAGGTCAAAATAATTTTGTGAAATGCACTTAGCATTACAGGCCGACCGTTAGGTCAAAAGAAGAAAACAATAGAAGCTTGTTAAAATGAATTAAAAATAGAAATACCAAGACTGAGATTTTTAGATGTAAATAGGTTAGTTTTAGAATAAATAAATAAGTGTTGAATTAGGAGCCGCCGCGTTAAGTCGCACTTTTATTTATTGGAACCACTGCGAAGTCTTTCTTGGAGTGAACACTCCTGTTGTGGCAAGACCCCACCAGCTCTTCTTAGAGCTTTTAATTAGAAATATCGCCATCAGTTCTTATCAGAACTGATGCACTTAAATCAAAGAGTATCAGCGCGCACCGCCCTTCTCAGGGTTAGACCCACAGCGCTTTTCAGCGCTAGCAGAAGCCGATACCACTCACTCCTGGAGGACTCAGCCGGACCAGCGCTCGGGTCCTGGATTTACCTTGCCCCCGGACGCCGGCAGTAATTCTGAGCACACCTGTGCCTAGTGTGTAGCGGACCAAAACCTTGGTTCGCCTACATAATTGGTGACCCCGACGTCGGAATCATATAATTGTCGACCCCAACAACCTTCTGAAACATTATCAGCGACGGCAACATTAAGAAAGCCCTCAGTAACGATAGCATCGACGTCAACAGCTACAAAGCAAACAGCATCAACGGCAGCAACATCAATAATTGCAACGCAGCAACATCTATAAGAACAACGCAGCAAGATCGAAGCAGCAACGTAACAAGATAATACAAAGCAGCAACGTAACAAGATAATACAAAGCGTCAGTAACAGTCTTCAAGATCGTCAAGGCGGAAAGAAAATACACACGTATGTAAAAGAAAATTTTTAATTTTTCAATTTCTATACACACATATATATATTTCCATTTGATTTTGCTATTTTCTACGATCAAATATTGTTAAATAAGTGATGTAATGCTTTCGGAACTCGATTTTAGTGCGCGAAAGAATACGTTTTGTTTAAATACACACAAGAAAGTGTCGGTAATATAGTTACGAGTGCATTTTGACTCATGCAATTTCGCAAATTACACGCAGTTTACTCGCTCCTAATCATAGTACGCTCTAAACGCAACATAACCGTTTTTCTTTTCTTTCACCGAACGCTAAGTTCGAATAACTAATTTAAACGCGCCTTCTGTGTCTTTTTCTTCGAAGATGACAGAAGAAGAGATCGAAGTCGCGTTTGTTAAGCTCCCTACATTTTGGGACAAGGCTCCCTCTGCTTGGTTTTTAGCAGCAGAGGCTCAGTTTGCCACCAAAAAGATTAGAAAGGATGCGAGCAAATACGCGTACGTTCTAGCTTCACTTCCGGTCAAAGCCATTAATTCAGTGATCGATATTCTAAATGCCCCTCCCGAGTCCGACAAATATGAAAGTTTAAAGTCAACTCTGATTAAGCGCCACAGCGCGTCAGAAGAAAAAAGATTAGAACAATTGTTAAACTCGGAGGACCTTGGCGATCGTAAACCCTCGGAGTTATTTCGACACATGTCAAATCTAGCAGGAAATATTTCCGCCATCGGCGACACTCTGATTCAAACTCTCTGGGAACGAAAACTGCCTGCAATAGTAGCCATTCCCTTAGCAGTAGCGAAAGACCAGAAATTCGAACAAAGACTCGAATTAGCAAATAAAATGTCTGAAGTGACCCAAAAACCGAGTATTAGTGCTATTATGTCTACTCGCGACAACGAAATAGAATCTCTCAGAAAAGAGATTAGTGACCTCAGGAGCACAATCCTTAATTTCACTCGCGATCGAAAACCTAACCGCAATCGCAGTCGTACTCGGGGAAATAGTAGGTCTAACAAGGATCGGCAACAAAAACGTACGCAGTCGGGTGACCAATATTGTTGGTATCATGAACGTTTTGCCGACAAGGCAACGAAATGCGTTAGTCCGTGTAGTTAAGCACCCAAAAACAACAATAAAGCAAAAAACTAGGAAACCCGACTGTCGCCTCAACAGACAGTCGGATCACCCCAACACCACGTTTATTCGCGCATTGCTCTATAAACAAGTTCAAATTTTTAATCGACACTGGCGCTGAAGTGTCAGTAATTCCAAGATCTTTCTACCCCAAAGAAAAATTCACCAAAAACGAAACCAATCTCACCGCCGCAAATGGCACATCCATAAATACTTTTGGTGTAAAACTTTTAAAACTCGACATTGGTTAACGTCGACCTTTCACTTTTCCTTTTGTTGTAGCAGATATTCAAAGACCAATCATTGGCATAGATCTTTTAAATAAATTCGGCATTGTCATAGACATGCGGCAAAGAAAGTTAGTCGACTCAACGACGAAACTATCCGTTGCAGGAATCATGTGCAAGGGTTTTTCAGACCCTCCGAAGCAGCACATTTATATGGGCACATATGGAAGCCTCATTCGAGAATTCCCTTCTCTCACTACAGCACCTGACTATACTCGACCAGCAAACCACAAGGTCCACCACATCGTTACGATGGGACACTTACCTTTTTCAAAACCTCGTCGCCTAAAACCAGAAAAGCTTGGCCCGGCGCGAACAGAGTTTGATCACATGCTTCAATTGGGAATTTGTCGTCCATCTTCTTCGCCATTACATTTGGTACCAAAAAGGGACCCTAACGATTGGCGCCCTTGTGGCGACTACCGGCGTTTAAACGCAATAACTACACCCGATCGGTATCCGATTCCACACATCCACAATTTTTCGCTGCAACTTCAGGGGTGTACAATTTTTTCAAAGGTGGATTTAGTGCGGGATTACCATCATATCCCGATAGCTGAAGAGGACGTTTGCAAGACAGCAATCCCGACGCCTTTCGGCCTTTTTGAGTTCACTCGAATGCCTTTCGGTTTGCGCAACGCAGCCCAAACGTTTCAAAGATTTATGAACGAATTGACTCGAGAGCTGCCTTTTGTTTTCGTCTATATTGACGACATACTCGTAGCAAGCAAATCTCACGCTGAGCATGCAGATAACCTACGAAGATTATTCATACAACTAACTTCTTATGATATTAAAATCAACAACGCCAAGTGTCTATTTGGGGTTGAAGAAATTGATTTCTTAAGCCATAAGATAAACAAAAACGGAATCCTTCCTTCAGAAATCCGCATACAAGCTATTAAAAATTTTGCTAGTCCGAACTCTCTTCGGCTAACCCAGCGTTTCGTGGGAATGGTAAATTATTACCATAGGTTCATCCCAAAACTGGCGGAATTCTTGGCACCAGTGCATTACCTCGTCGCACAGCACTCCAATAAAAAACATAAGACCAAAAAGTTCGATTGGCCAAAAGAGTGTGAAGACGCAATCATAAAAATTAAAGAAGCGATAGCTAAAGCAACGCTCCTGGTACATCCGTTGAACGACGCCAAACTTCGGCTCACAGTAGACGCTTCAAATATCGCAGTTGGAGCGGTGCTAGATCAACTCAGCGAGGAAAATCGTTAGGAGCCTTTGGGGTTTTTCTCGAAGAAATTGAGCACCACCGAATGCAAATATTCAGCTTTCGATCGAGAACTTTTATCCATTTATTTAGCAATTAAGCATTTCGCACATTTTCTGGAAGGTTGTTGTTTCACGGTATACACAGACCACAAACCTCTTACAACAGCATTGACTACAAAAGCGGACCGAAGCCCTAGGCAAACGCGACACTTGGATTTTATCGCTCAACATACAAGCGATATCCGACATATCAAAGGTCGCGATAATGTAGTGGCAGACTTATTGTCCAGCGTAGATAATATCTCGCTGAGCTCGATAAATAGTAAGACGTTGACTATGGAAAACTTAATCAAACTCCAAAAGACTGATCAGGAATTAAGGGAAGTCCTTTCCGCACCTATTTCAAAATCATCAAAATTCAAACTCGAACAACGAGTTTTTCCCATCACGAACGACCCCGTTTGGTGCGAAGTTTCGAACACTCAAATTCGTCCTTTTGTACCTTTAGAGCTCCGCGCGGTAGTTTTCAAGTCGCTACACGGCATGGCGCACCCAGGGATCCGTGGCCTAAGGAAGTTAATCAGCGCAAGATATTTCTGGCCAAAAATGAATATCGACATCAAACGGTGGGCAGAAAGTTGCGTTAGCTGCCAACGTTCCAAGGTCACACGGCACACCAGAGCGCCACTTGGAAAGTTCACGCTACCAAGTCGACGTTTCGATCACCTTCACATGGATCTAGTCGGACCATTAAAGCCTTCGAACGGTTTTAGCTACCTCTTAACGATAGCGGATCGTTTCACCCGTTGGCCGGAGGCGTATCCGCTTCGTGATATTACGGCTACCACTGTCGCAACAACCTTTTTCCGCGAATATATCTCTCGTTTCGGCGTACCCTCGAAAATTACGACCGACCAAGGCACGCAGTTCGAGTCGAAACTATTTTCTGAACTTAGCAAATGCCTGGGAACACATAGAATTCGCACGACAGCTTGCCATCCGCAGGCCAACGGTATGGTCGGACGATTCCACCGCCAATTAAAAACCGCTTTGAAATGTCGCGAAAATCAAACACACTGGGCGGAAGAACTTCCAATTATCCTTCTGTGTATTCGGGCAGCTTTCAAAGCTGATTTAAATTGTTCCCCGGCAGAATTGGTTTTCGGCCAAGCTTTGAAACTCCCAGCATAATTTTTTATCGATAACTCTTCAGACGATTTTGAACCAGCAAATTTTGTCACCCAACTGCGTACCAAAATGTCCCAACTCAAACCAAAGGACGCTAAAAAGACCGACATCCCAATTTACATCCCGAAAGATTTGGAAAACTGCGATCAAGTTTTTGTTCGAATCGAAGGACCAAAACCGGGGTTACAATCGTCATACGAGGGTCCATACGCGGTAGTAAAAAGATTTAGAAGGAGTTACATAGTAAATATCAACGAAAAAAATTCTAATATCAGCATCGATTGTGTGAAACCGGCTTTCATTTTAAAATCGAATTCCGAAAGCACACAAAAAAAGTTAATTTCAAGTAAAATAAATTTCAATAAAATTTTAATTGTAAATCATTACGCCTTCGTCTGGAAGGGGGGTGATGTGTCCTATTTAGATGGACGTGACTGTGTCCTGCTAAATGGCACACAAAAAAATATTCAAAATCATATTTTAAATTGGACCCGTTAGGTCAAAATAATTTTGTGAAATGCACTTAGCATTACAGGCCGACCGTTAGGTCAAAAGAAGAAAACAATAGAAGCTTGTTAAAATGAATTAAAAATAGAAATACCAAGACTGAGATTTTTAGATGTAAATAGGTTAGTTTTAGAATAAATAAATAAGTGTTGAATTAGGAGCCGCCGCGTTAAGTCGCACTTTTATTTATTGGAACCACTGCGAAGTCTTTCTTGGAGTGAACACTCCTGTTGTGGCAAAGACCCCACCAGCTCTTCTTAGAGCTTTTAATTAGAAATATCGCCATCAGTTCTTATCAGAACTGATGCACTTAAATCAAAGAGTATCAGCGCGCACCGCCCTTCTCAGGGTTAGACCCACAGCGCTTTTCAGCGCTAGCAGAAGCCGATACCACTCACTCCTGGAGGACTCAGCCGGACCAGCGCTCGGGTCCTGGATTTACATTGCCCCCGGACGCCGGCAGTAATTCTGAGCACACCTGTGCCTAGTGTGTAGCGGACCAAAACTTTGGTTCGCCTACATATATTGTCCATCAGAGTACGTAGGATTTTTTTTTATATTGCATAGTTCATTTGTTATTAAATATTTTTTTAGGCAAATTTTACACTTTCACTTTAGAAGTGCGCCATTTGGCTAAAAATTAATATATCGAAAAAATCGAATGTACTCTTGTAGCTGTTGTTATATATAATCGAAAAAAATTCATTGGCTTATCATAATTCAAAAATTACAGGCGCTGTGTGTCCGGCCGTGGACCCTGGAAAAAACCGAGACGTCATCGCAAAAACACAGCCGCCATTTTGAATTTAATCGCTACAAAAAAATTACTGTCAATAATATGTATTATAAACACCCATTTTTGTAATCTCGATTTATTTTGTAGTTTTTCTGAAAAAAATCCCCAAAAAGGCCTTTTTTTTCTGCCTCTAGAGTGGCCTAACCCCTTAAATGTTAATTGCCGTAATCAAATGATTGTAAATTATTTAAACAAGAGGAATTTTATTTATCTAAAGAATAGTTTAATTTGCTACGAGAAGAATTACAGTTTAAATATATTCCTCAACTATTCAAAAGACGTTCTGCCAATACTTAATTAACCTTGGCAAGAACCCCCTTAACGGTACGTGGCTAGGTTTGTACCCGTCGGGTGCGTGTGAAATTTTTTTCCAAGCGCTATTCTTTAATTTGGTGGTGTTCGCGATGTCATGATTCATCTATCGTGGTTCATACATGGGGTGGAGCTAGAGACGGGGAATAATTTTAATTATACTCTAGATGAAATCAAAGTTTAATCCAGCCAAAAATTTTGTAACGCATAGAACCAAGCCTCGTACGAAAAAAAATTTTGTATTATTTTTTGTTTATTTGTGGCCAAAAACCTCAAATCCGCTTGACCGTCCGTCCGTCTGTCCTTGAACACGATAACTCAAGAACGCCTTCACCTATTAACTTGAAATTTTGAATCTGAATGTTTGGTTGAATTTGTAAGGCTAAGTTCGTCCTCTTTGTCGTGCATTGTTGATAGCAATATAACTATTACTTTTCCCTTTTTTGGCACATATGGCACTGGGGTGGCGTCAACACTGTAGGCAAAACATGATGACAATGGTTCTCGTTCTTTTGATTGTAACATCTCATACGGGATATAGCCCTTATTTTTTCGGAGAGTTCCAACTAATGTGAGTCCATTCTGACGGAGAAGTTTGCCTAACTGTAGAGAGGTAAAGAAATTATCCGTTGTTACATTTCTGCCGGACCCGAAAAATTTGTTAGCCAATTCTAATACAACTTTTTCACCAACATTCTTCTGACGAACATTTGTATCATTTTTTTTTTCCAGTATAGATTTTTCCTTGCAAAGGATAGCCCGTTTTCGAATCGCAAATCCAAAATATTTTTATGCCATACTTTGCGGGTTTACTTGGAATGTATTGAGTAAGTTTAGTTCTGCCTCTATGCGAAAATAATTGTTCATCAATGATTAGATTTTCGTACGGCTTGAACATTTTTAAGAGGTTGTTGTTCATCTTTGTCCACACTTCTTTAATGGGTTCGCTTTATCTGTTTATAATCGTTCAGTTCTTGAGGTTGCCTCATCGAATCAAATATATCGAAGTATGAACTGAAATCCATTGAGGCTTAGGCTAGCTCAGTAGATTGGAAGAGCATCCGATTTCCAAAGCTCCGTAACGTGTTTGTAGTTCGACAAATGAACCCCAGATGCTATGAGAATGCCGGATGCTATGAGAATGCCAGAAAATGCATCTAGCTCCGCCATTGTCAGAAGATTAGACTGTCGGTTACTATTATTCCAATTTGCTATGACACTGGATGCCTTCCGATTTGTCTGCTCCAAAATAATTTGTTTTATATCATTTGACAATATATTATTGAATACTTCAAGGCGAGTTAGATTTGTGTAAGGCGCTCGGACACCTCCTCATTCACGAAGAACATTGTGTGCTCTTGTTCGAAATTCTGCAAGCATCGGGGTTTTCCTTCAAACCGTTGAATCTTTAGCAATACAAATGCTCTGACCTGACTGATCTGGTCGCGGAAGCTGATCGAGTTCATTTTCCTCACTATCGTCTTCGTTTACTTCCATTTCGAAATCGACGTTGCCCAAATTTTCGATATCAGAATCTTCAGCTTGAAGAGAAGTCTGCCAATTGTCATCATCATCGTCATCACCATGGATCTTCTTCCGATTCAGAGAAGGATATCAATTCATTGATTTCTTCATCCGTCAATCGAGCATTACACGAAATGTGTCTATATGATTAGATGAAACTAAGAACCAAATCAATGATAAATTTACAGAACCAAATGTATAAATTAATCTAATGTATGCTGTATAATGATGCTCAGATCGAGATGTACACTGAGTGCCACAGGTTCCCGCAACATTTTCAATTCCATCTGCAATTTTCACTTAATATTTTCGTATAATTTGTCTAGAAAAGTGCACAAAACTGTATAACCTACTGTGGTTTGAACGCGGAGAGAAGACGCGACGAGGAGAAAAATGTAGGAAAACTAATCAATTTTGAGAAAAGGATCTCGCAAGAAACATAGAAAAGTGAAGGTGGATTTACCAGATGTTAGGTGGCTATCATATGTCGATACAATAAAGAAAGCCTGTGTTTCAAATGCCGCTCTTACAACACGGAAAACCCGAAATCACACCTTGGGCAATAAACTTTATTGGAACGGCGCGGCGCGCCGGCGATACAAGAATCAACATCCGTGTATTTCAAATTTACCGAGCCTACTGAGTAGCAATATTATACAATAAAAAACAGCAAATGGAGGGAAATTGCTAACTGAACAGAAGTTTCTAACAAATGAAACAAAATCCGTCGTCGTAATAGGTACCCGGTACCTCTATTGGTAGATTTAAGGTGACAAATCTTCTGGTAACATAAGGGTTAATAACGTTCGACGTTCGACTATTAACAGTGCACTACTCTCAATGGAAGTGGAATCCGAGATTTACAATTGGCTTGACTTAATGCTACAGAACAGGATTACTGAATCCGAACTAGGACAGTGTCTTATCATAAAGTCAGTCTCCAGAGGCACCCCGCAAAGAGGTGTAATCTCACTTTGGCTCCTTGTAGTCAACAAAATCCTTGTGGAACTTGGGAACTTGTCTCAGGGAAACATTTACCGACAATTAGTAGTTTGATGGAGAGAGCACTCAACAAACTACGACTGTCTAGAAACATATAGACATATAGACTATATCAGGTGTTATATTACTTGACTTGCACAAATGGTCAATAGCCGAGTAAAACAATATTTCCACAATGTACGGAAAATTGCCAACTAATTCACCTGTACGGTCAACTACCCACCCGGCCAATTACTAAGGTCGATATGACCAAAATTGCTGACGATCTCACCTTACAGTCAGCTCAAATACCTTACCGACAATTTTAATTATTTAATGCTGACGATCTTTCGATCGCAATATTTGTATTGCACTTGTTAATGCATATTTTACTTTATTATTTTTTAATAATAAAGTATTGTTATCGACCTGAAATTTCAAAAAAGTTTGCTACCCTGAAATTTTGTATTTACACGTTTTAGGACTAGTAAACCCCAAAAAAGCAAAAAAAAAAAAAATGTCCGTCTGTCCGCCGTAGACGCCGTACGCCGTACGCCGTACGCCGTACGCCGTACGCAAAATTGTTTGAAGGCGCGTAGCTCCCAAACCCGTTGAGATATTAAATTGAAATTTTTATGGTGGATAGATTGGGTGAACCCCTACGACTGGTATATTTTTGAGGGGTGGGGGTACAAGGGGAGAGGAGAGGGGAGCGTTTTAGACGAAAAATTTTGGTTTCTAGATCTCAGGAACCACTTATGCTAGGAGGCTGAAACTTGGAACTTATGTAGTACTATGATAATGGACTCAATTGCAAAAAAATTGTCGATATTGGTTAAGGGGTGTGGAAGTGGGGGGGAAAACAATGAGTCTTTAACGCATGAAAGTCGGGATTGAAACATTCTAAAATCGATATCTCCTGAACAATTGATGTCAGAAGATTGGAACTTTGTTGTTGTTCTTAGGGATACTTCCAGATTAGACAAGAGCTAAAATTTTTAAGAGGGGTGGTGGGGTGTGGGGGTGGGGGGTGAAAAACTTTGGACTACAATATCTTCCGAACTAATTACACCAGGAAGATAAAATTTAGTTTCTGTATATGGACTCACAAGAGGAGTCTACCAAAACTAAATTTTTTGAGGGGGGGAGGTGGAGCACGAAAGTGGGGGGATAGCAATTTCTCAAAAAATTTAATTTTTATATCTCAAAAACCGTATCAGATATGATCTTGAAAATTTGACAGGAGTTGGGGTCGATAAACTTCTAGTAGGGAAAAAAATTTTGGTGGTGTGGGTGTAGGGGGTGGTGGTGAAAGGGGGTAGAAAGGAAAACATTCTGATTTTTATTTCTTAAAAACCATAATGAATAGAAAGCTAAAAATTTAGGATTATATAGAACCACTATGGAGACATCCTAGAAAAATAAAATTTTTGATAGGGGTATCAAGGTACGGGGGAGAGGAGTGGTTTTTTATATCTCAGAAACGGCTTATGCTAGAAAATTGAAACTTAGTACGTATATGTAGATGTGCTATTAGAATAATTAAAGCAAAAAAAAGTTCAGATTTTTATTGGCGTTCAGAGGTTGAGTAAAAAAAATGTCCGTGAATCCACATTTTCACGAATTTCGTTAAAACTTTTAGACATGTCGAGCTATCAAAGCAATTTTACTTCTGCGGGCTATTTATATAAGCGCCTAGTAACGGTAACGGTAACGAAATTTTTCGATATCCAACCCCTAAGGTGGAGTAAATTGGTTGTGTACATATTCACGAATTCTGATATATTCCTAAGGTATATTGAGATTTGGAGTTCACTTGTACTTCTATAAGCTTTAAACGTAGTCGGGAAAAAACCGATTTAAGTATTTTTCTCAATTAAACCCCCTGGGGGTATTGTTTAAGATTTCACTGATTCCGAAAATCTCTTAGGTTTAATGTGATCGAATTCGCTTTTACTACTATGAATTATTCTATTGATAAAAAAAATACGTAAATAAAAAAAAAAATCTGCCAACAGTCTGGGCGCAACTTTATTATTTTATGGGTAGAAGTCCGAAACGTGTTTAATGATGAGATACGGTGTTGGGTACTATGCGACTGACAACCGAAAAAAATAACCATTAGGCTATTTGGAACGTTATTTTTTAGGTTGTCAGTCGCATAGTACCCAACACCGTATCTCATCATTAAACACGTTTCGGACTTCTACCCATAAAATAATAAAGTTGCGCCCAGACTGTTGGCAGATTTTTTCGCTTACTATACGTCTGATAACCTAATTTGTATATAAACCATAATTTAGCCAAAATAAAGTAGTCCATCATCAGAAAGAAGGCAGTAATAAATAATTCATTGTGGTTGAGTAAAAGCACTTAATCCACGTTAAACATTCAACGACAATGGGCTGACAACAGCCGCTTAGGGGTTAATCACTCTAAAAATTGCATATTTTGCGCTACCAAAGATGGGAAGCGACGAGGTTCATCTTTCCGATAGCGCTAAATACCTCTAGACAAGAAACTCAGCTGGAAACTGAATCTGGAAGAACGCGCTAAAAAAGCGTCAATTCTTCCAAATGATTCTTCGATTTTTCGTGTAATATTCTTTGGTAACAATCGCATATGACAAGATTAGAATGCTTCTTTGGGAGAATCATCGGATGGTGATTATCGAAATGCAGAGTTGAATATTTCAATCTACCTCCAACCCTAAGGATTTTTTTATCGTCCAGAAATGGGTATATGCTTAGTTGATTTTCACGCGGTAATTGCTGTTTTATTTGTAATATCCTAATTTCTTTGGCGTATTTTTCGTTTAGAACAGATTTCATTTTAACTATTTTAACAGTGATGGATGTCAGGACGTTCGGTCGAATGTGCTTGTCTGGTTCAAAACTCCAAGCACCGACCGTTATTTACTGCAAAAAACTCCCATGTACACGGCGGCTTTATCTGTTCTTTCTAGATACTCGCTATACATTTCACGCATGTGTATGCGTGAAAACTGGTAAAAGCTCAGATGAATTTATAATATCATTGATCATTTTCAAGTCAGACGTCGATGACGTCACTATGCACAGAATCTCCGTTTGAAATTAATACCAACAGATGGCAGCACACGCGATTAAAGTGTGTATATGCTAAACTTTAGATTACTATTGACGAATGGTAAAGTTGGAAATCTCCACCTGGTGACAAAAAAAATAACCCTTTAATATAGACAAATTTTTGTCAGCTGACTGTTGTATGGCAGTTTGTGTGTAATTTTACGATTCGGAGCTCGGCGAGTATTAAATTTTCTTTTAATTTCATTATGAAAGACATAATAAAGCTTGATGACGATCGGTTCGATAGATAATAAGGTATTCATTTCCGGTTATACATTCCGAATATGTTAGGCTCAAACCCGCACAACGAAGTCAGAAACTTTGCAATAACTTCACAAATGTTTAATATTCCGGGAAAAAGAAATATGGAATAATTATTAAATTATTTAAAAGGAATATAAACCGTTTATATACTCATATAGAGTATTATAAGTTTAATCCAGCCCAAAAGTTTGTAACGCATATAACCAAGACACGGACGAAAAAAAGTTATATATTATTTTTTGTTTATTTGTGGCCAAAAACCTCAAATCCGCTTGACGTCCGTCCGTCCGTCTGTCCGTTAGCACGATAACTCAAGAACGCCTTCACCTAGGATCTTGAAATTGGATCTGGAGGTTTGGTTGAATTTGTAAGGCTAAGTTCGTTAACGGGCAGAATCGTCCTACTCCTTCGGGTAGATGCCATACAAAATGTCCTTAAAACACGTTTTCAAGAATATTGGTCGATAACTTCAGAAGGATTTAAGCTACGACTTTGAAATTTTGTATGTGGTTTTTTTTCCAATAGTTGGAGCTAAATACATGATTATGAAGAAAATCCTGTTAGTCCTTCGTGTAGCTGCCATACAAATATCCTGTCAAAATGTATCCACTTAATTTACGAAACTCACTATAACTCAAGTAATCTTTTAGATACGAATACGGAATTTTGTACAACTTAGTTTTGAGTGAAAAGAAAGTTCAAGTTTACTAGTCAACGAAATCCTTTTACTCCTTCTGCTAGCTGCCATACAAAATGTCCTTAAAACACGTCTTCAAGAATATTGGTCGATAACTTCGGAAGGGTTTATGCTACGTCTTTGAAATTTTGAATGTGCTATTTTTCCAAAAGTTTGAGCTAAATGTATGATTATGAAGAAAATACTGTTAGTCCTTCGTGTGGCTGCCATACAAATATCCTGTCAAAACGTCTTCACTTAATTTACGGAACTTACTATAACTCAAGTAATCTTTTAGCTATGAATTGGAAATTTTGTACAAATTAGTTTTGAGTAAAAACGAAGTTCGAGTTTACTAATCAGCGAAATCCGTTTACTGCTTCTGGTAGCTGCTATACAAAATGTCCTTAAGACACGTGTTCAACAATAGTTTTCGATAACTTTTGAACGCTTCAAGCTACGAATTTAAAATGTTGTACACGATCTTTTTAAATGGTTCTAAGGAAATCGAGTGAGTCCTTCCTGCACCTCCCATGTGAAAGTCCTTCAAAAAGGACATTTTTTTTCGATGACTTACCCAGTTCAAGATATGAAATTAAACACTGAATATTGCCTTTTAGTTTTGAGTAGCAATCTAATGGCAGTCCTTAATAAAGGACATACAACATGCACACACGTAATTCTACTTTATCCCCAACTACAACATAAATCGGAGTTCAGTATGCATCTAGAGTATTATACGATTGGCTTACAGCCGATCGTGACTGCAGTATGTTTTCGTTATATTCTTCTTTCATTTTGGTGCTTGAAATTGGTTTCTGAAAATAATAAATTTTGTTTTTGATATGTTATGATACGTTTGTCCTTCTTGTTTAATTATGAGGTTCATTTAAATTCGCTTCGAGCGATATTTTGGAGTAAAACACTTTTATTCGAGCTTGATCTCAATTTTGTATGAAAATCACATACAACTGCCAGTTTCTGCCTATCTTAAAAGGTTCCGAAATTTGCCACCAGAGCACATGGTATATTCTTCAATAGCTCACGAAGCAAGATCCTAACAACAAAACATACTGCAGTCACGATCTGCTGCAAGCCAATCGTATAATACTCTAGAGGAATACTGAACTCCGATTTATATTGTAGTTAGGGTGTGTGCATGTTGTATGTCCTTTATTAAGGACTCCCATTTGATTGCAACCCAAAACTAAAAGACAATATTCTGTGTTTAATTTCATATCTTAAACTGGGTAAGTCATCGAAAAAAATGTCCTTTTTGAAGGACTTTCACATGGGAGGTGCAGGAAGGACTTACTCGATTTTTTACATATTTATCTTTTTTCTTGGAAGCATTTAAAAACGAACGTGTACAAAATTTCAAATTCGTAGCTTCAAGCGTTCAAAAGTTGTCGAAAAATATTGTTGAACACGTGTCTTAAGGACATTTTGCTTGGCACCTACCAGAAGGAGTAAAAGGATTTCGCTGATTAGTAAACTCAAACTTTGTTTTTACTCAAAACTAATTTGTACAAAATTTGCCATTCATAGCTAAAATATTACTTGAGTTATAGTAAGTTCCGTAAATTAAGTGAAAACGTTTTGACAGGATATTTGTATGGCAGCTACACGAAGGACTAATAGGATTTTCTTCATAATCATATGTTTATCTCCAAATATTGGAAAAATAACACATACAAAATTTCAATGTCGTAGCTTAAACCCTTCTAAAGTTATCGACCAATATTATTGAAGACGTGTTTTAAGGATATTTTGTATGGCAGCTACCAGAATGAGTAGGACGATTTTGCCCGTTAACGAACTTAGCCTTACAAATTCAACCAAACATCCAGATTCAAAATTTCAAGATCCTAGGTCAAGGCGTTCTTGAGTTATCGTGCTAACGGACAGACGGACGGACGGACGGACGGACGGACGGACGGACGTCAAGCGGATTTCAGGTTTTTGGCCACAAATAAACAAAAATATTATATAACTTTTTTTCGTCCGAGGCTTGGTTCTATGCGTTACAAACTTTTGGGCTGGATTAAACTTATAATACTCTATATGATTTCATCTAGACTAGAGTATAAAAATCAAGATCAAGATCATTCGTTTCACATTGAAAAAAAAACAATAAAGAGGTGATCCAAAATCATAATGGGATCATAGTTGGATCAGTTTTGCGCTTTTAAAGCTTATTTAAATGTTCAGCATTTTCACAGATGGCGCCACGCGATTCAGCAGTAATGACCATTAAATTCAATTTGTAGCAGGTATTTGCACCTAACAGGCAGAACATGCTCGTCGAAAAGTCGTGGAAACTTAACACATTTTGTACGGAAATACAAGTCCATGTGTAAGATAGAGACAGAATGTACAAAATTATTGAAAAAGTCTTTGCTTATATGACCTTTGTACAGTGCCGTTTCGTCGTATAGTATACGAAACTTTGCCTCCAGGGCAGCTGACAGTTTATCCGAGGTATTTACCAACAGTTAACCTTGCTAAATTAGCTTTTGGGATGATCCACATCGTTTTTTTCAATTGTGATCTGATCCAATTGAAAAAACACACCCATATTCGACTTCCCCCACTTCAGAGTAAAATTTGAGTCACTTCCCATTACCCGAAAGAGGTACGTGTGTGATGTGTAGAAATGAGTGTAGAATAATAATACATATAAAAAAAATCAATTTTTTTTCATATATTTTGCACCGACCCCCTTAAAAATCAAGTCTCATATCTCAAGAACGGTGTAAGATAAATTTTAGACGAACAATTTTGGTTTCTAGATCTCATCAACCGCTTATGTTAGGAGGCTGAAACTTGGAGTTTATATAGAGCTTCGATAGTTGACTCATTTGCAAAAATATTGTTGATATTGGTGAAGGGGTGTGGGATTGGAGGAAAAATAATGCGTCCGACACATTCAAAAGGCGAGATCGATATATTCTAAAATTTATATCTCCTAAACGATTAATGCCACGAAATTACAACTTAAAAACTGGCCTATTCAGTGAAGGTTTTCCAACTGTCATGCCCTCAGGGACAGCGGTTAATTAACAGTCGGGGAATTCGTGTTGGGGTTTCACACCAGAAACTCTACTGACGCCGGAAAACAACAAAAAACTTAAATAAATTTGCTTCTAAGGTAGCTTCTCACTATGAAAAATTCAATTTTTATAAAAATTGGTAAAAAAAAAACAAAATTGCTGTTGGCGGGATTCGATTCGGCGCTCTTAGCGTTGAATTTCATATATCATAGCGAACAACCAAAAATTCCACCAAATTGGTTCAAATATTGGGTGACCTTCAGTGCCACGTGTCTTTAGGACATTTTGCTTGGCACCTACCAGAAGGAGTAAAAGGATTTCGCTGATTAGTAAACTCAAACTTTGTTTTTACTCAAAACTAATTTGTACAAAATTTCCAATTCATAGCTAAAATATTACTTGAGTTATAGTAAGTTCCGTAAATTAAGTGAAGACGTTTTGACAGGATATTTGTATGGCAGCTACACGAAGGACTAATAGGATTTTCTTCATAATCGTACATTTAGCTCCAACTATTGAAAAAATAACACATACAAAATTTCAATGTCGTAGCTTAAACCCTTCTGAAGTTATCGGCCAATATTCAAAAACACGTGTTTTAAGGACATTTTGTATGGCAGCTATCAGAAGGAGTAAAAGGATTTCGCTGACTAGTAAAGTCAAACTTTCTTTTCACTCAAAATTATTTTGTACAAAATTTCGAATTCGTAGCTAAAAGATCACTTGAGTTATAGTGAGTTTCGTAAATTAAGTGAATACATTTTGACAGGATATTTATTTGTATGGCAGCTACACGAAGGACTAATGGGATTTTCTTCATAATCATATGTTTATCTCCAAATAATGGAAAAATAACACATACAAAATTTCAATGTCGTAGCTTAAACCCTTCTAAAGTTATCGACCAATATTCTTGAAGACGTGTTTTAAGGACATTTTGTATGGCAGCTACCAGAATGAGTTTGTACGATTTTGCCCGTTAACGAACTTAGCCTTACAAATTCAACCAAACATCCAGATTCAAAATTTCAAGATCCTAGGTCAAGGCGTTCTTGAGTTATCGTGCTAACGGACAGACGGACGGACGGACGGACGGACGGACGGACGGATGGACGGACGTCAAGCGGATTTCAGGTTTTTGGCCACAAATAAACAAAAATATTATATAACTTTTTTTCGTCCGAGGCTTGGTTCTATGCGTTACAAACTTTTGGGCTGGATTAAACTTATAATACTCTATATGATTTCATCTAGACTAGAGTATAAAAATCAAGATCAAGATCATTCGTTTCACATTGAAAAAAAAACAATAAAGAGGTGATCCAAAATCATAATGGGATCATAGTTGGATCAGTTTTGCGCTTTTAAAGCTTATTTAAATGTTCAGCATTTTCACAGATGGCGCCACGCGATTCAGCAGTAATGACCAGTAAATTCAATTTGTAGCAGGTATTTGCACCTAACAGGCAGAACATGCTCGTCGAAAAGTCGTGGAAACTCAATACATTTTGTACGGAAATACAAGTCCATGTGTAAGATAGAGACAGAATGTACAAAATTATTGAAAAAGTCTTTGTTTATATGACCTTTGTACAGTGCCGTTTCGTCGTATAGTATACGAAACTTTGCCTCCAGGGCAGCTGACAGTTTATCCGAGGTATTTACCAACAGTTAACCTTGCTAAATTAGCTTTTGGGATGATCCACATCGTTTTTTTCAATTGTGATCTGATCCAATTGAAAAACACACCCATATTCGACTTCCCCCACTTCAGAGTAAAATTTGAGTCACTTCCCGTTACCCGAAAGAGGTACGTGTGTGGATGTGTAGAAATGAGTGTAGAATAATAATACATATAAAAAAAATCAATTTTTTTTCATATTTTTTGCACCGACCCCCTTAAAAATCAAGTCTCATATCTCAAGAACGGTGTAAGATAAATTTTAGACGAACAATTTTGGTTTCTAGATCTCATCAACCGCTTATGTTAGGAGGCTGAAACTTGGAGTTTATATAGAGCTTCGATAGTTGACTCATTTGCAAAAATATTGTTGATATTGGTGAAGGGGTGTGGGATTGGAGGAAAAATAATGCGTCCGACACATTCAAAAGGCGAGATCGATATATTCTAAAATTTATATCTCCTAAACGATTAATGCCACGAAATTACAACTTAAACATACTGCAGTCACGATCGGCTGCAAGCCAATCGTATAATACTCTAGATGAATACTGAACTCCGATTTATATTGTAGTTGGGGATAAAGTAGAACTAAGTGTGTGCATGTTGTATGTCCTTTATTAAGGACTGCTATTAGATTGCTACTCAAAACTAAAAGACAATATTCAGTGTTTAACTTCATACCTTGAACTGGGTAAGTCATCGAAAAAAAAGTCCTTTTTAAAGGACTTTCACATGGGAGGTGCAGGAAGGACTCACTCGATTTCTTACATATTTATCCTTTTCCTTGGAACTATTCAAAAATTAATGTGTACAAAATTTCAAATTCGTAGCTTGAAGCGTTCAAAAATTATCGGAAAATATTGTTGAACACGTGTTTTAAGGATATTTTGTATGGCAACTACCAGAAGGAGTAAAAGGATTTCGCTGATTAGTAAACTCGAACTTTCTTTTTACTCAGAACTAATTTGTACAAAATTCCGAATTCGTAGCTAAAAGATTACTTGAGTTATAGCGAGTTCCGTAAATTAAGTGATAACGTTTTGACTGGATATTTGTATGGCAGCTACACGAAGGACTAATAGGATTTTATTCATAATCATACATTTAACTCAAACTATTGGAAAAATACTACATACAAAATTTCAAAGACGTAGCTAAAACCGTTCTGAAGTTATTGGTAATATTCTTGAACACGTGTTTTAATGACATTTTGTATGGCAGCTACCAGAAGGAGTGAAAGGATTTCGCTGAATAGTAAACTCGAACTTCCTTTTCACTGAAAACTAACTTGTACAAAATTCTGAATTCGTAGCTAAAAGATTACTTGAGTTATAGTGAGTTTCGTAAATTAAGTGAATACATTTTGACAGGATATTTGTATGGGAGCTACACGAAAGACTAATAGGATTTTCTTCATAATCATATATTTAGCTCCAACTATTGGAAAAATAACACATACAAAAGTTCAATCTCGTAGCTTAAACCCTTCTGAAGCTATCGGAAAATATTCTTGAACACGTGTTTTAAGGACATTTTGTATGGCAGCTACCAGAAGGAGTAAAAGGATTTCGCTGATTAGTAAACTCCGACATCCTTTTCACTCAAAACTAACTTGTACAAAATTCCGAATTCGTAGCTAAAAGATTACTTGAGTTATTGTGAGTTTTGTAAATTAAGTGAATACATTTTGACAGGATATTTGTATGGCAGCTACACGAAGGACTAATAGGATTTTCTTCATAATCATATATTTAGCTCAAACTATTGGAAAAATGACACAAACAAAATTTCAAAGACGTAGCTTAAGCCCTTCTGAAGTTATCGACCAATATTCTTGAACACGTGTTTTAAGGACATTTTGTATGGCAGCTACCCGAAGGAGTAGGACGATTTTGCCCGTTAACGAACTTAGCCTTACAAATTCAACCAAACATCGAAAGTCAAAATTTCAAGATCCTAGGTGAAGGCGTTCTTGAGTTATCGTGCTAACGGACAGACGGACGGACGGACGGACGGACGGACGGACGGACGGACGGACGGACGGACGGACGGACGGACGGACGGACGGACGGACGTCAGGCGGATTTGAGGATTTTGGCCACAAATAAACAAAAAATAATATATAACTTTTTTTCGTCCGAGGCTTGGTTCTATGCGTTACAAACTTTTGGGCCGGATTAAACTTATAATACTCTATATGATTTCATCTAGAGTATAAAAACTGGCCTATCCAGTGAAGGTTTTCCAACTGTCATGCCCTCAGGGACAGCGGTTAATTAACAGTCGGGGAATTCGTGTTGGGGTTTCACACCAGAAACTCTACTGACGCCGGAAAACAGCAAAAAACTTAAATAAATTTGCTTCTAAGGTAGCTTCTCACTATGAAAAATTCAATTTTTATAAAAATTGGTAAAAAAAAAATAAAATTGCTGTTGGCGGGATTCGATTCGGCGCTCTTAGCGTTGAATTTCATATATCATAGCGAACAACCAAAAATTCCAGCAAATTGGTTGAAATATTGGGTGACCTTCAGTGCCACCTACCTTTAGTATAAGGAGGCGAAGGCAAGAATGTTACTTAAATTATAATTCGCGGTAATGAAATTAGTTTCAACATCGCCTATATAGAATAATCCCAAGAAATGCCACCAGCTGTAAGGGTGTTTCGGATTTAGGCTTGATACACCCTCTGACGAGTCTATGCCATCCAGTGACGAAACAGCTCCTTCGGACCCAGGCAACACAGTCTTATAAAGAACTGGCCTATCCAGTAAAGGTTTTCCAACTGTCATGCCCTCAGGGACAGTGATTAATCAACAGTCGGGGATTTCGTGTTGGGGCTTCACATCAGAAACTCCACAGACGCCGGAAAACAACAAAAAACTTATTACCACCAATTTAAAAAGAAATACAGTGTGGCGCGCGGCAGACGCATGGTTTTGGAAAGGTCATTGCTCCCTTCCTAGAGGTCGTAGAGGGTTGATAGTGGGGTGGTTCTGAAAAGAGGGAAGGAAGGTTTGTTAGCACTTGGTTTCAGTCGCCAAGATGGAGTGGCCTGTTCAACATCGTGTTTTTTGTGTACAAGCCTATTTTTCAATCAACCTCTCGATCGTCTGTGTGCAGCGTGCCTTTCGTTTATAGTTTAATATCACCCCCCACGGTCGAGTTCCCGATCGAAATCGAATTCTTGCGTGGGTTAATGCCTTCCAGGATAGCGGAAATGTGTCTACGATAAGAAGGGGGCCTCAGAGAACTGTCTCTACTTCAGAAAACATCGAGAGGGTTCGAGCTGCAATTGAACAATCTCCCACGCGTTCAATTCGTAAGCAGGCAAGTGCCCTTGGTATTTCGAGACGTTCCATTCAACGAATCGTTAAAGAACATCTTCACAGCACACACAGCAACAGTTTGCATGGACTTTTGAGTGACAGATTCCCCGGGCCCCTCATCTCACTAAGAGGCTATTTGTACTGGCCAGCGCGCTCTCCTGATTCGGCGCCTTGCGATTATTTCCTGTAGGAATACCTAAAATCTCTTGTTTACAACGATCGTCCCAAAACCCTAACAGCCCTCAAAGACAACATTCGCAAGCGCATCCTCCAAATTCCTGTGGCAATGCTTGAAAGAGTGAACAAAAACTTCAGAAAAAGGCTTACACAATGTTTGGAGCGTGAGAGACGCCATTTGGCAGATACATTGCTTAAAACTGTAAGAACTTAAATCTCCCATGTAAATAAACCAGGAAAGAATAAAAAAATCTGCCACCAGTCTGGGCGCAACTTTATTATTTTTCGGGTAGAAGTTCGGAACGCGTTTAAGATTGATGCGGTGTAGGTTACTATGTGACTGAAAACCTAAAAAAATGGGTAGAATGGGGTCGCGCTAGAATACTTACGCCGTTGCCACATATAAAATATGAATTACATAATTGGGTCATATTCCGGGACGCAGTTTAAGTAGTAATATAATACTACGTAGGGTAAACTACCCGGTTTCGGGTCCCCCAGCCTATTTCGGGCCACCCTGTTACTTTTCTCTTTATACTAAGCTTCATCTAAATAAAAAAACAATTCAATTGCTAATTTGAGGTGCTTAAGATGTTCTGAATGAATTCTTTGTCACTTTGTATACTCTAAGTAACCCGTGCAATCATTCTGGAATATTTGAAGATGTCACCTCAAATTTTCGCATTTCATTAGGTATTTTGCTAAGCGCGAGTTAGTTTTAACGCATAGTTTTGTAGTTTTGTTAACGGTTTTAAAAAATTAATTAATTAAATACTATCCTTAATTGTTTCTTTAATAAAAAAAAAGCATTATAGTACCCTACGTTTAATTTCAACAACATTGCAATTATTTGCTATTATACAGGAGCCCGAAACTGGGCACGGTGCCTTTTTTCATTAAAATTTATTTTTCTTAATTTTTTTTTATTATTAGTTAAAATTATGATATCAAAATAGAAAAAGTACATTACGACGAATATAAAACAATAATTTTTGTACATAATGGGTACACAGTAAGATAAAAGTAAGCCTTGGAACTAAAAAAATCTCTTAAGGGGGCCCGAAACCGGGTAGTTTACCCTAGTTATTACGTGATTAGGAGGTTTTTCGTAATTTGGTTTTGGGCCATTACATGAAATCGGAAATGCGTTTGTAGGCGATTATATAAATAGTCTGTGGAAGTGAAAACCAATCTAATATCTCATCAATCCTAAGAATATCTTGAATATCTAAAAATCCTGAAATTAACTTTTTGACGATTATATAGGAAGCCATAAGAAGTAAAAATGAATTCAATATCTCATTAGAACTAAGAAATATGTGGGAATTTGTGAAAATATATGAAACCCCCTTGAACCCACTTTGGGGTTGAATATCCAAAAATCCTGAAATGAGTTTTTAGATATATATAAAGAAAGCCCGAGGAAGTGAAAACCAATCCGATGTCTTATCACTCCTAAGAGATATGACGGAATTCGTGAAAACGTGTTCAACCCGTTTATACCCTCTTAGGGGTTGAAAAAGGAAAACATTTGAAAACAAGTTTTATGTGATTATTAAACAAGTCCGTGGAAGTAAAAAGTTATTCGATATCTAATCAGACCTTAGGGAAATGGCTGAGTTCGTGAAAATGTATACAACCCCTTTACACCATCGTGGGGGTCGAATTTCAAAAAATCTTGAAAACACTTTCTAAGTATTTATATGAAAAATCCGTAGCATAAAAATGGATTCAACAATTGCAAAGACCTAGTAGATATGATGAAAATCGTGAAAATATATGCATTCCATTTTCACTGATCATTTTTTTCGCTCCCCCTCTGTATGCCAATGTATATTTGCATTTTTTTTCAATCTAAATGACTTTTCTAGTTGACTTACATATACATACCGAGTTTCAACTTTCTTGCATAAGCCGTTCTATAGTTAGGAAAAACACCCCCCACCCCCGTACGATACTACCCCTATAAAATATTATATTTTTTTAACATGTTACTACTATAGTTCTATCCAAATACCAAGTTTCATCTTTATATCATTATAGGTTCTTGAGATATAAAAATCAAAACTGTTTCCTTTTCACCCTCCCCACCCTCACCCCCTTGCCACTCACCTCTAAAATTTTTTTCCCTGCTAGGGGTTTATTTGGCCTACTTCCGGTAAAAATTTTAAACATCTATCATACACTGTTCTTGAGATATGAGACGTGATTTTTTAGAAAAATTCTTATCCTCTCTACTTCCATACTCCACCGCCCCCCTTAAAAAATTTTACTTTCAGCAAACTTTATTTGTCAACCTTAATACAGAAACCAAATTTTATTTTTCTAGTGTAATTGGTTCGTGAGATATCGTAATCTAAAGTTTTTCACCCCCCACCTCCGTACGCCACTTCCCCCACTCAAAAATTTGTTTCCGATCTATTCTCCTAGTATGCCCACAGATGTTCATCAAGTTTTAATTTCGTGACATTAACCAATTAGGAGATATGGATTTTAGAATGTCTCGATCTCGGCTTTTGAGCGTTTCGGACGCATTATTATTCCCCCCACTCCCACACCCCTTCACCCATATCCTCCCTTTTTTTGCAAATGGGTCCACTATCGATGCTCTATATAAATTCCAAGTTTCAGCCTCCTAGCCTAAGCGGTTACTGAGATCTTGAAACCAAAATTTTTCGTCCAAAACGCTTCCCCCACCTCCCCCCTCACACCCCCACCACTCAAAAGGTGAACACTTGAAGGGGTCTTCTCAGTCTATCAACAAAAAAAAATTCAATTTAATAGCTCAAAGGGTTTGAGAGCTATAAACTTTTAAACGTTTAGCGTACGGCGTACGGCGTACGGCGTACGGCGTACGGCGGACGGCGCACAGACGGACTGAAAATTTTTTTTGCTTTTTTGGTGTCTATTAGTCATGAAACCTGGAAAAAAAAATTTTCAGGGTAGCAAATTTTTTTTTTTTAAAAATCGATAACAATACTTTATTATTAAAATAATAAAGTAAAAGTAGCAATTTTCGAACAGTTTGCTTTTTATTGATGTTTCAAATCCATGCGTCCGCCGCGCGTCACCCTGTATAAGTTTATCATATAAATTATTGTCTTACTTTATCTATAAATTTCTTTTGTGGTTATAATGTAAATGCTTCTATTAATGATAATGTTGAAAACATGTCAAAAAATCGGGTCCTCGAAAGAGTTTTAGGAAAGCAGAAATTTTGTTCAGTAAATGTCTATTATATATAATTTATGAAAATAACAGTCAGACTTCATTTGGTTAGAACGGGGCCTGTCAGCAGGCGCCGAAAGTATAAATGTCATACGAGCGCGATTTCTGTTACTATGTGCGCGACAATCAATAGCTGAAAATTTACCACGGGGTAGTTTTTACAACGAGAAACAAAAAAACAATGGTCAGACACCCCAACAGTAGTTCCGTAATTATCCGCTTATTATTCATCTCTTTAATTATTGGCCAATTTTTATGTGCGCGACTTGTATTCTTATTCTCTTTTTTCACGTGAAATTCTAATTTAGGTAAGTTCCTAATATCTGATATGGATGTACCTTCCCACATGTAGAGTTGATCAGACTCATTAGTGTTTGGAGCTCCCGAATCTTTCTTGGCAACTTCCTTCTCTTTATTTTCTTCTTTTGTACGGCTACGGGTCACTACATTAATATTTTTCGGCATCATTTCTTTTAAAGCTTGCGAATCTATTCTTATTCGTGATAGTACATCTGCGTTGGTATTAATTCGACCTTGCATAAAGACTATTTGGAAATCGTAGTCCATTAAGTCTACTCTAATTCTGGTCAGTTTGGACGATGGGTTTTTGTGTGTAAACAGTGATACTAGCGGTCTGTGGTCGGTTATTCCTGACAGCTTGCAATATTCGTACTTATTAATGTTACAGTACAATCTTGATAATCCGACATATATGGGACCACGCAACCGCCGGATTATCGAAGAATCCGGATTATCGAGAGTAATAGAAAAACATACTGCAGTCACGATCGGCTGCAAGCCAATCGTATAATACTCTAGATGAATACTGAACTCCGATTTATATTGTAGTTGGGGATAAAGTAGAATTACGTGTGTGCATGTTGTATGTCCTTTATTAAGGACTGCCATTAGATTGCTACTCAAAACTAAAAGACAATATTCAGTGTTTAATTTAATATCTTGAACTGGGTAAGTCATCGAAAAAAATGTCCTTTTTGAAGGACTTTCACATGGGAGGTGCAGGAAGGACTCACTCGATTTCTTACATATTTATCCTTTTCCTTGGAACCATTCAAAAATTAATGTGTACAAAATTTCAAATTCGTAGCTTGAAGCGTTCAAAAGATATCGAAAAATATTGTTGAACACTTGTCTTATGAACATTTTGTATGGCAGCTACCAGAAGGAGTAAAAGGATTTTGCTGATTAGTAAACTCGAACTTTGTTTTCACTCAAAACTAATTTGTACAAAATTCCGAGTTCATAGCTAAAAGATTACTTGAGTTATAGTGAGCTCCGTAAATTCAGTGAAGACTTTTTGACAGGATATTTGTATGGCAGCTACACGAAGGACTGATAGGATTTTCTTGATAATTATACATTTAGCTCCAACTATTGGAAAATTAACACATACAAAATTTCAAAGACGTAGCTTAAACCCTTCTGAAGTTATCGGCAATATTCTTGAACACGTGTTTTAAGGACATTTTGTATGGCAGCTACCAGAAGGAGTAAAAGAATTTCGCTGATTAGTTAACTCGAACTTTCTTTTTACTCAAAACTAACTTGTACAAAATTCCGAATTCGTAGCTAAAAGATTACTTGAGTTATAGTAAGTTTCGTAAATTAAGTGAATACATTTTGACAGGATATTTGTATGGCAGCTACACGAAGGACTAACAGGATTTTCTTCAGAATTATATATTTAGCTTCAACTACTGGAAAAATAACACATACAAAATTTCAAAGTCGTAGCTTAAACCCTTCTGAAGCTATCGACCTATATTCTTGAACACGTGTTTTAAGGACATTTTGTATGGCAGCTACCAGAAGGAGTAAATGGATTTCGCTGACTAGTAAAGTCGAACTTCCTTTTCACTCAAAACTAACTTGTACAAAATTCCGAATTTGTAGCTAAAAGATTACTTGAGTTATAGTGAGTTTCGCAAATTAAGTGAATACATTTTGACAGGATATTTGTATGGCAGCTACACGAAGGACTAACAGGATTTTCTTCATAATCATATATTTAGCTCCAGCTATTGGAAAAATAACACATACAAAATTTCAAAGTCATAGCTTAAACCCTTCTTAAGTTATCGACTAATATTCTTGAACACGTGTTTTAAGGACGTTTTGTATGGCAGCTACTCGAAGGAGTAGGACGATCTTGCCCGTTAACGAACTAAGCATTACAAATTCAACCAAACATCCAGATTCAAAATTTCAAGATCCTAGGTGAAGGCGTTCTTGAGTTATCGTGTTCACGGACAGACGGACGGACGGACGGACGGACGGACGGACGGACGTCAGGCGGATTTGAGGTTTTTGGCCACAAACAAACAAAAAATAATGTATAACTTTTTTTGGTCCGAGGCTTGGTTCTATGCGTTACAAACTTTTTGGCTGGATTAAACTTATAATACTCTATATGATTTCATCTAGAGTATAATAAGACCAATTTTACTATGAATGTATGTATACATATGTTGAAACAAATGAATGATTAGCGCAAGGCAAAGGCAAGCGACGTACTGGATCACTGGATGAATAGATAGGGAAGGGAACGGTCTGGTGAACATTGTAGTACCGAAAATTTTTGTTGTTTACATCTCGCGGTGGACACGTGATCGTTTTCCCGAAGACGCCGGATTACCGAACGTGCCGGACTAACAAACTGCCGGATTATCAAGATTGTACTGTATATCTATTTATGTTGTCATTTATTTTGCAAATTGAGATGTCCGCGCCTGTATCAATTAGCATTTTTATGTTTTTTCCGTCGCTTGTTCTTAAATTTACATAGTTTGTCATCCCATCATCGAACTGTACTGTATTTAATTCATATTTATTTACTCTTTGTCGTCGTTGCATCTCTGTTGATTTCTCCGAATGTCCTGTTATTAAATTTCGTCGTTGGTTTCGGGGTCCTCCTCGTTTCCCTGGTTTTCTATTGTGTACATTCTGTTATTTTGTTGATTCCTTTGATTATTATTAGGTTGTTGATTTTGTTGATTCCCATTATTATTTCTGTTATTTTGTCTTTGTTGGCCATTATTGTTATTTTGTTGACTGTTACGATTGTTACTCCGGTAATTGTTGTAATTGCTCGATTGATTTTGATTGTTTCTGCCATTGTTGTTCTGGTAATTGTTGCAATTACGTGGTTGATTTTGATTGTTTCTATTATTGTTGTTTTGATAATTGTTGTAATTGTTTGGTCGACTTTGATTGTTTCTAGTATTGCGGTAGTTATTATTGTTCCTGTTCTCCGTCATCGTACGGCAGGTCATATTCTTAATTTTCACTTTCCATTTCGTCGATTTCTTCAATAATTTCTTCGTCGTCGTCGTAGTCGTTACCGCCAGTTTCTCCCATTTTCGCTTTCTTTGATTCTGTGCTTTTCTCCTTTGTGGTCTTCCTTCCTTCTGATGTCTTCTTTAATGAATCTCTGGAATGTCTCTGTCCATGTTGTTGTGGAGTTCAGTTTTAGTTGTAGTTCGCGCTAACGGGAATGCATCCGAGGTTTGTATTTGCAGGATCGCCATGTTGTGTTTGATGATACTTGGTGAATCAAACGCGAAAAAGTAGTAGTAAGACTTACCAAGTTTTTGATGCAGCGTTTGGTTTCGCTAATGGACTGGGCACTAATTGCCAAAGTATATTTCTTTTTTGTTAGGTACAACTTTAAATTTTCAGTAGCAGTGTTGTATCTGCAGATTAGTAGGCACTATGCCAGAAAATTGGTTTTTGACTAAAACAACAGTATATGAGTAAGCCTGTGGCCGATAAGTTATATTTGTTGAATAGCCCCGAGCGTGGGCTAAACCTTTCCTTTTATACAATTTTGTTTATTCTATTTTACACATACTAAAATTAATTAATTAATTAACTAAAATTATTAATTCTTAAATACATAAGTTGGCATAATTGCCCCTAACAATTTCATTCACTAGAAAAAAACAAGAAAAACATAGTCGGAATGAAATTGTCCCATAAACAAATCTTCATACCAAAAAAATACACGTGCCCTTCCTGCTCATCGATAATTTATCGTTCGCAGTGAAATTTGTATTTCTAAAAAAATGCACATGCAAGAGTTCAAAGTGGGACGCACATAGTGGTGCATCGTCCCATGCATGGACTTTGCGTAGCATTCAGGTACTTTCCCAAATGTAATTGGAGTACACTGAAATCGTACGGACAGAACTCAGTGCATGAGATCTTACGTCGATGACTTGTTTGTTTTTGTCGCGTGTGTGTGCCGTAGTAAAAGGTGTCACATATCAATGATATTTTTATGTTGACTTGGATATGAGATATGTTTATTGTTTACACTTGTTCGTTTTGTATTTTGGCTAGGTACACAACAAGGTACTCGGCATTAGAGAGGGTTAGAGAAGTATTCCCTAACTTCGACCCTTTCAGTTAGTATGTAACTTTAAATTGTGCTGGAAGCGTATACAAGTAAAAAGTTATAATAAGAACTGAATTACCTCAACCACGCTTTGGTTCTTAAGTCCTGCCAAAATTTCTTCCTGAGATAGATGTTGCATTTGAGAAATCCACACGTAAACGCACGCTGCACTACAACCATGGCATTCGTGTACGCTACACCAACACAGCCGTCACGCGCCTCACCACTAAATTTTGCGCGAACCAATAATACCTCCTTTTTGAGAGTGAACTTCGCAGTCTTGCATCCAGCCTTTTCGAGAATAGAACTTCAAAGTCTTGCATCAAGCCTTTTCGAGAGTAGAACTTCGCAGTCTTGTATCCAAAGTAGAATAATTTAAAGTAGAAGAGTAGAATAATACTAAAGCTATAAAACTGTTGATGTCAAACGTAAAATGAGTCAATAAAATCTGGTATTCTCCAATGAAAGTAGGATAATTCTAAAGTGGTGACCCGTTCAATGGACAAAACCAATGAAACCGGGTTAGGCAACGTGGACAGCAATCGTGGAGAAGTAGCCGCTAACTCGATATATCAATGAATTCCGTTGCCTACATTGGTCGAAGGCGCGGCCGAGGCTTACTTTCTGTCAATGGAGTTCTGGTTTTCCGCATCGGACGCTACAAGCGATACGCGCAAGTTCATTCGCATAGGTGCCGCTAACTAAATTACAAGAGTTGACTACAAACATCACTTCAGCACATCCAAGAGGCTCTAACCAAACATTTCGCTGACTCCCAAACACGTCGGCTACGACGGGTGCTATCCAAGATGCCTCTTGGCGACAAATGACTGACCCAGCTGCTCCATGATATGTCTCGAGTAGCTGGTACCGCTCTTGGTGATGCTGTTATGACACTGGCTATTTTTGCGGCTTTAAAGCGGCTAGAAAATCCAAATGGAGAGGGATAGAGACTTTTACATACAATTTAGACATTGGTGTGAGAGACAGTCCGAACAGCAAAACTATGAGTAACTGTCAAAAAACAATCCATAACTGTCAAAAAAAACGGCAAAAAAGCGCATTCGAGCAGTGTTTCGCAACATTCTAGCAGTTAATCCAAGAAAAATCCACTGGCGGCTAGATTTTCCAGCCGCTACAGACTTGTTTTTGACAGTTCGGTACGTATAAATTATGGATAGTGCCAGTTGTTAATTTCGTTTACGAGATGCCGCTAGCATCGGAAAGAGCGGTATCTCTTTCTTTTAATGTTGTTCGCCTTGTCGCACGATTGGCTATTATTGTACTTTTTTCTAGCGAGAAAATAGCCAGTGTCATAACAGCATGAGACTGCTTTGTAAGATTTATGGGCTGCACGACTACCTCCTTCACGTAAGCAGCTGTCGTTGCCGCCACTGGATCTCTTGCGGAAGTGTTGCCAACTGCGGTTCGTGTCCACGATTCTATTGGCCTACGGCTAAATCACGGAAACGCAGAACACTTCCGATATGGCTCGACTAATTCAACACATCTATGACACATTTCGGCGTTTACGTAAAGAATTTTCACATGAGCAGAATGAGTGAAACCATTCACGGGAAAGTTCGCGCAGCCGCAACCCATCCCGTAATTGCAGTCGTTCGCTTCGAATGGTTTTTGTTGCTATCAATCTGAATTTGACCGCCGGGCACAAAAATGCAGGGAGCCATTCGCATGGGGCAAATCTGCGTCACCCAGTACTTCGCCACTAGTGCCGGCGAACCAATGAGGTAGTCAAGGTAGGCATTCCGGATTCAGGTGTTGGCGATGCATCTGAACTCACACGATATGTCGTCTCAAAATTGCAGACCGGTCGACGGACACTACATTTCTTATCGACACAGGAAGAGACATGTCCGTCGTCCCGCCTTCAAAGAAAGCAGTTGACATCATTCCATCGCTAATGCAACTTTACGCCGCCAACGGCTCGACCTTTAAAGTGTTCGGCCAGACAACTTTAAACCTGGATCTGGGACTTCACCGAGTCTTTTCTTGGACGTTCATAATCGCAGAAGTGATACAGCCGATAATTGGAGCGGATTTCTTGGCACACTACGATTTACTGGTGGACCTAACCGAAACTGCTTGATCGATGATATCAACAAATTTTAAAAACCGCGCTCAGTAGCACGTATCGAAAAACTGCCGGAGTTCGCACTGGGGCCTTGGCCATGGCTCGACCGAGGCGTCTGATGAATGATAAGTTGGATGCGGTCCGCAATGAATTCGAATCGCTTCTAAAGGACGGCATCTGCCGGCCATCTAAAAGCAACTGGTCCAGCCCGTTGCAGACAGTAAAAAAGGCTAACGGTTGGAGGCGTCCCTATGGTGATTACCGCGCACTTAACGCCGTGACGAAGCCAGAAAAATATCTGATACCTTATTTGAGCGATTTTACTTCTAAGCTGCAAGGCTGTACGGTATTTTTGAAAATTGACCTGCTGAAGGCGTTTCACCAGGTACCAGTTCCTAAAGAGGACTTTCCGAAAACACCCATCAATACGCCATTCAGGCTCTTTGAATTCCTGTTCATGACATTCGGTTTGTGTGACGTGGCACAAACCTTCCAGCGGCTGATTCATCAAGTTCTTCGTGGATGTACGTTCGCCTTCGTTTATGTAGATGACAATTGTGTCGCATCGGAAAACGAAAGTGAACATCGTGACCATCTACGAGAGGTCTTTAGAAGACTTCAAAGCCATAACCTTCTAATAAAAGTAGCGAAGTGCGAATTCGCTAAGCGGCAGATTAATTTTCTGGGATACCTAGTAACAGCCGATGCTACCAAACCGTTGCCTGAACGAGCCTAAGCAATAAGGAAATTTCCTAAACCAAAACTTACCAAGGAGCTAAAAAGCTTCCTCGCTTCGATTAACTTTTATGCTCATTGATCAACGGCAATAAGAAAAACGACCGAACGCCACTCGTCTGCAATGAGGAAAGAGAGATGGCTTTCGAATGAACGAAACTACAACTTGTAGAGCTTGCACATCCAGCAGAAAACGCCAAGGTATCCTTGTATGTCGACGCTTCTGACATCATAGCCAGAGCAGTGTTCCATCAACTCATTGACGGTCGGCTCGGTTACTTTTCCAAGAAATTCGATCCAGCCCTATTACGGAATTCATCATACGATCAGAGAGCTCACGGCAATGTTTATGAGCGTAAGATATTTTCGATACTACATCGAAGGTTGAATATTACGTATCTACATGGATCTCAACCCGCTCACGTTCGCATTTCGTCAAAATCTCGATAAGGCATCAACGCGTCAAACACGACAATTGGATATCATCGGCCAGTTCTCTACTAACATCCACTATGTCTCTAGCAGAGAAAACTTGGTGAGAGATATACTCTCTCGTATCAAACCAATCCACATGGATGCGTGGAATTACGGTGCATTAGCAGAGGACCAGCGCACAGACGACAAGTTAAAAGCTTTTCTCAAAGCAAATATTACCAATCCAAGAACTTTAAAATACTTCACTTTTTCAGGTTTCGGGCACCGAGTTTTATGTGATTGTCGGACACTGGAAATAACGCCGGTTCATCACGAAAAAGTTTAGACAAAAGCTGCTACGTCTAACGCATAATTTGTTGCACCCAGGCGGCAATGACACCACCAAAATGAAAACGAGCACATACTTTTCGCCAGCAATGGAACACTACACTGAAGAGTTCGTCCGCCAATGCGTTCCGTGCCAATGCTCAAAAGTTAACAGACACACATTTTTGAACGTTTTGAAATACGAGACCACGACGAAGCGATTCAAACACATCAACATCGACATCGTCGGACCGTTTTCGTTGTGCGAAGGATATCAATATTGCCTTACCATTATTGGCCAGTTCACTCGGAGGCAATTCCCATGGTCGACATAACAGCGGAATCAACATTTAAAGTACTAATCGCAGGTTGGTTCGCCCGGAGAAACTCACTTCCGATCAGGGCCATCAATTCATGTTATCATTATTCACCGAATTGACGAAAATGATGGAAATTGATCACCTTCAAACAACTGCATACCATCCTCAAGCGAACGGCATCATTGCGTGCTGGCATCGCACGCTTAAATCATCGATCTTTTGCTTGAGTGCCACCAGGGACGTCATTTTCGGGGGGGGGGGGGGATTCAGGGAAGGGGCAATTGCCCTCCCCTCCCTGAATTTGATGGAAACCTCAGGAATGTTTTAATTGATTATAGCCCCAGCGAAAAAATGTTAAGGGTATAAATCGGAGCAAGCAATTAATCCTATCGACTTGGATCACCCTGTATAAAACTATAATGACAGCCAAGTGAATGAATTGGACTAGAGACGAACAATTCGCTGTTATTTCGCGGCTGAATTGGTGGTCTTCTTCGACCGATCAATCCTAGGGTCTTGAAATCTCAGAAAAGCAGATCAGAAGAAAGCGGAAACATAAAGAAGCAAGATATACAGGGTATTTGGCACTGCGTCCACCACCTTGTAAGGGGTTATTCCTTAATATATTTGGAAAAAAAAATTGTTCCGCAGGGTGGGTTAATTTTCAATATCAGTGGAGATACAGGGTGGTTAAGAAAAGTGTTTTTGACCGGTACCCTCACTCACTTAAAACGTTATATCTTGAAAAAGAATACTCACAAGGCAAAGTGTTATAACTCGTTTTTTAGGGAATCGAATTACCTTTCATTTAATGTAACAGTCTAAATTGTAACTGCACCCAATCTTGAGATATTTACTCGAAAACACAAATTTTTGCTACGTGAACCCTAAAAATTCAGTGATCAATGTAGTTTTTCTCAGAAAACCCCATTATAAAAATGTCATTTTATTTTTATTTTTTTATGAACCATATTATTACCTACGAAAGCTGCATACATATGTATGAGTTACGATTAACATTTTGGAAGTAATGGGTAAAAATACATATCGCATAAAAATTAAATATATCAAAAGTCAGTGCCATAAAGTGGACCTCGTCTAAGAACCTGTTTAATTTGTCGGTAGTACTGAAGTATGTTTATTGCACGTTTATTACTATTTAAAGTATGTAGGAAAACAATGAAATGTAAGTGAGTTTCAACATAATTGATGCTTTTACCTGGACGTGGTAGGTACTACTCGATGCGGTACTATGCCTTTTTTAATAGGGTGTCTTACAAAATAAAAAGCCTATAAAAGCAAAACTACCTTCATATTTTTATCAGTTTTAGTTACGTTGCTAAAAGAAGAAGGTGTCAGTAGAATTAAAAAAATAATTTCAAAGTGCCTGAGTACTCCAATGAAGAATATGCTGACATTGTGTTAATTTATGGAGAGTGTCGCGGAAATGGACGAGCCGCGAGAAAGCTTTACCATCAGAGACATGCTCATCAACGGACACCTGACAGGGGAGTATTTCAAGACGTTTACAGGAGAATTAGGGAAACTGGCAGCGTTAGAACAAGGAGAGTAAATGCAAATCCTGCGCCGATAATCGCTGTTCAGATTGATGAAAGAATACTGCAAGCAGTTCAAAATGATCCATCAATCAGTATCCGACGCTTGGCATTGCAGTTTAACATCTCTACTTGGAAAGTTTGGAATATTCTAAAAGTAGAACGCTTTCGTGCCTTAATTTTTATGCGATATGTATTTTTACCCATTACTTTCAAAATGTTAATTGTAACTCATACATATGTATGCAGCTTTTGAAGGTAATAATATGGTTCATAAAAAAAAAAATTAAAATTATATTTTCATAATGGGATTTTCTGAGAAAAACTACATTGATCACTGAATTTTTAGGGTTGACGTAGCAAAAATTTGTGTTTTCGAGTAAATATCTCAAGATTGCGTGGAGTTACAATTTAAAATATTACATTAAATGAAAGGTGTAGTATATGTACATGGCAGCACATTATTGCAGACTGCAGGACTGCTGGAAGACAGGGGACCCTAACCTGGTTTTCCGGTCATGACAAAGATGACAGCGGACGTCATGGAGCAAAGAAATAAAGATCATTGTTAATCAGAAAGCCGCACGCGTTTCATTGAATACTACATGGCGCAGCCGGTAAAAACAGAAGCGTTAAAGTGAAAAGTAATAAAAGTTTTGTGTATGGGAATAACGAAAAAGAAATTTCCCGGTAAACTGTGTCCAATACCGCGTGGCAGACCGCCGAAAACCCGGGTAATTGTGAAGGACAACATGGATTATATCCAAAAAATTGAACTATTGAAGCTGGAAGGTAATGTGGCTGAGAATTGGCGAAAATTCCGACAGAATTTTGACATTTTTGGTGCGGCCATCGAAATCAACGCGAAACCAGACACGGTTCAAGTGGCGATTTTCTTAAACGCCATCGGTCCAGAAGCAGTAGAAGTTTTCAACTCCTTGAAGCTGAGCGACGAAGAAAGGAAAAAACTAACAAATGTGATTCAAGCTTTTGAAGATTTTTGCAAACCGAAGAAGAATGAGGTCTACGAGTCATTCGTATTCCATAGCAGAAAACAGAATGAGGGAGAACCCTTCGACACCTTTCTAATGGATCTGAAGAAACAAGTCAGATTGTGTGGTTTCGCAGATCAAGATCGCATGATACGTGACAGGATTGTGATGGGCACAACGGATTCGAGTCTGCAGAAAAGGCTTCTTGAAATAGATAGCCTAATTTTAGCAAAAACGATTGATATGGCGAGAGCAGCGGAAGCAACGAGAAAACACATCATGGACATGCAAAAACCATCGACGAGCAGCTCTACCAGAATAGAAGAAATCAACACACGAACCCAAAAGAACAATACAGATAAGTACCAGGCTCATAGGCAAAATCAAAATATATTTCTACCAAATAAAAATTATAATAAAACGAATTCACTTATAAAAAACAAAACATTTAACAGTACAAATTTTGTAGCTCAAAAAACATGTACATATTGTAATCTGGTCCACGAACCGAGACAATGTCCCGCTTTCAGGAAAACATGTAGAAATTGTGGAAAACAAAATCATTTTGCCGTGGCGTGCAGAACTAGTTTAAACAATGTTAGAGAGATCACACAGACCGCAGAAGTCGGAGACAATTTCCAGTTAGATCAAATAACAAGTAAGTCCGAAAAAATAAACAAAATTATGGTAGACAAAATTAGTTGGAGTGAGGTTATTCGGGTAAAAAATAGCGAAATTAAGTTTAAACTAGACACCGGTGCCGATGTTAATGTTTTACCGCGTAATTTGATAGAAAAGGTAAAAGATGCCATAGTAAGGAAAAGTGATACAATAATTGAAGCTTATGGCGGAACAAAAATTAAAATTATTGGCACAACAAATTTAGTATGTGCATACAAAAACATTGTGTCCTGCCAAAATTTCTTAGTCGTAGATAGTAATTATAATGTACCGATTTTAGGATTACCGGGATGCATAGATTTCGGCCTTATCGAACGAGTTTATAGTATAACCGGGAACGATAAAACAGAATTTATCAAGAGAAATGCGGATTTGTTTGAGGGTTTAGGTTGTTTCATAAAAAATGTGGAAATTAAATTACATGCAAATGCCAAGTGCAGTGTGAAATCAGCTCGACGGATACCGTTAGCCATAATGGCACCTGTGAAAGAAGAATTGAACAGAATGGTTAAGCAGGGTGTGATAATAAAAGCTGATGAACCATCGACTTTCGTATCAAACCTTGTTATCGTGGAGAAAGAAAACAAAAGGCTGAGACTCTGTCTGGACCCACAAGACCTAAATCAGGCAATCATGGAGGAAAATTATTTAATTCCATCGTTTGAACAATTAGCCGAGAAACTGAATAATAAGAAGTTCTTCACGGTCCTAGATCTAAAAGATGGTTACTGGCAAGTACATTTAAGCAAATCAGCAAGCCATTTATGCAGTTTTAGTACTCCCTTTGGATGTTACAGATTCCTTCGATTGCCTTTTGGAATTAAGACCGCTCCAGAGATGTTTCAGAAATTTAATGAACGAAATTTCGAAGATATTCCGGGTGTAGTGATATATATTGACGATATTCTGATAGGAGCCGAAACAATTGAAGAGCATGATAGGATTTTGAACAAGGTAATGGAAAGGGCAAGGAAATTGAAGATTAGATTTAATAGTACAAAACTTCAATATAGAGTTAGTGAGGTTAGATATCTGGGGCACGTAATTTCAGAATCGGGGATCTCGTGTGACCCAAACAGGGTAATTGCGATACAAAAAATCGAACCACCAAAAGATAAAAAGGATTTACAAAAGTTGTTAGGGATGATAAATTACATGAGAAACTATATCCCAAAACTAGCTGAGATTTCACAACCATTGCGAGAGTTATTGAAGAAGAATATTATTTTCCAATGGTTGCCTATACATAGTCAATGCTTGAACACAATAAAAAATATAATTATAGAAGCACCAACGTTGAAAAATTTTGATATTACTAAGGAAATTACAATAGAGACCGATGCTTCTAAGTACGGTTTAGGCTGCTCCTTAATGCAAGAAGGCAAGCCCATCTCGTTTGCTTCACGCAGCTTAACGGACGCGGAAATTCGATACGCGCAAATAGAAAAGGAACTGTTAGCAGTGGTTTTCGCGTGTGAAAAATTTCACTACTATATCTATGGGAGAAAGGTTTCAGTTCGCAGTGATCACAAACCACTTGAAAGCATAATGAAGAAGGATTTGAATCGAATACCGTCAGCCCGACTTCAGCGAATGAAATTAAGGTTAGGAAAATATATGTTGGATTTAAAATATACCCCTGGGAAATATTTATATGTTGCAGACTTGTTGTCTAGGTATTACAATAGAGATGAGGAAAAGGGAGAAATTGAGGACCTGAATGAGTTCGTACATTCTCTGAATATTAGTGACACGAAGATTAATGAATTTAGACGGGAGACAAACATTGATGAGAGTTTAAAAGAATTGAAACGGTTATTGATTGAGGGATGGCCCAAAAATAGAAATAGTTTAAATGACGACATGAAATTGTATTGGAGGAAAAAGATGAACTACTAGTAGAAAATGACCTAATATTTATGGAGGAAAGGGTTATTGTCCCACGTAGTTTGAGGAAAACTGTACTGGAACAATTACATACGTCCCATTTAGGAATTGAAAAGTGCAAACAAAGGGCAAGGAGCCTTGTGTACTGGCCAGGAATTAATACTGACATTGAGAACTGTGTCATGAGATGTAGTATATGCCAGAAATATCGAAGTATAAATGCGAAAGAACCTATGTTGTCTCATGACATTCCGAGGTATCCTTTTCAGAAAATTGGAATGGATATTTGTCAGTCTTCGAATAAGGATTATTTAGTTATTTGCGACTTTTATTCGAGATATCTCGATATATTATCTCTACGGAATAAAACTGCAGAAGAGGTTATCGTGAAACTAAAAACCTCTTTTTCAATTCATGGAATTCCTAGACATATAGTAGCTGATAACATGCCTTTCAATTCATACTGTTTTCAGAAATTTTGCAATACTTACGATATTGAATTGATAACTACAAGCCCTACCTATTCTCAAGCAAACGGGTTTTCAGAAAAAGCTGTAAATATAGCAAAAAACTTACTAAGGAAAACAAAAGATAGTGGCGAAGAATTATGGATCGCTTTGTTAGAATATAGAAATACCCCTTTAAAAGAAATAAATACATCCCCGGTAGAACTCCTAATGAGTCGGAAAACGCGGACTTTAATAGCGGCAAAAGAGGAATTATTTGAGCCTAAGACTATACCAAACATAAATAAAAACATTATTGCTAAAAATTTGAATCACAAAAAATACTACGATCGAAATGTAAAAGAAAAGAGCGGATTTGAAAAGGGAGACAGCATATGGTGGTTTAAAAATAGAGTGAAAGGGTGGGTACGAGCTCGCATTGCTAGCATCCACGACAGTCCAAGATCTTACTGGATCGAGTTGGAAAATGGTACTCTGTTGCGTCGGAATTCAAAATTTTTAAGAGCACGCCATGAGTAGGTGGATTTGTTTTCAGCAATCAAAAAAAAAAAAAAGAATAAATAAGCTTGGTCTACAGAGTTTAAATTTGATTTAAATAAAAATTTCTGTTACGCACTTTAAACTGTCAAAAATTTATGAATTTGAAATGAAATAGTTGTTATAATTCATAGTATCTAGTATTGTTTGTACTAAATATCGGAATCTGATCATGTTTAAATAATGTATTTTTTTTAAGTAATAAGACAAATAAATGAATTCCTTTGTTAATCAAAAAAAAAAAAGTAAAGATAAGTAAAAAGAGATAAATTAGAAATTAGAAAACTGAATTGTAAAAATTGAATTATATAAACTCGAAGAGGGAGGTGTAGTATATGTACATGGCAGCACATTATTGCAGACTGCAGGACTGCTGGAAGACAGGGGACCCTAACCTGGTTTTCCGGTCATGACAAAGATGACAGCGGACGTCATGGAGCAAAGAAATAAAGATCATTGTTAATCAGAAAGCCGCACGCGTTTCATTGAATACTACAAAAGGTAATTCGATTCCCTAAAAAACGAGTTATAACTCTTTGCCTTGTGAGTATTCTTTTTCAAGATATAACGTTTTAAGTGAGTGAGGGTACCGGTCAAAAACGCTTTTCTTAACCACCCTGTATCTCTACTGTTATTGAAAATTGACCCACCCTGTAGAACAATTTTTTTCTCCAAATATATCAAGGAATAACCACTTACATGGTGGCGGACGGAGTGCTAAACACCCTGTATAACACAAACTCGTGTAAGCTGTACTCCTGTCCTAATGCATGTTCTGATCAAAGATCTAAGATTCAGTTTTTATCAGTAGATAGGTGTTATAGATATTTAATTATTCCGAAAGAATCCATTGGTTATTGACGAGATTTCGAAAAGAATGGTGAGTGGCCAAGGAAAATCTTTCTGTCATGAAAAATCTTATTATTCTTGTGAATTTCTTGTTTCGGTTTCCGACGGTTTTATAAGAAAAGTGCCTACATATTACCTATTGCTTAAAATTTTTTAATTTAATAAAAAAGTGCTTAAATATTTGACGCTTATAATGCGTATGGTAGTTTTCTCCAACATTATAAGTGATTTTACTTTATTATTTTAATAATAAAGTATTGTTATCAATTTTTAAAGAAAAAAAAAAGTGCCATGTTTTTACTAATAGACACCAAAAAAGCAAAAAAAATTGCACTCTGTCTGTACGCCGCCGCCGTTAAAAAATATAGATTAAGATATCTCACGAACCAAATGCGCCAAAAAAATTAAATTCGGTAATGTACACAAGTCAACAAATGGAGTTTGATTAAAGTAAAAATTTTAATGGAGGCGGTGGGGCATGGAAGTGCGAGGGATAAGAATTTTTCAAAAAAATCACGGCTCATATCTCAAGAACAGTTTAAGATAGATACTTAGAATTACTTTATTATTTTTTAATAATAAAGTATTGTGATCGACCTGAAATTTCAAAAAAGTTTGCTACCCTGAAATTTTGTATTAACACGTTTTAGGACTAGTAAACCCCAAAAAAGCAAAAAAAAAAAAAATGTCCGTCTGTACGCCGTACGCCGTCCGCCGTACGCCGTACGCAAAATCGTTTGAAGGCGCGTAGCTCCCAAACCCGTTGAAATATTAAATTGAAATTTTTATGGTGGGTAGATTGGGTGAACCCCTACCACTGGTATATTTTTGAGGGGTGGGGTTACAAGGGGAGAGGAGAGGGGAGCGTTTTAAACGAAAAATTTTGGTTTCTAGATCTCAGGAACCACTTATGCTAGGAAGCTGAAACTTGGAACTTATGTAGTACTATGATAATGGACACAATTGCAAAAAAATGATCGATATTGGTTAAGGGGTGTGGAAGTGGGGGGGGGGGAACAATGAGTCTTTAACGCATGAAAGCCGGGATTGAAACATTCTAAAATCGATATCTCCTGAACCATTGATGTCAGAAGATTGAAACTTTGTTGTTGTCCTTAGGGATACTTCAAGATTAGACAAGGGCTAAAATTTTTAAGAGAGGTGGTGGGGTGTGGGGGTGGGGGGTGAAAAACTTCGGATTACAATATCTTCCGAACCAATTACACCAGGAAGATAAAATTTAGTTTCTGTATATGGGATCACAAGAGGAGTCTACCAAAACTAAATTTTTTGAGGGGGGAGGTGGAGCACGAAAGTGGGGGGATAGCAATTTCTCAAAAAATGTCATTTTTATATCTCAGAAACCGTATCAGATATGATCTTGAAAATTTTACAGGAGTTGGGAACGGTAAACTTCTAGTAGGAAAAAAAAATTTGGTGATGTGGGTGTTGGGGGTGATGGTGAAAGGGGGTAGAAAGGAAAACATTCTGATTTTTATTTCTCGAAAACCATAATGAAGAGAAAGCTAAAAATTTAGGATTATATAGAGCCACTATGCAGACATCCTAGAAAAATAAAATTTTTCATAGGGGTATCAAGGTACGGAGGAGAGGGGTGGTTTTTTATATCTCAGAAACGGCTTATGCTAGAAAGTTGAAACTTAATACGTATATGTAGATGTACTATTAAAGTAATTAAAGCAAAAAAAAAGTTCAAATTTTTATTGGCGTTCAGAGGTTGAGTAAAAAAAATGTCCGTGAATCCACATTTTCACAAATTTCGTTAAAACTTTTAGACATGTCGAGCTATCAAAGCAATTTTACTTCTGCGGGCTATTTATATAAGCACCTACTAACGATCTCCAAAATTGTTCGATATCCAACCCCTAAGGGGGTGTAAAGTGGTTGTGTACATATTCACGAATTCTGATATATTCCTAAGGTATATTGAGATTTGGAGTTCACGTTTACTTCTATAAGGGAAAAACCCGATTTAAGAATTTTTGCGTATTAAACCCCCTGGGGGTATTGTTCAAGATTTCACTAATTCCGAAAATCTCTTAGGTTTAATGTGATCGAATTCGCTTTTACTACTTTCAATTATTCTATTGATAAAAACATACGTAAATAAATAAAAAAATCTGCCAACAGTCTGGGCGCAACTTTATTATTTTATGGGTAGAAGTCCGAAACGTGTTTGATGATGAGATACGGTGTTGGGTACTATGCGACAGGCAACCTAAAAAATAACCAGGAAGCTATTTGGAACGTTATTTTTTAGGTTGCCAGTCGCATAGTACCCAACACCGTATCTCATCATCAAACACGTTTCGGACTTCTACCCATAAAATAATAAAGTTGCGCCCAGACTGTTGGCCGATTTTTTTACGAGAGGTAGGCCTAATAGACCCATAGTTGGAAATTTTTTTTTTTAAGATCTGTGTGTGAGGGGGTGAGAGTGTAGGAGGGTGAAAGGGAAAAAGTTCCGATTTATATATCTCGAGTACCTATAATCATAGAAAGCTGAAATTGTGTATTTATATACAGCTAAATACAGGCTGTTTGGCACTCCGTGTGCCACCTTCTAAGGGGCTATTCCTTGATATATTTGGAGAAAAAAATTATTCTACAGGGTGGGTCAATTTTCAATATTAGTGGAGATACAGGGTGGTTAAGAAAAGTGTTTTTGACCGGTACCCTCACTCACTTAAAACGTTAAATCTTGAAAACGAATAATCACAAGGCAAAGTGTTATAACTCGTTTATTAGGCAATCGAATTACCTTTCATTTGATGTAACAGTCTAAATTGTAACTGCACCCAATCTTGAGATATTTACTCGAAAACACAGATTTTTGCTACGTCAACCCTAAAAATTCAGTGATCAATGTAGTTTTTCTCAGAAAACCCCATTATAAAAATGTCATTTTAATTTTATTTTTTTATGAGCCGTATTATTACCTACAAAAGCTGCATACATATGTATGAGTTAAGATTAACATTTTGGAAGTAACATGTAAAAATACATATCGCATAAAAATTAAATATTTAAAAGTCAGTGCCATAAAGTGGACCACGTTTAAAAACCTGTTAAATTTGTCGGTAGTACTACAGTATTTTTATTGCACATTTATTACTATTTAAAGTATGAAGGAAAACAATGAAATGTAAGTGAGTTTCAACATAATTGATACATTTACCTGGACGTGGTAGGTACTACTGGATGCGGTACTATGCCTTTTTTAATAGGGTGTCTTACAAAATAAAAAGCCTATAAAAGCAAAACTACCTTCATATTTTTCTCAGTTTTAGTTTCGTTGCTAAGAGAAGAAGGTGTCAGTAGAATTTAAAAAATTATTTCAAAATGCCTGAGTACTTCAATGAAGAATATGCTGACATGATGTTAATTTATGGAGAGTGTGACCAAAATGCACGAGCCGCGCGAAGGCTTTACCACCAGAGACATCCTCATCGACGGACACCTAGCAGGAGAGTATTTCAAGACGTTTACAGGAGAATTAGGGAAACTGGCAGCGTTAGAACAAGGAGAGTAAATGCAAATCCTGCGCCTATAATCGCTGTTCAGATTGATGAAAGAATACTGCAAGCAGTTCAAAATGATCCATCAATCAGTATCCGACGCTTGGCATTGCAGTTTAACATCTCTACTTGGAAAGTTTGGAGTATTCTAAAAGTAGAACGCTTTCGTGCCTACCACACCTACACACCAGTACAGGAGCTGCTACCCATTGATTTCTCCAAACGGATGGTGTTTTGCAATTGGCTCCTTGAACGACAAATAGATGACGACAATTTTTTCAACAATATTCTGTGGACGGATGAGTTCCAATTTACAAGAAACGGTATCACAAACTTCCACAACGTACATACGTGGGCTCAGAGCAATCCACACACAAGAAGAGCGGCATCATTTCAGCACAGATTCAGCGTCAATTTATGGGCAGGTGTGATTGGTGACGATTTACTTGGACCTATTAGGCTTCCGCGTACTCTAAATAGCTCCAATTACTTACAGTTTTTATCAAATGATCAACAGGACTTGTTGGATGATATTTCACTGGTTCGATTGGCTTCCATGTTTTACCAACACGATGATGCTCCTGCTCATTACGGCCGACAGATCACAGATTGGTTAAATTCCAATTATAGCAATCGCTGGATCGGTAGAAATGGACCGATACTCTGGCCTGCAAGATCTCCTGATCTTACTATTATGGATTTCTTTGTATAGGGACGGATGAAGGACCTTGTCTACGCAACGCTAGTAGAAACATTGGAAGATCTAAAGATCAGGATCGATGCGGCAGCAATAGAAGTAAGGCAGCAGTTGAGGAATATGAATACCAAGAGAACACTCGCCAAACGAGCTTTAGCGTGCATTCAAAATGAAGGTGGCCATTTTGAACATTTATTAGAATAAAAATATATGAAATAAAAATATTTGAAATGAAAACCATTATTAAATTCTTTCAATTCAAGCAAGTAGCGTAGATCAACATGCACATGCACTGATTTTTTAAATATTTAATTTTTATGCGATATGTATTTTTACCTATTACTTCCAAAATGTTAATTGTAACTCATACATATGTATGCAGCTTTTGTAGGTAATAATACGGTTCATAAAAAAATAAAATTAAAATGACATTTTTATAATGGGGTTTTCTGAGAAAAACTACATTGATCACTGAATTTTAAGGGTTGACGTAGCAAAAATTTGTGTTTTCGAGTAAATATCTGAAGATTGGGTGCAGTTACAATTTAGACTGTTACATGAAAGGTAATTCGATTGCCTAAAAAACGAGTTATTACACTTTGCCTTGTGATTATTCGTTTTCAAGATATAACGTTTTAAGTGAGTGAGGGTACCGGTCAAAAACACTTTTCTTAACCACCCTGTATCTCCACTAATATTGAAAATTGACCCACTCTGTAGAACAATTTTTTTCTCCAAATATATCAAGGAATAACCCCTTAAAAGGTGGCACACGGAGTGCCAAACACCCTGCATAATATTCGCATGTTAGAAAAATATAGTTTTTTATAGGGGTAGTATGGTACGGGGTCTATAGAACGGGTTATGCTACAAAGTTGAAACTTGGTGGCTACGTAGATCTATTAGAAAAGTAATTTAGATAAAAAGTATTTAGTAATATACATTGGCATACGGAAGGTGGGCTAAAAAAAATGATCAGTGAAAACGAAATGCATATTGTTACGTGTAAGCCCGGCAACCGCGCAACCGTGCACTCGATCGTTACACATAATGAAAACAACAACAACCGAATACCTAGTTGCAAAATAACCCAATCAGAAACCTAGCTAAAGATAAGGCGAAACAATCTCTTTTCTTATCGAATGCTCTCCAATATACTAGAATCCTCTGCACACACCACTGAACGATGATCGAAATCGAAGGCTCTGAAGCATTCGAGAAGATTCCACAACTGAACGAACGTTCAAGTACACCGGTGAACATTCAAGACTGCAACCGCCTAGTATATAAGCAGGTGAAGCATTCAGCGAAGACACAGTAATTTCGATTACGTCAACTGCGAGTATACGCGACCGTGTTGAGAGAGAACGAAAGTGAATGAGTTAAGCGATATATGGTATAAGCGGGCGGTACTGCCATACAGTGCGAATTATTGTGCGATTATAATTCTGTGAATTAAAGTGCGGATAAATAAATTTTCACTTATTTTTATTTTAACCGAATTGTGTTTTACTTGAAATCCCGGCGAACCCCTAGCTCGCAACAATATATTTTCACGAATTTTGTCATATCTTTTGGTCTTCTCGGCCTTACAACCATTCCAAACCGTCTAGAATGGGAAAGGGATTCGGTACGGATGGAAGAATCCGTCCACATATACATATATGGACGGCTCCAAAACTGAAGGCGGGGTAGGTGGAGGTGTTTTCTCTGATATGCTTAACATTAGCAGCTCCTTCCGCCTTCCGGATCACTTTAGTGTCTATCAGGCGGAGCTTATGGCGATGAAGGAGTCGTTGTCCTGGAGGTGTAATGTAATATCTACTAGGGATATTAGCAGTTTGACAGACAACCAAGCGGCAATAAATAAATAAACCCGGAAACTGTATGGCTGACGAACTTGCTCGGCACGGTACCACCCTTCAGATTATGCCAGAACATCGGCATCTGGGTGTGCCTCTCTCTACATGTAAACTGCCACTAGGATTCTCAGTTGAGAAAACAAACTCACACTGCGAGCCAGATCTGGCCGAAGCTGGATCTAAACCGGTCTAAAAGGCTGACTTTGCTCAAAATACCGAATATTAGCACCGTAGACTGTGTCCTAACCGGACACTGTCTTATAGGTCGGCATGCTAAAAGACTCGACCACTTCTCAAAGGACTTCTGTAGAAGCTGCCAGGATGAGGATTAGGAGATAGTGCTTTATCTTCTCTGTACCTGTCCAGCTCTGTCCGCTAGAAGGAAAGCTCATCTTATAGCATACTTCTTCAACAGTCTCAGTGACCTTGCTGCAACGGAGGTCGCGAGAATCCATCGCTTCTTTGCAAGCTCTAAATGGTTTGACGAGTAGGACCGGATTCGATGATCCTGTGGTAACACAACTGACCTTCTTAGGTCTAAGCGTGTCCGTATTCTCACGGGCAGCCACGCGTACCTACCTACCTAGGTCTTCTAAAATTATGAATTTATTTTCATTCCACGGATTGCTCACATCAATACATAGAAAGTGTTTTCAGTGTTATTTGAAATTCGACCCTTAAGAGGGTGTAAAAGGGTTGTATATATTTCAAAGAATTGGGCCGTATCACTCAGGTCTGTTTAGTTATTGTAGTAGAAGGCACTCACAGTAGACTGCAACCAACTTCAGGCAGAATGGGGAAAGTGACACTTCCGTTCCGGTTAGGGAGTGAAACAGCCTAGTTGAAGAATAGAATAAAGATAGAGGATAATCCAATATAGTTTTAATTATCGCATTTGGCGACGAGGATCTCAAGACCCCGTGGGTGGAAATAGAAAAAACCAAAGGGACCTGAGTTTCAAGGAACCAGAGTCTGACACCCAAAATCACAATTCGGGTAACGTGGCGCTCACCTGGGGTCAACCTGTGAATTCAACAGTGAAATTTCATCATTAATAAAGTATAAGTTCATCACTGGCACTTCCAGCAAACTGTTTCATTCATTGAGCGGCGAAAAACCAGAAGTCACACTCAAACAGGCATTAGGGCATAGCACAAGCAATGGAGTACAAGTCGGAAACATATAAGATTCACGGAATCAACAACAAATTCAGTGCACAAAACCGGCGCAACTACACGAAATCCAAGCGACTGGACCACAGACGACAACACTTGTTGGAGATGCGGAAAATCAGGGCACAAGGCTAACATCTGCAGATACAAGATATACGAGTACAAGTGCTTCAAGTATTCGAAATGGGGCCATCTACACAACAGTTTGTCGCTCATAAATTGAAGGCAAATCGAAAGAAGTCACACCATCAACGTCAAAATCAGCCAACATGGTCCAAAGGTGCATATCAGAGTCAACACAACCGGGGAAAGTAATCCTTAACTTGTCAGGCGTGCTAGTTGGATGCTGGTGCGGTCTAATGAGATCGCCTTCTCTTTTCCGTTCACATTTATTTTGTAGACCTTGGGGCTTCTCGAGATCACGCGAAATGGTCCATCATAAGGCGGCTGAAGTGACTAACGCACATCATCTCACTGAATGAAAACGAAAAAGATTTTAACTCATCGTGAATGAAAATATTTTGCTTACCATGTCTTGACGTTGAAACAGGTCGTAGTTTCCTCATGCTTTCTTGTAGTCGACGAATGAATTCATGACTGTCGAATGTTTGGCAGTTTTGTAAAATATCTCCTGGGAGTCGAATTGACGTTCCATACACTAGCTCAGCTACTGAGGATTTTAAGTCCTCACGGATAGACGAGCGGAAACAGAGAAGTATAGGCGGAAGTACTTCGGTCCATATTTCGGTCGTGTGACATTCAATTGCTGACAACCGCAAACAATATTGACATTGTATTCTTCGAAGTATAGTTTTTGGAGAATTAAATTAGTGTTCCCAGATAGCAACTGCTTCAACTCGTCGTCGGTATGCTGGTGTTCAGATAAGAGTTTGTAGTCGATTTTTCTGGGAAAAGAGATGGCATTGATACGTGATAGTGTGTCAGCTACCGTATTGTTGTCGCCTTGCACATGCCGAATGTCTCTTGAAAATTGGCTGATGTACTCTAACTGGGGCGCCTGACGTGGTGACGCTTTTTCTAATTTTTGGCGAAATGCAAATATAAGCGGGTTATGATCTGTAAATATAGAAAAATTTCATCCTTCTAGCATATATCGAAAATATTTAATGGCGCAGTAGATTGTCAATAGTTCTCGATCATATGCGCTGTATTTTTGATGTGCAGGACTTAGCTTTTGAGAAAAGAATCCCAAGGGATACCACGAGTCGGTTTCCAGTTGTTGAATGAAAGCACCTACTGCTATATCGAACGCGTCAACAATTATTGATAGATCTGTATTCGCTGAGGGATGCGCTGAGAGCACTGCATCTTTCAGAGATTCTTTACATTGTTGAAAGGCTTGCTTTGCGTCGATGGTAAGCTCTATGGGCTTTCTCTTGATATTTTCTCTTTTTAAGTACTCTAGAAGACGTATTTGAAGCTCTGCTGCCTTTGAAATGAAGCGCCTATAAAAATTCATCATGCCAAGGAATCTTTGCAATTCCTTTACACTACTGAGCTCTTTGAATTTTTGAATCGTTTACACTTTTCGTTGCATTGGTTTTGTTCCATGACAGTTGATTTGACGACCTAAAAACTCTACCTCATTCTTGCCAAACTCACACTTGTCGACGTTTATATAAATGCCGTATTTCTTCAACTGTTGAAATAATGTAATTCAGTATTGTTCGTGTTGCTGATCATCTTCCGAAGCTATAAGGAAGTCGAGTATGTAAGGAAAGCAAAAATGCAGTCCTTTCACTACCAGATTGACGAAATGTTAGCAGGTCTGTGCTGCGTTACGAAGTCTAACTGTCATCCGCGGGAACTTGAACAGCCCGAAAGTGTGATGATGGCAGTCTTTTCAATGTCACAGGGTTCCATTGGGATTTGGTGGAATGCGCGGATCAGATCGGTTTTGCAGAATTTGGTTTTGTTTTTTATGTTAGCGGCGAAATCTTGTAGAATTGGGATTAGATAGCGGTCTGATACTGTCTTTACGTTCAGCATTCTATAATCGCCACAAATTCGCCAGTCTGCTTTTTTAACCATTTGAAGCGGACTGGCACACGCACTTTTGGACTGATGGCAAATTCCCTGTTCCGACATATATTCCAACTCTTTCTTAGCGAATGGACTGGTGATCCTGTAGTGGAGATATGGTGTGTCGTATTATGAGCAGCAGTATTGTTACCTGCGGAAGTTACAGTAGGAAATTTTGATAGCAAATTATGATATGGATTGGATATATTGACTGCTTTTACAGTACTGCATGTAGTATACGTCACTTGACCGAGCATAGCGAGTTTTGTATTTTGGTCGTATAGTCGACGATTCCTCAGATCAATTAGAATGTCAATATGCCTTGTTTTTATTTGGCGCACTTTTTATGGTATGACGGAGACATTAGCACTGGCGTCTACTAAAAATTTTGCGCCGTTATCGCGGTCGAAAACAAACAAGCGACTATTGTAACGGGCTGAATCATTCGTCGCTTCTAGTGATTGCACCCGCTTCGCGAATTTGCACGGCTGTTTACACTTTCGCGCGTTTTCTTTGAATGTCTCATGGTACCAACACACATCGTTCTTGTCGGAAGCGGGAGTTTGATTCCGAAGATTTCATGTAATTTTGAGCTTGACAATGGTGCAGCGATTTCAGCCGTAATAGAATGCAAATATCTGGACAAATTTTCTTTCATACCGCTAACCACAGTATCAACAAAAATCTCAACTTATTCAGGCGAGTGCCTCCAAGTACTAGGTTCTTTTACCGAGCACATCGCACACGAAGGGAAATCAAACAGCATAAAATTTCACGTGATTAGAAATGCGGTGTCGAATATATTAGGTCGCGATTTCATGAGAAAATTTACAATAACATAACCTTCAAATAAATTGTATTTTTTAGGTGCATGAGAACTTAAAATTATAATACAAGACAGACATATTTCGAATGAAATTTTTTTATTATATTCTGGTAGATAATTTCATGGAATTTATTTTTTAAATATGATTTCCGTCATATGTCCGCCGCAGCTACGAGTTACATGATCCATTCGATCAGTCCGATTTCTGACTACTTTTTCCAATAAATCTGGCCGTGTGGCGTCAATAGTGGCTTGATTATTGGCTTCGAATGCTTCAAGAGTTGCTGGTTTGTCGGTATAAACGCATGACTTAATATAGCCACTTAAAAAGTAATCCAGAGGCGTTAAATCGCACGAACGAAGGGGCCAGTTAACAGAACCACTTCTGGAAATCAAGCTGTTACCAAATTGATTTTGCAATAAATCGATTGTTAAGCGCGCTGTACGGCAAGTTGCACCGTCTTGTTGGAACCAAATGTCGGAGATTATTAGCTGATTAATTTTTGGAAACAAAAATTCAGTCAGCATGGCTCGATAGCGCTGGCCATTCACAACGGCAGCTCCTTCCTCATTTCGAAAGAAATAAGGACCGATGATGCCGCCAGCGTGTAAAACGCACCAAACAGTCAATTGACGCGGCGTGAGGATTGTCTGCGCTCAATATACTGCAATTTTGTTTATTGACGTTTCCATTTAACCAGAAATGAGCTTCATCACTAAACAAAATTCTTCGATAAAAGTGCTCTATGAACTTCGCGAACAGATTTATTTTTTTCAAAGTAAATTTCCACAATTTGGAAGCGTTGTTCTGGCGTTAAATGATTCATGATGACTTGCCAAACCTTACTGAACAGAAATGTGAACACAGTTTGACATTCTCAGCTGTCAAACCACAGTTATCGATATCAATAGTTCTCATGCACCTAAAAAAACACCCTTTACTAGATTTTCGTGTAGGGGTTGGTTTGGTCACCTCTGCCATTGTAGCCTCATGGGCCTATTGCGACGTTTCTCTGGATTATCTATGGTTCCTCTTCGATTCCGGCGCTTTCAATGAAACTTAGTGTTTTCCGAAGAGGAATAGCCAGGAATTCAGATGGTTTCATGAAACCCTAACTGAAGTGATGAAGTTTTTTATGAGCAAGTCCCATCATCGCAAATTCTGCATATTTTGCTCTCAGAGAGACTAATCCTATGGAGATGCTTCCTCATGTGACAATGTCCAGTCGGAGCTCAGACTAGGTTACTAGTCAGATTTTTGCTCAATTTTAGATATTCAGATGTTCTGTTTTCCGAATGCTTCGGCATAAGTAACTTATTAGATTGCCACGTAAAATATCAACGAGAAATAGCTAAATTTGCGGCGAAAGCATTGGTAGGTACATATACAAAAAAAAAGCAGAAATGAAACATGCTGTTTGAGTTCGAAAATATGCTATACTTAACAAAATATATCGGGTCCGAAAGTCGGACTTTAATTAGGGATGTTGAAAAAATATCGATATATCGAAACTGCGATATTTTTTTAACGATATATCGATAATATCGGCCAATGTTTTTAAAGCGATATATCGATATTAAGATCCGACTATCGAACCCGATATTTTTTGTTAAGTATGGCCTATTTTAGAACTTGAACGGCGTTTTTATTTCTGTTTATTTTACTTTATTATTTTTTAATAATAAAGTATTTGTGTATGTACCTACTCATGCTTTGGCCGCAAATTTAGCTATTTCTAGTTGGCATTTTACGTGGTACTCTAATAAGTTACTTATGCCGAAGCATTCGGAAAACAGATCGTCTGAATATCTAGAATTAAGCAAACTTCTAACCCGAACCCTAATGATAGCTCTGACTCGTTATATTGTTACATAAGGAAGCATCTCCATAGGATTAGTCTCTCTGGGAGCAAAATATGCAAAATTTGCGATGATGAAGATGAAACACCAGCGCAGCGATGGAACAGGAACCATAGATAATCCAAGGGGACGTAGCAATAGGCCTAATTGAGGCTTCAATGACAGAGGTAATTAAACCAACCCCAACACGAAAATCTAATATAATATTGTATATGATGGATGTCAGAAAGGTTGAAACTAGAAAACTGTTTTTCGATCACGCAGTCTATTTATGTCGAAACAGAAAAATGCAAGACGCGTGGTTTCTGTAGGTGGGGGCAACCAGGCAACTATCCTGTGCACAGGGATCTATCCGTTCAGTACCTTGTTGGTATTGGTTTTTAATAATGTTTTTTCAAGTAGACGGAGTTTAAAAAATCCGGAGGAAAGTAAAATGTTTGTATTAAAGAGTCACAGCTTACCATAACTATCCGTTGCTGCATCACAACCTTTTTTCGTATATTTTTATAATCTCTTCGAAAGTGTATTAAGCTTTGTTTTTTGTTGTGAAAATTTAGTGAAGTGAAGAACAATTTTAAATTTCGAAATATCATTTATTTATTTATTTATTATTTAAGCCGTGCATCGCCGTAATCTTTATTAAGGAGAACATATCGTTTTTGGGGTAAAGAAAAACTTTTTTTACTTTAAATCCCTTTTTTAGAATCAATTCTGGGTAAAACTGTTTAAACCGCAAGACTCCACGAGATCAAGAAGTGTTTCTCCTGAAAAGTTGTATTTTTTACGTTTGATAAATTTTTTCAAAAACCACTCATGCCACCTCGACTGTCAGATAGAGTAGAAGGAAATTTTGCTATTTTTAAAAATTGAATAATGTAATATGAGACTGACTTGTAGTTTTCTGTTCGTCAAAATTTGATGTGCATTATATATAATACATCCGTCACAAAAATAATAAAATTTTACTCCACATTATTTGCTCGTTTTGCAGTAAGGAATAATTGCCTAAAATTTCATTCGAGTGGTTTCTGACAAAATGGATCATGGATTTTACTCTGAAAAGCCTTTGCGGTATGCTCCCCTTAATGTTAAATTTGATACGGGAAGGGAAATAAGAACTTATTTTTCATTGGAAAAACTATTCGACATATCGATATTTTTTTTCGATATATCATCAGCCGATATTGATATTTTTTTCAATATCGATATATCGATATTTTTTTCCGATATCAACATCCCTAATTTTAATATAGATATATCGCTCTAAAAAATATCTCCCGATATTATCGATATATCGTTGAAAAAATATCGCAATTTCGATATATCGATATTTTTTCAAAATCCCTAGGCAAGCCCTGACCACCATAGTTCAGAGTCAATGAGATTTCGTGGGCTCGTCCCACGGGCGATTAAATCAGCTGGATTTTCTTCACCCTTGACGTGATTCCAATGCTCCGCCGGAACTAACATAGCTGATTAATCTCGGATACTCGGTTGGGACGAACGTTTTCCAAAGCAATACATCCAGCAGAGAGAGACAGTAGAATCGGACCAGGCCTGCACTCCATCGATGCGTACGCGTAAACTCTTCCACACGGTTGGAATTAGACGCGCTAACAACACTGCACCGCATAATTCTAATCGAAGAATGGATGTCGATTTGATAGGTGTTACTCGTTATTTTGAGTACAATAGTCTGACTGAAAGTGCTGCACTGTCGTCTTCGGCTTGTATGTTAATGGGCGGCCATATGGGGGGCGAGAGGGGGCACTTGCCCCCCCTGAATTTGAACATCGTTAAAAGTTGAGAAAATTACATTTTGTGAACCAAATGTTGTTGCATCTATTTTTGCCATTCACTGTAAAAATTCAAGCCTGGACTTAATGTATGACACTAAAATGAAACTCAAATCAAGGTATAGTTATAGATAACTAACCCTTTTGCGGAATTGACCTTAGCCGTACACTCGAGAAGAATCAGATCAGGCACGACACTGCAGACTGCAGTGTATTTCCAAATCGAACGACCAAGCGTGTGTTTTACGAGATTTTCCGTTCCGATTTTCGAATTATTAAATTAAATTAAGCAGCTATTGTTGGAAGCAATAGGGTTTTTCGGGCTAGTTTTTCTTGACATATTTATTTATAAATATAAATATTCTGCTGAATTGCAAGTGACAAGCATACATATACATGTAAGTGAAGATTTTTCTTATTTATACTTTCAAGAATGACATAAATTATTGTATTTCACAATTTTGTTATTATCGAATATATTTTTTTTATCGTTGATGTAAATTTTTTGAAACATGATTTTTCCGTCATATTTTTGAACTTTAATTCGACCCGAATGGTACATACAGTATGCCAAGAATGAGTTTACACATAGAAGATAAATTCAATTTTTGAACTTTCTAATCAAAAAATACTACTTTTGATTTATGCAAATAATTTTTTTTTATCAATTATAGTTATTTACAGTATTTCAAAAAGTTACATGAAAAAAAGTACAAGTTCAGCGGAAAAGAAACGAAAAGAACAACAAAAACAATAATTACCAAATTTTTTAAGTGTCAAGTAACTCTTTTCACAACTGTTTTTGTTTGCTGTAATATTTGCTCCGCATTGTAAATTTCTATGAATTTGTTTGTTAGTTGATGATTAATTTTTACTTTGTACGCATTATAAATAAAATATTGTGTTTTAAAAATGTTTGGCAAGAGGTTATCGTTTGAGGTGGTTCAGCTGGTATACTACAATCACCAATTGGGCAAAAGTGTACAGGAGCTGTCGGAAATGTTCTCTGTAACACGGGAGACAGTCTATAATATTTTAAATCGAACTGAAAAACATACTGCAGTCACGATCGGCTGCAAGCCAATCGTATAATACTCTAGATGAATACTGAACTCCGATTTATATTGTTGTTGGGGATAAAGTAGAATTACGTGTGTGCATGTGTATGTCCTTTATTAAGGACTGCCATTAGATTGCTACTCAAAACTAAAAGATAATATTCAGTGTTTAACTTCATACCTTGAACTGGGTAAGTCATAAAAAAAATGTCCTTTTTGAAGGACTTTCACATGGGAGGTGCAGGAAGGATTCACTCAATTTCTTACATATTTATCCTTTCCTTGGAACCATTCAAAAATAAACGTGTACAAAATTTCAAATTCGTAGCTTGAAGCGTTCATAAGTTATCGGAAAATTTTGTTGAACACGTGTTTTAAGGATATTTTGTATGGCAGCTACCAGAAGGAGTAAAAGGATTTCGCTGATTAGTAAACTCGAACTTCCTTTTCCCTCAAAACTAACTTGTACAAAATTCCGAATTCGTAGCTAAAAGATTACTTGAGTTATAGTGAGTTTCGTAAATTAAGGGAATACATTTTGACAGGATATTTGTATGGCAGCTACACGAAGGACTAATAGGATTTTCTTCATAATCATATATTTAGCTCCAACTATTGGAAAAATAACACATACAAAATTTCAAAGACGTAGCTTAAACCCTTCTGAAGTTATCGACCAATATTCTTGAAGACGTGTTTTAAGGACATTTTGTATGGCAGCTACCCGAAGGAGTAGGACGATTTTGCCCGTTAACGAACTTAGCCTTACAAATTCAACCAAACATCCAGATTCAAAATTTCAAGATCCTAGGTGAAGGCGTTCTTGAGTTATCGTGTTCATGGACAGACGGACGGACGGACGGACGGACGGACGGACGGACGGACGGACGGACGGACGGACGGACGGACGGACGGACGTCAGGCGGATTTGAGGTTTTTGGCCACAAATAAACAAAAAATAATATATAACTTTTTTTCGTCCGAGGCTTGGTTCTATGCGTTACAAACTTTTGGGCTGGATTAAACTTATAATACTCTATATGATTTCATCTAGAGTATAACGAGGCAGATTGGAGCCAAAGCGTGGAGGTGGTCCTAAACGAAAAATAACTGATCGTGCAGAGCGCGTAATGATGAGGAAACTCGGTGAAAACCCTCAGATTTCAACCAAAACTCTTGCAAGGGAACTTAAGGAAGAATGTGATGTTGTTGTTTCCCATGAAACAGTACGACAGACCATACTGCGAAACAAATACTCATCAAGAGCTGCACGTAAGAAACCGCTGCTTTCTGCACAAAATATCGAAAAACGTTTCTCCTTCGCAATGATGCAGATTTCGCAACCTGTTGACTTTTGGGACGACGTCATATTCTGCGATGAAACGAAAATGATGTTGTATTACAACGATGGACCGACTAGAGTGTGGCGCAAGGCGTTAACATCGTTAGAAAAGCGCAACATCATTCCGACAGTTAAATTTGGAAAGTTGACCGTTATGATTTGGGGGTGCATCTGAAGCAAAGGAGTAGGAGACATAGCTTTTATCGAGAACACCATGGACGCCCAACAATATTTGAATATTTTGAAAAAACATTTGACAAGATGTGCGAATAAATTTGGGTATATTAGAAACAATAAACCGCATTTTAAATTTTATCAGGACAACGACCCAAAACATAAGGTGCAAATAGTCCGGATGTGGCTTCTGTATAACTGCGGCAAAGGGATGGATACACCAGCCCAGAGTCCCGACTTAAATCCAATAGAAAATTTATGGGTCCACTTAAAGAAACAGGTCGCTAAAAGGCAACCAAAAAATCGAACAGCATTAAAAACATACCGCAGTCACGATCGGCTGCAAGCCAATCGTATAATACTCTAGATGAATACTGAACTCCGATTTATATTGTAGTTGGGGATAAAGTAGAATTACATGTGTGCATGTTGTATGTCCTTTATTAAGGACTGCTATTAGATTGCAACACAAAACTAAAAGACAATATTCAGTGTTTAATTTCATACCTTGAACTGGGTAAGTCATCGAAAAAAATGTCCTTTTTAAAGGACTTTCACATGGGAGGAGCAGGAAGGACTCACTCGATTTCTTACATATTTATCCTTTTCCTTGGAACCATTCAAAAATAAACGTGTACAAAATTTCAAATTCGTAGCCTGAAGCGTTCAAAAGTTATTGGAAAATATTGATGAACACGTGTTTTAAGGATATTTTGTATGGCAGCTACCAGAAGGAGTAAAAGGATTTCGCTGATTAGTAAACTCGAACTTCCTTTTCACTCAAAACTAACTTGTACAAAATTCCGAATTCGTAGCTAAAAGATTACTTGAGTTATTGTGAGTTTCGTAAATTAAGTGAATACATTTTGACAGGATATTTGTATGGCAGCTACACGAAGGACTAATAGGATTTTCTTCATAATCATATATTTAGCTCCACCTTTTGGAAAAATAACACGTACAAAATTTCAATGACGTAGCTTAAACCCTTCTGAAGCTATCGACCAATATTCTTGAAGACGTGTTTTAAGGACATTTTGTATGGCAGCTACCAGAAGGAGTAAAAGGATTTCGCTGATTAGTAAACTTCGACTTTGTTTTCACTCAAAACTGACTTGTACAAAATTCCGAATTCGTAGCTAAAGGATTACTTGAGTTATAGTGAGCTTCGTAAATTAAGTGAATACATTTTGACAGGATATTTGTATGGCAGCTACACGAAGGACTTATAGGATTTTCTTCATAATCATATATTTAGCTCCAACTATTGGAAAAATACTACGTACAAAATTTCAATGTCGTAGCTTAAACCCTTCTAAAGTTATCGACCAATATTCTTGAACACGTGTTTTAAGGACATTTTGTATGGCAGCTAAAAGAAGGAGTGAAAGGATTTCGCTGATTAGTAAACTCCAGCTTCCTTTTCACTCAAAACTAACCTGTACAAAATTCCGAATTCGTCGCTAAAAGATTACTTGAGTTATTGTGAGTTTTGTGAATTAAGTGAATACATTTTGACAGGATATTTGTATGGCAGCTACACGAAGGACTAAAAGGATTTACTTCATAATCATATATTTAGCTCCAACTATTGGAAAAATAACACATACAAAATTTCAAAGACGTAGCTTAAATCCTTCTGAAGTTATCGACCAATATTCTTGAACACGTGTTTTAAGGACATTTTGTATGGCAGCTACCCGAAGGAGTAGGACGATTTTGCCCGTTAACGAACTTAGCCTTACAAATTCAACCAAACATCCAGATTCAAAATTTCAAGATCCTAGGTGAAGGCGTTCTTGAGTTATCGTGCTAACGGACGGACGGACGGACGGACGGACGGACGGACGGACGGACGGACGGACGGACGTCAGGCGGATTTGAGGTTTTTGGCCACAAATAAACAAAAAATAATATATAACTTTTTTTCGTCCGAGGCTTTGTTCTATGCGTTACAAACTTTTGGGCTGGATTAAACTTATAATACTCTATATGATTTCATCTAGAGTATAAACATACTGCAGTCACGATCGGCTGCAAGCCAATCGTATAATACTCTAGATGAATACTGAACTCCGATTTAAATTGTAGTTGGAGATAAGGTAGAATTACGTGTGTGAATGTTGTATGTCCTTTATTAAGGACTGCCATTAGATTGCTACTCAAAACTAAAAGACAATTTTCAGTGTTTAGTTTCATATCTTGAACTGAGTAAATCATCGAAAAAAAATGTCCTCTTTGAAGGACTTTTACATGGGACGTGCAGGAAGGACTCACTTGATTTCTTACACATTTATCCTTTTCCTTGGAACCATTTTAAAATGAACGTGTACAAAATTTCAAATTCGTAGCTTGAAGCGTTCAAAAGTTATCGAAAAATATTGTTGAACACGTGTCTTAAGGACATTTTGTATGGCACCTACCAGAAGGAGTAAAAGGATTTCGCTGATTAGTAAACTCGAACTTCGTTTTTACTCAAAACTAATTTGTACAAAATTTTCAATTTATAGCTAAGAGATTGCTTGAGTTATAGTAAGTTCCGTAAATTAAAAGAAGACGTTTTGACAGGATATTTGTATGGCAGCTACACGAAGGACTAATAGGATTTTCTTCATAATCATACATTTAGCTTCAACTATTGGAAAAATACTACGTACAAAATTTCAAAGACGTACCTTAAACCCTTCTGAAGTTATCGGCCAATATTCTTGAACACGTATTTTAAGGACATTTTGTATGGCAGCTAACAGAAGGAGTAAAAGGATTTCGCTGACAAGTAAACTCAAGCTTCGTTTTTACTCAAAACTAATTTGTAAAAAATTCCGAATTCGTAGCTAAAAGATTTTTTGAGTTATAGTGAGTTTCGTAAATTAAGTGAATACATTTTGACAGGATATTTGTATGGCAGCTACACGAAGGACTAATAGGATTTTCTTCATAATCATATATTTAGATGCAACTATTGGAAAAATAACACACACAAAATTTCAATGCCGTAGCTTAAACCCTTCTGAAGTTATCGACCAGTAGTAAGACATACACTTTTGTGGGGGCCAAAGTGTGCTACTACACTTTGAGCAGGTGCAAAGTGTGCTAGTCCCTAAGTAGTAAGACATACACTTTTGTGGGGGCCAAAGTGTGCTACTACACTTTGAGCAGGTGCAAAGTGTGCTAGTCCCTAAGTAGTAAGACATACACTTTTGTGGGGGCCAAAGTGTGCTACTACACTTTGAGCAGGTGCAAAGTGTGCTAGTCCCTAAGTAGTAAGACATACACTTTTGTGGGGGCCAAAGTGTGCTACTACACTTTGAGCAGGTGCAAAGTGTGCTAGTCCCTAAGTAGTAAGACATACACTTTTGTGGGGGCCAAAGTGTGCTACTACACTTTGAGCAGGTGCAAAGTGTGCTAGTCCCTAAGTAGTAAGACATACACTTTTGTGGGGGCCAAAGTGTGCTACTACACTTTGAGCAGGTGCAAAGTGTGCTAGTCCCTAAGTAGTAAGACATACACTTTTGTGGGGGCCAAAGTGTGCTACTACACTTTGAGCAGGTGCAAAGTGTGCTAGTCCCTAAGTAGTAAGACATACACTTTTGTGGGGGCCAAAGTGTGCTACTACACTTTGAGCAGGTGCAAAGTGTGCTAGTCCCTAAGTAGTAAGACATACACTTTTGTGGGGGCCAAAGTGTGCTACTACACTTTGAGCAGGTGCAAAGTGTGCTAGTCCCTAAGTAGTAAGACATACACTTTTGTTCTGAATTGTTGGGGGCCAAAGTGTGCTACTACACTTTGAGCAGGTGCAAAGTGTGCTAGTCCCTAAGTAGTAAGACATACACTTTTGTGGGGGCCAAAGTGTGCTACTACACTTTGAGCAGGTGCAAAGTGTGCTAGTCCCTAAGTAGTAAGACATACACTTTTGTTCTGAATTGTTGGGGGCCAAAGTGTGCTACTACACTTTGAGCAGGTGCAAAGTGTGCTAGTCCCTAAGTAGTAAGACATACACTTTTGTGGGGGCCAAAGTGTGCTACTACACTTTGAGCAGGTGCAAAGTGTGCTAGTCCCTAAGTAGTAAGACATACACTTTTGTGGGGGCCAAAGTGTGCTACTACACTTTGAGCAGGTGCAAAGTGTGCTAGTCCCTAAGTAGTAAGACATACACTTTTGTGGGGGCCAAAGTGTGCTACTACACTTTGAGCAGGTGCAAAGTGTGCTAGTCCCTAAGTAGTAAGACATACACTTTTGTGGGGGCCAAAGTGTGCTACTACACTTTGAGCAGGTGCAAAGTGTGCTAGTCCCTAAGTAGTAAGACATACACTTTTGTTCTGAATTGTTGGGGGCCAAAGTGTGCTACTACACTTTGAGCAGGTGCAAAGTGTGCTAGTCCCTAAGTAGTAAGACATACACTTTTGTGGGGGCCAAAGTGTGCTACTACACTTTGAGCAGGTGCAAAGTGTGCTAGTCCCTAAGTAGTAAGACATACACTTTTGTTCTGAATTGTTGGGGGCCAAAGTGTGCTACTACACTTTGAGCAGGTGCAAAGTGTGCTAGTCCCTAAGTAGTAAGACATACACTTTTGTTCTGAATTGTTGGGGGCCAAAGGGTGTGAGTTTTTGCTACGAGGTCCAAAGTGTGTGACTCCGGCGGCCGGCTTCTGTATGGGGAAAAAGGCTGAAAGTGTAGTGCGTTTGGCGTTTGAGAAGCTGAAAGTGTGTGGCTTGTGGGCTGGCTGCTTGGGCATGGAATCATGGGCCTGGGTTGTGGAACTGAGCCGATTGGCTGGGAGCTGGATTTGGTATGAGATGACGTGATCGATGTGAAGAGTTTGAGGGTTTTTAACAAAGAAAACACATGATAATAGATGTCATTTCATTCTTTATTTATATGCATGAGTTTATTTTTTCAAAAATCGTACTTTTAGAAACCCACCGCGTGTTTCATCTATACCATCGAAGACGAAGTACTGATCTGAAGATTGGTTCAGTTCATCTATCTGGCGTTGTGTCTTCACCCTTTCCGAAAATCGGGGTGGTAAGAAGCAGAAGATGCCTTCGTCGAAATGGAGTGCCAGCCTTACACCGTATTTCGTCTTCACCAGCCGAAACAGTTTAATGAGATATTCCTTCCCGATCTCGAGGGAGCTAGTGGGAATCATAGAGTCCCCATCACCCCCAACAGCGGAAGCTAATAATTCGAAAGTATTCTGAAAAAAATTACAAAAATAAAGTTATTGGCAAAAAAGTAAAACGGATAATATGAAACTTACCATATTTGACTATCAGACCTGTAAGGAGATTATGATTTTCCTCACGAGGAGCTCCGACTTATATACCCGGCGGAAGATAGGTAAAATAGTCAAGAATTGGGATTACACAATACGAGGTAATGAACTGAAAAGTCGAGACCCATATATCTTTGGACTGATGGTAAGAGGAAAAGAAATAATCAGACTATCATTCTTTCCCTATAAATCAGAGAGTCTAACATTTGCAACAAAGTTGCTAAAAGACCGTGCTAAATATGCGTTCTCCTGAGTTCTGTATTATTTAGTTAGATGGTTGGATGGTATAATGGTATAATAACCAAAACGAATAATGATCAGTTTATCATTCTTGCCATATAAATCAGAGAGTCTAACGTTTGCAACAAAATAGGTAAAGGCCTAGTTAAGTATGCACTTTTCATTCTAAACGGGCGAGTGGTGTTATAAATAGAAAATTTATTAGCTTGAGACATGCGTAGGCTACATGCGCATGGCGGATAATGTACTTCTGTAGAAAATAATCCTTTTCTTGGCAAGTATAGCATACTAGCTTGAATAATTAATGTGTGAGGTATAATGACCTGTTAGAAAGATTGCACTGGATAATATGCGAAATAGCCTTGAGAATCGGTATAAAAGTCGGAGTTTCAGGAGGCTAGAGAACATTAGCATCCGGACTTGTACCCTGAGGTATTAAGATTGCCAACAGATCAGGCGCATTTTTTGAAAATATGCACGAAGAGAATCAGGAAAATGGTTTAAACCAAACTGGCGGAGGGTCAGATAGTGAAATAGAGATTTTATCTAAACAAAAGACCTTTTTTAAAAAGTTTAATCTCGAGGGTGTTAAGATGGTCTTCAGACTAAAGGATTTCAGAGAGAACGTTGAAGACCCTGTCAAAGAGCTGGAGAAGATGTTTGATAGGGTGGTAAAAGAGTTAGTCGCCGGTTCAGTACAAGGAAGTAAAATTAGTTTATCGATTGAACCTCAAGATTATCCTGACGTCAAGCCCATTTGGTGTAGTTTAAGACCTGTAAGTGAGGTGAGTGGGGCTACCATTATTCAACTTATTTCTAATGTCAATCAGTCCAACAGCACTTTTCTCTCAGATGGGGCTATGCAAATAAAAGCGGATATTATAAATTTCCCCTTCATCGGGGGGAGGGTGGATGCCGTGAATTCCACAGAAAGGGAGATTCTGGCTAGGAAGTATAGTGTGGTGGATGTTGGTAAGGACGGTGATTTTAATTGTCTCCCACGAAGCTTATGTTATGCTATTGAGATGATCTCGGGAAGAATCAAGGGAAAAAGTCAAGTCTCGATTGTTAAAACTCTAGATAGATTGACGAAGAAGTTATGTAAAGAAGCAAAGGTTGTGGTGGGTAAGAAAGGGTGTATTCAGGCAGATCTTTACAAATTTCAAAAAATTTTGAGGGAGTATCAAATTGTCGTTTTTAATGATATGAAAAAGCCAGAATCTTTTATGTTTAGGCCCTCGTACGAGCACAACTCCCTAAAAAAATTATACTTCTACTATTCGAAAGAGTTGGAGCACTTTTATGTGATAAAGTCACTTACCGGTTTTTTCAACAGACCGTATGCATGCACTCTTTGCGATAGGACATTGTACGTGAAGCAACATAAATGTGCTGAAAAATGTACATACTGTCTATCCTCTCCGCCATGTCTGTTTGTAGAAGAAGTTAGGGAATGCAAAGAATGTAATCGTGTGTTCAGAGGCGACAATTGTTTTGAGAATCATTTAAGAAATAAATATGAGAAAAAGAACGTGTGTGAAAGTCTCAGAATATGCGATCAGTGCGGCAAGTTCATAGTTATCGATAGAAGACGAGATGGTAGTCACACATGCAACGAATTCCTATGCCAAATTTGCTGGAAAATTGTGCCGTCAGATCATCTCTGTTATATTAAACCTCCGAAGAAAGGGATTGATAATAGATTTATGATAATATTCTTTGATTGTGAAAGTACTCAGGATACTTCCTACGATGATAACTCCTTCCTCCATATTGTCAACTTGATTGTTGCACAGCAGGTCTGCTATAACTGCTATGAAAATCCTGACATAAGGGAGGAATGCAGTGTTTGTGGTGTGAGGGAGCATATTTTTCAATATCACGAGAATAAGAGCGTCGTAGCAGAGTTTTTAAATTACTGTTTCAGAACTCGAGTTTCTATTTCAAACGTTTATTGTATAGCTCACAATTCGCAAGGCTATGATTGTCATTTTATAATTTCTGAGTTAATGAGCAGAAAGATGAAAATCGAACCTATAATGAATGGCACTAAGATAATGAAGCTAACCTGCGGAAGGGTATCTTTTATAGACTCATTAAATTATTTGGCATTCCCGCTATCACATTTTCCTAAGGTTTTTGAAATTAAAGATCATGTAAAGGGTTATTATCCGTTTTTCTTTAATACAATGGAAAATATTGACTATGTAGGTGCATACCCAACACCTGCATTATATGGCTATACTACAATGCGGGGGGCAGAAAAAGACAAGTTCTTTAAGTGGTATAACACAAATGCTACAGGGACCTTTGATAACAGAAAGGAGTTACTGAGATACTGTGTGAGTGATGTCAATATCTTGCGGTTGGGATGCCTTCGATTCATGAGAGAATTTTTAAGCATTACTAATGTAAATCCTTTTACAGAAGCCTTAACTATAGCCTCAGCATGTATGCTTGTTTTTCGAAAAAACTATCTGAAGGCGAATACTATAGGCATAATGCCTAAAAATGGATACTATAAATCTCAAAATCAATCGCTAATCGCCTCTAAATGGCTTGCTTGGGAGTCGTGCAAAATACAGGACGAGATTTTATCGGCTAACAATAAGGGCGAGGTGAAGTTAGAGAAAGGCGGCATGTATGTAGATGGCTTCAATCCAAAGACAAACACTGTTTACGAATTCTTTGGATGCTTTCACCATGGTTGTACAACCTGTTACAGAGTGCAGGATGTATATACTAATACAGGTGGCCGCGAAAATTTAGCGCAAAGGAATGAGGCTACACTTAGAAGAATGGAAATGATTAGACGTAGTGGGTATAAGTTAATACATATCTGGGAATGTGTGTTCAACAATTTTTTAAAGGCAAATCCCGAAGAGAAAAAGAAGTTAGAACAACTTACTATAAATATCAAGGCACCCCTGAACCCTCGTGATGCTATTTTTGGAGGTCGTACTGAGGTGTTTAGACTATATCATAAAACTAGAGAGAATGAATTAATTAGATATTTGGACTTTACAAGTCTGTATCCGTACATTAATAAATATGCACCATACCCCATTGGTCATCCGGAAATATACAGGAACGAGAACCTGCCTACAAAATCAGAAATACTATCAATGCACGGTTTTATTACCTGTACCATATTGCCGCCAAATGATTTATTCCTGCCTGTATTACCTTTCAAAAATAACCTTAAACTGTATTTTGCACTTTGTAGAACTTGCGCATCTAAAAATAGAGTAACAAGATGTCAACATAATGATGGTGACCGGGAAATTACTGGTACATGGGTTATACCCGAAGTAGCCTTAGCTGTAAAGAAAGGTTATGAGATTAAAATCGTGCATGAGGTTTGGAAATATAATCATACTGTATACGACCCCGTTACAAAGACAGGAGGTTTATTTACGGAATACGTAAACACATTTCTAAAGATTAAACAGGAGGCTAGCGGTTGGGGGAGCGAATGTACGACAGATGCGGAAAAAGATGATTTTATAAAGTCATATCAGATAAAGGAGGACATTGTCTTGGACAAAAATGAAATCCAGACGAATTCGGGTAGGCGTAACACCGCAAAAATCTGTCTAAATTCTTTTTGGGGTAAATTCGCTCAGAGGGAAAACCGTACCAACACAAAAGTGGTAGACAATTTCAAAGACTTTAACGATTTTTTACACGCTCCGGGTATAGAAATCTGCTCGTTCTTACCAATATCTCAAGACATCCTGTGGAATACATGGAGAAATATAGAAGAGAATTTAAATATGTTGCCACATGTAAACACACCAATAGCAGCCTATACGACAGCGTTCGCCAGACTTAAGCTCTACGAGACATTAGAAAAGGTCGGTACAAAGATACTTTATTGTGATACTGATAGTATGGTTTTTGTAGATGATAAGACATCTTCTATCCCCTTTACAATTTCAAACTTTCTGGGGGATTTAACAAACGAAATTGAAAGCTTTGGTCCTGATGCAATTATTTCAGAATATGTAAGTACCGGTCCTAAAACTTACAGTCTAAAAATCGAAATAGGGGATCAGGTCGAGTATGTTACAAAGTGTAAAGGGATAACGCTCAATTATATAAATTCCAAAAAGGTGAATTTCAAATGTCTGAAATCTATGGTTTTGGGTACCAATGGGGGCGACGCTGTTTGTGTAACGAATGAGCGAAAGATCAAGCGTAAGCATCCTGGGACTGTTATTAGCACCGTGGAAAAGAAACACCTGCAATTCACTTTTAATAAAAGGGTTGTCGTTGAAGATCATTGTTCATACCCTTATGGTTTTAAAAAAATTAAGCTAGCAAGCTAAATATTAAGATTTTACTTTAAGAATACACACTAGTATAAAATTTGAAATATATATTTAGATATAAGTTAGCATGCTTAATATTAAGATTTTACTTTAAGAATGCGTGCTAGTATAAATTATGCTAATTTGAAATATATAATTAGACATAAGTTGTAGAATGATATTTTGGAAAATATATAAAATGGGCATAAACAAATCGTCTTTCACTTAACGACATTGTGTCTTACAGGCAACATGAGTAGATTTATTTTAGATATCCAGTTTGTCACAGGGAATTCTGGTCAGTATTTTGCAAAAGAGCTTGCCATACTACCTTTTGGTACGTTATGCCCAGCGCTCTATCACTTCTTACCTCCGCATCCCTATCAGGAATTGAGCGTAAAAGCAGATCAGCAACAGAAGTATGAACGAGAGAATATCAACGGTCTACACTGGAATGATGGCGAGGCATATTATAACACTCTACCTGATATCCTGAAAGACTTTACGGACTCCATTATATACGTAAAGGGCATTGTGAAAGAGAACTTCATCAGAAGATACTTGCCAGATGCCGAAATAATACAGCTTGCCATTCCGAAATTAACTGATCTTCAGCACTTCCAGACCATCTGTAAAAGCCATAATGAAGTCCAACCTAGACGCTGTGCGGTACAAAATTGTGTAAACATTTATATTTTTATGCTAATGAATAAAGTTTACATATAAAAATAAAAAACAAGAAGCTTTTTTTCTTAAAAAATTTTTATTAACCGATTGTTATATTGAGCAGAATATTGGCACTGCAAAGCCAGGGGATTTCATAAAAAAGTCTAGAATAGTTTAAATGTACATATGAACTTCGTGATGGTATAAAAAAGTCGTCATTGGATAATTTTAGCACATCCTTCGCCTTGCATCTAGTCGTGTATTGGTTGAAATACTCCCTCACACTTTCATGAGCGCTGTTGTTATGAAACATAACGATATTAAAGAAATCCATCATTTCAAACAAACAGCACAGTTCGAGATGTTTCAATTTAATGCTGCCTTCTCCTACAGGTATTCTGTACTCTTCTAGTAATCCAAGCTGATTACCCGGCTGCATCTCAACCTTATTCTTCAACTGGGCGAGATGGTTGTATACTGATAGCCATCCGAAGTAGTTTGTTGACACAGGGAAACGCCCATGGTGACTGAAGATTATTTTTGCCTCAAACGTGAATGGATCGAATCCGAGCACAATTTTCCGGTTCTGGCAGCCATCCAGATAGTAGGTGTAGTTTAGTAGAGCGTTTTCACCCGGAACCTCTGATCTTTTCTTTTTGCTAATCTTCTCATTAACTTTTTTGTCGGAGGGTGCTGATTTTTTTCCTTTGAAAGGGATCCCAAGATCCGCGGCACGCACTTTTTTTGTAAGATCCGCGGAACGCACTTTTTTTGTAGGAATCGTAGACATATTGAACTGAAGATTTCACAATAAAAACTGAAACACGACTGTTTCAACCTGCTGCTTTTATACTCTCAGCCTCTGATTTACAATACTGGTTGTGACAAATCCCTCCGTTCTGTGTAGTATCCGATGAAAATATATGATGGTATAAATTAACGATCTTAGCGTCATTATGTGAAAATTCTTTTGATGAGAACTGTTTAAGAAAAAACTTTAGACTCTTCCCCTTGCAGCGGGAATATACGTATACACAACAGTATTTACCACAGGTCGATGAAAACAGACCCTGTATTCTCTTTTTACTATTTATAAACATTTCTGAGTTGCCATGTAAAAATTTTTTAAAGTATTTATTTGTCGGATATCTTCCAAAAGAGTCGAAGTATTCTACAGGTCCGTTCCTGGGTAGATAGAAAGCAATCCAATGCGTGCCACTTTTATGAGAAGGGTCAGTGTTCGCTATAACGTATGCGGGTCTTTTTATTTTACTGGGCAGATGATCACATGGGAAGACGCCCTTGAACAAGTTTCTAGTGACGCTATTTGTTTTCAGAATCTGGGCAAGTTCAATCGTGTTCATTCCTGGGCTTTTGAAATTAAGTTTTCAAGGTTTATGATCTGTGTATGAGAAGTCACGTAACTTTGTAAGAATTCTTTTGATGATTCACCATTAGCAAAAACTGTTGAAAATTTTGCCAGTGTTCTGATAAGTTCTTCATCTAGGCGTTTGAGCTCTAAGTTTCCACATACTCCTGTCTGATCTGTAGAAGTTGCCAAAGACGTTGGATATTTATATATAATTTCTTTTGAGTAGAGCTTATTCTGTGCCCCGAAACCTGTAAGTGATATTTTCTTAAAGAAGGTTAAATGGCCTTCTGATAGATACTCAACATTTACCAGGCAGTTTGTCATGTTTTCCTTTTTGTACCTAGTTGGATACTATGCTAATACACCCCTTATCAAGCTGTATATATACTTTTTTAGAAACTTGTGTATACATTTCGGTTCTTATCTATCTCGATATTACTGTCATATTCTGTGTATACAATGCAGCTGACACTGTTCTTTAGAGACTCCTTGAATCGACCTTCAATTCGCACCACTCCTTGGTTTAACAGGTTGCCACAACCTGAGTTGTATGAGTTATTCGCTGTTAAATCAAAGGCTAACATGAAGCACCCATCGTCGAAGAATTTTTTCGATATCTGATGACCTTTATCGAAGTAATTTATTCCGGTGCCTTTGAAGAGGGTGAGATATCCTCTAGTACTTAAAGGATTAGCTTTTGAATAATCAAATTCCAGAGGCTGATTTGGAACTTGAACACCATTTACTGACAAGTTGAAGTTTGTTATGTTGTTATGTTTGAAGTTATACGGATTCTTCGTACGATTTCCATTGTATGAGTCGTTATCAACCATGGCAAAAACCAGCAAATTCGGTATTTGGCCGATCACTACGTTATCCAGAGATAGCGTAAAAGTGTTAGCAGGAAGTGTGTATGTTTTCACCTCGACTCGTTTGTACGGATACATGGTATTTGAGCGCTGAAGTACATTCTCATGTGCTAATAGTATTCCTGGGTTGACGGTTACATGATTCATAAACATTGTTGCTTCTAGTATTTTAATACGTGGATTAAGATCATCTACCTTAGAATAAAGATAGAATTCGGGCTTCTCCAATGAAAGTATTAAGCGCAAATCAACGCCATTTATTAATAGTTTATCCTGATTAAGCAGATCGCTATGGATCGTTCCCATCAGTTCCACTATGGCGCCTTTTTCAAACATCGAGACTCTCTTAAGATAACCTTCATTGTCTTTACTTATTCCACCCCTTCCTCCTGCAATCATCTCCATTTCACCTTCATCCAGAAACCAGCACACTGATTCTAGGTGAGTGGATGCGGCATCCTTTCCATAATTTAGCAAATTTTCAATATAGGACCTATAATGGTAGTTATTGTCAGTTTGAGCTATATTCTTGCCATTTAACTGCACTGTACATTGTTTGAATAAGGAGTGCATCAAATTGTTAACTACGCCGAATGGATCACCTCCAGTATCTTTCTCAGTGAAGGTTTCTTCCTTGCCATCTTTAAATTTAATGAGTTGTACTTTTAACCGTAAGTAGATGCTGGATAAATCACGATATGTGTCGCCGTGGCCGAGAGAAACAAACTCTAGTACGGAAGAGTTATCTAGGGATGCTATAGGTTTGTAAGCAACTTCTTCAGTTTTTAAAATATTACTCTGAACTGGTAGTGAGGCAAAAAGGTCCAATTCAGAATTCATACATTCTTTAAGCATCGCCATCGAATTATCTATCAAATATATCCAACACACGTTTTTTCAAATTACGACGCTTTTTCACAGTTTTCTTTTTTCTGATCGAAGACGTCGATTTCCTTACTTTAGTGCGTCTTTTGCGTTTAGCTGAACTTCTTGTCTGCATGCTTGTGTACGGATTAACTCTTTTTATAGGCATTCGATTCCCTCTGCCGTCCATAGCATCAAACATTTTATTTATACCTTTTTGAGCTAGCTCATGTAGTGCAGTTTTTCCCTGCTCCTTCAAAATCTGCTTGATAGGCTTACTCCCGACTTCTTGAAAGATTGACTTTCCTGTGTTAATAACCTGTTTTCCTACAGCCTTTGCTCCTGATGAAAATATCGGTTGTAAATAGCGTATCAGGCCGCTAAAAAAACTTCCGATTCCTCTCCCACGCTGGTACACAAGAGGCGATCGATACAGTTCTCCTATATCGGATAATTTACCCCCACTCTGTATAAGGTAATACCGTGTGTAGTGCGCTTTCATCTCATTAAACAAGCATGCCACATAAAATGTGTATTAGCACTATGCAGCTATCTGTAGTATGTGAATATTTATAGCTTTCTTATATCCGTCTGAAGTGGAGCATTATATAGGTAGGCGTAAAAGACGATTCAAAGTTAACTAATTTACCTTGCTGGTCTGTAATTTTTATAGAGATGCTTTCGATAAAGGTCTTCTCCAGTGGACAGTACTCTACGTGATCAAATCTGAAAACACTGTCACACTCTTCAAGAGGGATCACTCGAAGATTCCGCACCAATTTGCATCCTATAATTCTAGGTCTAATAATATCCGTGTAAACATGAATTAAGTTGAATTCGTTACATTCGTCTGTAGCTCTGTAAGATCTTTTCGGCAAGGGTGCCTCATCTGCCTCGCGATCAGATGTTTTCGGAGGAATTAGCTTTCGTGTCTCAGAATCAGATGTTATAGGGGGGGTTGCCTTTTCTGCTTCAGGACTAGGTGTTCCCTTTTCCTTGATAATAGTCGTAATTGCTTTTGATTCCTTTATTGTCTCGTCAATCAATTCTGGATCACGTTTATCAACTGGTGTTTTTAAAAATGTCTCTACGAAGAAGTCACCAATTTTGTCGGTTGTACTCAGATCAACGGTTACCGATGTTGTGTCTGTAGTGCCGTCAGCTTCTCTATAAGGTATTTTTAGAGCTGTTCCTTCTAACGTAACCCAAGTGTCAGGTAATATATCTGCGGCTACTTCTTTCGCGGCATCTTTTATTGATTGTCGAATTGACGCCAGCACATCGTTAAATATCTGCTTTTTTGCCATATCTTCGGATATGTGTAAAGATTTAGCCTTTTCCGTAAGGATATCCTTATCGTATTCTATACCACTCAATAATAAAGCAATGAAGTCTGAAACGTTAATCGGATATGTAATCGGTAGTTTCAGTTTAAGCACCACACCGTGATCTTTTAGATGAAATGAGATGTTGGGGGTGGAACTTTATGACGATCTCCTGGTACCTCAGGCAATATAAAATCATCAAGCATTTCTAGTAATGCATCGTGTTTTCTGCGCGATCTCGGAATCTGTCCGATTATGTAATTAAAAAAGGTTACCCATGATCTGAAATGTGTACCCATCTCCAAATAAACCTTTACCGCAACTTTCTCCCATTGGTAAATATGTAAACAAAACTCTCCGGCTATTTTTTTTTCACTATTATCAGGGATATCCCCTCTGTCCTTATCATTTTTAATACGTCTGTAAATATCCTGTTTAATATATGTCATGTATGGTTTTTTGTATTTAGGCTGGAACGCCGTTAAAAATGATGTTAAGAACGTCGAGAAATTAATATCGTTGCCCGCATAGCACAACTTTTGTAAATCGATATCAGACCAAATTAATTTCGTGTTATCAGGCCCCCATAATGAAACCCTTATTTCTCTGGAATGAGGATCTGATTTCTTTTCCGATTTGTCTGAGCGACGAAAACGCTTATTTCTCTGTCCACCTTCTTCATCTTTATATCGGGTGGAACGTTTAGGCCGACTAACCGATACACTCTTCTCTATTTTTCGTCTTGGTAATGCGATTTCAGTTATTCCAACACTCCAATCGCTGCCAAACTTGCATGTACTGGGTAGTATATTCTCAAATGAGGATAGGGTATTTTCCGGATAAGTATCTAGAGAACTGTTGCTTAGCAGGCATATGTAGAACTCTTTATCTGTTATTGTCATAGGCATTTTAAAGTCTATCCCAATTCGGTTTAGGCCTGTTCGTACTACTCTCTGACTTATTCCTAAGCCTTTCACTCTGTCTAGCAACTCGTCTAATGGGAAGGTTAATCGCCGCACGTCCTAATATAGGCTGGGTTTCCATCTTTAAGATTTCTTCAGCCTGTGGACTTTCTTCACCATGTGCTGTATCTTCAACTAGCACATCGGCTCCAGTATTACCGCTCTCCCTATCATATTTATTGAAAACCTCATCCAGCTCGTCAACACTCATGTCAAACGGAACTGTATATTGAGTTATTCCGTCATCACCAGTTATCACCTTATAATCTTTTTCCGGCGCATGATCTTCTACATTCACTCTTTTCAAGAATTTTGGTGGTGGCTTAAGAGTTTTTGCAATACCACTTGCCGATAGTCGTCTCTTGAATCTGGATGTCATTTCTTCTTTTGGTGGGGTTAAATCTATCATTGATTCAAATATCTCCTCTCCCCGCATAGGTGAAGATTGTGTTGATTTTTCATCGCTAAATTTGATTTTCGTTTGAGTAGTATTGTCACGCATATTTCTATAACGCCGTCGGTTTGACTGATCAAAGAGTGGATTAGTTTTTGACTTTATATCTAGAAAGATGTTATTCCCGCGTCGTGTATTAAAAAATTTTATAAGCTCGTTCCGGTATTGATACCATTTGTTTTTATCGTCAGTATTCTTACTTCTCAATATCTTGTTAATAGCTTTATCAAACAAACTTTGACTCTTTGTATCTTCAATCGTATCTTTTAGATTTTCATACACTTCTGGGGGGAGCAGAAGCATTTTATTTAGATGATTGGCTCTACGCATATTTTTCAATTAGCGATCCTATAACTCCTGATAGAACACTTCCTAAGAGTATTGGCAGAAATCCTCCGTTTTGAATTAATACTTTACGCTGTCGTGGCACAGACTGTTTAGCATCTACCAACTTGCGCATGCTCTTTTTATATTTACAAAGCTGAGAATATATTTTCCGGTGAGGCGAATGATTCCCGTTTAATGTATTCAGAGTGACCTCACAAAGAGTTTTAATCACCTCCGGATCGGCTGACTTTAATATAGCTTTCCTCAGACAAGGACTGGCGTTTTTAAGCACGTACAACATATGCCTGTTGTCCTTCAATCTTTTCATTCGACACACCATTCTCTTCTCTTAGACTATCAGTCGAACAGTAACACGTTAAAAAATTTTTATTAAATATATCCGTCCTAAATCTCAATATATCATTTATATCTTGTGTTAAGTCGACCATTAAATAACTATGTGGCCGTTGCGTAATTCCTTTATATATTCGCATAAGCTCGGAACTGTCTTCAGGATATATTTGTTTAGCCAGATGATGAAATTGGCTTTTGTCGCGGGGATTTTTGAAACACACCATGTATTTACAATTTAGCGATATATCACGACAAAATTTCCCTTGATGAAATACATTCTGTGTTACTAAAATAACAGAAAGATTGCGATGATGGGAACCCTTTGTAAACAGTTCGCATACTTGTCTTGAAAACGCATTTAGCATCATATCATCCAGCACTATTAATATTGGCTCATTAGAATCGTTTGGGAATTCTTCAGGCATTGAGCTTAAGTACTCTATATTTTTTAGTGACTTCAATGCAGGTATAGCATGCTGCTCCGCATTACACCACATGATTTTTTTCACCTGCGGATGAATCATTGCACCGCTCGTAAGAAGATTTTCTATAAAGGTTGTTTTACCACACCCGGAAGGGCCTGCAATCATCATTGTGAACGGGTGCCTAAATTGTATCATGTCTCTGAGTTGATATCGATATTCTATATAATGCCGTGAGGAATATTTATAACTTTAGCAAGATGAGTAGACGACAAGTTGTTAATGAACTGCACAGACCCGCACGTAGACGATTCACTCGTCGACGGGTTACCATCAGGGGCATAGATGATTTATGGCAAGCGGATCTGGTTGACATGAGTGCATTCTCATCTCAAAATCAAGGTTTAAAGTTTCTTTTGACTGTGATCGATACCTTTTCTAAATATGCATGGGCTTTCCCCATTAAAAATAAGAGTGCAGATGTTGTAGCAAAGGCTATGGAAAAAATTTTCAAACAAAGACGTGTGCCTAGAAACTTACAAACCGATGACGGTACAGAGTTTTTTAACAAAGTATTTCGTCAGATGATGAAACATTATGAGATAAACCATTACTCTACATTCAGTGCGTTGAAAGCCTCCATTGTCGAGAGGTTTAATCGAACATTGAAAAATATCATGTGGAAAGAATTCAGCATGAAGGGAAATTATCACTGGGTCGATATATTACCTAAGCTACTTATTAAGTACAACAAGACAAAACACCGTACTATTAAAATGAGGCCTATAGATGTCAAAACATCAAACGAGATTCATTTATTGTCTTCCTTCTATAGGAAAGTTAAGGTTATTTCAAAACCTAAATATAAAATAGGTAATCATGTTCGAATAAGCAAGCACAAACATGTCTTTGAAAAAGGCTACACACCGAACTGGTCGACAGAGATATTCAAGATAAAGCAAGTAAGAAAAACGCAGCCACGGACATATTCAATTGAGGATTATCAAGGCAACATTATCCAGGGGGGCTTCTATGAGACAGAATTGACAAAGGTCAAGCATCCCGATGTATATCTCGTAGAGAAGGTTTTAAAACGAAGAAAAGATCGCGTGCTTGTAAAATGGCTTGGTTTCCCATCATCTCATAACTCCTGGATTGATATAAAAGATGTTCTGTAACATTCAGATTGTCAGTCGCCATGATGAACTTAAGACATGAATACGATCGTCTAAAAACGTTCAAGAATCTGGATCTAGAGGAGAGGAAAGTGCTTAAACTTGTGAAAAGCGGCTTCTTTTACACCAACCTGAAGGATTACGTCAAGTGTTTCTTCTGTTCTCTGATAATGAGCGCATCTTCTTCACCAACTGATGTAGAAGCTGAACATTTACGCCTGTCTCCAGATTGTGTGTTTGTTAGCGGTAAGGACGTTTGCGGACCATATGACAAGCCGATTAAAAAATCATACAAATCCTGCCTTCCATCACTTTCTACTGTAATGCAAGTGTTTGCTCTGTTAATTCTGATATTTTTGCTGGCGATTGATTTCATCAACCTCTACGATGTCATCTACGGACGATAAACATGTCCACTTTTCCGATCATGTTTCGGTCAAATACATGATTGCCTGGGAGTATGCATATAGAAGTAGTAGGCAGAGTATTTGGCAAAAAAATGTGTTAGACCGACTCAGGTTTCGACGTAGGATTTTACAAATGGAGGAACTACTAAAACCTATTTTAATTAAGAAAATCAATTATGTGACTAGAATAATGTTATCTGCATGAACTTTCATTTCAATAAAAACAATAAAAAATAAAAACTGAGAATTTGTTTCATTCCCTCCAATATCATGAAATGCCCACATTTAGGTTCATTATACTACACCACATACTCATCCGATTTACACAACGCATCGAAATAATTATCACAAAAATTTCGCAATCTACATCTTAAAGATTAAAGAAGACCTACAATACACACTTTTTCCCGACTGTCTGGCTGAAGTGCCGCGCAACCCATTCAAGAATATCGGAAATCAAAATAAAGTACACAGATAACAGCAATAACAATAAAGTACAAAGATACCTGCAGTACCCTTTTTTGTCTTCTTAATACGAATTTACAAAACGTGCGACACAGTTATTTCATCATATGCAATAATCTTGCATATACGAACGTAATGCAAAAGATACGACAGGCGCCCATAACATAACACATCATGTAAATTTGTATAAAAGTCGAAGTTAAAAGTACTGGAGAATATTATCATCCAGACCTCGAAATGACATCTATTATCATGTGTTTTCTTTGTTAAAAACCCTCAAACTCTTCACATCGATCACGTCATCTCATACCAAATCCAGCTCCCAGCCAATCGGCTCAGTTCCACAACCCAGGCCCATGATTCCATGCCCAAGCAGCCAGCCCACAAGCCACACACTTTCAGCTTCTCAAACGCCAAACGCACTACACTTTCAGCCTTTTTCCCCATACAGAAGCCGGCCGCCGGAGTCACACACTTTGGACCTCGTAGCAAAAACTCACACCCTTTGGCCCCCAACAATTCAGAACAAAAGTGTATGTCTTACTACTTAGGGACTAGCACACTTTGCACCTGCTCAAAGTGTAGTAGCACACTTTGGCCCCCAACAATTCAGAACAAAAGTGTATGTCTTACTACTTAGGGACTAGCACACTTTGCACCTGCTCAAAGTGTAGTAGCACACTTTGGCCCCCACAAAAGTGTATGTCTTACTACTTAGGGACTAGCACACTTTGCACCTGCTCAAAGTGTAGTAGCACACTTTGGCCCCCACAAAAGTGTATGTCTTACTACTTAGGGACTAGCACACTTTGCACCTGCTCAAAGTGTAGTAGCACACTTTGGCCCCCACAAAAGTGTATGTCTTACTACTTCGACCAATATTCTTGAACACCTGTTTTAAGGATATTTTGTATGGCAGCTACCAGAAGGAGTAAAAGGATTTCGCTGACTAGTAAACTCGAACTTTATTTTCACTCAAAACTAATTTGTACAAAGTTCCGAATTCGTAGCTAAAAGATTGCTTGAGTTATAGTGAGTTTCGTAAATTAAGTGAATACATTTTGACAGGATATTTGTATGGCAGCTACACGAAGGACTAACAGGATTTTTTTCATAATCATACATTTAGCTCCACCTATTGGAAAAATAACAGAAACAAAATTTCAATGTCGTAGCTTAAACCCTTCTGAAGTTATCGACCAATATTCTTGAACACGTGTTTTAAGGACATTTTGTATGGCAGCTACCCGAAGGAGTAGGACGATTTTGCCCGTTAACGAACTTAGCCTTACAAATTCAACCAAACATCCAGATTCAAAATTTCAAGATCCTAGGTGAAGGCGTTCTTGAGTTATCGTGCTAACGGACAGACGGACGGACGGACGGACGGACGGACGGACGGACGGATGTCAGGCGGATTTGAGGTTTTTGGGCACAAATAAACAAAAAATAATATATAACTTTTTTTCGTCCGAGGCTTGGTTCTATGCGTTACAAACTTTTCGGCTGGATTAAACTTATAATACTCTATATGATTTCATCTAGAGTATAAATATTGTTGAACACGTCCGTCCGTCCGTCTGTCCGTGAACACGATAACTCAAGAACGCCTTCACCTAGGATATTGAAATTTTGAATCTGGATGTTTGGTTTAATTTGTAAGGATAAGTTTGTTAACGGGCAAAATTGTCCTACTCCTTCGGGTAGCTGCCATACAAAATGTCCTTAAAACACGTGTTCAAGAATATTGGTCAATAACTTCAGAAGTGTTTAAGCTACCACATTGAAATTTTGTATGTGTTATTTTTCCTATAGTTGGAGCTAAATATATGATTATGAAGAAAATCCTATTAGTCCTTCGTGTAGCTGCCATACAAATATCCTGTTAAAATGTATTCACTTAATTTACGAAACTCACTATAACTCAAGTAATCTTTTAGCTACGAATTCGGAATTTTTTACAAATTAGTTTTGAGTGAAAACAAAGTTTGAGTTTACTAGTCAGCGAAATCCTTTTACTCCTTCTGGTAGCTGCCATACAAAATGTCCTTAAAATACGTGTTTAAAAATATTGGCCGATAACTTCAAAAGGGTTTAAGCTACGTCTTTGAAATTTTGTATGTGTTATTTTTCCAAAAGTTGGATACATGATTATGAAGAAAATCCTATTAGTCCTTCGCGTAGCTGCCATACAAATGTCCTGTCAAAACGTCTTCACTTAATTTACGGAACTTACTATAACTCAAGTAATCTTTTAGCTATGAATTGGAAATTTTGTACAAATTAGTTTTGAGTAAAAACAAAGTATGAGTTTACTAATCAGGGAAATCCTTTTACTCCTTCTGGTAGCTGCCATACAAAATGTCCTTAAGACACGTGTTCAACAATATTTTTCGATAACTTTTGAACGCTTCAAGCTACGAATTTGAAATTTTGTACACGTTCATTTTTAAATTTTTCCAAGGAAAAGGATAAATATGTAAGAAATCGAGTGAGTCCTTCCTGCACCTCCCATGTGAAAGTCCTTCAAAAAGGACTTTTTTTTCGATGACTTACCCAGTTCAAGAACTGAAATTAAACACTGAATATTGTCTTTTAGTTTTGAGTAGCAATCTAATGGGAGTCCTTAATAAAGGACATACAACATGCACACACGTAATTCTACTTTATCCCCAACTATAATATAAATCGGAGTTCAGTATTCATCTAGAGTATTATACGCAGTGGCGGTGCTGATAGTTTTGGCGCCCGGCGCACTTTCTACGGTTTGGTGCCCCAAATTTTATATTTTGTTTTCGAAAAATGAAGGATAATTTTCAAGATTTAGCACGATATAAATTGAGGAGATGGTGTTAAAGTGACCCCTGCTGTTAATTTGGCCCGCTAATTATTTCTAATAATTCACAATCTAATTTATGGTTTGTGTTACATATCGGGCTTTCTGATATGTAACAGATAAACCCCATAGAATAAAACTGAAATAAATTGCTTATTCATGGGTCATTCCATCAAGAATCGCCAAAGTTGTGACCTTACCATCTCCGATTCTTATGAAAATTTTTGTACTTGAAGAACTAGTGAAAAAAATAATTGAAATTCAATTTTTGTTTCCATTTCATTGTTTTGTTAGTTATAGTATGTGAACGCCTTTTCAACTCCTTTAAAAATAGCCTTTCTTGAAAAAATCAAAAAGTCACGGTTCCCTTCAATTCTGAAATTGCCCCCCCCCCCAAATTACGTCACTGACTTCGGCATCTAATATTGAAATAAATTGTGAAGGATCCTTTCCTAGTGACCAAAGAAGTAAAATATACATTCAATTGTGATTTTTTGAAGCAGATTGAATGTCGTGGAACAGAAGGCGATTATTATATGCGATTTTTGCCTATAAAATTGATTTTTTTAGCTATTTTTCCTATGGTTTTATGCACACATTAAATTTGGCTCTCCGGTGCCATATTACCACTCATTTCAACGATAGTCGTATGCAAAAATTTCTGAATTTGAATAATTTTTTAGAAACTGTGAGGCTTTCTTCCAATTTTAAGTAATTAGTTTTGCTGACATAACGAAACATTTTAAAGTAGCCTTTGAAACGTAATTACTATTAGCACTTATTTTTTTCCACAATAAAACCTAGCAAGAAAAATATCACATTTTCGTTGGTCGTCACACAGTGCTCCCAACTCGTGAAAATTCTAAATATTTAAATTTTCTCGATAACATTAGAACAACTGTACCCGTATTGCCGTTTAATTATTAGATAACACTTCTTCATTGCATTCGTATAGTGGTGATCACGTCACGAGAGTTTAATTCCCTATTTATTAAAAAAAAAAATGCCTAGAGAGAAATTAAAAACCCATCGGAATTTACATGCAAAAATAATGTACATAAAAAACTGAAGCACTGACACCTCGCATACGCCTGGGACCTCTGAGAACCCATTTCGTTCCTGTGGCGCACTTTTATAAACTTCGCCAGAATACCATGAATACATATGCACTCAGCGGAATACAGCGCAAGCCGTCGCGCATAAAAGCGTTGACAGGTCACAGTACCGTGCGTGTAGGATGTCGAACCGTGGTGCAGATAAAATATTTGCGCCAAAGAGTAAGTCTGTTCGTAGTAATTATTCTCAATGAGTATTACTGAACTAAATAATTCTTACGTAATTAGATTTTTATTAAACAAACTTTTATTAACACAATTTTTGATTAACAGCTTTTTCAAGTAAATAAAAATTATCAATGATCGTTAAATTACTGAATTTAGTCGTCGATTATATTTACTTCCTGGTCGTATGAACGTAAAATTATCACTGATTAATTTTTTCTAAAATGACATATATTTATACTCTAGATGAAATCATATAGAGTATAATAAGTTTAATCCAGCCCAAAAGTTTGTAACGCATAGAACTAAGCCTCGGACGAAAAAAAGTTATATATTATTTTTTGTTTATTTGTGGCCAAAAACCTCAAATCCGCCTGACGTCCGTCCGTCCGTCCGTCCGTCCGTCCGTCCGTCTGTCCGTTAGCACGATAACTCAAGAACGCCTTCACCTAGGATCTTGAAATTTTGAATCTGGATGTTTGGTTGAATTTGTAAGGCTAAGTTCGTTAACGGGCAAAATCGTCCTACTCCCTCGGGTAGCTGCCATACAAAATGTCCTTAAAACACGTGTTCAAGAATATTGGTCGATAACTTCAGAAGGGTTTAAGCTCCGACTTTGAAATTTTGTATGTGTTATTTTTCCAATAGGTGGAGCAAAATATATGATTATGAAGAAAATCCTGTTAGTCCTTCGTGTGGCTGCCATACAAATATCCTGTCAAAATGTATTCAATTAATTTACGAAACTCACTATAAATCAAGTAATCTTTTAGCTACGAATTCGGAATTTTGTACAAAATATTTTTGAGTAAAAAGAAAGTTCGACTTTACTAGTCAGCGAAATCCTTTTACTCCTTCTGGTAGCTCCCATACAAAATGTCCTTAAAACACGTGTTTATGAATATTGGCCGATAACTTCAGAAGGGTTTAATCTACGACCTTGAAATTTTGTATGTGTTATTTTTGCAATAGTTGGAGCTAAATGTATGATAATGAAGAAAATCCTATTAGTCCTTCGTGTAGCTGCCATACAAATATCCTGTCAAAACGTCTTCACTTAATTTACGCAACTTACTATAACTCAAGAGATCTTTTAGCTATGAATTGGAAATTTTGTACAAATTAGTTTTGAGTGAAAACAAATTTTGAGTTTACTAATCAGCAAAATCCTTTTACTCCTTCTGGTAGGTGCCATACAAAATGTCCTTAAGACACGTGTTCAACAATATTTTTCGATAACTTTTGAACGCTTCAAGCTACGAAAATGAAATTTGGTACACGTTCATTATACTCTAGATGAAATCATATAGAGTATTATAAGTTTAATCCAGCCCAAAAGTTTGTAACGCATAGAACCAAGCCTCGGACGAAAAAAAGTTATATTATTTTTTGTTTATTAGTGCCCAAAAACCTCAAATCCGCTTGACGTCCGTCGGTCCGTCCGTCCGTCCGTCCGTCCGTCCGTCCGTCCGTCCGTCCGTCCGTCCGTCCGTCAGTCCGTCCGTCTGTCCGTGAACACGATAACTCAAGAACGCCTTCACCTAGGATCTTGAAATTTTGAATCTGGATGTTTGGTTGAATTTGTAAGGCTACTTTCGTTAATGAACCAAATCGTCCCACTCCTTCGGGTAGCTGCCATACAAAATGTCCTCAAAACACGTGTTCAAGAATATTGGTCGATAACTTCAGAACGGATTAAGCTACGTCTTTGAAATTTTGTATGTGTTATTTTTCCAATAGTTGGAGTTAAATATATGATTATGAAGAAAATGCTGTTAGTCCTTCGTGTAGCTGCCATACAAATATCCTGTCAAAATGTATTCACTTAATTTACGAAACTCACTATAACTCAAGTAATCTTATAGCTACGAATTCGGAATTTTGTTCAAATTAGTTTTAAGTAAAAAGGAAGTTCGAGTTTACTTGTCAGCGAAATCCTTTTACTCCTTCTGGTAGCTGCCATACAAAATGTCCTTAAAACACGTGTTCAGGAATATTGGCCGATAACTTCCGAAGGGTTTAAGCTACGACTTTGAAATTTTGTATGTGTTATTTTTCCTATAGTTGGAGCTAAATGTATGATTATGAAGAAAATCCTATTAGTCCTTCGTGTAGCTGCCATACAAATATCCTGTCAAAACGTTTATACTTAATTTACGGAACTTACTATAACTCAAGTAATCTTTTAGCTATGAATTGAAAATTTTGTACAAATTGGTTTTGAGTAAAAACGAAGTTCGAGTTTACTAATCAGCGAAATCCGTTTACTCCTTCTGGTAGCTGCCATAGAAAATGTCCTTAAGACACGTGTTCAACAATATTTTCGATAGCTTTTGAACGCTTCAAGCTACGAATTTGAAATTTTGTACACGTTCATTTTTAAATGGTTCCAAGGAAAAGGATAAATATGTAAGAAATCGAGTGAGTCCTTCCTGCACCTCCCATGTGAAAGTCCTTCAAAAAGGACATTTTTTCGATGACTTACCCAGTTCAAGATATGAAATTAAACACTGAATATTGTCATTTAGTTTTGAGTAGCAATCTAATGGTAGTCCTTAATAAAGGACATACAACATGAACACACGTAATTCTACTTTATCCCCAACTACAATATTGTTGCGAGCTAGGGGTTCGCCGGGATTTCAAATAAAACACAATTCGGTTAAAATAAAAATAAGTGATAATTTATTCAATCGCACTATTAATTCTATTCGCACAATAATTCGCACTGTATGGCAATACCGCCCGCTTATACCATATATCGCTTGATTCGTTCACTTTCGTTCTCTCTCAACACGGTCGCGTGTACCCGCTGTCTGTCACAGTCGCCGTAATCAAAATTACTGTGTCTTCGCTGAGAGCTTCACCTGCTTATATACTAGCCGGTTGCAGTCTAGGATCTACTTGAATCTTCGATGCTTGTGGAATCTTCTCGAAAGCTTTAGAGCCTTCGATTTCGATCTTCGTTCAGTGTAGAACCTTCTCGAAAGCTTTAGAGCTTTCGATTTCGATCCTCGTTCAGTGGTGTGTGTAGAAGATTCAAGTGAGCTTGAGATCTTTCGACTTTGATTCTAATTGGATTCTAGTACATTGGAGAGCACTCGATAAGAAGAGAGATACAATCGTGTTGTTTCGCCTTATCTTCAGCTAGGTTTCCGACTGGGCTACTTTTGCAACTAGGTATTCGGTTGTTGTTGTTGTTGTTTTCATTATGTAAAACGATCGAGTTGCACGGCTGCGCGGTTGCCAGGCTTACATGTAACAATATAAATCGGAGTTCAGTATTCATCTAGAGTATTATACGATTGGCTTGCAGCCGATCGTGACTGTAGTATGTTTTTTAATAATTTTTTCTCATCGAATAGTTGATTTTTGTGAATTGTGTAGAGTGTTTTCTACCTGTGCTGCCCACAAGTAGCCGACACCCCACACACCCCCTTCCTAGAGAAGGTTAATGATCCTTCCCGATATCGTTTCGTCGTGAACCCGACTGTGACCTGGTTCGCATTACGTGTGCTATAGTTGCTGCGTTTGGGTATTTTCGCGGGGCCTTGAGACGGATAAGTAAGAGAATCGAAAGAGGGTTTCAGACGGTCGATTGAAACGTTCTTCTCTTTGCCATTTAAAGCCAGTGTGAAGAACTTTTCGTGTCGATTCAGTACCTTGAACGAACCTTCGTAAGGCGGTTGAAGAGATTTCCTCACTTGGTCCTGGCGTACAAACACATGAGCACAGTCTTTAAGGGGTAATACCTAGTCGAACATTTTTACACTCTAGATGAAATCATATAGAGTATTATAAGTTTAATCCAGCCGAAAAGTTTGTAACGCATAGAACCAAGCCTCGGACGAAAAAAAGTTATACATTATTTTTTGTTTATTTGTGCCCAAAAACCTCAAATCCGCCTGACGTCCGTCCGTCCGTCCGTCCGTCCGTCCGTCCGTCTGTCCGTGAACACGATAACTCAAGAACGCCCTCACCTATGATCTTGAAATTTTGAATCTGGATGTTTGGTTGAATTTGTAAGGCTAAGTTCGTTAACGGGCAAAATCGTCTTACTCCTTCGGGTAGCTGCCATACAAAATGTCCTTAAAACACGTCTTCAAGAATATTGGTCGATAACTTCAGAAGGGTTTAAGCTACGACTTTGAAATTTTGTATTTGTTATTTTTCCAATAGTTGGAGTTAAATATATGATTATGAAGAAAATCCTGTTAGTCCTTCGTGTATCTGCCATACAAATATCCTGTCAAAATGTATTCAATTAATTTACGAAACTCACTATAACTCAAGTAATCTTTTAGCTACGAATTCGGAATTTTGTACAAGTTAGTTTTGAGTAAAAAGGAAGTTCGAGTTTACTAATCAGCAAAATCCTTTTTGTCCTTCTGGTAGCTGCCATACAAAATGTCCTTAAAACACGTGTTCAAGAATATTGGTCGATAACTTGAGAAGGGTTTAAGCTACGACATTGAAATTTTGTATGTGTTATTTTTGCAATAGTTGCAGCTAAATATATGATTATGAAGAAAATCCTGTTGGTCCTTCGTGTAGCTGCCATACAAATATCCTGTCAAAATGTATTGACTTCATATACGAAACTCACTATAACTCAAGTAATCTTTTAGCTACGAATTCCGAATTTTAAGCAAGTTAGTTTTGAGTGAAAAGAAAGTTCGAGTTAACTAATCAGCGAAATTCTTTTACTCCTTCTGGTAGCTGCCATACAAAATGTCCTTAAAACACGTGTTCAAGAATATTACCGATATCTTCAGAAGGGTTTAAGCTACGTCTTTGAAATTTTGTATGTGTTATTTTTCCAATAGTTGGAGCTAAATGTATGATTATGAAGAAAATCCTATTAGTCCTTCGTGTAGCTGCCATACAAATATCCTGTCAAATAGCCTTCACTTAATTTACGGAACTCACTATAACTCAAGTATTATTTTAGCTATGAACTCGAAATTTTGTACAAATTAGTTTTGAGTGAAAACAAAGTTCGAGTTTACTAATCAGCAAAATCCTTTTACTCCTTCTGGTACCTGCCATACAAAATGTCCTTAAGACACGTGTTCAACAATAATTTTTGATAACTTTTGAACGCTTCAAGCTACGAATTTGAAATTTTGTACACGTTCATTTTTAAATGGTTCCAAGGAAAAGGATAAACATGTAAGGAATCGAGTGAGTCCTTCCTGCACCTCCCATGTGAAAGTCCTTCAAAAAGGACATTTTTGTTCGATGACTTACCCAGTTTAAGATATAAAATTAAGCACTGAATATTGTCTTTTAGTTTTGAGTAGCAATCTAATGGCAGTCCTCAATAAAGGACATACAACATACACACGCGTAATTCTACTTTATCCCCAACTACAATATAAATCGGAGTTAAGTATTCATCTAGAGTATTATACGATTGGCTTGCAGCCGATCGTGACTGCAGTATGTTTTTTTTCCATTTTTTTTTATTTTCTTAAATGGTGTAAAAACATGTCAAGAGTGATGTCTGAAATCATTTTTTATTAAAAACAAATTTTAAGTGGTCGTAAAAGAGGAATTTTCGAAGCAAGGCGGAGCGCTTGAAAATGACAAATTGAGTTTCGGAGTGAGTTTCGCCACTTTTACTCGTTACCGGCGGTGCAAAGGTACACTATATAGTTTCTAAATTAGGTATAGATGGCGTTAATATGTAGTTTTAACCAAATATTGAACATACGTTGTCTGTGTAGCCAAGCCTGTATCTTTAAAATTTCATGTAGTAAACACATTGTGAAACTTTAAACGCGTTTTTCTCGAAACCATGTTTTCAAAAACGGCTAGCAGTAGAACTCGAGTAATTTTTATCCGATCGATATGAAATTTTGGCTGTATCTTCTTAGATAGATTATCTAGTCTAGTACACACGATTTTTGAGTTTCATAAACAATTACGATTTTTATAAACAAATTGAGGCCGATTTTTTAGTTGAAAAATCGATTTTTTTTTCGAAGTGCTCGCAAATTTTCAAAAATTAAAATTTCTGAATATCCATGTGTACTGTACTAGTAAAACTCGTGCATATCATGAAAAAAATTCTTTCATTGTTCCAGATATGTTCGTTGAAGACTTGTGCTGCTAGCCGCGAACCGCTTACAAAAAATCGACCTTCGTTCCGTGCACTGCTCAGCCGCCATTTTTTCATAAAAATTAAAATAAAATTTTTTTTTTATAGTTCAAGATAAGTGTAATGATCCCTCAATATTTCGCATTAATCGATTTTTTAACAAAGACACAAAAAATTAACAAAAAACCGTCTTATTTTTTGCTTCCGACTAGGTATTACCCCTTAAGTGAGTTAAAGACAAATGTGCTCGTAGATGTGTGTGAAGTAGGTGATTGTGGTTTCACCGAACGCATGACCTCCCGCAGCCTTTGCACATAGTCACTAGGTGATATTGTGTGAGTGGTGTTTGTGTCCGAATGTACGAGCTCGTACGGCAAACGAAGATTTTGGCCATAAACCAGTTCAGCTGGAGTGGCATCAGCGTCTCCTCTGATGATGGAGCAAAGCCCGAGAAGGATGAATGGTAGTTCGCGAGTCCATCCTTCTGATGCTTTGCAGATCAAGGAGTCTTTGAGTACCCGATGCCATCGTTCTAGCATACCATTTGCTTTGGGGTTGTAAGCAGTCGTTCTGCTTCGTTTGAACCCCAAAACCCTGCCCAACTCTGCGAACAGTTGAGCTTCGAATTGCGCTCCTTGGTCAGTCACAATTGTGAGTAGAGTTCCGTATCGCGGAATGTATTCCCTGACCAGCGAGGTAGCAACAGTGGATGCACGAATGTCCGCAATTGGATATGCTTCCGGCCATCTAGTAAATCGATCGATGACAGTAAGACAGTAACTGAAGCCTTCCGAAGTTGATATGTCGATATGAATGTTGGTGAACTTTGCAGTTACTGGCTCGAAGGAGCCGAGAGGACTCTTCACATGTCGCGAGATTTTAGATTTTCCACACGCTATGCATTGTCTGCACCAAGTGTGGGAATCTTTGTTGATTTATGGCCAGACGAACTTTCCAGCCAAAAGCCTAGTTGTTGCTTTGGCACCTGGATGAGCCGTACCATGTACCACATCGAAAATCTTCCTGCGCAACGTCGCAGGTATGTATGGTCGCAAAGTCTTTTGCGATGCGTCACACCATAGTTGCTGGGAGGAATTTTCAATGTTAATTGGTAACATTTTCAGACTCGTTGAATTTTTGACGGAAGTTAACTCCTCATCAATCAATTGCGCATCCGCTATCTGAGCATAATCCACCGTCGATGGGATTATGAGCTCGTTGATGCGGGACAATGCGTCAGCGACAACGTTATCCACACCAGATATGTGACGTATATCCGTCGTGAACTGACCGATGAGGTCCAGATGCCTAAGTTGGCGTGGAGACGCCTTTTCCGAGTTTTGCTTGAAAGCGAAGATAAGTGGTTTGTGATCAGTGAATAGCGTGAAAGTTCTGCCTTCCAGCATGAACTTCAAGTGCTTTATGGCAACGTAAGCTGCCAAAAGCTCGCGATCATACGCACTATATTTCTGCTGTGCCGCAGAAAGTTTTTTCGAGAAAAATGCCAAAGGCTGCGAGGCATTCGATACTTTCTGCTGTAACACAGCCCCGATGGCTGTGTCCGAAGCAACGACCACAAGCGAAAGTGCTGCCGAGGAAGATGGATAAGCTAGGGTCGCAGCTTGCGCTAATTGCTTTTTACAGCAATCGAAGGCTTTCAAAGACTCAGGGCTCCATTGAAGTTCCGACTTATCGCGTTTCTTTTTACTGCCTTCCGTGGTCTACTATAGACTGAGACGAGGTAGTGTGAGATATGAACCTTCGGTAGAAGTTCATCATACCGAGAAAACGCCTCATCTCGTGAACGGTAGTTGGTTGCGGATAGGAGACTATGGCTTCGACTTTTGAAGCGATTGGACGAATTCCATTTGCGTCAATGGTGTGTTCCAAGAAATCTACCTGAGTTTTTACGAAATGGCATTTCGCGAAGTTTATCACCAAACCGTGCATTTCAAGTCGCTGAAAAAGCGTTTTGAGATGAACGAAATGCTCTTCCTCTGACTTTGAGGTGATAGATCCCTCAAAGTAGAAAAAATAAACCTTTGAAAGGTTTGTGCAGCATTGCGCAAACCGAACGTCATTTGCACGAACTCATACAAACCGAAAGGTGTCGTGATCGCCGTCTTTGGAACGTCATCCTCGTTCAGAGGTATCTGATGATACGCACGTTCCAAATCGACTGTGGAGAAAACAGAACAGCCATGAAGTTGCTGGGCAAAATCCTGGATATGCGGGATCGGATATTTATCCGGGACTGTTTGAGCGTTAAGTGCCCGGTAGTCACCGCAAGGTCTCCAACTTCCATCCTTTTTACGGGCCATGTGAAGTGGATAGGCCCATGGACTGTCGGATGGTCTGCAAATGCCACGATCAACCATTTTACCAAACTCAACCTTCGCAATCGCAAAGCGAGTGGGTGAGAGACGTCGCGGTTTCGAGAAAGTTGGTCGCCCTTCTGTGACGATAAAATGGCGGACCGTGTGCATTTTCGACGTGTTTTCTATGTTTGCGTGTAAAATGTTTTTATAATTGTTAAGCAGTGCTGTAAACCGAGGGTTCTCGTGCTTGGCCGCTAGGACAGATAATTCTGTGGAAGGTCCCTTCAAAACCTGACCGATGGCTGAACTGACGTTGGTAAGCGGATTGATCAGCGTTGTCTGAGATCGACAACCAAACCAAAATGTCGTAGGAAGTCAGCTCCGAGTATTGGTCAATCAACGTCAGCGACGATAAAGTTCCATTCAAAATTCCGTCGAAGTTTGAGTGAAACTTTAAGTGTCTTAAGACCATATGTCGAGATCTTGGTGCTGTTCGCTGCAGCCAGAACTATGTTTGGATTCGCGGCGCGGCGGTCGTCACCGAGCTTGGGAACAACCGAAATGTCTGCACCGGTATCAACAAGAAATCGTAGGCCAGATGTTGTGTCCAAAATAATTAGGCGACTAGAGTTTGGACAAGTGTTAGAAGTCGCCATCTCCAACACCTGACATAGTTTTTTGCGTGCGGAAACTTGCACGGCTTGCGACATTTCTTTGCTTTGTCCCCAAAACGTTCATGGTAGAAGCAATAACCATTTGTCGAATGTGATGTGCTTTTGGATCGGCCGCGTGACTTGCTTCTATCATTGTGCTGTGAGCCGAACTGTCGTTCAAAGTTTCGACTCTGTCTTGCGTTTTGAGCGAGCTCACTGACAGTGCTCACTAATGCAGCAATTTGCTTTTGAAGTGATTCAAAACCAAATTGCTTCATGTTTGTCGATGTGGTGGCAGACGTACTAGCTATTTGTGAGTGAGCCGTCGCGACTGCTATCTTGTCAGCAATCTCGCTCAACTCATCGAGGGGATCCGTGGACACCGTTAGAATCGCTTGAGTCTGCGAGGGAAGACGTTGTAGCCAGAACTTTTTTAAAAAGTCGTTCGAAAATTTGCTACCAGCGAGCGAACGCATCTGGCCGAGCAACTGGGACGGTTTCAAATCGCCCAAGTCCAAGCCACTGACCAAACGCTTCAATTTGGCATCCTCGGACTCCCCAAATCTCTTAATCATCGTATCCTTAAAGTAGCTGTATGGAGTTTGTGGAGGAATGTTTTCGATGATGTCCATCGCTTGTTCACATTCCGCCGTACTCAACATACTTAACGCGTGATTAAACTTGGTTTAATTTATGGACGCAGCCGCAAACTGTGCATCCATAATGCGGAACCATGCGGCTGGGTTCGAGGTCCAAAAGGGCAACTTCTGGATCGCGACCGCAGCCAGTCGCGGAAGGGAATTTGTTGACGTACCGATATCTAGTTGGCCTGTTGCATCATCATTGGCTCGTGCCAACGGATTAATTCTGTCTTCGATTGACATTTAAATGTATTTGAAAAAAAAATGAATAAAAGAGAAGTAGAAATCACCGAAAAAGGAAATCAAACCAAAAAGCAATATCGCGTATCTCAGGAAATTTTCGACGACACTATTCAGAAAATCTTACAAAAATAATTAATGGTATACTTAATCTTATTATTCCTCAATTATTTAGCGTTGATGTTGATATTGTTGCTGTGTTTGTTGCTGATGATGTTGTGGAATTGTAGATAATCTTGAAATCTTCGTTAATCTTGATCTGTTGTGCAAATGATTTTCGTTGTTGTAACTGCTGTTTCTTCTGCGTTGCGGCAATACCGTTATGTTAATGCAATGTAATTTCCGTTGTTGTAACTGCTGTTTCTTCTGCGTTGCGGCAATACCGTTATCTTAATGTTGATGATATTCTAAAAATATGCGCTGCGTAATTTTGTTATCGGGGCCACCAATTGTTCGTAGTAATTATTCTCAATGAGTATTACTGAACTAAATAATTCTTACGTAATTAGATTTTTATTAAACAAACTTTTATTAACACAATTTTTTATTAACAGCTTTTTCAAGTAAATGAAAATTATCAATGATCGTTAAATTACTGAATTTAGTCGTCGATTATATTTACTTCCTGGTCGTATGAACGTAAAATTATCACTGATTAATTTTTTCTAAAATGACATATATTTTTTAATAATTTTTTCTCATCGAACAGTTGATTTTTGTGAATTGTGTAGAGTGTTTTCTACCTGTGTTGTCCACAAGTAGCCGACACCCCACAAGTCAATAGATTCGCACATGTTTGATCGAACAAAACAATGAACATGTCGGATCGGTGGAGGAAAATGATGTTCGTTATACAAAATCGTTTATGTATGTACTATGTATTTGGAAGAGGGTGCTACGAACATGTATTCATATGATAAGATCAAACAGCAATCACATATTTAAGGGAATAAAACAAACGTTTGGGAGTACGACGTGTTATTAATTTGTATTTGGATGGATAGGTATATGTAGGTAGGATGCCGTGTTTTAAAATTGCAAAATTTACAAACAGTGATTTTACTCTGAAATATTGCTGTAATGTAAAGCTTTCTTTTGAAATAAAAAAATTCTTGATGTTGTAGAATTAGATAAAAAAACATACTGCAGTCACGATCGGCTGCAAGCCAATCGTATAATACTCTAGATAAATACTGAACTCCGATTTATATTGTAGTTGGGGATAAAGTAGAATTACGTGTGTGCATGTTGTATGTCCTTTATTAAGTACTGCCATTAGATTGCTACTCAAAACTAAAAGACAATATTCAGTGTTAAATTTCATACCTTGAACTGGGTAAGTCATCGAAAAAAAATGTCCTTTTTGAAGGACTTTCACATAGGAGGTGAAGGAAGGACTCACTCGATTTCTTGGTTGGTTGGTTGGTTTACGTGGTGGCCCGTCTGCCGAAAACAGGGCCCAATTAGCACAGGAAGCGCCGTTTTGATACCACAACTCGTTTAACCTGGTCGTTGAGGGCTGATGAAATATATGTGTAGTTTTACAGAGACCTAGGGCTTGAATGCATTATCATATCCATCCGGAGCTGTTCAAGAAGGTAATCAGTTCTCCTATCTTGTTTTTCGAGATCTCATCGAGGTTATTGAAGAAGGGTTTGCCTAGTGCGCGAAGTCTGGCTCTAGCTAGGGCGGGACACTCGCAAAGAAGGTGAATGACAGTTTCCCTCTTATTTGCATCCCCACAACTGCGGCAATTGACGTTAAACGGAATACCCAGTCTGGCCGCGTGGTCGCCGATCGGCCAGTGACCCGTGCTGACTGACGTGACTCTGGAGACGTCCACACGGCTCCTGCTCAGGAGTTCGTCTGTTCTGCTCCGGGAGTAGGATGGCCATATTTTCCTAGATATGACGCAGTTGGTCAGTCCTCTCCATCTGGAGTTCGCGTTTGTGAGAAAGTGGGTGGATATTTGGCGCTTAACAGTCCCTAGTGGGACCTGAACGGATTCTACGAGAGGGCCCTGAAGAGCAGAACCTTGCCTAGCTAATTCGTCTGCCCGCTCGTTACCCTCTATCTTGCTGTGGCCTGGGACCCATAGCAGAGTAACTTTGGCTTGACTTCCTAAGTTGGCTAGCTCTTCTCGACACTGTTCGACGAGTTTAGAGGAGGTGGTAGCCGAATCTAAGGCTTTGATTGCGGCTTGGCTATCAGAGAGGATTACAACATTCCGCTTTGGCGTAGCGTCTTGCTGCAAAGTCCGACAGGCCTCCCGGATCCCCAGTATCTCCGCCTGGAAGACGCTGGCGTAGTCCGGTAAGTGGTAAGACCTTGCGATATAGTGTGTGTCTGAGAAAACTCCCGCTCCGACACCACAGTTCATCTTTGAACCGTCAGTGTATATAACTGTGTCGAATTCACTTATAACTGAACCATTCTTCCATTCCGCCCTGGTTGGAAAACCCACGGCGAAATCATTCTTGAAGGTCAGTCTCGGGATAATGTAGTCGGTCGGCGATTTAATTATTTCCGCTGGTAAGGTTTCTAGAATGTTACTGTGACCGTAAGGTTTGCCATACCAGCACCCAGATTCCTTGAGTCTGATAGCGCCACACGACACAGTACTTCTGATATGTAAATCAATAGGTAATAAATGCAACAATACGTTCAAAGCATCCGTCGGACATGACCTCATTGCACCTGTAGTTCCGACGGCTGCAGTTCTCTGAACCTTACTGAGTTTGTTTATGTTGTAACTCTTACTCAACGCTGGCCACCAGGCAAGCGATCCGTAGGTAAGAATTGGACGTATTACGGCTGTGTACAACCACAGAACCATTCTTGGTTTAAGTCCCCACTTTTTGCCGAAGGTTCGTTTGCAGGCGTAAAAGGCGATACGTGCTTTCTCCGCCCGTTGTTCTATATTTAATTTCCAGCTGAGCTTCGTATCGAGCACAACTCCAAGATACTTCGCACTGGATGATAATGGTAGTTGATGGCCGTTTAGGCGAGGGAGGTTAAAGTCCGGTATTTTGGTTTTAGTGGTGAAGAGCATCAGTTTCGTTTTGTCCGGGCTTACACCCAGGCCGCAGCTAGCAGCCCACGTGTTTACCTTACCCAGCGCACCTTCCATGATTTCACTAATCACTGAAGGAAACATCCCTGATACCAGTATAACCACGTCATCCGCATACGCCACCACCCTAACCCCTTCCCTCTCCAGTTTTGCTAAGATCTTGTTCATGACCATTAGCCAGAGTAGGGGCGAGATAACATCACCCTGGGGTGTTCCTCTGCACACAGATTTTTTCAAATGGCTGTTCCCTAAGCTCGAGTGGATAATTCTTGTACTCAACATGGATACTATCCAGTCGCTGAGACATTCCTTGACACCGAACTCGATGAGAGATTCTTGAATGGCCTCAGTATGAACGTTATTAAACGCACCTTCAATGTCTAGGAAGGCAGCTAGGGTATACTATTTGTAATGCATTGTGTATTCAATTGTTCGCACAACCTCATGCAGAGCAGTCTCTGTGGATCTTCCCTTGAGGTATGCATGCTGGGATTTCGAGAACGGAGATCTGTCCAGGAACTGTCGCAAATGGATGTCTAAAATGCGCTCTAGTGTTTTCAGTACGAAAGAGGTCAAACTAATGGGTCTTAAATCTTTCGCGAGTTCATGACTACGCTTGCCCACCTTCGGTATGAACACCACTTTAACTTGTCTCCACATAATTTAGGGAAATGCAACTTCTAAAAATCGTCACCAGCCAGGGGGCTACTATGTCTTGTAGCTTCTGCAGCATAATTGGTATTATACCGTCGAGGCCAGGAGATTTGAACGGTACAAAACTCTTGATTGCCCAACAAGTTTTCCTCTCGTCGACAATCAATGTAGTGTCGTAGTCTGATGTTCGCCGGTCACCCTGAAGGCTTTGGGTGTCCACGCGGCTATCCCTAGATCCAGGAAAATGAGTGCTCATTAAGAGCTCCAGTGTCTCGGCAGTGGAGTCTGTCCAGTTCCCGTCTACACGCTTCACAAGCGACGGGTTCGTGTGCTGTTTGGACAGTATCTTACTGATTCTCGCAGAGTCACGGGTGCACTCAATGGATTGGCAGTAGTCCACCCAAGCTTGCTTCTTGGCTGTTCTAACAGATTTTTTGTATATTTTTAAGCAATCCTTACAAGGTTGCCAGTACTTGTGTTTCTAGCAGATGTTGAAGACATCTCTGGTAATCTTCCTGAGATTAGATAGGTCTTCGTTCCACCACGGGGAGCGTTTTCTTACTATATTTCACTGGACACGATGCCTTAAAGGCAACACCGAAAGCCTTTTCCAGTGTCTTTACCTTTGCATCCAGCTCTTCTATAGTGTTAGGGGTCAAGTTAGGTATGTTTAAGAGTTTTGGCTTCACGACTTGCCTGAATTTCTTCCAGTCAATTCGCTTCGGGTTTTTGAACGGTTTGGGGGTATCGATCGTGATACTCACATTGTATAGGATCCAGTTATGATCCGAGAATGATCTTCAACTGGATACTCTCCAGTTTTCAACCTTAACCCTATCATTGTCTGTTAGTAGTGTAACATCCAGCACCTCCTCCCATCCCTGAAATCCCTCCGTACTGGGGAAGATAAAGGTAGGGGTATTGCCAGTGTTACATATAGAAAGGTTAGTATTAATAATAAAATCAAATAAGGACTCACCACGTTCGTTGATCTCTGAGCTGCCCCATAGCGTGTGTCTAGCGTTGGCATCACATCCGATCAGAAGGTTTTCCTTCTTGATTGTGATTTTGGATGTCAGTTGTTGTAGTTCTTCTGGCGGTGCCGGTCTGTCATGAGCCATGTAGGCAGAGGCGATGTAAAGATCTTGGTTACAAAGCTCCAGCTTAACCACTGTTAAATCTGCAGAACTGAAGTAAGGGCACATAAAGGCGTTTATGTGCTTTTTGATTAGAATACAAGTTCTGGGCTTACCTTGTTGTTGTTGTTGTTGTTTGTAGTGGGGGAAGATACGCAACAAAGCCGCGCATCTTGAGCACTCAGACAATTATTGCCCATTGCACTCGAGTCCCCCAGTCTCTACCCGAACTTCTTCGTCCTCCTCACGAAATTCAAGAGCTCAGGTAGGGATCGAGAACGGAGTTCTTCCATCCTCATAACATCGACGCCGTATACGTGCACTCTCGCAAAAGAGTAAGCTGGACACTCAAGAAGGAAATGTTCCGTTGTGTCGTCGCTCTCGTCGCAAGCAGTGCACATGGGGTCGTCAATGATTCTCAATCTGACCATGTGTAGGCCACACGAGTTATGCCCTGTGAGGACACCAACCATACTACTACATTCTTTCCTGCTCAATTTGAGAAGGAAAGATGCGGTTCGTCCACTTGGTCCGTCAACAAGGTTTCTGGTCTGCCGCATACCCGGGAAAAGCCGCCATCTCTCAATGTGTGATTTACTCACCCACTCAGCAGTGGCAGCCCTAACAGAGGCTACAGGCACACCGAAAACTGGTTCTGGTCCGACCATGGCTGACTCCGATCCTGCCTTTGCTAATGCATCAGCTATTTCATTGCCAGTTATACCCTGGTGACCTGGAACCCATATGAGCTTTAAGTCATTGAATCTGCCAACTGAATTCAACCGTTCTTTACACTCACGTACCATCTTCGAAAAGACGATTGGATTATCTAGGGATTGTAGAGCGGCCTGACTGTCGCTGCAAATGCAGATCATCCTGCCTCTCCATCTTCCCTCTATAATCCATTCTACTGCCTTAAGGATCGCATAAACTTCAGCTTGAAATACCGAAGAATGTTTTCCTAGGGCGAAAGAGTACCTGAGATCTTCAGTCTGCAGATACATTCCAGCTCCCGACCCGTCTTCAGTCATTGAGCCGTCCGTGTAGAATATATCAGTGAATCCGCTAAGCAATGCGGACTGGTTTTCCCACTCCGCCCTACTCGGGATCTCCACCTGATATCTTCTATTGAGCATACAGATCGGAGTCATAGCATCCGAAGGCATATCGAAGATAGGGTTCTCAGACAACCTTCGAGCCATTTCTCCATGACCCGTGCAATGCTCTTTCCTCCACAAGCCTAATCTCATTAGCCTGTGCGTAGCTCTCATTGCTTCCGCCTGAACAACAATGTCAAGCGGTGGCAGATTGAGCAGTGCATCGAGTGCCGCACCCGGTGTGGTGCGCAAGGCACCTGTTACACCGATGCAGACTGTCCTCTGTAGTTTAGCGAGACTAGCTCTAATGTATGCACATTCGGACTTAGTCCACCAAACCACTGATGCATAGATTAGGATGGGTCTTATAATGGCCGTATATAGCCAATATACCATTGAAGGCCTAAGACCCCATGTTCTTCCAAAAGCTCTCCGGCACTGCCAGAATGTTACTAGCGCACGGTTTGCCTTTGTATCTACATGTTCCTTCCAGAGAAGCTTGCTATCCAGGATAATCCCCAGATACTTAACTTTCTCCGAGAGCTGAATAGTTTCACCCTTCAGCATAGGCAACACTAAACCTTCTGTTTTTCTTTTCCTAGTAAACAAAACTAGTGCGGTTTTGCTAGGACTCACAGAAAGTCCGTGCCTTTCACACCAGCTATCTATAACCCATAGGACTCTCTGCATTTTGTCGCAGACATCCCTGAGCGATAGCCCAACAGCTAGTGCAGCCACGTCATCAGCATAAGCTTGTACGTGAATATTCAGATCCTGCAGTTCGAGAAGCAGAGAGTCTATGAGCATACTCCACAACAATGGCGAAAGGACCCCGCCTTGAGCACAGCCCTTACTGACCCCCGTTGTAGCATATTGCCCATCCCCCGCCTCCGTGAATAGCATTCTCTGTGTGAGCATGGAGTGAATCCACTTGACTAAAATGTCATCTACCCCATGTCTTTTGGCAGCATCACACAGTGATTCGAAGGGCGCACTATCAAAAGCACCCTCAATGTCCACAAAAAGGCCCAGCGCGTACTTTTTCCGGTCCAGCGCCCCTTCTATTCTGGATACCAGAGAGTGAAGCGCTGAATCACAAGACTTTCCGCTCTGATACGCATGTTGTTCCGAACAAAGAGGATGCGCTCTGAGAGCCACTTCCTTAATGTGCTTCTCTACCAGTCGTTCCAGACTTTTCAGAACAAACGATGTTATGCTGATTGGCCTAAAACTTTTGGGCAAAGTATAGTCGTCTCTCCCTGGCTTCGGGATGAACGCTACTCTGACCGGTTGCCATGAAGATGGTACGTATCCATGCGCCAAGCATGCAGAAAATATCTTTCTGAGGATCGGCACTAGAACAACTGCTCCCTCTTTTAGCATTATCGGATAGACACCGTCCACTCCTGGTGACTTGTAGCTGTCAAACGATGAAATTGCAAATTTCACCCTCTCAGCAGTCACTACAGCGGACGCCGTATACCAACTGCGCCTGGGCGCTCTGTCCTTGGTCGGACAGAGTGTCTGAACCACGCATTGATCGCTTTCGATCACCTGATTTCCTGGAAAATGGGTCTCAAAGAGGGTTCTTAGTGACTCCGTTTTCGAAGTGGTATATGTACCATCAGGTTTCAACAGGGAGTCGAGCCTGGCCGTGTTGTCTTTCTGAAAGACTTTGTGCAACCTAGCTGTTTCCCTGGTTCCTTCCAGACTCTCGCAGTAGTTCCTAAAAGAGGCTAGTTTTGATGTCTTAACCAGCTTCTTATATTCCCTCTGCGCTGTCCGGTAGTAATCCCAGTCGGTCTCTGAACCACTCTTAAGTGCACGATTTAGAAGCCTTCTGGTGGTTTTTCTGAGCTTCTGCAGGTTCCTAGTCCACCAGGGGACTGTGGTTCCGCATCGACTCTTGCTGACAGGACACGATTCCGCAAAACATTGACTTAAGGTTAGACTTAGACAAGAAGTCACTTCCTCAATCATATCAGGCGTCCTCATCTTTCGTGGTATTTGAGACCTCTCCTGTAAGAGAGATCTAAACAAAGTCCAGTCTGCATTCCTGGGATTTCGTATAGCCGGTATGACAGGTTTGTCAGCTGCCAGTCGAAATTCCAGATATCTGTGGTCCGACAGAGTTTCCTCTTCCAGGACGCGCCAATCTATTATGGATTCCGCAATCCTAGAAGACGACAACGTCATATCTATCACTTCCGTCCGCCTCGTCGTAACAAACGTTGGCTTGTTGCCTCTGTTGTTTACTACAAGGCACGACGCCATAATGAACTCCAATAACCGCTCACCCCTAGGATTGCATTTGCTGCTGCCCCAAACAGTGTGTTGAGCATTAGCATCACATCCAATGACAAGCTGTAAGTTGTTGGTGTCCGCGAATCTAACGAGCCCGGTCAGCTCCTTGGATGGGGGAGGTAATAACGAGTCATACGGAAGGTAAGCCGACACTACTATTATGTCTTGTCTCCTACCCTCCAGTACGTTAGACATTTTGACTGCTACAATATCTTGACAGGTGAACTGCCTCAACATCGTCGCCTCTATCATATTTGATATGAATAGACAGGCACGCGGTCGTTCAGATCCTTCATCGTAAAAGATCCGGCCTCCCTGGATCGAATCCAGTCCACTAACTCGCATATTGCGAATCCATGGTTCCTGTATTATTGATACATAAGGGGATGTGTGCATTTTGCTAAGTCTCCTACTTAGTAAGGCAGTAGCAGCCTTAGCATGCTGCAAGTTGATCTGGGTAAATATAATGCCGCAGTTAGCCATTCAAGATAATCACCCTCACATTACATCCACATACTGCTACTTAGGAAGATTAAATTTAATCCTCCCAAGAAAGAGATATGGACGCATGTCATATCTAGTCCGCAGGACCTCTACACTACCGCTATCTATGCCAAGCGCAAGAGTACAGCTCTCGGTACCGTCGAGACTGCTGCTCTTACGCTGTTCATAAACTCGCCATTTGGTGGTGTCAAGTCCTGCGTTCTGGATACGAAGGCGGGCGAGTATTTCCTGGGGTTTCCTAGGTTTACCAGGAATCCAGCATACTGCCCGAGTCAGCTTCTGAAACGTATCACCCTTCGCAACCACGAAGTTGACACGATTCTCCGCCGAAATCTTCCCAACGGCATCCGTCAGCCACTCAAAAGCTACTGAATCTCCGCAACGAACTTGCATAAGCCCGTCACGGACATCCATGCCTTCAAATCTAGGTGAGGCGGTAGCTTCACCCAGGAGCTTCCATAGGCCGTTCTCCAGGGCAGCAATGTGACCCTTGGTCAGCTGTTTGCCCTGCGGACCAATACCGATTACCGCCTGCAAGGCAGTGGCCGCCACATCAGAGAAGGTCTTGGTACTCTTTGCTGTGACAGTCTCCGCGCTAGCAGCAGTCGGACTGGTCTTCGCGCCTGAGGGTCCAGCGTCAGCTAAGTCAGCTGCACTAATCTCCCCGCGCATTCGCTCAGCCGGTCTAGGACCAGTTGCTCCTAAAATAGAGCAGGCTGGTCTATCCACTGCAGCGACTCCTGAAGTAGACGGTGGGACATCCGCTGTAGTGGCTTCCGTCCTCCTCATCCTCTTCGTCCTGCCAGAAGTAGAAGCGAGGAATTCACTATTAACCACAAGATTAGTTTCGGGTGATTCCTCCACAGATCGATTGCGCTTAATAGCGTTTTCACAGGCTGTCTGTACCACGACATTGCCACTGGCCGCTATGACACCTGTCATAACTGCCCCAGCTCTTGCCTTGGCTCTTGCCAACCTTTTTCTCTTCTTCTGGCCTTTGCTCAACTTATCCTCAACGGGACAGGAGCTAGTCGGTTTCGGATTAACCGCGTCCTGAGCTCGGGCGAATTCCTTAACCAATGGTTTCAGATTAACCGTGCCAAGGGCACATGTACTTTCCTTAACCATCAGTTTCGGCTCACCCACGCCCAGAGCACAGGTACTTTCCGTAACCATCGATCTCGGATTAACCGCACCAAAGGCACTGGTACTTTCCTCGATCATTGGCCGATTCAGATTAACCGATAACACATTTCCGGTACTTTCCTCTTCAGACATCGGATTCAGAATAACCGCTCCCACCTTGGTTGCAGCATATTCCTCCTCCAAGGGCCGAATCGGATTAACCGTTCCTGCATAGTCAGCACTATCCTCATCGGCAAGCAGTAAATCCTCCAAGGAGTTACTGAGATCCAGTAGTGTGCTCCCACTACAACCTGGATCACCCATTGCAGTCATACATGATGTTGGGGCCTCCAAAATCCGAGCCCCGGCCGCATCAGCGGGTGGATTCCCAGACAGGGTCTGGTTACCACTTGGAGAGTCTATGTCCATAGGCTTACCCATCATGTTAAGTCTTTCCTTTAGTTTGACACAAGTGTCGTAAGCCCCCTCACCACGACAAGGTAGAAAGACGAAGGGGGCTTACCTTGATCCTGGCGGTTGTGGTTGTAAAATAGGTTGTAGTTTGTTGTTTGGAGTCCTTTTACGGTTAAATCTCTAACCCAGGGCTCCTGTAAAAGGCCGATGTCTATATCCTCCTCTTCTAGGAAGACTAAAAGGTTATCCGAGGCACTCTTCGAGTGCTGCAGGTTAACCTGGATGACCTTCAGCATTTCCATTTTTTCTGCCTTCCTCTCCCATATCAATCCTCATGTCCTCCAACAACCCGTTGGCCTCGTCGACAACATCTGTGTCGTCGTCCGAACTAGAGGACTGAAAAACCTTAACTTTGGCAAGCCTGATGCCAAGCCTTAGTCGGTGGTCCGCTTTTTCTAGTGCCCCAAGGCACTTCTCGTTGATCAGAAGGAGGTAGGTGAGGCTGCCACTCTGTGGCTCTTCTTCCTTAATGACCGACCAGTCATCCGTAGGGATTTTAGGATTCTGGATACGCAGCAAACGAATAAGCTGTTCGCTGTCTATATCCATCTTGGGAATCCAAATGCGAGCTCTCGGTCTTCTTGGAATCTCTTTGGCTGGGATGAGCTTGAGCTTCACACCCTCCAATGCGTTGCTGATCTTGGCAACACACGACTCCAGAAACGCTTTCGAGAGGCTGTCCATGCACCGAATTACCCTATATCCCCTGACCATCTCGTCGCAGTCAAATTCTGGAGTGGGTTGGGTCTCGTTTTTGAGCAGATGTAGCATGAGCATGTTCGACAGTCTGCCCTCCACTTTTGTCCATATATCTGCCGTCAGTTTTCCATCGCTTGACAGCTCGTTCAGGAGTGCTACGTGCAGGTTGTTTCTCACTACTTCCGAGAAAGTCTTCGCAGTCTGAACACTGACGACTGGTGTGCCGTTGTTCTGTTTGGAACTCTTGGACTTCGTCACCCTGCTTCGTTTCGTGACATGGTCGACTTCGTCCTGGGACCGGTTCCGCTTGGAGGCCACCTGCTGTTGTGGCTCGGTTTCCAACGTGCGTTTGTTGTGTTCTTCAACAATCGCCTGATAGAACGCTTTGTCGTGTTCGTCACGCTCATGGAAATTTTGTACAAATTAGCTTTGAGTAAAAACAAAGTTCGAGTTTACTATTCAGCGAAATCCGTTTACTCCTTCTGGTAGCTGCCATACAAAATGTCCTTAAGACACGTGTTCAACAATATTTATACTCTAGATGAAATCATGTAGAGTATTATAAGTTTAATCCAGCCCAAAAGTTTGTAACGTATAGAACCAAGCCTCGGACGAAAAAAAGTTATATATTATTTTTGTTTATTTGTGCCCAAAAACCTCAAATCCGCCTGACGTCCGTCCGTCCGTCCGTCTGTCCGTTAGCACGATAACTCAAGAACGCCTTCACCTAGAATCTTGAAATTTTGAATCTGGATGTTTGGTTGAATTTGTAAGGCTAAGTTCGTTAACGGGCAAAATCGTCCTACTCCTTCGGGTAGCTGCCATACAAAATGTCCTTAAAACACGTGTTCAAGAATATTGGTCGATAACTTCAGAAGGGTTTAAGCTACGACATTGAAATTTTGTATGTTTTATTTTTCCAATAGTTGGAGTTAAAAATATGATTATGAAGAAAATCCTGTTAGTCCTTGGTGTAGCTGCCATACAAATATCCTGTCAAAATGTATTCACTTAATTTACGAAACTCACAATAACTCAAGTAATCTTTTAGCTACGAATTCGGAATTTTGTACAAATTAGTTTTGAGTGAAAACAAAGTTCGAGTTTACTAGTCAGCGAAATCCTTTTACTCCTTCGGGTAGCTGCCATACAAAATATCCTTAAAACAGGTGTTCAAGAATATTGGTAGATAACTTCGGAAGGGTTTAACCTACGGCATTGAAATTTTGAATGTGTTATTTTTCCAATAGTTGGAGCTAAATATATGATTATGAAGAAAATCCTGTTAGTCGTTCGTGTAGCTACCATACAAATATCCTTGCAAAATGTATCCACTTAATTTACGAAACTCACTATAACTCAAGTAATCTTTTAGCTACGAATTCGGAATTTTTTGCAAATTAGTTTCGAGTAAAAACGAAGCTTGGGTTTACTTGTCAGCGAAATCCTTTTACTCCTTCTGGTAGCTGCCATACAAAATGTCCTTAAAATACGTGTTCAAGAATATTGGTTGATAACTTCAGAAGGGTTTAAGCTGCGTCTTTGAAATTTTGTACATAGTATTTTTCCAATAGTTGAAGCTTAATGTATGATTATGAAGAAAATCCTATTAGTCCTTCGTGTAGCTGCCATACAAATATCCTGTCAAAACGTCTTCTTTTAATTTATGGAAATTTTGCACAAATTAGTTTTGAGTAAAAACCAAGTTCGAGTTTACTAATCAGCGAAATCCTTTTACTCTTTCTGGTAGCTGCCATACAAAATGTCCTTAAGACACGTGTTCAACAATATTTTTCGATAACTTTTGAACGCTTCAAGCTTCGAATTTCAAATTTTGTACAAGTTCATTTTTAAATGGTTCCAAGGAAAAGGACAAATATGTAAGAAATCGAGTGAGTCCTTCCTGCACCTCTCATATGAAAGTCCTTCAAAAAGGACATTTTTTTTTGGTGACTTACCCAGTTCAAGATATGAAATTAAACACTGAATATTGTCTTTTAGTTTTGAGTAGCAATCTAATGGGAGTCCTTAATAAAGGACATACAACATCCACACACGTAATTCTACTTTATCCCCAACTACAGTATAAATCGGAGTTCTGTATTCATCTAGAGTATTATACGATTGGCTTGCAGCCGATCGTGACTGCAGTATGTTTATACTCTAGATGAAATCATATAGAGTATTATAAGTTTAATCCAGCCGAAAAGTTTGTAACGCATAGAACCAAGCCTCAGACGAAAAAAAGTTATATATTATTTTTTGTTTATTTGTGCCCAAAAACCTCAAATCCGCTTGACGTCCGTCCGTCCGTCCGTCCGTCCGTCCGTCCGTCCGTCCGTCCGTCCGTCCGTCTGTCCGTGAACACGATAACTCAAGAACGCCTTCACCTAGGACCTTGCAATTTTGAATCTGGGTGTTTGGTTGAATTTGTAAGGCTAAGTTTGTTAACGGGCAAAATCGTCCTACTCCTTCGGGTAGCTGCCATACAAAATGTCCTTAAAACACGTGTTCAAGAATATTGACAAATAACTTCGGAACGCCTAAAGCTACGACTTTGAAATTTTGTATGTATTACTTTTTTAACAGTTGGAGCTAAATGTATGATTATGAAGAAAATCCTGTTAGTCCTTCGTGTAGCTGCCATACAAATATCCTGTCAAAATGTCTTCACTTAATTTACGAAAATCACTATAACTCAAGTAATCTTTTAGCTACCAAATCGAAATTTTGTACAAATTTGTTTTCAGTGAGAACAAAGTTCGGGTTTACTAGTCAGCGAAATCCTTTTACTCCTTCTGGTAGCTGCCATACAAAATATCCTTAAGACAGGTGTTCAAGAATATTGGTTGATAACTTCAGAAGGGTTTAACCTACGACATTGAAATTTTATTCGTATTATTTTTTCAATAGTTGGAGCTAAATATATAATTATGAAGAAAATCCTGTTAGTCCTTCGTGTAGCTGCCATACAAATATCCTGTCAAAATGTATTCACTTAATTTACGAAACTCATTATAACTCAAGTAATCTTTTAGGTACGAATTCGGAATTTTTTACAAATTAGTTTTGAGTAAAAACAAAGCTTGAGTTCACTTGTCAGCGAAATCCCTTCACTCCTTCTGGTAGCTGCCATACAAAATGTCCTTAAAATACGTGTTCAAGAATATTGGCCGATAACTTCAGAAGAGTTTAAACTACGTCTTTGAAATTTCGTATGTGATATTTTTCCAATAGTTGGAGCTAAATGTATGATTATGAAGAAAATCCTATTAGTCCTTCGTGTAGCTGCCATACAAATATCCTGTCAAAACGTCTTCACTTAATTTACGGAACTTACTATAACCCAAGTAATCTTTTAGCTATGAATTGGGAACTTTGTACAAATTAGTTTTGAGTAAAAAGGAAGTTCGAGTTTACTAATCAGCGAAATCCTTTTACTCCTTCTGATAGCTGTCATACAAAATGTCCTTAAGACACGTGTTCAACAATATTTTTCGATAACTTTTGAACGCTTCAATCTACAAATTTGAAATTTTGTACACGTTCATTTTTAAATGGTTCCAAGGAAAAGGATAAATATGTAAGAAATCGAGTGAGTCCTTCCTGCACCTCCCATGTGAAAGTCCTTCAAAAAGGACTTTTTTTTTCAATGACTTACCCAGTTCAAGATATGAAATTAAACACTAAATATTGTCTTTTAGTTTTGAGTAGCAATCTAATGGCAGTCCTTAATAAAGGACATACAACATGCATACACGTAATTCTACTTTATCCCCAACTACAATATAAATCGGAGTTCAGTATTCATCTAGAGTATTATACGATTGGCTTGCAGCCGATCGTGACTGCAGTATGTTTTTCTATAACTTTTGAACGCTTCAAGCTACGAATTTGAAATTTTGTACACGTTCATTTTTAAATTATTCCAAGGAAAAGGATAAATATGTAAGAAATCGAGTGAGTCCTTCCTGCACCTCCCATGCGAAAGTCCTTCAAAAAGGACATTTTTTTTCGATGACTTACCCAGTTCAAGATATGAAATTAAACACTGAATATTGTCTTTTAGGTTTGAGTAGCAATCTAATGGCAGTCCTTAATAAAGGACATACAACATGCACACACGTAATTCAACTTTATCCCCAACTACAATATTAATCGGAGTTCAGTATTCATCTAGAGTATTATACGATTGGCTTGCAGCCGATCGTGACTGCAGTATGTTTTGAGGACATTTTCTATGGCAGATACCAGAAGGAGTAAAAGGATTTCGCTGACTAGTAAAGCCGAACTTTATTTTCACTCAAAACTAATTTGTACAAAATTCCAAATTCGTAGCCAAAAGATTAATTGAGTTATAGTGAGTTTCGTAAATTAAGTGAATACATTTTGACAGGATATTTGTATGACAGCTAGACGAAGGACTAACAGGATTTTCTTCATAATCATATATTTAGCTCCAACTATTGGAAAAATAACACATACAAAATTTCAATGTCGTAGCTTAAACCCTTCTAAAGTTATCGGCCAATATTCTTGAAGACGTGTTTTAAGGACATTTTGTATGGCAGCTACCCGAAGGAGTAGGGCGATTTTATCCGTTAACGAACTTAGCCTTACAAATTCAACCAAACATCCAGATTCACAATATAAAGATCGTAGGTGAAGGCGTTCTTGAGTTATCGTGCTAACGGACAGACGGACGGACGGACGGACGGACGGACTGACGGACGTCAAGCGGATTTGAGGTTTTTGGCCACAAATAAACAAAAAATAATATATAACTTTTTTTTCGCCCGACGCTTGGTTCTATGCGTTACAAACTTTTGGGCTGGATTAAACTTATAATACTCCATATGATTTCATCTAGAGTATAAAAACTCAGTAGTTCTAATAATGGTATTTTGTTTTTTTTCCAGGTGGTATCCTATATGTGTATGCGATCGGACCATATGTTTCGTATTACGCGCTTCAAGGAGCTTGTTTTGTTATACCTATTATATTTGCCGGAAGTTTTTTTTTTATGCCAGAAAGTCCGTTTTATTGCATAGCAAAAGGAAGAAAATCAGAAGCAGTAACAGCGCTTAAATTTTTACGTGGACAATCGGCCGAAAGTGTTCAAGATGAACTAGCTTCGATTCAAGCTTCAGTTGAAGAAGCAATGCAGAACAAAGGATCAGTATCTGACATAGTTATGAATAAAGGCAACCTTAAGGCTCTTGTTATCTGTTCCGGATTGATATCTTTTCAACAGCTATCGGGCATTAATGTAGTACTTTTTAACAGTCAGTCTATTTTTGAAATGGCAAATGCTGGCCTTGATCCTGCGATCGCTACAATTTTAGTTGGGATTGTACAAGTTATTGCTAGCGGCTGCACACCATTACTAGCTGATCGCCTTGGAAGACGAGTTATTCTTTTAGCATCATCGAGTTTAATGTGTATAGGTTTGGTATGTTACAAATAATACTATATATACCTGTCTAACTAAATAATTTAAACTTTTATTTTTGTGTTTATTTTATTATAGGGCTGCCTGGGATTGTTTTTTTATTTAGTGTCAAGTGGATCAAATACATCTAGTATTTCTTGGTTGCCCGTTACATCTCTTATTTTATACGTCACAGTTTACTGTATTGGATTCGGACCTTTACCATGGGCTGTGCTTGGAGAAATGTTTCCTGCCAATGTTAAATCCATTGCATCATCCATTGTAGCTTCAAACTGTTGGATATTAGGTTTCATCGTAACGCGTTGGTTTCCGGCATTAAATGCACTAGGCACTCATTATGCATTTTGGCTTTTTGCCGTTTTATGTGCCATTGCATTTGCTTTTGTTTTAACAGTCGTTATGGAAACAAAAGGACTAAGTCTTAAACAAATTCAAGATAAACTAAATGGACGCTGAATGATGACTTTAATATATACATACAAATAATATTTTTTTCATAATAAAGATCATTTTTAAAAGAGTTTCTTTTATCTATTTTATATTGAAAAACATACTGCAGTCACGATCGGCTGCAAGCCAATTGTATAATACTCTAGATGAATACTGAACTCCGATTTATATTGTAGTTGGGGATAAAGTAGAATTACGTGTGTGCATGTTGTATGTCCTTTATTAAGGACTGCCATTATATTGCTACTCAAAACTAAAAGACAATATTCAGTGTTTAATTTCATATCTTCAACTGGGTAAGTCATCGAAAAAAATTTCCTTTTTGAAGGACTTTCACATGGAAGGTGCAGGAAGGACTCACTCGATTTCTTGCATATTTGTCCTATTCCTTGGAACCATTCAAAAATGAACGTGTACAAAATTTCAAATTCGTAGCTTGAAGCGTTCAAAAGTTATCGAAAAATATTGTTGAACACGTGCCTTAAGGACATTTTGTATGGCAGCTACCAGAAGGAGTAAAAGGATTTCGCTGATTAGTAAACTCGAACTTCGTTTTTACTCAAAACTAATTTGTACAAAATTTCCAATTCATAGCTAAAAGATTAATTGAGTTATAGTGAGTTCCGTAGATTAAGTGAAGACGTTTTGACAGGATATTTGTATGGCAGCTACACGAAGGACTTATAGGATTTTCTTCATAATCATATATTTAGCTCCAACTATTGGAAAAATAACACACACAAAATTTCAAAGTCGTAGCTTGAACCCTTCTGAAGTTATCGACCAATATTCTTGAAGACGTGTTTTAAGGAAATTTTGTATGGCAGCTACCTGAAGGAGTAGGACGATTTTGCCCGTTAACGAACTTAGCCTTACAAATTCAACCAAACAGCCAGATTCAAAATTTCAAGATCCTAGGTGTAGGCGTTCTTGAGTTATCGTGTTCACGGACAGACGGACGGACGGACGTCAAGCGGATTTAAGGTTTTTGGCCACAAATAAACAAAAAATAATATGTAACTTTTTTTCGTCCGAGGCTTGGTTCTATGCGTTACAAACTTTAGGGCTGGATTAAACTTATAATACTCTATATGATTTCATCTAGAGTATAAACATACCTTAGTTAAAACTGGTTGCAAAGATTAAAGAGTTTTATGTTTTAAATGTGTCGTCAGTAATCCTTACGGATTAACGACACTTTCAATTTAAAAGTAAGTAAAATTAATTGCGCTAATAGGAAATTTAGCCTGCACACGAGAAGTGTAAGGACGGAAATTCTGGAATTTTCTGTCACACAAACTGCCGAAGAACAGAGGACCAGAGAACACTGAATTACAAAATGAATTGAAGTAACATAGAACATGAGAATGGCATGAATTAAAATTACGTGTGTGAAGTTGGCTCCACTTGTTGAACAATTTGAAAAAAATTTTAGAGTTCTGTTTGCCACCCAAATAATTCTATAGTTCTAGACCATTCTCGGAAATAGTTCCGTTGATTAAAGCAGTAAAATATCGTAAGAAAGTTGGGGGGGCCAACTTCACAAATGTGAAATTTCAAAGCGCCATAACTTCTTTCCCTTAAGCGTTAGAGAAAATGTTCATAAGGAGTCATCGATAGAACTCTTTGGGGGGGCAAACGGAACTCCAACTTAAAACACCCCAACCCTTATGGGGAAAAAGTTTGTTTTCACTGACTTGAAAAATTTGTAATTTCAAAGCGCCATAACTTCTTTCCCTTAAGCGTTAGAGAAATGTTCATAAGGTGTTATCGATAGAACTCTTTGGGGGGCAAATGGAGCTCCAACTTAAGACACCCCAACCCTTCGGGGGAAAAAGTTTTTTTTCACTGACTCGAAAAATTTGTAATTTCAAAGCGCTATAACTTCTTTCCCTTAAGCGTTAGAGAAAATGTTCGTAAGGTGTCATCGATAGAACTCTTTGGGGGCAAACGGAACTCCAACTTAAGACACCCCAACCCTTAGGGGAAAAAATTTTTTTTTCACTGACTCGAAAAATTTGTAATTTCAAAGCGCTGTAACTTCTTTCCCTTCTTAGAGAAAAAGTTCATAAGGTGTTATCGATAGAACTCTTTGGGGGACAAACGGAACTCTAACTTAAAATACCCCAACCCTTACGTGTAGCCGGTTTGGCCGTAAGATATTGTGTTGTTCCATTTATGTTTCAACAGCAATCATATAAATAAATAAATTGTTCTCACTGACTCGAAAATTTTCTAAGTACTTCACGTGACCTTTTTTCTCAGGAAACCGATCGATATTTTCAGAGTTCTGGGTAGCCCCTCACGAGTTCTAAAGATTCATTTATACAGGGTGTAACTAGTACTGAGGTTCAAACAAAAATGGGAGATAGAGGAACTTGTTCTGAGTAAAAAATCGTTCTACACATACTCCCGTTTTTGCACCGTTAAGGAGATAGCGCGATTTTAAGGACGACGTACGTACCTGTGATCACTGTTTGATCTCTAACTTCTGCTGTACTTAGCGTAACGTAATAATTCTGGGCTCGTTGGAAAGGACACAAATTCTTCTTTCCAATTGCTATCAACTGTGTCAATCAGTGTTATACTTTTTGAGAAAAATTCATTTAAATGACAAAAAAATAATAAAAAATTAAAAAAAAATACGAAAAAGTCCTGTTTTCTCCAAGAAGGACCTGATTAACCACCAAATTTTATTACATTTTCGGAAAGCCCATAAAATTTCCTTATATGTTTGATAACAGAATTTCTTCATATTTGCAACAACAAGTGAGTTCCCTGCACATGTTGGAAATACTGCTAAACATAGAATTTACCGCAAAACAGATGCAGTAATGAGCAACCATGTTAACAACACACGTATTGCTCTTATGTGTGGAAATTATGTTACAGGTAAGTGAAAATATGACAACTAGTTAGATAGCGTCCATTTAAGTAAATTAACTAACATCCATTTAAGTTAATTAAGTAATATCCATTTATATAGGGCGTGGAGTTTCCCTGCTCCCTTAAGGAACAGGAATGACTTCGTCCTACGTAGATTTTTCTGCAATAAAAGCATCGGCAGGAAGCAGCAGCAAACAGAATGTCATAGACATCATTACGAGCAACATGGCAAGCAATAGGAGGTCTTTTACAACGGAAGAAATGGCAGACATGCACTTCGTGTATGGGTTGTGCGACGCGAATGCTAGGCGAGCCGAAAGAGTTTACCGGGAACGGTATCCGGACAGATCTCGGTCCCCCATTATCGAATGTTCATCAGCATTCATCGGAACCTTCGTGAACGAGGTACACTGCAGCCGTGGCGGGAGACACAACATCCAGGACACTCGGTACCTGTGGCCACGGAGGAGCGCATACTGCGCATCGCGGCTAGGGACCCCACGGTAAGCACCCGGTGCATCGGCCATCGATTAGGCATCAACCACATGCATTTATTTCGTCCTCACTATTATTAATCATACTCCTTCGGCGACTGACGGGTGTCAAACCAGATTTACTTGAAGGGAACGTGCTTGATAACTGTTAGCCCCGCTCCTTTACAATTCAACCTATGAAGAAATTCTGTTATCAAACGTATAGTGAAATTTTATGGGCTTTCCGAAAATGTAATAAAATTTGGTGGTTAATCAGGTCCTTCTTGGAGAAAACAGGACTTTTTTGTATTTTTTTTTAAATTTTTATTTTTTTTTTGTCATTTAAATGAATTTTTCTCAAAAAGTATAACACTGATTGACACAGTTGATAGCAATTGGAAAGAAGAATTTGTGTCCTTTCCAACGAGCCTAGAATTATTACGTTACGCTAAGTACAGCAGAAGTTAGAGATCAAACAGTGATCACAGGTACGATGAAAATCCTTCGTCCTTAAAATCGCGCTATCTCCTTAACGGTGCAAAAACGGGAGTATGTGTAGAACGATTTTCTACTCAGGACAAGTTCCTTTATCTCCCATTTTCGTTTGAACCTCAGTACTAGTTACACCCTGTATAACAGGCGCGTCGCATGAAACTTCGTAGGGCTAGCACAATCACACGATCTTCAAATTCTATGAATTCTATAACCATAAACATGTAATTTTCATTCAGAACTAAAATTTCGATTGCTAAATTCCATGAAATAATCAAAAAATTCCGCGAAATTTAGCGATCGTACATATAGCGGTAAATGTACAGGGTGCGCCATCTTTTATATCGGTATGTAAACATTGAATAACTTACGTGTGTGAAGTTGGCCCCATTTGTTGAACAATTTGAAAAAAATTTTAGAGTTCTGTTTGCCCCCCAAATAGTTCTATAGTTCTAGACCATTCTCGGAAATAGTTCCGTTGATTAAAGTAGTAAAATATCGTAAGAAAGTTGGGGGGGCTAACTTCACAAATGTGAAATTTCAAAGCGCTATAACTTCTTTCCCTTAAGCGTTAGAGAAAATGTTCATAAGGTGTCATCGATAGAACTCTTTGGGGGGCAAACGGAACTCTAACTTAAAACACCCCAACCCTTACAGGGAAAAAGTTTTTTTTCACTGACTCGAAAAATTTGTAATTTCAATGCGCCATAACTTCTTTCCCTTTAGTTTTAGAGAAAATGTTCATAAGGTGTTATCGATAGAACTCTTTGGGGGGCAAACGGAACTCCAACTTAAAACACCCCAACCCTTATGGGGAAAAAGTTTTTTTTCACTGGCTCGAAAAATTTGTAATTTCAATGCGCTATAACTTCTTTCCCTTTAGTTTTAGAGAAAAAGTTCATAAGGTGTTATCGATAGAACTCTTTGGGGGGCAAACGGAACTCCAACTTAAAACACCCCAACCCTTAAGGGGAAAAAGTTTTTTTTCATTGACTCGAACAATTTGTAATTTCAATGCGCCATAACTTCTTGCCCTTTAGTTTTAAAGAAAAAGTTCATAAGGTGTTATCGATAGAACTCTTTAGGGGGCAAACGGAACTCCAACTTAAAACACCCCAACCCTTAAGGGGAAAAAGTTTTTTTTCATTGACTCGAAAAATTTGTAATTTCAATGCGCCCTAACTTCCTTCCCTTTAGTTTTAGAGAAAAAGTTCATAAGGTGTTATCGATAGAACTCTTTGGGGGGCAAACGGAACTCCAACTTAAAACACCCCAACCCTTAAGGGGAAAAAGTTTTTTTTCACTGACTCGAAAAATGTGTAATTTCAATGCGCCCTAACTTCCTTCCCTTTAGTTTTAGAGAAAAAGTTCATACGGTATTATCGATAGAACTCTTTGGGGGGCAAACGGACCTCCAACTTAAAACACCTCAACCCTTAAGGGGAAAAAGTTTTTTTTCATTGACTCGAAAAATTTGTAATTTCAATGCGCCATAACTTCTTTCCCTTTAGTTTTAGAGAAAAAGTTCATAAGGTGTTATCGATAGAACTCTTTAGGGGGCAAACGGAACTCTAACTTAAAACACCCCAACCCTTAAGGGGAAAAAATTTTTTTTCATTGACTCGAAAAATTTGTAATTTCAATGCGCCATAACTTCTTTCCCTTTAGTTTTAGAGTAAAAGTTCATAAGGTGTTATCGATAGAACTCTTTGGGGGGCAAACGGAACTCCAACTTAAAACACCCCAACCCTTAAGGGGAAAAAGTTTTTTTTCATTGACTCGAAAAATTTGTAATTTCAATGCGCCCTAACTTCCTTCCCTTTAGTTTTAGAGAAAAAGTTCATACGGTATTATCGATAGAACTCTTTGGGGGGCAAACGGAACTCCAACTTAAAACACCCCAACCCTTAAGGGGAAAAAGTTTTTTTTCATTGACTCGAAAAATTTGTAATTTCAATGCGCCATAACTTCTTTCCCTTTAGTTTTAGAGAAAAAGTTCATAAGGTGTTATCGATAGAACTCTTTAGGGGGCAAACGGAACTCTAACTTAAAACACCCCAACCCTTAAGGGGAAAAAATTTTTTTTCATTGACTCGAAAAATTTGTAATTTCAATGCGCCATAACTTCTTTCCCTTTAGTTTTAGAGTAAAAGTTCATAAGGTGTTATCGATAGAACTCTTTGGGGGGCAAACGGAACTCTAACTTAAAACACCCCAACCCTTAGGGGGAAAAAGGTTTTTTTTCACTGACTTAGGGAAAATGTTAGGCCCATTTCACACTCTTTGGCGGCGTTAATAAGCAAAATTGCAGCATTTGAGGAACGAAGAATCCACACGAGATCCATGAAACGCCATTGCATGATCAAAAAGTGACTGTTTGGGCCGGCGTTTGCGCCAAAACCATCATTGGGCCATTTTTTTTCGACAAAACGAAAGCAAACATTCGTGCCGAAATCATCGCTATACCGCCCGAGATGCTCGAAAAAGTAAAGGAAAACGCAGCAAAAAGGGAACATTTTACTGTGGCCAATAGAGGCAGCCACTTCATTGGTTTTGTATTCAAAAAATCTGCGAATGGTCTGGGCGAAACTTTATTATTTTCGGGTAAAAGTTGTTTTGAAATTATGAGGTTTCTTGGAAAGTTAGTTTTGTTCTTAAAAAAAATACTTAAAATAGAGATTTTTAGCCGAGTAAAGATTGCAAAAGCCCGTGTAGACTATATGAATTTCGGTATATTATGTACACTAAGAGCCCATAGAGCGAATTTGCTGTCTTATCAGAATTAAGAGATATGAAGATTTGTTAAAACGTATATAAAGCCATTACTTCCACTTAGGGTTTGAATTTCGAAAAAATTGTGAAATGGTTTTTAGACGATTTCATCAGAAGCAACCTGATATCTCATGAGACACGAGGGATCTTGTAAAATTTGTGAAAATGTAAGCAAACCCTTCACACCTTGGTTTTTGAAATTCGGAAAATCGTGAAATTGGTTTTTAGGTCATTACATCAAATGCCATAATAACCAATTTTATGTCTCATCAGAACTAAGGGATGGCAAAATTTGTGAAAACATATGCAAACCCTTGGGGGTTGAATATCCAAAAATTGAGAAATGGGTTTGTAGGCGATTATATAAAAAGTCTGTGGAAGTGAAAAGCGATCTAATATCTAATCAAACCTAAGAAATATGTCGAAGCTTTGAAAAGCATAAGACCCCCATACACCCCTTAGGATTGAATACATAAAAATACTGAAATTGACTTTTTGGCGGTTACATAGGAAACCTTAGGAACTAAAAATGAATTCGATATATCATCAGGTCTAAGCAATATGTAGGAATCTGTGAAAACATATGCAACCTCCTTATACCCACTTGGGGGTTGAATATCCAAAAATCCTGAAAGAAGTTAATAGATAAATATGAAGACAACACGAGAAAGTAAAAACCAATTCATTTTCTTATCACTTCTAAAAGATATGACGGAATTCGTGAAAACTTGTTCAACCCTTAACGGCTGGAAAAAGGAAAAAATTAAAATCAAGTTTTAGGCGATTATTACGCAAGCCCGTGAAAGTGAAAAGATATTAGATATCTGATCAGACCTGAGCGATATGGCAGTATTCGTGAAAAAGTATACAACCCATTTCCACCCCCTTAGGGGTCGAATTTCCAAAAATCCTGAAAACACTTTTTAGGTATTTATATGAAGAATCCGTGGAATAAAAATTAATTTAATATTTGAAAAGACCTAATAGATATGATGAAAACCGTGAAAATATATGCATTCCATTTTCACTGATAATTTTTTTTGCCCCCCTTCCGAACGCCAATAGATATTTGAATTTTTTTTAATATAAATTACTTTTCTAGTTGATCTACCTTTTCATACCGAGTTTCAACTTTGTAGCATAAGCCGTTCTATAGATAGAAAAAACACCCCCACCCCCGTACCATACTACCCCTATAAAAAATTATATTTTTACAACATGCTACTACCATTGCTCTATCTAAATACCAAGTTTCAGTTTTATATCATTATAGGTTCTTGTGATATAAAAATCGGAACTTATCAATTTTCACCCTCCCCCACCCTCACCCTCTACACCCTGAAATTTTTTTTTCTGCTGGAGGTCTATTATACCTACTTCTGGTACAAATTTTAATCATCTCTCTTACACCGTTCTTGAGATATAAGACGCGACTTTTTAAAAAATTTCTTACTCCAGTTGCATGCTCCACCTCCCCCTTAAGAAATTTTAATTTCAGCAAACTTCATTTGTAAACATTTATACACAAACCAAATTTTATTTCTCTAGGGCAATTGGTTCGTGAGATATCGTAATCTAAAATTTTCCACCCCCCATTCCCGTACGCCGCTGCCACCACTCAAAAATTTCATTCCGATCTATTCTCCTAGTAAACCTATAGATATTCTTTATGTTTTAATTTTGTGACGTTAACCGTTTAGGAGATATAGATTTTAGAATGTGCCGATCTCGGCTTTTTTGCGTTTCGGACGCATTATTTTTCCCCCCACTCCCACACCCCTTCACCCATATTTACAATTTTTATGCAAATGGGTCCACTATCGAAGCTCTATTTAATTTCCAAGTTTCAGCTTCCTAGCGTAAGCGGTTGCTGAGATCTAAAAACCAAAATTTTCCGTCTAAAACGTTTTCCCCTGCTCCCCCTCACACCCCCCTCAGAATTTGAACACTTCAAGGGGCCTACCCAGTCAATTCATAAAAAAAAATTCAATTTAATATCTGAAACCGTTTGGGAGCTACGAGCCTTCAAACGATGACATTTTTTTACTTTTTTCGTGTCTACTAGTCATGAAACGTGAAAAAAAAATGTTTCAGGGTAGAAAATTTTTTTTTTTTAAAAATCGACCACAATACTGTATTATTAGAAAATAATAAAGTAAAATCAGTTTTTTTTTTTCAAAGTTGTTCAATGTTTACATACCGATATACAAGACACCCTGTACCTTTATCGCTATATGTACGATCGATTTTGATTACTTCATGGAATTTAGCAATCAAAATTTTAGTTCCGAATAAAAATTACATGGTTATGGTTATAGAATTCATAGAATTTGATGATCGTGTGATTGTGCTAGCCCTACGAAGTTTCATGCTACGCGCCTGTTAATCTTTAGAACTCGTGAGGGGCTACCCAGAACTCTGAAAATATCGATCGGTTTTCTGAGAAAAAAAGGTCACGTGCAGTACTGCAGTACTACTAGTCAGTGAGAACAATTTATTTATTTATATGATTGCTGTTGAAACATAAATGGAACAACACAATATGTTACGGCTAAACCGGCTTCACGTAAGGGTTGGGGTCTTTTAAGTTGGAGTTCCGTTTGCCCCCAAAGAGTTCTATCGATAACACCATATGCACTTTTTCTCTAAAACTAAATGGAAAGAAGTTATGGCGCATTGAAATTAAAAATTTTTCGAGTCAATGAAAAAAAACTTTTTCCCCTTAAGGGTTGGGGTGTTTTAAGTTGGAGTTCCGTTTGCCCCCCAAAGAGTTCTATCGATAACACCTTATGAACTTTTTCTCTAAAACTAAAGGGAAAGAAGTTATGGCGGATTGAAATTACAAATTTTTCGAGTCAATGAAAAAAAACTTTTTCCCCTTAACGGTTGGGGTGTTTTAAGTTGGAGTTCCGTTTGCCCCCCAAAGAGTTCTATCGATAACACCTTATGAACTTTTTCTCTAAAACTAAAGGGAAAGAAGTTATGGCTCATTGAAATTACAAATTTTTCGAGTCAATGAAAAAAAACTTTTTCCCCTTAAGGGTTGGGGTGTTTTAAGTTGGAGTTCCGTTTGCCCCACGAAGAGTTCTATCGATAACACCTTATGAACTTTTTCTCTAAAACTAAAAGGAAAGAAGTTATGGCGCATTGAAATTACAAATTTTTCGAGTCAGTGAAAAAAAACTTTTTCCCCTTAAGGGTTGGGGTGTGTTAAGTTGGAGTTCCGTTTGCCCCCCAAAGAGTTCTATCGATAACACCTTATGAACTTTTTCTCTAAAACTAAAGGGAAAGAAGTTATAGCGCATTGAAATTACAAATTTTTCAAGCCAGTGAAAAAAAACTTTTTCCCCATAAGGGTTGGGGTGTTTTAAGCTGGAGTTCCGTTTGCCCCCCAAAGAGTTCTATCGATAACACCTTATGAACATTTTCTCTAAAACTAAAGGGAAAGAAGTTATGGCGCATTGAAATTACAAATTTTTCGAGTCAGTGAAAAAAAACTTTTTCCCTGTAAGGGTTGGGGTGTTTTAAGTTGGAGTTCCGTTTGCCCCCCAAAGAGTTCTATCGATGACACCTTATGAACATTTTCTCTAACGCTTAAGGGAAAGAAGTTATAGCGCTTTGAAATTTCACATTTGTGAAGTTAGCCCCCCCAACTTTCTTACGATATTTTACTGCTTTAATCAACGGAACTATTTCCGAGAATGCTCTAGAACTATAGAACTATGTGGGGGGCAAACAGAACTCTCAAATTTTTTTCAAAATTTTCAACAAGTGGGGCCAACTTCACACACGTGAATAACTTTGAAAAAAAAAACAACTGATTTTTATATGTGAGGTATTTTTATTCAATTTGGTCCTTTAGAATTTATTTGGATTCGTTTTTGAATACAAAATCAATCAAGTGGCTGCCTCTATTAGCAACAGCAAAATGTGCCCTTTTTGCTGCGTTTTCCATTACTTTTTCGAGCATCTCGGGCAGTATAGCGATGATTTCGGCACGAATGTTTGCTTTGAGCTCGTCAATAGTCTGAGGCTTGCTGGCGTACACTTTGCTTTTCAAATAACCCCATAAAAGGAAGTCCGCAGTAGTCAAATCTGGAGATCCAGTCAATGTCACCTCTTTAGAGTTAGAGTTCCGTTTGCCCCCCAAAGAGTTCTATCGATGACTCCTCATGAACATTTTCTCTAACGCTTAAGGGAAAGAAGTTATGACGCTTTGAAATTACAAATTTTTGGAGTCAGTAAAAAAAAACTTTTTCCCCCTAAGGGTTGGGGTGTTTTAAGTTAAAGATCCGTTTGCCCCCAAAGAGTTCTATCGATGACTCCTTATGAACATTTTCTCTAACGAAATTACAAATTTTTCGAGTCAGTGAAAAAAACTTTTTCCCCCTAAGGGTTGGGGTGTTTTAAGGTAGAGTTCCGTTTGCCCCCCAATGAGTTCTATCGATGACTCCTTATTAACTTTTTCTCTAACGCTTAAGGGAAAGAAGTTATGGCGCTTTGAAATTACAAATTTTTCGAGTCTGTGAAAAAAAACTTTTCCCCCCTAAGGGTTGCGGTGTTTTAAGTTAGAGTTCCGGTTGCCCCCCAAAGAGTTCTATCGATGACTCCTTATGAACATTTTCTCTAACGCTTAAGGGAAAGAAGTTATGGCGCTTTGAAATTACAAATTTTTCGAGTCAGTGAAAAAAAAACTTCTTCCCCGTAAGGGTTGGGGTGTTTTAAGTTAGAGTTCCGTTTGCCCCCCAAAGAGTTCTATCGATGACACCTTATGAACATTTTCTCTAACGCTTAAGGGAAAGAAGTTATAGCGCTTTGAAATTTCACATTTGTGAAGTTGGCCCCCCCAACTTTCTAACGATATTTTACTGCTTTAATCAACGGAACTATTTCCGAGAATGGTCTAGAACTATAGAACTATTTGGGGGGCAAACAGAACTCTAAAATTTTTTTCAAATTGTTCAACAAGTGGGGCCAACTTCACACACGTATTAAAATTACATAGAACATAAGAATAACGTTACATAGAAGCATAGAACGAATTAAAATAGAAACACGGAACGAATTAAAATACATAACATGAAGGAGACAAAAGGAACACAAGAAACATGAAACCTGAAAAGGTGCACATTGGTTATTACTGGACATCGGATTTTTAGGCAAATGCCTATTTTCGCCTAAAATGTACTCAACTGGGGGTTAGTGCCTAAATTTGCCTATTTTCGGTATTTCTCCCCAAAAGTGCAAAAATTTCTGGTTCGAAAACATTTATCTAAGTTTTTCTGAGAATATTAGTTTTCTACAAACGAAAACCACGCACAATGCAAATAGAGAAACTCGTGCGAATTGCGATTTCCAACTTTTTTCCGGGAATTGTTTCGATACAAAATAATTCTATGAATTTACGGCAGCTGTGCATGGATGATTTAAACATCTATAATACAATCGTCAGGTTTGAAGTCCAGCTCATTAGAATCGTGTTGCGTGGTACATGTGTAGCTGTTTGTGTCTATATAGAAAGGCGTTTTCAATGAAAATATCATTAAAAAAATAAAAACCAAAACAACATATTAACAATGCCAAAAGACAAAAGTTCAAAATCTTCCTTAATACATTCGTGGCTGGAAGAATTCAAAGATTTGATTTTCGATGGAAAAATAATTTTTTTTAGTTTGTGCAATAAACAGTGGTCTGTCCAATGTGCAAGCTATAGCTGCTTTGATAGCATAGCTAAGCATCAGAATTTGAACTGTCAAAATCAGCCAAACGCTGCTTCAAAAGCTTACAACAGCTGATTCACACATTACCCAGAAATTTGCGACGTTCATTGGAAAAGAAAACATCTTTGTAGAGCATAAGTAATTCGTTATAGTTTTTTTTTCATAATGTACGTACGTTAATGTTTGTTATTGATTTAGAGGATCCATGATGCTATACATTGTTACGTTTACAATAGCGAACGCTCGAATATGGTATCCGGAAAGATGGGTTTCGCGTGCGGACGGCTGCTAGGGTAATTTGCTTTACGTTTGGCTCATTAAATTATTTTTTTTCAGTTTGAAATATTTCTTTTGCTAAGAGGAAGAATTGGCACGCGAACTTGAGCGGGTGAAGGTCCGCGTTTAAAGACACGGTAACGTTACCAACACCTGAAAACCGACCGGCGCAGGATTCAGCCCAAAAACCTAAGCAAGGAGCAGCGTTGCCACGGAACTTTATTCAAAAAAATCAGTACCAACATTAGGCCAATTGGACCAAATACTGCAACGCTGGTATGGAGAACGAGTGAGCGTTTGCAGGAAACAAGTTTTCCTTGAAATGGAAAACGATGACCGAAGCCTCTTTTGCCATTGGACTGTCGAGGAGTGAGGCTGGCTGATCCGACGCCGATTGTGACAAGTTGTCGAAATTTTCCGCAAAATAGCTCAAAGAACACGGACATAACGATAAGGATTTTGAATAGTACCTCAAAGAGATATATTTCATTTAGAATGAATATATATATTTTTCTTCTTGATACAATACATAGTATATTTAATTATTATAATTTCAGTAAATTTTGATTTTATATTTACAATAAAATGTGATATATAAATTTAACTATGACTGCAATCTTTATTTTCAATTCTTCTCCCGTATTGTCCAGTAAAAGAGAAACTTCAACGTTCTTGAAGTGAATATTTTTGTTGTTCTAGTTACACAGGCCAACACAACTTTCTCGCAATTAGCGGGCTCCATGTGTATACTGTTCATCAGAATCCCCCATCTAGCCGTTAGGATTCGAAATATGTTTTCAATGGTTTGCCGCCGCGACAAATCCTTCTATTATATTTCTCCTGTTGTGCCGATAAATTGTGTCCTGGAAAGGGTTTCATTAGCTGCATTCCCAAAGGGAAGGCAGCGGCGGAAATAAAATACGCTGATGCAAGAACAGTGCTGTTCGGCAGAGGTTCCGCTGCAGGTAAAGGAAGATCCTGCTTTAAAATCTTTTTGCCAAATTTGCTATTCGCAAATAATCCTGAAAATTTGTACGTACAATTCTTCAATCAACCCCTTACCGTAAAGGGGTGAAAGACGTCGAGACGGGGTGGGCGCCACACAACTAAATTTTCGGCGTCGTTCTACTCTAACAAGCCAGCTGTGGAGCTGGGTAGAATTCGTTCCACCCGGATTTCTAATTCACACGAAAGGGAATTACTGAAATTGGAAGACGTCACACGATTTCACATACAACATATTTCTAAAGAAGTGAATTGTTCGTTATATGTAAATAAAATTGGAATATATTATAGAAGGAAAAGAAAAAAAAAACATACTGCAGTCACGATCGGCTGCAAGCCAATCGTATAATACTCTAGATGAATACTCAACTCCGATTTATATTGTAATTGGGGATAAAGTAGAATTACGTGTGTGCATGTTGTATGTTCTTTATTAAGGACTGCCATTAGATTGCTACTCAAACCTAAAAGACAATATTCAGTGTTTAATTTCATATCTTAAACTGGGTAAGTCATCGAAAAAAATGTCCTTTTTGAAGGACTTTCACATGGGAGGTGCAGGAAGGCCTCACTCGATTTCTTACATATTTATCCTTTTCATTGGAACCATTTAAAAATGAACGTGTACAAAATTTCAAATTCGTAGCTTGAAGCGTTCAAAAGTTATCGAAAAACATACTGCAGTCACGATCGACTGCAAGCCAATCGTATAATACTCTAGATGAATACTGAACTCCGATTTATATTGTAGTTGGGGATAAAGTAGAATTACGTATGTGCATGTTGTATGTCCTTTATTAAGGACTGCCATTAGATTGCTACTCAAACCTAAAAGACAATATTCAGTGTTTAATTTCATACCTTGAACTGTGTAAGTCATCGAAAAAATTTCAATGGGACATCATTTTTAGCTATATACGAGTACATATGTGAATATGAGGTGTATGGCGGTAATATTCATAGTGCTAGTTCAAATTTCGCGATATTTTTGTTCATTTCCTAGAATGTTCTAAAAATTTTACGTCCAAATGAAACCAGCGTTTCTATGATCATTTAATTCATTAGATAAACTACAAGAATAAATTGTTCTGCTCGGCCTATGAAAATTTGGTATTTATAGTAGTTTTGTTCAATTGTAGCCAAATACCCCAAATCTTCTTTTCCGAACACACGAATTTAGAATCTGAATACAGAATAATGAATTAAAAATGCGAATAATGACCTTCTCCTTCAAGTAGCCACCAAACGATAGCTAAACATGCCAGTATTTCTGAAACTGTAGGTAGATGGCAAATCACTGAAATCCTATAAAACTTTCCCTTTTCAAAGACTTCAAGTTCCTGGCTGAAGCATACTGAAGATATCTACACACGTGTTTGAAGTACTTCTATATGACAGTATATCAAAATATTGTTATTACTGATGTAATATTCTCAGTATAAAATTTCTTTTTAAATTTGTTGACTCTTTCGTTTTCCATGAACAATTCTTGCGCAAAAGAACCAACAACATAAATTCTAAGACTTCTCGCCGATGGTCATGGCATAACAAACATTAAAAAAGGTGTTTCTTTAGAAATTTTCATTAGTTTAAAACACTTGTTACGATTAGAATAGCGAAGTTCCGCAAGGCTCGAATATGGTACCCGGGAAGATGGGTTTCGCGTGCCGACGGCTGCTAAAGTAATTTGCTTTACGTTTGGCTCAATAAATTAGTTTTTTTTTCATTTTGAAGTATTTCTTTTGCTGAGAGGAAGAATTGGCACTCGAACTTGAGCGGATGAAGGTCCGCGTTTAAAGACATGATAACGTTACCAACACCTGAGAACCGACCCGCGCATAATTCAGCGCGAAAACCTGACTAAGAAGCAGCGTTGGCGCATGCCATTAAGTAGAGAGCCATGGAACTTTATTCAAGAAAATCAATACCAACATTAGGCCAGTTGGACCAAATACTGCAACGCTGGCATGGAGAACGAGTGAGCGTTTGCAGGAAAAGAGGATTCTTTTGCCACTGGACTGTCGAGGAGTGAGGCTGGCTGATCCGAAGCCGATTGCGACAGGTTGTCGAAATTTTCCGCAAAATTGCGCCCAAGTACTGTTGTCCTGTGACATTTAGTTTTGTTGGTACCCATTACCTTAGCCACGCCCGTCTCTGCAGCTCAACCGGGAGTGAAAGAAAAAAAAAGACATAACACACTTTCTATTATTAGAACCCTGATCGCAAATAAAAGCACGAATATTTAACCCGATGTTAAATATTAAACACAATTTTTTTTCAATTATTTCTTGCAGTTTTTCGCCTTCCATAACTAGTTAATAATGACAAATAAATGCAAAGATCCTGTTTTATTCAAATTTACCGATTTCGGAATCGGTGACGATTACTTTCCAAACAATATAAAACAGAGCTTTTGGATTCATGTTTACAGTGGACTACAAATAATAGTATAAAAAGGTCTAATAGCCACCAGGGTTTGGTCGCCAATCGTGAAGCTTTATTGATTGATTTTATATTGGTTGGGACATCTTATATAAAGAGATTCTAATATCTTTGGTTATAATGAGTTCCGTTAATTAAGTGAATACATTTTGACAGGATATTTGTACGGCAGCTACAAGAAGGACTAATAGAATTTTCTTCATAATCATACATTTAGTTCCAACTATTGCAAAAATACCACACATAAAATTTCAAAGACGTAGTTTAACCCATCTGAAGTTATCGGCCAATATTCTTGAACACGTGTTTTAAGGACATTTGGTATGGCAGCTACCAGAAGGAGTAAAAGGATTTCGCTGACTACTAAACTCGAACTTCCTTTTTACTCAAACCTAATTTGTGCAACATTTCGAATTCGTAGCTAAAAGATTACTTGAATTATAGTGAGTTTCGTAAATTAAGTGAATACATTTTGACAGGATATTTGTATGGCAGCTACACCAAGGACTAACAGGATTTTCTTCATAATCATATATTTAGCTCCAACTATTGGAAAAATAACTCGTACAAAATTTCAATGTCGTAGCTTAAACCCTTCTGAAGTTATCGACCAATATTCTTGAACACGTGTTTTAAGGACATTTTGTATGGCACCAACCCGAAGGAGTAGGACGATTTTGTCCGTTATCGAACTTAGCCCTACAAATTCAACCAAACATTCTGATTCAAAATTTCAAGATCCTAGGTGAAGGCGTTCTTGAGACGGACGTCAAGCGGATTTGAGGTTTTTGTCCACAAATAAGCAAAAAATAATATATAACTTTTTTTCGTCCGAGGCTTGGTTCTATGCGTTACAAACTTTTGGGCTGGATTAAACTTATAATACTCTATATGATTTCATCTACAGTATAAACATACTGCAGTCACGATCGGCTGCAAGCCAATCGTATAATACTCTAGATGAATACTGAACTCTGATTTATATTGTAGTTGGGGATAAAGTAGAATTACGTGTGTACATGTTGTATGTCCTTTATTAAGGACTCCCATTAGATTGCTACTCAAAACTAAAAGACAATAATCAGTGTTTAATTTCATATCTTGAACTGGGTAAGTCGTCGAAAAAAAATTTCCTTTTTGAAGGATTTTCACAAATATCAGGATCGATGCGGCAGCAATAGAAGTAAGGCAGCAGTTGAGGAATATGAATACCAAGAGAACACTCGCAAAACGAGCTTTAGCGTGCATTCAAAATGAAGGTGGCCATTTTGAACATTTTTTATAACAAAAAAATTTGAAATAAAAATATTTGAAATAAAAACCATTATTAAATTCTTTCAATTCAAGCAAGTAGAGTAGATCACCATGCACACGCACTGATTTTTTAAATATTTAATTTTTATGCGATATGTATTTTTACCTATTGCTTCCAAAGTGTTAATCGTAACTCATACATATGTATGCAGCTTTTGTAGGTAATAATACGGTTCATAAAAAAATAAAATTAAAATCACATTTTTATAATGGGGTTTTCTGAGAAAAACTACATTGATCACTGAATTTTAAGGGTTCACGTAGCAAAAATCTGTGTTTTCGAGTATATATCTCAAGATTGGGTGCAGTTACAATTTAGACTGTTACATCAAATGAAAGGTAATTTGATTGCCTAAAAAACGAGTTATAACACTTTTTCTTGTGATTATTCGTTTTCAAGATATAACGTTTTAAGTGAGTGAGGGTACCGGTTAAAAACACTTTTCTTAACCACCCTGTATCTCCACTAATATTGAAAATTGACCCACCCTGTAGAACAATTTTTTTCTCCAAATATATCAAGGAATAACCGGAGTGCCAAACACCCTGTTATATGGCAATGGAATGTTTTCAGAATCTTATAACTAGGGTACCACTGCCGATCCTCGGTGTCCACGAACTCCGTACAACCGGCACGTACCGCAACCGCAGAGACCCGATATTTTGCTGTTTTATATATTTTATTTTAACGACGCTCACAGGATATGTCACAAGGGTGTGGCTTTGCGTATCCCGGCAATATTATTCATATGCTCGTTTTTCACTTTATTCCGGATCTCTCTTCACCGTCTACCACTTAATTTGCGCGCACAGATTACTATCCAAGAAAATGGTTACGCCAATTTCACCGGATGCCACATTACAGTCTTGCAGGAAGTTTCCGAAAGGGTGTATCGTTTTCCAATATCTCCGGATTTCACATTACCGACGACTATTTAATTCTCGCGCAGTTTGTCGTTCAGAAAAGGTTCTTCGTATTCGAATAACTTCGGATTAAACATTCCCGACGACTATATAATTCTCGAGCACAGTTTGTCGTTCAGAAAAGGTTCTTCGTTTTCAAATAACTTCGGATTTCACAGTACCGAGGACTATATGATTTTCACGCACAGTCTGTCTCCCAGATAAGGCTCAACGTTTTCAAAATCTTCCCGGCGAAACTTTTCTTCTCAATCGGATCTACTCATTTTTTTCCAAATTCGCACTTTTTAACACCTCTAGGTCACTCGGTCACGATCGCAATGCCCCGATTCCAATTTTACCCGTTACCTCGAAAACTAGCAGCGGCCGTGCGTACAGTTAGAGGCTGTGAACTTGAAACTCGGTCAAGAACCCCTTCCAGTATTTCCAAATTTTGCAGAAATTGTTCCAGCTGCGAATTGGATGAATTGGAACACAACATTAACTCGTTTCGAATTCAAAAGTCTTTTCGGACCATCATGGCGACGCTCGTTATTATTGTTTTTAAATTTACCAAGCTGTCAAAAGTCGCGAAGTTACAGTGCCGGTAGTGTTCACTTGTGGTTTTCTTTTAAGAGTATCCGTAAATTGGTAAGTTTGGTTTCCTGGAGGTGTTATGTTAAGTGTCTAAATTCGAGTTTGTTTTAAATTCAATGATGTGTTTGTTGTAATTTACGTCGACTTCTTAAACCTAATCCTATTCTTAGTTACAGTGGATAACTACTTGGTTTTTTTTTTGTTTACCTAAATCTAACCCTATCCTAATATTATCGTTACTAACCTATTACATCGGAAAGCAATCCCTAATTCCGCCCTCCGATTTCAGTTATTATTTCTTAGCTGTTCAATTTCCGTATATTTATCAGCGATATTTTAGGTGGATAGTGTTTCCGATAGAAAAAATGTAATTTTCACTTCTACGCTTTCAGGTATTTAACATTTTCGGACGTCGAACTACAGTTGAGGCAGTCGGAAAGGTATTTATCTTGGTACTAATTCAGTCTCTTTTCTAACTCTCTTCTATTTCTATGCGTAATAAAATGTTTACTATACAATGTACTGCCTAATAGTAAAGCATTTGCGTTGACACTTACCACCATCGCCATTGCCGCCAAAGCCACCGATATCTACAAACGTGAACATGTAGCGCACATCACATGCAGCTAGTAGCACGATACTATAGAAATGTTTTTAATTATAAAATAGTGCCCCACTATTTTGTGGTTTTACTATGGCAATGTGCTTCCCGTCTATGCTTTCTACACAATTTGAAAGATTGCAAAGCTCGTTAAAATCCTTTTTGATTAGTTCGAAGTCGCTGGATATTGGCTTACTGACGTACAATGGCTGCAAGGTCTGCCAAATTTCCTCGCACGTATCAAGGATAATTTGCCGCACTGTCTCCTTCCCTAGTTTATAGGACCACGCCAAATACTGAATCGATAATCCTTGGGATAAGTATCTGAAATAAACGTAATGATTTTTTTCAGTTTTAATACAAAATTATTCAAGGATTACAAACTTTTCTTTACTTACGATAAAACAACAGCTAATCGACATTTTGAAGAAACCGGTTTTCTAATAGATTTCTTCGGAATTCTAGGCTTTATTAAACTTAATAAAAAGTCAAACCTTTCCGAATTCATTCTGCAGTTTTTGAAAAATTTTCCGGGATTGTGTATTTTCATCGGAATGAACAGGACTTTATAATGAAAATGCAAGTTTTCCGGGTTCAATATTGTTGTTATTTATTTTTGCGTGACGTTTCGGACTCGACTGAGTCCTTTATCAAACTGATAAATACCTTCCATTTCCAATGGGATTTTATCCTTTTGGTTTCCTAGGATGCCTCGGATCGTAGTTGCCGTGGAGTAGGTCGTCCGTATGTCAGCTTTCTGGAGTACCCTGCCGATTTGATTTGTAGTACCTTCTATGTAAGGTAATGTTACCCACCGTTTGATAGAATGGTCGTTCTTATCTTTCTCTTCCTGGTTTTTGTTTGCATACTCTGTTAATAGTGCTCTTCGTGTATCCGTTGGCTGCAAAGGTTTTCTGTAGATGTTCCATGCGAAGGGCGTGTGGGTTACCGTTGGTGATACATTGTGCTCTGTGGATAAGAGTTCTAAGTACTCCTTCCTTCTGCTTAAGATGATGGTGGGATGATGCATGTAGATACCTGTTTGTGTGAGTAGGTTTCCTATAAACAGAGAACTGAAGAGAAGGACCAGATTTTTCAACTAATACATCCAAGAAGGGAAGTTTGCCGTCTTTTTCGATCTCTATTGTGAACTTGATGTTTCTGTGGCATGAGTTGAGATGGTCCAGGAACTTATCTAATTCCTCTTTTCTATGCTGCCAAATGATGAAGGTATCATCAACATATCGAAGGTATAGTTTCGGTTTTAATGGTGCTGAGTTGAGCGCATTCTCTTCGAATTCTTCCATGAAAATTTCGGCCGCTACTGGAGATATCGGGGACCCCACAGCGGCTCCTTCCGTATGTTTGTAGAGTTTGCCTAACGCTGAGAAATAGGGGTTGTTTAGGCAAAAATCAACTAAATCCACTCTGTTATCTGGTATGAGTGTTTTGATGAGATTCATGGTGTCCTTGATCGGTATGTTTTTTAATGTTTCTACTAAATGTGTAGAATTTTTTATGGACCTGGGTGTGTTTCCAACGAAGGGGCGCAACTTAGCCGCGAATGCTTTGGCTAAACCTTGCGTAATTGATCCGATGGAACTAACAATAGGGCGTAGTGGAGCATCTAGTTTATGGATCTTTCCATAAACTAGATGCTCCACTTCGCCCAGAAGAGCGGAGCAATTGCGCAAGGTTTAGCCAAAGCATTCGCGGCTGAGTTGCGCCCCTTCGTTAGAAACACACCCAGGTCCATAAAAAATTCTACACATTTAGTAGAAACATTAAAAAACATTCGAATAAGCCCGGAGGACATACTAGTAAGTTTGGACGTCGAATCCTTGTTTACCAACATACCGATCAAGGACACCATGAATCTCATCAAAACACTCATACCAGATAACAGAGTGGATTTAGTTGATTTTTGCCTAAACAACACCTATTTCTCAGCGTTAGGCAAACTCTACAAACATACGGAAGGAGCCGCTATTGTTCATTCAAACATAATAAAATTTAATAGTGCCAGAATGATTCACAGTAACATGATCACAACGTACTTAGCGCGACTCATTATGGCACACATAAAGTGACCTATGCATCAATTGCATATGTTCTAATTAACCATAACAAAAACTTTAAGGTACGATGACGAATTGACCCACTAATAAATTATTATACATGTAAGCACTTATTGCATGATGATGCACGTATGATGATGTTAACATCCAGGATTGTGAACACAACGCTGGGCGAGTTCTCCTCTCGATGGTTTGTCAGCAGAGGTACACCACAAGGTGGTGTGCTCTCCCCTCTTCTATGGAATTTAGTGGTCAACAAACTGCTATTGAGACTGGAAGGGGCGGGCTGCAGAGTAATTGCTTATGCAGATGATGTTGCAATTGCTGTCTCGGGAAAGTACCTCAACACGCTGAGTGAGATATTGCAGAATGCTCTCTCTATCCTCTCCAAATGGGCAGCTGAATGCGGGTTGGGTGTGAACCCACGCAAAACAGAATTAGTCCTCTTCACCAGGAAATATAAAATTCCTCACGTAGACCCTCCTTCTCTGAATGGTACTAGTCTAGTTTTCACCGATAGCGCAAAATATTTGGGTCTTATTTTGGATAGGAAACTTCACTGGAAATCTAACATTCAGGAACGGGTAAGGAAAGCAACAGTTGCGCTTTACTCGTGCAAAAAGGCCATTGGCAAAAAATGGGGTATGCAACCCAGAATAGTTCATTGGCTCTACGTGTCCGTCATCAGACCGATACTTATGTATGGTGTTATTGTCTGGTGGACGGCCTTAGACAAAGCAGTTAACTGCACCACCCTAGGGAAGGTACAGAGATCAGCATGCATATGCATCAGTGGAGCTCTGAGAACAACTCCCTCTGCAGCACTAGACATGCTATTCAGTCTGCCACCCCTAGACATTTTTGGCAAGCAAATGGCAGCCAATGCAGCCATTCGACTTAGAGCCTCTACACAGTGGACTGGCATATATGCAGGTCACTCAACAATCTTGAATAACTTCAATGATATTCCTGAAAACACCGACTACACCCCTCCCAGTTATGATTTTGACAAAAATTTCCTAACAACCATCCCAACCCGTCTAGAATGGGAAAGGGATTCGGTACGGACGGAGGAGTCCGCCCACATATATACGGACGGCTCCAAAACTGAAGGCGGAGTAGGTGGAGGTGTTTTCTCTGACATGCTTAACATTAGCAGCTCCTTCCGCCTTCCGGACCACTGTAGTGTCTTTCAGGCGGAGCTTATGGCGATCAAGGAGGCCTTGTCCTGGCTGAGGTGTAATGTAATGTCTAATAGGGATATTAGCATTTTCACAGACAGCCAAGCGGCAATAAAATCCCTGGAATCGGCCTCAACAACATCAAAGGTCGCCGCAGAATGTCGATCATCTCTTAAGGAGATGGCAGAACAGTTCAATATTCTTCTGTGCTGGGTGCCAGGACACAGGGATATTCCAGGGAACTGCATGGCTGACGAACTCGCCCGTCGCGGCACTACCCTTCAGATTATGCCGGAACATCGGAATCTGGGTGTGCCTCTCTCTACATGTAAACTGCTACTGGGATTGGACTCAATCGAGAAAACCAACTCAAGATGGGCAGATGGTGTTACATGTCACACTGCGAGACAGATCTGGCCGGAGCTGGATCTGAAACGCTCTAAAAGGCTGACTTTGCTCAAAAGGGCGAATATCAGCACCACAGTCGGTGTCCTGACTGGACACTGTCTTATTGGTCGACATGCCAAAAGACTCGGCCTCTTCTCAAACGACTTCTGTAGAAGCTGCTTGGATGAGAAGGAGGAGGAGACAGTCCTTCACCTTCTCTGTACCTGTCCAGCTCTATCAGCCAGAAGGAAAGCTCATCTTGGAGCTTACTTCTTCAACTGTCTCGGTGATCTTGCCGCAATGGAGGTCGCGAGAATCCAACGCTTCATTGCAAGCTCTAAATGGTTCGACGAGTAGGACCGGATTCGATGATCCTGTGGTAACACAACGGACCTTTCAGGTCTAAGTGTGTCCGTGTTCTCACGGGCAGCCACGCGTACCTACCTAAGTCCAGTACGCCACAGTTGCTCCTCCGCTGCTGCCACAACAACAGAAGGAAGGAAGTCCTGTACGCAACACTTACTCCTCCCGAATCCGGTGCAGCCACAACAATAGAAGGAAGGAAGTCCTGTACGCAGCACTTACTCCTCCCGAATCCGCTGCAGCCACAACAACAGAAGGAAGGAAGTCCGACCAAGAAAAAAAAATTCCAAGCCTTACAACCTTTGAGTGGAAGCAATCCGACCAAGGAAATAAAAATCAAAGCCTTACAACCGTTAAGTAAAGCATAAGATCTGAAGCTAGTTGATTAGGACGACACTGCCAAACATCGTTAATACAAGAACATCGAGTGTTCTACCATCATGGAGACATTGGCAACAAGCCAACATGAGACAGGGTCAAACATATCTAAATGTTTGATCAATCTAAGGAAAGACCCTAAGGACAGAAAGAACAATGAGTATGTTCTGAAGAAAAGGCAAAACCTTGAAGCACTCTGGGATGAGTTCGAAACACGCCACCAAAAACTAGTGGAGTATAAGAACAACGATCACGAGTACTTCAAAGACAATTTTTACGAACAAGTTAAACAAAGTTAAACGCAAACTACGATTTTACTTGATGAGCTACAACTCTCACTGGATGGTCAATAACAAGCCACGTCTGGCATAACGATTAGCCATAGCCAGAACACTAAATTGTTTAGACGAGAACAATTTAAGTTACAGACTCTTCTCGATTCAATTAGAGGAGTCCCGACTAGCGTCACACTTTACAAATCTGCTATATATTTCTACATTGAAAGTTTAATGGAAGATTGGCGGAGTGTGAAGTTTCTACATGAAGAAATAATAACCGAAAGTGACGCTAGTTCACACGACACCGTAGAATACAAAAATTATATTGATCTATACGCAATAGTCGACGCTGAGATGACAAAAGCATTGATCAACTTACGAGAAGTGAAGGCAGAAACGGGCACGGTTGCAACTACCGAATGCCAAAACGATGTACGACTACCTCGTTTCGAAATTCCCACCTTCGATGGTAAATACGACGCATGGACTGCCTTTCATGACATATTTGTACAAGTTATACACAACAATACAAAGTTGCCCCAAGTTATTAAGTTACAATATCTTAAGACAAGTCTAAAGGGGGAAGCCAGTCAGATAATCAGACATCTCGATATTTCGAGTGCTATAACTATACTGATGCATGGAAATTACTGAATGAGAGATATCATAACACTCGAAAATTAGTATCGACTCAAATTCAAACCATATTGACATTAACCAAGGTAGAGTCAGAATCCGCCAATGATTTAAAACGAATCCACGATACAGCTAAAGAATGTTTGTATGCCATTAATAACTTGAGTATAAAAACAGTAGAGTGGGGACCGTTAATTATTCACATCCTACTACAAAAATTGGACTACGAGAGTCAGAAACTTTACGAACAATTGTTAGAAAATCCAAAAGAAGTTCAGACCCTAGATGCATTTTTTGCATTCTTGCAGACCAGATTTCAATCGCTTGAAGCTCTAAGGGACATAAAGAAACTCGATTCAAGGAGCTGTGGTAAGAAAGCAGGTTCGCATGAAAAACTAAATAATCAGTCTCGTAGTTTTCATACTTCAACTACACTACAGTGCTAGTACTGTCGAAAATCCCACGTCATCTACAACTGCCAGGAGTTTCAAGCATTAACTGTTCAGCAGCGCAAGGACTTTATTACTAAAAATAAATTGTGCTACAACTGTTTATTACACGACAAACAGCGAAAGTGTCTTAGCCAGAAGAAATGCCAAATCTGTCAAAAAACACATCATAAGTTCCTTCACATGGACCCTAAACCAAAAGAAAGTGCAGATAAGCAAAACGAAATAAAAAGCAATCATGTCAGAGAAGGCAGAAATATATTATTAGCAACTGCGGTATTACGAGCTAGGACAAGCAAAGGACATCTGGAAACAATACGCGCTTTAATTGATCCAGGATTACAGGCGTCGTGCGTTACAGAGAACACAGCACAGCGACTATCACTTGTGCGAGAAAAGATTCGTGCTAAAGTAACCGGAGTAGGAGCAACAAGCGCAGGAACAGCTAAGACTAAAATATACATACAAGCCGAACCAAGGTTTTCGACAGGTTTCTGCCTTGACATTGAAGCAATCGTCTTACCCAAATTAACAGGTCGATTACCCGTGTCAAATTTTGATTCCAAAACAGACTGGCAGAACTTCATCTTAGCTGACCCGAAGTTTGATAAATCTGGCGCAATAGATATGATCCTTGGAGCAGACGTGTATAGCGAAATATTACTGGACGGTGTAATAAAGCCTGCCGAAGGTCTTATATGTCAAAATACCGAACTGGGATGGATCATTTCAGGAAAATCCAGAAACCATAAACCAGAGACTAAAATAGTGAGCATGGTATCCAACCTTACTATCGAAACACAGTTACGTAAATTCTGGGAACAAGAAAAAGTAGAAACTGATCAACAATTGTCCAACGCGGACGATTTATGAGAAAAGCATTACCAAAACACACATTATCGCAATAAAGACGGAACGTATACTGTCAAAATTCCGTTTAAAACAACAAATCCATCTTTGGGTGAGACTAAGAAAAGAGCACTTGTCAGAGTATTCCAAAATGAGCGCAAATTTTTAACAAATCCAACATTAGCTGAAGAATACAAGCAGTTTATGGACGAATACATTAAACTAAACCACATGGTAATAGCGGAAATACCAAATTCATGCGATGATAGGTACTACATACCTCATCAAGCTGTATTGAAAAATGACAGTACTACAACAAAGCTACGTGTGGTATTCGATGCATCATCAAAGAGCTCAGAAAATAAAAGCTTGAACGACATGATGTATTCTGGTCCTCGATTACAAAAGAATTTATCAGAAATTTTATTGCAATGGCGGAAACATAAATATGTCTTTACAGACGATATCGAAAAGATGTACCGACAAGTGAAGATACATCAAGATGATCAAAATTATCAAAGAATACTATGGCGATCCTCAACAACAGAGCCAATAAGGGAATACAAACTTACAACAGTGACATATGGAACCAGTTCAGCACCGTATCTCGCAATTAAGACTATTCAACAACTTGCAAGAGATGAAGAAGTGAATTATCCCTATGCATCGCAAATTTTGTTAAACAATTTTTACGTTGACGACATGATGGCAGGAGCAAATACGTACAACGAAGCTAAACAACTTCAGAGAGATATGACGAAACTATTGGCCACTGGAGGCTTTAAACTGCGAAAATGGACTAGTAACAATAGACGCCTTGTAGAAAATATACCAGAGGAACTAAGAGAACATGGAATCTTGGAAATCAATGACGGAAAAACAATTAAAACGGTAGGTATTCACTGGAGTCCGACAACTGATACATTCCAGTTTAAAGTTAACAAACAAACTGCTCCAGAGAAATATACCAAACGCTTACTTTTATCTGATACGGCGAGGATATCTCACTCACTCACTCCGGTCATACTAAAAGCAAAACTTTTGTTACAAGAGGTATGGATAGCAGGCTGTGATTGGGACACCATTCTACCAGAAGATATAGCAAATAATTGGAAGAATTATAAAAATGAACTCCCTAAATTAGAAGAAATAACTATACCAAGATGGATTAAGTATATACCGAATGATGGGCAGCTAGAACTGCACGATTTCTGTGATGCAAGTAAAAAGGCGTATGCGGCAGTCGTGTATAGTAAAATAACATCAACCACAGGCAAAACAACGATACAGTTGCTAACCGGCAAATCAAAAGTAGTTCCCATAAACTCAGATTTAACCATCCCTCGTTTTGAACTATGCGCAGTTGAACTGTTATCCAGATTAATTCAGAACGTATCAAAATCATTGGATATCGAAAATAAATGCATCCATTTGTGGTCAGATTCTACTGCCGTTCTGGGTTGGATTAGAGGTAACCCTAGTAGATGGAAGAACTTCGTGTGTAATCGAGTTACAAAAATACAGTCCACAACAAACCCGAGTCAATGGAACTACGTACGAACGAATGAAAATCCTGCAGATTGTGCTTCCAAGGGACTCAAGCCATCTGAATTGAGAACCCATAGTCTATGGTGGAGCGGACCTAGTTGGTTAAGTCTACCTAAGTCATAATGGCCTCAAACAAATATCGAATCCAAAATACAAGACGAATGTGAATCAAAACAAGTTGCGTTCACCACGCAGGTTCACAAAATCGATTGCGACATAATCGAAAGAGTGTCATGCTTCCGAAAATTAATACGAGTAACTGCTTACTGTCGTCGGTTCATAAATAATTGCAAAACACCAGAAAAACAAAAGTCAATGAATCTTACAGTAACAGAACTAAAGCAATCACAAGAACAAATAATTCGAATGGTTCAAAGAACAGAATTTCCCGAAGAAATAGTAGACATAAACGAAAAGAAAAGTCTAGCCTCAAAGAGTAAATTGTTAACGCTTAATCCGTTTATTGATGAAAAAGGGATCCTCCGAGTCGGAGGAAGGTTGGTGCAATCAGGATTACCATTCAATCAAAAACATCCAATTATTCTGCCATACAATCATCACCTCACAATGTAAATAATCGGAGACGCACATTCAAGGACTTTAGATGGAGGGAATCAACTGACACTTTCATACATACGACGCAGGTTTTGGATTGTAAACGCAAAAAACGCTATACGACAATACATACATGAATGCGTTACGTGTGCTCGATATAAAGGGCAAGTATTACAACAAGCAATGGGAGACCTACCGGCTGAACGAGTGAATCCATCCAAGCCGTTCCTACATACAGGAGTAGACTACGCTGGACCACTGCAAATCAGGCCAAAGGGACGTGAATGCAAGTCATACAAGGGATACGTTGCGATATTCATATGCCTCGCAGCCAAAGCCATCCACATTGAAGCGGTTAGCGGTCTAACTAATGAAGCATTTCTTGCAGCCTTCAAGCGTTTCGTTGCCCGGCGAGGACAATGCGCCCATATTTATAGCGACTGCGGAACCAATTTCGTAGGGGCAAAAAGATTGATGGAAGATAATCTCCAGTTCGTCATTCAAAAATCTACTCAAGAAGTAGCCAACCTTATCGCTTCTGATGGAACCAGATGGCACTTTAACCCTCCAGCTTCACCCAATTTTGGCGGTTTATGGGAAGCCGGAGTCAAATCAATAAAATACCATTTAAAAAGAGTAATTGGGGAAACCACTCTTACGTTTGAAGAGTTAACGACAGTACTAAATCAAATCGAAGCATGTTTGAACTCTCGACCACTATGTCCTATTAGCGACAATCCTGATGAGTTGCTGGTTTTAACTCCAGGTCATTTCTTAATGGGTTCCGCACCACTTGCTCCGCCCGAATGTGAGTACAACAATGTAAACATCATTACTCGCTGGCAATTAGTGCAGAAGCTTAGCACTGATTTTTGGAAGGCATGGTCAGGCGAGTATCTGTCACGACTCCAACAGAGACCAAAGTGGCAGACAAAACAAGAAAATATAAAAATAGGAGAGCTAGTACTAATAAAAGATGAACAAACTCTACCAGCAAAATGGCAATTAGTGCGAGTCATCGAAACTTACCCCGGAGAAGACGGTTTAGTTCGTGTGGTCGGTCTACGCTACAAAGGTGACTCCATAATAAAGCGGCCAGTAAATAAAATATGCAAATTACCAGTCGAAAACAGTCAAGAGTACGTAACAGTCATCGAAAACCAAACAAATGATCAACATAAGGAGACAGAAGAGTTGGAACAAGCAGTAGGAGAAGTGCCGTCAGCATATTACGCGAATCTCCACAAAAAAGCATTAAAGCGGGCATTCATTCAGAGACCTCAGAATAATCCAAAGCGTATCCGTATACGACCGGTACCAACAGAACAATTAGAATACCTAAAAAACAGAGATACAAAGCAAACAAATATAAGAACTAAGACTACTCACCATCTATCAATATTAAATATTCCGTATTTAATTGTACTAGTTTTGAGACTTCGAAGTTGCTCATTCAACGGTACACACCTGTAACCTGGTTTATACGTAGAACACATCGGTGAAAGAAAAATAAGGAGAGGTACTCTTCGCATAGAGCTAACGTTCCCCATAAACATTACGGCTGACAGAATTAGTGTTAACAAAACCATTCATTACATGGCTAACACTTGCAACAAAGCACAACAATTGGCTGAAGATATCCACTGCAACTCTTTAACACACCATTTAAAGGAAAAACAGCAGTCTTTGTTACAGGAGTTTGATACACTACAGAACAAGTATCAGCAAAGGAGAACAAAAAGAGGTTTATTCGGAAAATTACTACAATTTGTATTTGGTGTAAATGATGAAGTATATGAAGATATATCACGGTTGGATCACAAACAGAAGAAACTCATTGAATCAGGTTATCACCAGACTAACATAATGTTAAGAACGGTAGAAGTGATAAATGAAACTACAACGCGTATAACGAGCAAATTAAATACACTCACTAATAAATTTAACAAAATATCAGAAATCGTTAATAATATGGAAGGAATGTTCTCGTTAATAGATTCTAATACTCTGAATATACAGATAATTTCAATTTACCAAGACGTAAACAGTTTGTAGCGAAACTACCTTTTCGGCAACTAAGCAGCCTCGGTAGGGCTCCAGATTTATAAGGAGGCTCTTCGGATCAGTACAGCACATTTCTGCCGGCTAATCAGGAGCGTGGGGGGGGTGAATTTGGACCCGAAGAGCACTCCTCCTTGTATGTGCTGAAATTAATGAAATTAAGAATGAGCTGGTTGGAAGGTGAAAAGGAATTCAACGAAAGTGGCTACATGTTGTGGAAGCCCCTGGCATGCTCACGGAGCGTCACTACTCCATCTGAAAATTATTAACTAAGAAGAACAAAAGAAAAAACCCGACATCTACAGTCCTGGTAATCCTAACGCTGAAACCAAAATATGAAATACAAATAAAATAAATAAAATAACGTAAGTTTAACTTAATGAAATGCAATTATTATTAAGCTGGCAAAAAGAAATTACTTTGATCGATAAATGGTTTAAATATGAAAAGGCGAATTTTACGCTGGGGGCTTGATGCTGCGCCCGTATTGATCCGAGTGTCGGGAGGCCTTTTTGTTCCTTGGGGCCACTATCGTCGTTGCAGGCTACAGTGGTTGCGGCACCGGTGTTTAAGTCGTGAGTTTTTTGTAACTTTAGTTTGAGTTTCATTTATTGTTCCGCACTTCAATTACTTGATTAGTTTATTAGGTTATTAACTTTTATAGTTCGTTGCACTGATTTTTATACTCTAGATGAAATCATATAGAGTATTATAAGTTTAATCCAGCCGAAAAGTTTGTAACGCATAGAACCAAGCCTCGGACGAAAAAAAGTTATATATTATTTTTTGTTTATTTGTGCCCAAAAACCTCAAATCCGCCTGACGTCCGTCCGTCCGTCCGTCCGTCCGTCCGTCCGTCCGTCCGTCCGTCCGTCCGTCCGTCCGTCCGTCCGTCCGTCCGTCCGTCCGTCCGTCCGTCCGTCCGTCCGTCCGTCTGTCCGTTAGCACGATAACTCAAGAACGCCTTCACCTAGGATCTTAAAATTTTGAATCTGGATGTTTGGTTGAATTTGTAAGGCTAAGTTCGTTAACGGGCAAAATCGTCCTACTCCTTCGGGTAGCTGCCATACAAAATGTCCTTAAAACACGTGTTCAAGAATATTGGCCGATAACTTCAGAAGGGTTTAAGCTACGACTTTGAAATTTTGTTTGTGTTATTTTTCCAATAGTTCGAGCTAAATGCATGATTATGAAGAAAATCCTGTTAGTCCTTCGTGTAGCTGCCATACAAATATCCTGTCAAAATGTATTCACTTAATTTACAAAACTTACTATAACTCAAGTAATCTTTTAGCTACGAATTCGGAATTTTTTACAAATTAGTTTTGAGTAAAAACAAAGCCTGAGTTTACTTGTCAGCAAAATCCTTTTACTCCTTCTGGTAGCTGCCATACAAAATGTCCTTAAAACACGTGTTCAAGAATATTGGCCGATAACTTCAGAAGGGTTTAAGCTACATCTTTGAAATCTTGTACGTAGTATTTTTCCAATAGTTGAAGCTAAATGTATGATTATGAAGAAAATCCTATTAGTCCTTCGTGTAGCTGCCATACAAATATCCTGTCAAAACGTTTTCTTTTAATTTACGGAACTTACTATAACTCAAGTAATCTTTTAGCTATAAATTGGAAATTTTGTACAAATTAGTTTTGAATAAAAACGAAGTTTGAGTTTACTAATCAGCGAAATCCTTTTACTCCTTCTGGTAGCTGCCATACAAAATGTCCTTAAGACACGTGTTCCACAATATTTTTCCATAACTTTTGAACGCTTCAAGCTACGAATTTCAAATTTTGTACACGTTCATTTTTAAATAGTTCCAAGGAAAAGGATAAATATATAAGAAATCGAGTGAGTCCTTCCTGCACCTCCCATGTGAAAGTCCTTTAAAAAGGACATTTTTTTTCGAAGACTTACCCAGTTCAAGGTATGAAACTAAACACTGAAAATTGTCTTTTAGTTTTGAGTAGCAATCTAATGGCAGTCCTTAATAAAGGACATACACCATGCACACACGTAATTCTACTTTATCCCCAACTACAATATAAATCGGAGTTCAGTATTCATCTAGAGTATTATACGATTGGCTTGCAGCCGATCGTGACTGCAGTATGTTTTTTCTCTGTGGTGCACCACTTCACACCCGTAACTTTTGATTCTTGTCCACTTAATGTATTTTTTTGTTTTTTTTTTAATGTACTATATTTAATGTTGCGTATTATATTTTAAAGTAATTTTTTTCGTTTTTTTCGCACAGCGCACAACCTGCTTCACCTTGTTCTCCCAATCGAGTCCCCGTGTTTCTTTTTCTTCCTCCTGATTTTTCCGCCTTTTTCCCCTTGTGAAAAAAAACGGTTTTTTCCCTTGGTGCTTTACGCGGGAACAAACATTGGCGCGTTTTCGAATCTCGCCACTGTACGGCGCGAAGGTTGAGCCCGGGTCTTTCAAAATGTCTTTCGTTGAGTTTTTTACATGTTTATTTATTGTTTTGCTCTGGTACGTTGTACAAATATCAATAAATGAGAAAATATAATATTTAATAGTTAGATTCCCTGGACTGTAGCGAGAAGGAAGAGGAAGAAAAAAAAAAAAAACTACGCCATATTGTTTTTATATTTTTTTTTTTTTTTAATTCATTAAGGTTGGATAATTTCCTCTTTCCGCCACGCACTAGGACGCGACTCGCAACAATCGTGGGGACGACCCAACCCAGGAGACAAGTCTCATAAGCCGGGCATGAAGTTCTGAATCATTTAACTTGTAAATACGCGTTTTTTTAGAATATATATGCCGAAAACGTTCTAAACCTTAATATCCTTGCCGTGAAATGTGCCAAGTAAGTCACCATTTTCATCTTCCAGTTGATATGACACCGTCCCGATTTTTGTTCTTACTTTTGCCTTAACGAATTTAGGCGCTAATTTCGCAGCGAAACTTTCAGTAGCCTTGCTCTGTACATGATTGCGTACGTAGACTATTTGCCCTGGTACATAACTTTGTGGTCGAGTGCGTAAATTGTAGGTATGTGCGCATCTCGTGTATGCCTCCTCGAGATTCTTAACAACTACGCCTTGCAGTAGTCGAATACGCTCAATGTGCGGATTTATCGGAATATCTCCTTCTCCAAGAGAATTTAGTGCTTTAAGTAGCTCGTAATCCGAGCCATGCCGAACTGCATGGTAACCGAACATCAAAAAATGTGGTGAAAATCCGGTAGACCCGTGGACCACATTTCTCAGTGCGGAACATATTTCCCCCAAACTATTATCCCATTTTCGATGGTCATCACCGATATATGCGCGTATGGCTGCCAATATGGAGCGATTTACCCGCTCAGACGCATTAGCCTGCGGAGAATAAACTGGGGACAAGATGTGTTTGATTCCATAGTGATCAAGTAATTTTTTAAATGTCTTAGAAGTAAACTGCACCCCGTTGTCAGAATGGATGAATTCGGGCACTCCATAAGTCAGGAACAGTTCATCCTCTAAGAATTTGGTTACCTTTTCAGTTGTGGCGCTGGACAAAGATTTCAACCATACGAACTTTGTATATTGGTCCAGAACGATGAGAATGAATCTATTTCCCGCGCATGATCTTGGGTATGGTCCCAAAAAATCAATATATAATCGCTGAATTGGCCTGATAATTTGAATTTGTTTGCCCATTGGAGGTCGTGTATTATAATTGGGAGGCTTACTTGCTTTGCAGACTTCGCAAGAATTTATGTATTGGGTCACTTGCTGTCTTAAACCTGGCCAATGGTAGAATCTTTGCAAAAGTTCGACAGTTTTTGCTATTCCACAGTGCGAAGATAAAGGACTATTATGTGTGTCAGCAACCAACGAGTCAGTAATTGAAGCAGGAACCCATAATTTCCATTCGGGAATGTCAGACAAGTTGGGAGATGCTCTAGGCTTATGCACATAGAGTTTATCATTCTGTGTGGTCAAGTTTGGAAACAAATCGGGATGGTCTGCCACGTTAGTCATGAAATCAACGTACTCCTTGTCTTTAAATGCATCGGAATTTAGATTCAGGTAAGGTAACGCATCGTCAATAGCATCTATCGTATCACAAAACACTCGTGACAAAGCATCAGGCACAATGTTTTGACTGCCCTTTCGATGCTCTATGTTGAAGTTGAACGCTTGGAGTTTAAGACTCCATCTAGCTAGTTGACCGGATAAGTCCTTCTGGCTCATCAACCATTTTAGGCTAGCATGGTCTGTAATGATTGTAAACTCCAAACCTTCAACATACGCACGAAACTTCTTAACACTTTGTACTGCAGCAAGACATTCCAACTCAGTCACGCTGTAGTTCTGTTGAGCAGAGTTTAACTTAGCAGACATAAACGCTATAGGATGCTCCTCGCCTGACTCTGATTTCTGAAAAAGGACACTCCCGATACCAGTTGCACTAGCATCGCACTGGATGAAAAACGGTTTGGAGAAATCTGGGTTTATTAACACTGGAGCTGAAGTTAATAGCGTTTTTATATGTTCAAATGCAGTATTAGCCGCATCATTCCATATAAAACGTTGATTTCCTTTCAGTAGGTCAGTTAATGACGAAGCAGCCGACGCGAATTTGGGAATAAAACGCCTGTACCACCCTGCCATGCCCAGAAATCGGCGAACTTCTCGTGTTGATTTGGGAATTGGATATGTCGTAATGCCAGAGATTTTTTCGGGATCTGTTTTAAGAATCCCGTCACCAACCACATAACCTAGATATTTTATCTCCCTCAAGAGGAACTTGCTCTTTTCCACATTAATCGTTAGGTTAGCTACGGCAAGAAGCCGAGAAACTTCACGAAGAAGGTCGAAATGCTCGTCAAGAGTGCTGGACGTTATCAGCAGATCATCCAGGTAAACAAATATCCGATTATGAAGCTGGTGCGGAATAACTTTGTGCATCAAGCGACACATCGTCTGAGGAGCATTGCACAGACCAAAAGGCATGACGGTAAACTGATACAAAGGCCTACCAGGAACTGAGAATGCCGTCTTATCTCGGGAATCTGGATCCAGAGGGATTTGCCAAAACGCATCCTTGAGGTCAAGGCCAGAAATATAACGAGTAGATTGTAATCGTGCTAGGAGACCGTCAATAAGAGGAAGAGGGTAGGCATCCTTCACAGTTACTTCATTTAAGCGTCTTGCGTCTAGACACAACCGAACTTTACCAGGTTTCTGAGCGAGTGAAACAGGGGAGCTCCATGAACTGTTCGACTCCTCAATAACGCCCATGGACAACATGCGATCTAATTCCGCGTCCAGAAGTTTCTGTACGACAGGTGACACCGAGTAATGTCGCTGCTTGATTGGTTTTGCTATTCCGGTGTCTATATGGTGAGCCAACAGCGTAGTTTTTCCTAGACCCATTTTGTTGAACGAGGGAAAAGAGTCCACAATCCGGTGTAAGTGTTCTTGTTCAGTTAAAGACAAAGTGTGAAATTTACTGTCGGGAAGAGGTGAAAGGGTTTGAAGTTCATTCACTTGAAATGGAACCAAGTTAAACGTATCCCAAAAGTCGATGCCAAGGTACAAGGTGTTCTTCAGCGAGGGTACTACTAAAAATCGGATCATGCGAGTTCGATCCCCATACGTAACTAGCGTGAACATAACCAATTACGTTGCTCTTTTCTCCATTAGCAGAGGTAACTTGGGTTCGAAGGGAGTGTAAGGGAAGAGAAAGCTCTTTTATAAGTTCTATTGAACCTGCCCCCAAAACGCTAGAGCTCGCCCCACTGTCTAACAAACCTCGCATGATTTGTCCGTTGATACTGATATCGGCGTATGGTCGGTTATCTCCAGGTAAACTTATAATTGACTCGAGACAAGTTTGTTTTAGATGGCGTCTGAGTTGCCAGTAACGTCTTGATCGGTCTAATCTTCGAATTCGGGGTAAATTATGTTTGTATTCACGGGTAGTTTGAGTGGATTGTTCATTTAAATTAAGCAGGGTATGAACGGGAGCAGAGTGAGTATCTACAGTCTCCGTCTTGCTAATTCCGGATCTGTGTTGGATGCTGTTTCGATTGTAGCTTGGTTGGAACTTTGCCACGCTGGAGTGTGACCCGTTCCCGATTGCATCACACTCCTCGGAGGGTTTCCCGAAGTTTGAGGAGTACATCGACCACATCTAGGTTTTACCGTATTTTTCGCTCCACATCCAAAACAGAAGACATGTGAAATTGGCTTGGAACAATCAGTGAATCGATGGCCGATATCACTGCAATTCCAACAGATTTCCATGTTATTAGCACGGTTTGGTGTTGATCTAGGTAGCAGCCGCTGAGGTGAATGGACTGCAAAAACTTCTCCCTTCGTATCACTGTTCACGTCCAACGAAAAATCAATTTCTTGAACATGACGCCTACCCGAACAGTTTAAATCGGCATCGTATCCAACTCGTTTCCACGCTGCTTCGATTGCTACGCACTTTCGACGCAACATCTGTGCAGATGTAAATTCCAGTCCAGCCAAGTGTGCCTGCAGCCCCGGACGCATATTCCGTAGAAGAACTTGCTGTACATAGTCATCAGACGCTGGGACGCTAAGTTGTAAAGTTAATTGCTCGATAGCATCTACAAAGTCGCTGAATGGTTCCTTGGCCTTTTGATAACGAGCATCAATAAGTCTTCGGACATCCAAGTCTGTAGTCTGGGTAGCGAACCGCTCTCTTAAGGCAACACAGCAATCATCCCAACTGGGATTCTCACTCTTTTCGAGGAATGCCCAGTACCATTCGGCAGCATTTCCTTTAAGAAGGAGATGTAGATTATCGACCAAAATTTGGTTTGAAACATGATTTGTATCGGCGAGACGCTGGACTCGGAAAAGAAACCGATCGATATTTAAACCCGATACTGAACCATCAAATACCAGCCCCCATTTCCACATATTCGTCGAAGCATGACTGCTAGCCGGTATAGACGGAATATTTGGTCTTAAAGCAGTGCTAGTCAAAGGAGTTCGAATAGGCAACGGATTTATTACTTCGTATTGAGGCTGACGGAAAGTGTAGTGTTCATCGACTACCGGAGTAGTTTGATTTGCTAAGCGAGTAATACCGAAAGCTGAACGATCAGTCCAGGACGTGATCTCATCAAATTGGTCTTCCAATAAACCAACGTCTGCTATGTTATTGGTTATCGCTAAACTATCACAAATTTTTGATAATGCCCGAGTAGCACAAAGCAAGGCCTCGCACTGCTCTTTAAACTCGCACGTATGGTTCGAAAGACGTTCAATACGCCCGCTGTAATGAAGGATTTGGGACATGTACTTCCGCAAAAGGTTCGTATCACCCTGCACGGTTAGCTCCTTTACGGACCGTGCTAAAGATTCGACACGCATTCGGCACAATTCAAGCTCACCCCGACTATCTTTACTAGGTATTCGCGACGGACGTAAAAAGGGTTTTTCTTTCTCCAACTTAAATGATTCAAGCAACTCTTCATATTGCCTTGATGGTCTCCCACAAATGCCGCGAATCGTGCATTCCGCCTGGAACTCATCTGGTTCCAAATGTTCAATTTTCATTGCCATATTAAATCAAAAAAAAAATAAATAAATTCAATGTCGAAGAAAGAGGAAAAATAAAAATAAAAATAAGAAATAAAAGTAAAAAAAATATATATATAAATAAATAAATCCAAAATATACGAGTACTCAAGTAAAATCCAAAAAATAATATACGCATATGAGATTTAGTAATTAGTACTATGTACCTTTGATGATATACAAAAACAACATGAATTGCTTAATGATTGTTCAAGTCGAACCTAAAAAAACCAAATATAAATATAAACCTTAAATGTAAAATTAATCGCAAAACGAGAACAGCATGCCTGGGGCCATCAACAACTAGCAACCTCAATATTTCCTTCCAACTCATTCGTAGTAATATAACGAAGAAAAAAAAATAAACTAATAATAGGAAGGCGGGACGGGAAATAATTGGATGGATGTAGATGGATCATTTTCATTCAGGTATAAAGTTTTACTTAAAAATAGCGAACATCACTTTGATTTGGTCCCTGTAGCTAACGAAATTTTTCGAGAGACAAAATAAAACTTTCTTGTCGACGGATCCGGTCCGGATTAAATTTCGCGAGAGACCAAATCATGGATTTAATCGCGGTACTAAACAGCGACATCACAAACATCGGCAATCTGGATATGAATACATCGACGCGTATGGCGGCTACTCGATGCGAATGTCACTTTTTAGTAAAACTACCGAGAGGTATTGTTAATTATTACCAGTGAAAAGCTCCAAATTGGCTTTGCATAGAAGATGCACTGGACCTCCAACAACAAAATTTACGACGCGACTCAAATGAAAATGATCGGCGGGTAATAGTGAATTTAACGAGAAAAAAAAACCATTAGCATAGCTCACGTACTGTTTCCCACAACCTTGTTCGCTACTAAATCGTTCAAGTCTCACGGTATCAAAGGCGTATAATTTTACTTTATTATTTCAATAATACAGTATTGTTATCGATTTTTAAAAAAAAAAAATTTGCTACCCTCAAAATTTTTTTTTCCACGTTTCATGACGAGTAGACACGAAAAAAGCAAAAAAAAATTTCAGTCCGTCTGTCCGCCGTACGCCGTACGCCGTACGCCGTACGTCTACCGGTGTACGCAAAATTGTTTGAAGGCTCGTAGCACCCAAACCCTATGAGCTATTTAATTGAATTTTTTTTCGTGGGTAGAGTGGGTTGGCCCCCTAAAGTGACCAAATTTGGAGGGGTGGGGGTGTAAGGGGGGAGGAGGGGGGGGGGGGGTTTTAGACGAAAAATTTTGGTTTCTAGATCTCAGCAACCGCTTATACTAGGAGACTGAAATTTGGAATTTATATAGAGCTTCGGTAGTGGACCCATTTGCAAAAAAAATGCCGATATAGGTGAAGGGGTTCGGGAGTGGGGGGAAAAATAATGCGTCCGAAACGCAAAAAAGGTGAGATCGACGCATTCTAAAATCCATATCTCCTAAACGGTCTATATCACAAAATTGAAACTTAATGAATATCTGTAGGTATACTAGGAGAATAGATCGGAACCAAAAATTTGAGTGGGGGAAGTGGCGTACGGGGGTGGGGGGTGAAAAGCTTTAGATTACGATATCTCATGAACCAATTGTACTAGATAAATAAAATTTGGTTTGTGTATAAAGGTTGAGAAATGAAGTTTGATGAAAGTAAAATTTTTTAAGGGGGCGGTGGAGCATGAAAGTGGAGGGGATAAGAATTTTTCAAAAAAATCACTTATCATATCTCAAGACCAGTTTAAGATACATGCTTAAAATTTTTACCAGAAGTAGGCCTAATAGACCCCTAGCGGAAAACAAAATTTAGGAGGTGTGGGTGTAGAGGGTGAGGGTGGGGGAGGGTGAAAAGGAAAAAGTTCCGATTTTAATATCTCGACAACCTATAATGATATAAAGCTGAAACTTGGTATTTGGATAGAGCTATATTAGTAGCATGTTGGAAAAATAAAATTTTTTATAGGGGTAGTATGGTACAGGGGTGGGGGGTGTTTTTCCTGTCTATAGAACGGCTTATGCTACAAAGTTGAAACTTGGTACGTTTATGTAAATCAACTAGAAAACTAATTTAAATGAAAAAAAATTTCAAATTTCCAATGCCATTCAGAGGGGGGCAAAAAAAATGATCAGTGAAAATGGTATGCATATATTTTCACGGGTTTCGTCATATCTACTAGGTCTTCCCAAATATTGAATTCATTTTTATTCTACGGCTTCTTCATATAAATACCTAGAAAGTGTTTTCAGGATTTTTTAAAATTCGACCCCTAAGGGGGTGCAAAGGGGGTTGTAAAATTTTTCACGAATTCTACTACATCCCCACGTCTTATCAGATATGGAATATCTTTTCACTTTCACGTGCTTGCGTAATAATCGCCTAAAACTTGTTTTTAAGTTTTTTCAGCCCCTAAGAGGGTATAAACGGGTTGAACACGTTTTCACGAGTTCCGTCATTTCTTTTAGAAGTGATAAGAAATTGAATTGGTTCCTACTTACTCGTGCTATCTTCATATTTATTTATTAACTCCTTTCAGGATTTTTGGATATTCAACCCCCAAGTGAGTGTAAGGAGATTGCATATCTGATAACATATCGAATTCATTTTTACTTCCCAAGGTTTCCTATATAAAAAAGCCAAAAAGTCAATTTCAGTATTTTAGATATTCAATCCTAATGGGTGTAAGGGGGTAGTATGCTTTTCAAAGTTTCGACATATTTCTTAGGTTTGATGAGATATTAGATCGCTTTTCATTTCCACAGACTTTTTATATAATCGCCTACAAACCCATTTCTCGATTTTTGGATATTCAGCCCCCCAGGGTTTTCATATGTTTTCACAAATTTTGCCATCCCTTAGTTCTGATGAGATATAAAATTGGTTATTACGGCATTTGATGTAATGACCTTAAAACCAATTTCACCATTTTTCGAATTTCAAGAACCAAGGGGGTGTGAAGAGTTTGCTTACGTTTTCACAAATTTTTCAATATCCGTCTTGTCTCATGAGATATCAAGTTGCTTCTTATGAAATCGTCTAAAAACCTGTTTCACAATTTTTTTGAAATTCAAACCCCAAGTGGAAGTAATGGATTTGTATACGTTTTAACAATTCGACTATCTAATTCTGATAAGGCAACAAATTTGTCTTTACTTCTATGGGCTTATAGTGTACATAATGTACTGAAATTCGAATAGTCTACACGGACTTTTTCAATGTATAAAATCTTGTTCTAAAAATCTCCATTTTAAATATTTCTATATTAAGAACAAAAATAATTTTCCAAGAAATCTAATAATCTCGAAGCAACTCATGATACACTCCGACTTTGACCGCTCCCGAACTTTGACCCGAAAAATAATAAAGTTTCGCCCAGACTATTGGCAGATTTTTATTAAAGGATTAAAAAAAATTAAAGAAAATAAAAACTCTATGTAACTTAAACTTTGGATTGTAAGTATTAAAATGTGAACGAGAACAAAACCTTACAAATGTTTGTCTATGCTAACAAGCTCCCTGGTCGCGAACCAAAGCTTAGCACAATAACAAACATTTAAATAGTTTTTTATAATTCGTAGAAACACATTTAAATATTCACTAGATCATAAACATAGCAAATTTCTCATATGATTGGACATTATTTCCTATTTTAGAAAAGGAACGCAATTGCAACACCAATTAATTGGTCATCACACTCATGGATTAGCATTCGAAAATGGAACGAAACCCCAAATAAATGTGTAATAAGACTCACTAGCTATAGCGCCACTTCACACACACTATAACCGAATACCGGACTGCCGATTGAACTGTACCGCGAAATTTGCCTATCAACCGTAAAAGTTGATTGACCGATTGAAACGAAGAGATTTATACGTGACCTATGCAAAATCGTGAGAAAAAAACGGTTAACGAGAAAAGTGAAAAATTCCGTATTTGGGCGCCAACTTTGGGCGCCAACTGTAGCGAAACTACCTTTTCGGCCACTAAGCAGCCTCGGTAGGGCTCCAGATTTATAAGGAGGCTCTTCGGATCAGTACAGCACATTTCTGCCGGCTAATCAGGAGCGTGGGGGGGTGAATTTGGACCCGAAGAGCACTCCTCCTTGTATGTGCTGAAATTAATGAAATTAAGAATTAAGAATGAGCTGGTTGGAAGGTGAAAAGGAATTCAACGAAAGTGGCTACATGTTGTGGAAGCCCCTGGCATGCTCACGGAGCGTCACTACTCCATCTGAAAATTATTAACTAAGAAGAACAAAAGAAAAAACCCGACATCTACAGTCCTGGTAATCCTAACGCTGAAACCAAAATATGAAATACAAATAAAATAAATAAAATAACGTAAGTTTAACTTAATGAAATGCAATTATTATTAAGCTGGCAAAAAGAAATTACTTTGATCGATAAATGGTTTAAATATGAAATGGCGAATTTTACGCTGGGGGCTTGATGCTGCGCCCGTATTGATCCGAGTGTCGGGAGGCCTTTTTGTTCCTTGGGGCCACTATCGTCGTTGCAGGCTACAGGGGTTGCGGAACCGGTGTTTAAGTCGTGAGTTTTTTGTAACTTTAGTTTGAGTTTCATTTATTGTTCCGCACTTCAATTACTTGATTAGTTTATTAGGTTATTAACTTTTATAGTTCGTTGCACTGATTTTTTTTCTCTGTGGTGCACCACTTCACACCCGTAACTTTTGATTCTTGTCCACTTAATGTATTTTTTTGTTTTTTTTTTAATGTACTATATTTAATGTTGCGTATTATATTTTAAAATAATTTTTTTCGTTTTTTTCGCACAGCGCACAACCTGCTTCACCTTGTTCTCCCAATCGAGTCCCCGTGTTTCTTTTTCTTCCTCCTGATTTTTCCGCCTTTTTCCCCTTGTGAAAAAAAACGGTTTTTTCCCTTGGTGCTTTACGCGGGAACAAACATTGGCGCGTTTTCGAATCTCGCCACTGTACGGTGCGAAGGTTGAGCCCGGGTCTTTCAAAATGTCTTTCGTTGAGTTTTTTACATGTTTATTTATTGTTTTGCTCTGGTACGTTGTACAAATATCAATAAATGAGAAAATATAATATTTAATAGTTAGATTCCCTGGACTGTAGCGAGAAGGAAGAGGAAGAAAAAAAAAAAAAAACTACGCCATATTGTTTTTATATTTTTTTTTTTTTTTAATTCATTAAGGTTGGATAATTTCCTCTTTCCGCCACGCACTAGGACGCGACTCGCAACAAGTTTTATATCTGAAATTCAAGATAGATACACCAGCCTCATAGATGCTACATTACATCATGGAGGTCTGAGCGAATTGATTTCATCGAGCAAATTTAGAAGTATTATGACCACAGTAGCATCAAAACTACCATCCAATTTACAACTCTCACAAGAACCCGAAGATCGCATCCAGACTATAACAAGCAGCAACAACCTAACTGTCTACGTGTTCCTTCGCATCATCGAGATCAACACATATGCAATATTTAAAGCAACGCTAATTCCACAGAGATTGGAGAATATGTTGTGATCGGAGGCCTTGGAGTGGTTATTTCGACTTAAAAAAGTCAAAATAACCGAAGGGAAGGTTGGGATCGGGAAACAGGGGTCCAATTCCGCCTACGTCCGAATTGGTGGCTGAAATACGAACTGGAGCGACGTGCTTGCTGGCTTCCGGGCTAGCTGCGGCTGTGGGGGGGTACGTTGTTCGTATTCCAGACCATAAAACCCATGGCCTATACAACAAAAATTTCACGCCGACTTACCCGGGTGATAAAATTGGGATAAGATTCCCAATCGGTCATGAGAGACCGAGAAAACTCCCTTCAACTCGACTGGCGCTGCTGTTGTGCGCCGTCTAGCCCACCCTACCTTAGCCATACTTGTCCTCAAAAGAATCTTATGCGTATGGCCCCTAAAGAGAGGAATGAGGGGGCGGAAGGTCTTCAAACGAGAAGATCCATCCTAATGGCCGTCTTAATTAGCCATTTATACTAAATAACTATATACCAAAAAAACCAAAACGAGAGAGAGAGAAATTTACTGAAGAGAAAACAAAAATAATAAAAAAAATACCTTGTTGTTGGCTACCGCATATTTTGTTTTCTTGTTTAAATTTTATTATAATTTTTTGTTTTTTTTTTTTTTTTCATTTATGTCAGTCCGGTCAGTTTCTGTCCATTCGTTGTCATGTTATATTTATTTTTTTAATTTATTTTATTTTTAAATCTAATTTAATTTTTAATTTAATTTTTATTTATTTTTATTTTGCTTCTACTTTTTTTTGCTTATTTATTTATATTTATTCCATCTTATTTTTTATTCATGATTTTTTTTTATTTATTTGCTTTGTTTTGAATATTTACTTTTAATTGGACACGGTGGCCGAAAACTTATTTGGGTCACTGTATTTGCAAACTCTACTGTGTGCAATCACAACAGTAGGGAGCTATTAACACATAATCCGTGCGCGAAGGTTCGTCATATTGGTTCACTGGAATCCGCGATTAGTAAACTTACGGACGCGAGTAAAAAGTAACATTACGCGACACATAACTTTCCATTTCTTATTCTAACTAATATTTTTTTTTCCGCCCGTGCGCGCCAAAATCTTAACCTCCCCTTTTTTCCAGCTGTCCGAAAAACTCCTCTAAAACAAAAACCCCAACCACTGAACCGATTGTTTTTTGTGGAATTGGTGTGGATCAAAGTAATGCCACTGCATTAATTGGTCCACACCAATTCTCACAGATGACACTACAACACAGACTGCTCGCCGTTGTCTACAACGCCGAACAGGCTGAAAAAGGCAGCTGTGAGCTCCGTCTGCGTCTCATGCTCACGACTGCAGTGACCGGGCACTCTCGGAGTATGTCACTCGCTCCAGTCACTGACGAAGGTCTTTGGAGTGGTACACTCCCACACGTTTGCCTCCGAGATCTTCTATAGATCGTCCAAGTAAACAAATACTTGGTCCTTCAGTTCGGGTAGGATAACACGATCCATCAAACGGCACATACGTTGGGGTGCATTGCACAACCCAAATGGCATCCGGGTGAAATGATAGAGGGGTCGTCCGGGAATGGTAAACGCCGTCATTTCACGGGACTTAGCCTCGAGAGGAATCTGCCAAAAGGCGTCCTTCAGGTCAAGACTGGTTATGTAATTGGCTCGTGGTAATCGACTAAGGATTCCGTCGATATGTGGAAGTGGATATGCATCCTTTTTCGTCACATTATTCACCTTTCGAGAATCCAAACACAACCGGACTTTCCCTGGTTTCCTCACGAGCACTACCGGCGAACTCCACGCACTCAAACTAACCTCTATCACTCCCATTGCCAGCATACGATCGACCTCGCCATACATGAGGTTTTGAATCGCAGGCGATACTGGGTAGTGTCTCTGTTTGATAGGGCGCGCTTCTCCTACGTCGATTTCGTGTTCGAGAACGTTAGTCCTTCCCAAACCGTGAAGTTCGAAAGAAGGGAACTTGGACTTAACGTTCTCTAAACGTTCAACATCTTTACTCGTTAAAGAGTGCATCGCAGTAGCATCATGTTGCGAAGAGGTGGTTTGTGTATTGACACAGCTGATGATGGATGGAGCAAGATGGAAGGCTCGCCAGAAGTCTACCCCAAGATACAGATCCTGAGATAAACTCGGCACGATGTAAAGAGTAATAGGTTGTGTAACTCCACGAAATTTAATTTCGGTCGTCACACTTCCCACTACCCTCTGTGAAGCACCATCAGCTGTCTTCACCTCGTGGCAAATCGGCTTCCAATGCACTTGCGCTCGCTCAAGGCGTTCTAGTGCATTGGCTCCTAAGCAACTAATGCTCGCACCACTGTCTAAAAGACCTTTAACGTTTACATTGAAAAGGGAGACCATAGCATAGGGACGTACATCAAAAGGTTCGGAGATAATAGTTGACATTACTGCCTTCTTTCTCTCACGAACTTTACGCCAAAATGCGCGTAAACGTAAAATCGCCTTTTTAGGAGTTGGAATAGGGGAAGGTTGAAATGGGGAACAAGATGAAATACTAACAAAAGGGGATTTAGAATCGTTAAAAATCCTGTCGCGTGCCTCCATGTACTCCTTCAGTCTTACATGGTAAGGCTTCCGAGGTACAGGCGCTTTGCGAACAGGAGGTAAGGAATTTTGAAGAATTACGACTGAATGAGACTCAGTCGTGGCATTTGTCAAATCCGATGGTTTTGTCAGGTCCGGTGTATTCGACCTGACTGGTGATGCGTCATCATCACCACAAGTTGCGGAGATCGAAGAGTCTCCTACGTTTTGGGTGGCTGCTGTGGGTTGCTCCGAAAAGGACGAGAATTTGCCGAAGTGGTTCGTTCCGTTCCGGAGTTTTCCCGATTGCAACGAGCACAATGCGGTCGCAAAACGTCTTTTGTTCCGCAGCCATAGCAGAAAATACCCCTGGGAGCTTCTGCACATAGTCGGTAACCGTGACCTAATCGCTCACAGTTCCAACATTTTAGTGGAGCCCCAGATGTAATTGCCGCCATGGCTTCGGAACCATTGCGCTCATCACAAACCTCTGTAGGAGGCTCCACGACCTCAGCAACTCGGGCGTGACTCGAGTAGCCGTAATTGGTGGACCGTCTAATATCTTCGACTCTTGAGACGATCTGTCGAAGATGGTCAAGCGACCAAATTTGTTGCAGGCAAATTTGTTGCTGCGTGTTTGGCAACAAATTTCCCCGCACCAGCTCCACGAACTCTCCGTCGTGCATCGGATTTGACAGCAAGGTTCGGAGCTCACACAAGTCCTGCTCGAACATCTGATAGGACTCTCTTGGGACTTGACGTCTGGCTAGCATTTGCCGTCTAATGTCCCAGTCACTTGCTCGCACACCCCACGTCTGCAAAAATGCAGGTTTAAGTACCGCCCAAGTTGGCATTGGGTTGGACCTGTGCCAGGTCCAGAACCAACTGTTTGGACGGCCGTCAAGGAGCATGTAAAAGCTGCGTGCGAGCAAGTCCATATCCGCGTTCAGCTCGCTGGTCGCAAGAGCTTCGGCGCGATAGATAAGTTCTTCCGCTCGCAACACTTTAGCGTCTCCATTAAATTTTAGACGCCATGTCCGTATGGGACTTGTAGTGTTGAGGCGTCTATAATTCGGTCCGGCGCTCCTACGATCAGCGAACTGAGCGACCGGATATTGTGGTAGCTGAGCCCTCTCAGGTGCTCGAGCAGCACTTGTAGCTCTGGAGGTGTGATTCGTTGTACGAGAACGATCACTGTGCGACTCTTGGAATTGATGAGATCGCTCCTCCCTCAGCACAGTGCGAATCAGTTGAGTGATCTCATCAACTCCAAGATTCACACGTGCCTCTTGTGTCGTCCTCGGTTGTAGTGGCAGTTGTAGCTGTGGGGGTTGTAGTTGTGGTGGTTGTAGTTGTGGTGGTTGTGGCAGGTTTTCCGAAGGCAGTGGTAGTTGTAGGTGTGGTGGTTGTGGTAGTCGTGGTGGTGTCGGTAGGCCTTTACCCCTCCCTTGGTCGGTGACCACTGTTCCGTCCGGAGCGTAGAAGGCTTGACCGCCGCCCAGCTCGTGTGGAGGATCCAAATTTGACTCCCTAAGGAGAGAAACTCCATCTCTTGAAAGCTGTGGGACCGTTAACTGAGCCCTGCTTCTTGTCAACGGTCCAGGGGCGGCTATCGCTCCCTCCACTCCCCGGAAAGACCAGTAGTCCGACTTGCCCAGATGATTCCGGCAAGTGGGACAGCTCTGCTTAGCTCCTACCCACTTCTCTATGCAACTTTCGTGGAAACGGTGCCCACATTTTGTGACCGCCTCATCCTCCGATTCCAACCACTCCTGGCAGACAGTGCACAGCACATCTTCAACCCCTTGTTCCGGTGTTCGTGACAGTGGCATGATTTAAGAGAAAAAAAAAGAAAGACCAAAGAAAGAAGTTCAAATAAAAATAAATCTAATAAATAATCTACACTAAACTAAATAAATATTCAATTTAAATATAAATAGAAAACTAAAACAAAATAAATCAAACTCCAAAATAAGACTAAAATAAATGTTCTAGAAATAAATTATATACTACAAAAATAATAATACAAAAAAAAATTCTAATAACTACCTACATAATTAATTTAACTACCATAACCAAAAAAATAAACTAACTGAACTAACTAACTTAACAAAATAACAACTAAATCTAAGAAAAATTAAACTAATCTAACAAAAAAATTAAATTCAACAACTAAATCAAAAAAATTTAAACTAAGAAAACTACTATAAACTTAACAAAAAAACTATGCAAAAATATAATAATTTCCTAAATTCCAATAATGATGAATATATATATATAATAAACAAGGAAATAAATAACTAATCATACAAAACCATGCGAAAAGAATAAATAACTAAAGCACAAAAATAATATATAGCCTAACATGCAAAATAAAAAAAAAACGCCTATAATAAATAAATAGTTACATAGGGAAATATTTTAACTACATGAACATTCCTCAAACTAAGGATTCAAAAAAAATAAACCAAAAGAAAAGAAGATTATTTTGCGTCAAATGTAGCGAAGCAATCGAGTTCGAATACTAAGCAAATTAAATAACCGCGACTATCAAATCAAAATTTGATAGCAACAGAAAAATAAATATATATAAATATCGGCAATCAAAAAAATTATAACAAATAAACGAAAGCAAAAAAAAAAATCATGCAAATTTTTAAATATATAAGGCTCAAAATTCGTCTCTTCGAAATTAAAGAAAATCGAAAAAAAACGTAAAGCAAAGCAACTAGCAAATGCAAAAATCAAAACAAAAAAAAATCAAAGCAAAAGAAAGCTCCATTAAAGCAACAAAATAAAAATCAAAACGTGATGGATCTTCTCGCTATCCACCTCCCAAACCTCATCCTCTCTCCTGCTAGGTCGAGTTAAAAGGCAAATCTCAGCCTCTTCAACTTCCTGGGAAAATTGGAATCGAGAAAATATAAAAAAAAATGGGATAAAACAAAAGAAAAATAAAATAAAATACTAATATGAAAAATAAATTGTCCTAAGACTTAAAATTTAAAAAAAAAATATACTACATAATTTTAATTTAATTTTACGTTATAGGAACTCTAAAAGGATGGAATAAGGAAATAAGGAACTCTTTTGAAGACTTCTGTATTGTCTTCTCCTCACCAATCTAAAACATATATTGCAGGTAGTCTGCCCAATCGTCTGACGACTTGCCCGCTAAGTCAAGGCAAGCCCAGCTTTCAAAAGGGTACCTACAATACATCAGTTAGATGGGTCTTGAAGACCCTACTTAACCCACAACAAGCCCAATTCGAACCCACAGATAGAAAAGGCTGCCCCTTCATATGGAATTCTGATGGCGCCTAAAGGTTGCCAACAGAAAACTGTCAATATGAAGGTTTCACAATGTCCAGCTGTAAATTCGAACCACACTAGAAGTAGTGAAGTAATAAAAGAGCTTGTTCACTGAACTTGTAGGTGCTGTTTAAGCGTTATTTTGAGTCGCTACCAGTCAAATTTTAAGTCCTTTCGATGTGACAACTTTTATGCGGCATTTTTCCGACTCTCGCATATTGTCCCATCACGCGTTGTGAACTACGCGCTGGTTTGGCTAGCCCCATGTTGGGCGCCATTTTGTTGTGATCGGAGGCCTTGGAGTGGTTATTTCGACTTAAAAAAGTCAAAATAACCGAAGGGAAGGTTGGGATCGGGAAACAGGGGTCCAATTCCGCCTACGTCCGAATTGGTGGCTGAAATACGAACTGGAGCGACGTGCTTGCTGGCTTCCGGGCTAGCTGCGGCTGTGGGGGGGTACGTTGTTCGTATTCCAGACCATAAAACCCATGGCCTATACAACAAAAATTTCACGCCGACTTACCCGGGTGATAAAATTGGGATAAGATTCCCAATCGGTCATGAGAGACCGAGAAAACTCCCTTCAACTCGACTGGCGCTGCTGTTGTGCGCCGTCTAGCCCACCCTACCTTAGCCATACTTGTCCTCAAAAGAATCTTATGCGTATGGCCCCTAAAGAGAGGAATGAGGGGGCGGAAGGTCTTCAAACGAGAAGATCCATCCTAATGGCCGTCTTAATTAGCCATTTATACTAAATAACTATATACCAAAAAAACCAAAACGAGAGAGAGAGAAAAAAAAACAAACTAATAAAAAAAAATTACCTGTTATACCGCATATTTTGTTTTCTTGTTTAAATTTTTTTTATAATTTTTTTTTTTTTTTTTACTATTTATTTTCTGTCCGCGTCAATTTCTGTCCTGGTCTGTCATATTTATTTTTTTATTTATTTTACTTTTAATTTATTTTCCATTTAATTTAGTTATAATTTACCTTATTTTTATTTTATAATTTAATTTATTTAATTTTATTCTATTTTCTCTATGTTTAATTATTCATTTCATTTTTTTAATATTGGGCCAAAACTTTTTGGAGCCACTGTAGAGTAATGCAACACTCCGCACCACCAACACACACGCAACGATGATTTAAAAATAAAATTTCGTATTTCGACTATTGCTGAACCATCGTTTTGGGCACTTTTTCCACTTTAAAATAGGCCATAAATCGAGGAAAACTGAACGCGAGTTTTACGTGCGCGAATTCTTTCCTTTTCGGTTTCCCTCTTCTACATTTATTTTCTTGCGCGCCAAAATATCACTTTAACCTCTCGCAAAAAAAAACTTCTTGTCACTTGCTCGCTTAACTTGTATTTATTTTCTTAATCAAGACATACTTTTTATACTCTAGATGAAATCATATAGAGTATTATAAGTTTAATCCAGCCCAAAAGTTTGTAACGCATAGAACCAAGCCTCGGACGAAAAAAAGTTATATATTATTTTTTGTTTATTTGTGGCCAAAAACCTCAAATCCGCCTGACGTCCGTCCGTCCGTCCGTCCGTCCGTCCGTCCGTCCGTCCGTCCGTCTGTCCGTTAGCACGATAACTCAAGAACGCCTTCACCTAGAATTATGAAATTTTGAATCTGGATGTTTGGTTGAATTTGTAAGGCTAAGTTCCTGCCATACAAAATGTCCTTAAAACACGTGTTCAAGAATATTGGTCGATAACTTCAGAAGGGTTTAAGCTACGTCTTTGAAATTTTGTATGTGTTATTTTTCAAATAGTTGGAGCTAAATATATGATTATGAAGAAAATCCTTTTAGTCCTTCGTGTAGCTGCCATACAAATATCCTGTCAAAATGTATTCACTTAATTTACAAAACTCACAATAACTCAAGTAATCTTTTAGCGACGAATTCGGAATTTTGTACAGGTTAGTTTTGAGTGAAAAGAAAGTCAGAGTTTACTAATCAGCGAAATCCTTTTACTCCTTCTGGTAGCTGCCATACAAAATGTCCTTCAAACACGTGTTCAAGAATATTGGTCGATAACTTCAGAAGGGTTTAAGCTACGTCATTGAAATTTTGTATGTGTTATTTTTCCAATAGGTGGAGCTAAATATATGATTATGAAGAAAATCCTGTTAGTCCTTCGTGTAGCTGTCATACAAATATCCTGTCAAAATGTATTCACTTAATTTACGAAACTCACTATAACTCAAGTAATCTTTTAGCTACGAATTCGGAATTTTGTACAAGTTAGTTTTGAGTGAAAAGGAAGTTCGAGTTTACTAATCAGCGAAATCCTTTTACTCCTTCTGGTAGCTGCCATACAAAATATCCTTAAAACACGTGTTCAACAATATTTTCCAATAACTTTTGAACGCTTCAAGCTACGAATTTGAAATTTTGTACACGTTCATTTTTGAATGGTTCCAAGGAAAACGATAAATATGTAAGAAATCGAGTGAGTCCTTCCTGCTCTTCCCATGTGAAAGTCCTTCAAAAAGGACATTTTTTTCGATGACTTACCCAGTTCAAGGTATGAAATTAAACACTGAATATTGTCTTTTAGTTTTGAGTAGCAATCTAATAGCAGTCCTTAATAAAGGACATACAACATGCACACACGTAATTCTACTTTATACCCAACTACAATATAAATCGGAGTTCAGTATTCATCTAGAGTATTATACGATTGGCTTGCAGCCGATCGTGACTGCAGTATGTTTTTTTCTAATTTTCGCCCCGCGCGCGCCGAAACTTAACTATCCATATTTTCCTTTCATTTTCATTTTTTTTTCTGTCGCGCCAAAAAAACTCTCCTTTTCTTCGCGCCAAAAAACTTAACCTCCTCTCCCCAGCTGTCAGAAAAATTCCTCCAAAAAAAACCCCAAACCACCCACTGAACTGACTTCTTGGTGTGGAATTGGTGTGGATCAAAGTAATGCCACTGCATTAATTGGTCCACACCAATTCTCACAGATGACACTACAAATAGCACATACTCAGTAGCTGATATTTCGACGGCAATAACAGCGGTCGACTATGACACCCAAACATACTTCCAAATAACTGAAGATGAATTTCAGCATTGCATTCGAGACGAAGACGACGTGTTTTTGTGCACACCTAGCGTAGTGAGCAGTATTGAAGACAACCCTAATTGTGTGATAGATGAGATAAACCACCATTCTAATCATCATCCCTGCTTCATTAAACACTTCATTGCTCCGAACATTATCTGGAAGCGACTATACTTGGCAAATTCATGGCTCTTCATAACAAACAGTCCCGTCGATGCAGCCATCATCTGCAACGGCAGACGTGAAGATGCAAAACTCAGCGGAACTGGAATAATAAAAATTAATCAAGAATATGTCATCAATACCAAAAAAAACATTCTAAAGTCACAAATATCTAACCAAATTCCAGTAGTAGCAACATACAACAAGCCTGGCAGCTTCATTACTCCACCAACAACAGGAAAACATGCAATCTACAAACATCTAGATCCCGAACCAGTACTGAAGACCTCTGATCCATTTCATGGAGTCATTACTGACCAAAAGCAGCATACAAACCCGACCACAACATGGCAAAGCGTAGGACACCATACAGCTGCATCAACCAGCGCAATAGTTATAACCATAGTCATAGGAATTATTTTATATAAACTTAAGACTAAACAAACCCAAACTCCCAAAATTAGTTGTATCCTTCCATCAGAGGAGGCTACATCCGTCATGTAAACGTAGTAGTCTAAGTCAAGTTCAAGTCACTCCATTCATTTAATTTGAGTAAGGCGGAAAATGTTCATTCAAACATAATAAAATTGAATAGTGCCAGAATGATTCACAGTAACATGATCACAACGTACTTAGCGCGACTCATTATGGCACACATAAAGTGACCTATGCATCAATTGCATATGTTCTAATCAACCATAACAAAAACTAACAATAACTTTAAGGTACGATGATGAATTGACCCACTAATAAATTAATATACATGTAAGCACTTATTGCATGATTCCACTAGAATAATCGACCCCAATCAATTTTTAGACCGTAAGCATTATTTCAGAATATAAGCATGTACAAAATTAGGAATAAATGCAGTAGTTATCCATAAATCATTAGGTTTCATTTAACCCGACCAGAAGTGGTCGCGACAGGGGTCCCCGATATCTCCAGTAGCGGCCGAAATTTTCATGGAAGAATTCGAAGAGAATGCGCTCAACTCAGCACCATTAAAACCGAAACTATACCTTCGATATGTTGATGATACCTTCATCATTTAGCAGCATGGAAAAGAGGAATTAGATAAGTTCCATCTCAACTCATGCCACAGAAACATCAAATTCACAATGGAGATCAAAAAAGACGGCAAACTTCCCTTCTTGGATGTATTAGTTGAAAAATCTGGTCCTTCTCTTCAGTTCTCTGTTTATAGGAAACCTACTCACACAAACAGGTATCTACATACATCATCCCACCATCATCTTAGGCAGAAGGAAGGAGTACTTAGAACTCTTATCCACAGAGCACAATGTATCACCAACGGTAACCCACACGCTCTTTGCAACGAAATGGAACATCTGCAGAAAACCTTTGCAGCCAACGGATACACGAAGAGCACTATCAAGAGAGTATGCAAACAAAAACCAAAAGCTATTAAAAACCAGGAAGAGAAAGATAAGAACGACCATACTATCAAACGGTAGGTAACATTACCTTACATAGAAGGTACCACAAATCAAATCGGCAGGGTACTCAAGAAAGCTGACATACGGACGACCTACTCCACGGCAACTACGATCCGAGGCATCCTAGGAAACCAAAAGGATAAAATCCCATTGGAAATGGAAGGTATTTATAAAGTTCCTTGCGGGTCTTGCAACAAAGTCTATGTACATAGGAGAAACGGGACGGACCATCAGAACAAGGATTAGTGAACATCAGCGCTGTACACAAAAAAACCAGGTCCACTCATCGGCAATTGCGGAACATGCAGCGGTAGAAAACCACTCAATCGATTTTAACAACGAGATAGCCAAACACCCACAAAACTTCAACCGAAACGCTGGATACAACCACTCTTCACTTTGGCTACCTGTTCTACGTTTTGGAAAAAACACTATTTATAAACATACTGCAGTCACGATCGGCTGCAAGCCAATCGTATAATACTCTAGATGAATACTGAACTCCGATTTATATTGTAGTTGGGGATAAAGTAGAATTACGTGTGTGCATGTTGTATGTCCTTTATTAAGGACTCCCATTAGATTGCTACTCAAAACTAAAAGACAATATTCAGTGTTTAATTTCATATCTTGAACTGGGTAAGTCATCGAAAAAAAATGTCCTTTTTGAAGGACTTTCACATGGGAGGTGCAGGAAGGACTCACTCGACTTTTTACATATATATCCTTTTCCTTGGAACCATTTAAAAATGAACGTGTACAAAATTTCAAATTCGTAGCTTGAAGCGTTCAAAAGTTATCGAAAAATATTGTTGAACACGTGTCTTAAGGACATTTTGCTTGGCACCTACCAGAAGGAGTAAAAGGATTTCGCTGATTAGTAATCTCAAACCTTGTTTTTACTCAAAACTACTTTGTAACAAATTTCCAATTCATAGCTAAAAGATTACTTGAGTTATAGTAAGTTCCGTAAATTAAGTGAAGACGTTTTGACAGGATATTTGTATGGCAGCTACATGAAGGACTAATAGGATTTTCTTCATAATTATACATTTAGCTCCAACTATTGGAGAAATAACATATACAAAATTTCAAGGTCGTAGCTTAAACCCTTCTGAAGTTATCGGCCAATATTCTTGAACACGTGTTTTAAGGACATTTTGTATGGCAGCTACCCGAAGGAGTAGGACGATTTTGCCCGTTAACGAACTTAGCCTTACAAATTCAACCAAACATCAAAATTTAAAATTTCAATATCCTAGGTGAAGGCGTTCTTGAGTTATCGTGCTAACGGACAGACGGACGGGCGGACGGACGGACCGACGGACGGACGGACGGACGGACGTCAAGCGGATTCGAGATTGCCACAAATAAACAAAAAATAATACATAACTTTTTTTCGTCCGAGGCTTGGTTCTATGCGTTACAAACTTTTGGGCTGGATTAAACTTATAATACTCTATATGATTTCATCTAGAGTATAAAAATCATCGATCCCAAAAACCAATTAAGCTTAGATTTCATAAATATCCCCTTTTAATTAACTCCGCTCCTTTAGTTTTTAGTTTTATGACTACCCTTGTTAACGTAATTTCCCCCTTTGTTTTTAATTGACTCGTTTGTTTAAATATTGTAACCTTTTTATACTCTAGATGAAATCATATAGAGTTTTATAAGTTTAATACAGCCCAAAAGTTTGTAACGCATAGAACCAAGCCACGGACGAAAAAAAGTTATATATTACTTTTTGTTTATTTATGGCCGAAAACCTCAAATCCCCTTGACAATCGTCCGTCCGTCCGTCCGTCTGTCAGTTAGCACGATAACTCAAGAACGCCTTCACCTAGGATCTTGATATTTTGAATCTGGATGTTTGGTTGACTTTGTAAGGCTAAGTTCGTTAACGGGCAAAATCGTCCTACTCCTTCGGGTAATGTCCTTAAAACACGTGTTTAAGAATATTGGCCGATAACTTCAGAAGGATTTAAGCTACGTCTATGAAATTTTGTATGTGTTATTTTTCCAATAGTTGCAGCTAAATATATGATTATGAAGAAAATCCTATAAGTCCTTCGTGTAGCTGCCATACAATTACCCTGTCAAAACGTCTTCACTTAATTTACGGAACTTAATATAACTCAAGTAATCTTTTAGCTATGAATTGGAAATTTTGTACAAATTAGTTTTGAGTAAAAACGAAGTTCGAGTTTACTAATCAGCGAAATCCGTTTACTCCTATTGGTAGCTGCCATACAAAATGTCCTTAAGACACGTGTTCAACAATATTTTTCGATAACTTTTGAACGCTTCAAGCTACGAATTTGAAATTTTGTACACATTCATTTTTGAATGGTTTCAAGGAAAAGGATAAATATGTAAGAAATCGAGTAAGTCCTTCCTGCACCTCCCATGCGAAAGTCCTTCAAAAAGGAAATTTTTTTTCAATGACTTACCCAGTTCAAGATATGAAATTAAACAATGAATATTGTCTTTTAGGTTTGAGTAGCAATCTAATGGCAGTCCTTAATAAAGGACATACAACATGCACACACGTAATTTTACTTTATCCCCAACTACAATATAAATCGGAGTTCAGTATTCATCTATAGTATTATACGATTGGCTTGCAGCCGATCGTGACTGCAGTATGTTTTCTACCTGCTTTCATATAAAAACAGTTTGTAAAGATATTGTCGATCAGTTTGATAAAGGACTCAGTAGAGTCCGAAACGTCACGCAAAAATAAACAGCAACAGTATTGAACCCGGAAAACTTGCATTTTCATTTCAACATGTACTGTGAAAACATTCACCAAAAAATTAGGACTTGATAATATTCGTTTTATTGCCGATCTCTATTTATTTTTCTCACACCACACTTTTTTTTCCTTTCTAGTTTTCCTGACAAGTACAACTAAATCACTTAAATGTTCCAATAATTTAATTTAAAATAGAAGCCACAATTCTGAAATCACAAAGTACAAAAATTGCGGAAAATCTGTGAACAAATGTCAAACGCAGCTGATTGCATAAGTTTCACACATACTTGTGTAATAACATAGCTGCTTTCTTCCTTACAGTCCGTACTCTAAGCATGGAAAAGTAGCTATGATAGCAGCTATTTGAAAATACTGAACAAAACATCTATCAAATGGCAAGCATGAGAAAGCAGCTTTTGGTTGCATTGGACAGAGAAAAGCATGCAAAAGCTGCTATCGAGCAGCTACAGCAAAACATTGGACAGACCCCAGGTAAGCATTTACGAAGTAAATACTGGCTTCAGTACGGGGGTACGAGGATCAGAAGAGTTGGACTTGGTTACGCTATTCCTTGTGCGGCTCGGGTGTTCTGCATACATTTTACTTTATTTTTATACTCTGGATGAAATCATATAGAGTATTATAAGTTTAATCCAGCCCAAAAGTTTGTAACGCATAGAACCAAGCCTCGGACGAAAAAAAGTTATATATTATTTTTTGTTTATTTGTGCCCAAAAACCTCAAATCCGTCTGACGTCCGTCAGTCCGTCGGCCCGTCCGTCCGACCGTCCGTCCGTCCGTCTGTGCGTGAACACGATAATTCAAGAACGCCTTCACCTAGGATCTTGAAATTTTTAATCAGGATGTTTGGTTGAATTTGTAAGGCTAAGTTCGTTAACGGGCAGAATCGTCCTACTCCTTCGGGTAGCTGCCATACAAAATGTCCTTAAAACACGTGTTCAAGAATATTTACCAATAACTTCGGAACGCCTAAAGCTAGGACTTTGAAATTTTGTATGTGTTACTTTTTCAATAGTTAAAGCTAAATGTATGATTATGAAGAAAATCCTATTTGTCCTTCGTGTAGCTGCCATACAAATATCCTGTCAAACCGTCTGCACTTAATTTACGGAACTTACTATAACTCAAGTAATCTTTTAGCTATGAATTGGAAATTTTGTACAAATTAGTTTTGAGTAAAAATGAAGTTCGAGTTTACTAATTAGCAAAATCCTTTTACTCCTTCTGGTAGCTGCCATACAAAATGTCCTTAAGACACGTGTTCAACAATATTTTTCGATAACTTTTGAACGCTCCAAGCTACGAATTTGTAATTTTGTACACGTTCATTTTTAAATGGTTCCAAGGAAAAGGATTAATATGTAAAAAATCGAGTGAGTCCTTCCTGCAAGATACATACTGGTATCTTTTAGTTGGTGCAAGGGGGTATGGGGGAGCGTTTTAGGAGAACAATTTTGGTTTCTAAATCTCCGGAACCGCTTATGCTAGGAGACTGAAACTTGGAAATTATGTAGTACTCTGATAGTGGACTAATTTGCAAAAAAATGGTCGATAAGGGTTGAGGGGTGTAGAAGTAGGTGGAAAACAAAGAGTCCAAAACGCTTGAAAGCCGGGATTGAAACTTTCTAAAATCGATATCTACTGAACAATTGATGTCAGAAGATTGAAACTTTGTTGTTGCCCTTAGGGATACTTCAAGATAAGACAGGGCTAACATTTTTGGGAGGGGTGGTGAGATGTGGGGTGGGGGGTGAAAAACTTTGGATTACAATATCTTCCGAACCAATTACACCAGGAAGATAAAATTTATTGTCTGTATATGGGATCACAAGAGGAGTCTACTGAAATTAAATTTTTTGACGGGGAGGTGGAGCACGAAAGTGGGGGAACAGCAATTTCTCAAAAAATGTAATTTTTATATCTCAGAAACCGTATCAGATATGATCTCGAAAATTTTACAGGAGTTGGGGTCGGTAAACCTCTAGTTTTGAGGGTGTGGGTTTGGGGGTGATGGTGAAAGAGGGTTGAAAGAAAAACATTCTGATTTTTATTTCTCGAAAACCATAATGAATACAAAGCTAAAAATTTAGGATTATATAGAGCCACTATAGAGACATCCTAGAAAAATGGGTATATGGGTATCAAGGTACGGGGGTGAAGGGTGGTTTTTTATATCATAGGAACGGCCAATGCTAGAAAGTTGACTCCTAGTACGTATATGTAGATGTGCTATTAGAGTAACTAAAGTTAAAAACATACTGCAGTCACGATCGGCTGCAAGCCAATCGTATAATACTCTAGATGAATACTGAACTCCGATTTATATTGTAGTTGGGGATAAAGTAGAATTACGTGTGTGTATGTTGTATGTCCTTTATTAAGGACTGCCATTAGATTGCTACTCAAACCTAAAAGACAATATTCAGTGATTAATTTCATATCTTGAACTGGTTAAGTCATCGAAAAAAGTGTCCTTTTTGAAGGACTTTTACATGGAAGGTGCAAGAAGGACTCACTCGACATATTTATCCTTTTCATTAGAACCATTTAAAAATGAACGTGTACAAAATTTCAAAATCGTAGCTTGAAGCGTTCAAAAGTTATCGGAAAATATTGTTGAACACGTGTCTTAAGGACAGTTTGTATGGCAGGTACCAGAAGGAGTAAAAGGATTTCGCTGATTATTAAACTCGAATTTTGTTTTTACTCTAAACTAATTTGTACAAAATTTCGAGTTCATAGCTAAAAGATTACTTGAGTTATAGTGAGTTCCGTAAATTAAGTGAAGACTTTTTGACAGGATATTTGTATGGCAGCTACACGAAGGACTAATAGGATTTTCTTCATAATCATACATTTAGCTCCAACTATTGGAAAAATAACACATACAAAATTTCAAAGACGTAGCTTAAACCCTTCTGAAGCTATCGGCAATATTCTTGAACACGTGTTTTAAGGACATTTTGTATGGCAGCTACCAGAAGGAGTAAAAGACTTTCACTGATTAGTTAACTCGAACTTCCTTTTCACTCAAAACTAACTTCTATAAAATTACGAATTCGTAGCTAAAAGATTACTTGAGTTATAGTGAGTTTCGTAAATTAAGTGAATACATTTTGACAGGATATTTGTATGGCAGCTACACGAAGGACTAACAGGATTTTCTTCATAAACGTATATTTAGCTCCAACTATTGGAAAAATAACACATACAAAATTTCAATGTCGTAGCTTAAACCCTTCTGAAGTTATCGACCAATATTCTTGAACACGTGTTTTAAGGACATTTTGTATGGCAGCTACCAGAAGGAAAAAAAGGATTTCGCTGATTAGTAAACGCAAACTGCCTTTACACTCAAAACTAACTTGTACAAAATTCCGAATTCGTAGCTAAAAGATTACTTGAGTTATAGTGAGTTTCGTAAAATAAGTGAATACATTTTGACAGGATATTTGTATGGCAGCTACACGAAGGACTAACAGGATTTTCTTCATAATCGTATATTTAGCTCCAACTATTGAAAAAATATCACGTACAAAATTTCAAAGTCGTAGCTTAAACCCTTCTTAAGTTATCGACCAATATTCTTGAACACCTGTTTTAAGGACATTTTGTATGGCAGCTACCCGAAGGAGTAGGACGATTTTGCCCGTTAACGAACTTAGCCTTACAAATTCAACCAAACATCCAGATTCTAAATTTCAAGATCCTAGGTGAAGGCGTTCTTGAGTTATCGTGTTCACGGACAGACGGACGGACGGACGGACGGACGGACGGACGGACGGACGGACGGACGGACGGACGGACGGACGGACGGACGGACGGACGGACGGACGGACGGACGGACGGACGTCAGGCGGATTTGAGGTTTTTGGCCACAAATAAACAAAAAATAATATATAACTTTTTTTCGTCCGAGGCTCGGTTCTATGCGTTACAAACTTTTGGGCTGGATTAAACTTATAATACTCTATATGATTTCATCTAGAGTATAAACATACTGCAGTCACGATCGGCTGCAAGCCAATCGTATAATACTCTAGATGAATACTGAACTCCGATTTATATTGTAGTTGGGGATAAAGTAGAATTACGTGTGTGCATGTTGTATGTCCTTTATTAAGGACTCCCATTAGATTGCTACTCAAACCTAAAAGACAATATTCAGTGTTTAATTTCATACCTTAAACTGGGTAAGTCATCGAAAAAAAATGTCCTTTTTGAAGGACTTTCACATGCGAGGTGTAGGAAGGACTCACTCGATTTCTTACATATTTATCCTTTTCCTTGGAACCATTCAAAAATTAATGTGTACAAAATTTCAAATTCGTAGCTTGAAGCGTTCAAAAGTTATCGAAAAATATTGTTGAACACGTGTCTTAAGGATATTTTGTATGGCAGCTACCACAAGAAGTAAAAGGATTTTGCTGACTAGTAAACTTAAACTTTGTTTTCACTCAAAACTACTTTGTACAAAATTCCGAATTAAAAGATAAAAGATTACTTGAGTTATAGTGAGTTCCGTAAATTAAGTGAAGACTTTTTGACAGGATATTTGTATGGCAGCTACACGAAGGACTAATAGGATTTTCTTGATAACCATACATTTAGCTCCAACTACTGGAAAAATAACACATACAAAATTGCAAAGACGTAGCTTAAACCCTTCTGAAGTTATCGGCAATATTCTTGAATACGCGTTTTAAGGACATTTTGTATGGCAGCTTCTAGACGGAGTAAAAGAATTTCGCTGATTAGTTAACTCGAACTTTCTATTCACTCAAAACTAACTTGTACAAAATTCCGAATTCGTAGCTAAAAGATTACTGGAGTTATAGTGAGATTCGTAAATTAAGTGAATACATTTTGACAGGATATTTGTATGGCAGCTACACGAAGGACTAATAGGATTTTCTTGATAATCATACATTTAGCTCCAACTACTGGAAAAATAACACATACAAAATTTCAATGTCGTAGCTTAAACCCTTTTGAAGTTATCGACCAATATTCTTTAACACGTGTTTTAAGGACATTTTGTATGGCAGCTACCAGAAGGAGAAAAAGAATTTCGCTGATTAGTAAACTTGAACTTCCTTTTTACTCAAAACTAACTTGTACAAAATTCCGAATTTGTAGCTAAAAGATTACTTGAGTTATAGTGAGTTTCGTAAATTAAGTGAATACATTTTGACAGGATATTTGTATGGCAGCTACACGAAGGACTAACAGGATTTTGTTCATAATCATATATTTAGCTCAAACTATTGGAAAAGTAATATATACAAAATTTCAATGTCGTAGCTTAAACCCTTCTGAAGTTATCGACCAATATTCTTGAACACGTGTTTTAAGGACATTTTGTATGGCAGCTACCCGAAGGAGTAGGACGATCTTGCCCGTTAACGAACTTAGGCTTACAAATTCAACCAAACATCCAGATTCAAAATTTCAAGATCCTAGGCGAAGGCGTTCTTGAGTTATCGTGTTCACGGACAGACGGACGGACGGACGGACGGACGGACGGACGGACGTCAGGCTGATTTGAGGTTTTTGGCCACAAATAAACAAAAAATAATATATAACTTTTTTTCGTCCGAGGCTTGGTTCTATGCGTTACAAACTTTTGGGCTGGATTAAACTTATAATACTCTATATGATTTCATCTAGAGTATAAAAAGTTCAGATTTTTATTTGCGTTCAGAGGTTAAGTAATAAAAATGTCCGTGAATCCACATTTTCACGAATTTCGTTAAAACTTTTAGACATGTCGAGCTATCAAAGCAATTATACTTCTGCAGGCTATTTATATAAGTACCTAGTAACGTTCTTAAAAATTTTTCGATATCCAGCCCCTAAGGGGGTGTAAAGTGGTTGTGTACATATTCACGAATTCTGATATATTTCTAAGGTATGTTGAGATTGGGAATTCACTTTTACTTCTATAAGCTTTAAAGGTAGGTTGTAGGTAGGTTGTTGATTTACCCCTGGATGTATTATTCAAGATTTCACTGATTCCGAAAATCTATTAGGTGTAATGTGATCGAATTCGCTTTTACTACTATGAATAATTATTCTATTGATAAAAAAAATACGTAAGTAAATAAAAAAAATCTGCCAACAGTCTGGGCGCAACTTTATTATTTTTTGGATAGAAGTCCAAAACGTGTTTAATGATGAGATGCGGTGTAGGTTACTATGCGACTGACAACCTAAGTAATAACCAGGAGGCTATTTGGAACGTAATTTTTTAGGTTGTCAGTCGCATAGTAACCTACACCGCATCTCATCATTAAACACGTTTTGAACTTCTATCCAAAAAATAATAAAGTTGCGCCCAGACTGTTGGCAGATTTTTAATTTTCAAGCGAAATTATGGTACTTTGATGCAGTATTTTATTTCGTTATTTAAGATCCAACTTTTTTTTTTCTGATGGACCAGTGGCTTCGGATCGAGGGCCTGATTCTTGATGCGATGCTGACCCAATATCGGTCGGGGGCCTCCGATCTGGAGCTGCAGTGTGACAGAGCAGGCTGGGATGGAGGCCACAAGGTAATAGCTTAAGGAGGCTGCACCTAACCAAGGGCATGTATATTAATAAAAAGCGAGCTTAATGCATTTTTGTTAAACAATTACAGTAATGAAGATTTAACGGCAATTCAACTAGAGAGAGAAATGGGTTAGCCGATATGCTTGACGTCAGCCTACCTACCATACGACGGCAGCGAAGTTTCACCACTGTTAGTACAGCAGCTTGCAGGGAGCAGTAGATGGGACCTGGTTATTGGATGTGATGCGAATGCGCATCATTCACAATGGGGAAGCACGGACACCAACGAAAGTGGTAAGTCTCTTTTTGATTTTATACTGGGATCTAATTTAAGGATATGCAATGTGGGCTCAGATTCATAGTGCGGAACAGACAGGAGGTTTTGGATATTACCCTTGCTACTAATTCCAGAACGCTTAAGGTTGGAAGGTTTTAGATAAACCGTCAGTCTCGGATCACTGTTGGATCCTATTTGAAATTTATTTTGAGCGGTTGAAAAGGCAGTTCCTACGGAACCCCAGGAGGGCGGATTGGGTTAGGTTCACTGGAATCACACAGCGGCAATTCTCAACGATCCCGCGGGATCTGGTAAGTAGGGATGCGATTGAAGCAAGTATGGGGACTTTCAATACCTTTCTGGTAACGGCCTTCGAGAAATCCTGCTCGCTACCTAGGGCTCCAAGGAAAGTTAACCTACCTTGGTGGAATAGCGAACTAAGAGAACTCAGGGCATCTTCTAGGAAGCTTTTTAACAGGGCGAAGCGTGATGGGAAGACTGAAAATTGGGACAATTATAAAGCCAGTCTCAGGGTCTTCAAATACAAAATCAGGAAGTTCAAAAGGGAGTCGTGGATGAACTTCTGCGCATCAATAGGTGAATTTATTGAGGCGTCCAGGCTCCGGAAAGTAATTTCTCAGGAGCCGTGTTCACCTAGCTACATAAAGAGTAGTGGCGGGTCGTGGGTTGAGACTTGTCAGGAGGCCCTGGAGCTCTTGATGTTCACTCACTTCCCTGGTAGTATACTGGTGGATCCCTATTCTGTAGATTATAGGGGCTTTTCTGGAACCAATTTGGTTGTACCAAATGGAATGGAAGAACTCCTGGGACAAACGATCAAATGGGCTATAAGCTCTTTTGCTCCCTTTAAATCACCGGATCCAGACGGCATTGGGCCAATCATGCTGCAGAGAGCCTCCGAGGCAATCCTCAGCTGACTGAGAGGCACGTGTAGTTTTCATTACCAAAGCGGAAAGACCCAGTCACACGATAACGAAGGACTTTCGACCTATCAGTCTATCGTCATTCGTTCTTAAGGTGCTGGAGAGGCTTATAGGAACATACATTCGGAAATTATGGGAGAACAGGCTGCTGTCTAATGCTCAGCATGCCTATATCAGAGGGAAATCCGTAGACACAGCCCTACATGAAGTAGTGGGGTCTATAGAGTTTAGTTTGGAAATTAAGGAATTCACGTTGGCGGCATTTCTAGACGTTGAGGGGGCTTTCAACAACGTAACAGTGGAAGCAATTAGGGAGGCTTTAAATGGCATAGGCTTAGAGGATGGACTGACGGGCAGGTTGACGACGTTGTTGGAAACCATGATTGTGAGTTCGGAGAGGGCAAGGGGCAAGGAAAGGTAAGAAGGCAAGCCTCGAGGGATACTCCACAGGGTGGGGTGATATCGCCCCTTCTGTGGCTCCTTGAAGTGAACGAGGTTTTGATGAAATCGAAAGGAAAGGAATCAAGGTTGTGGCCTACGCGGATGACATAGTCATACTAGTTCATGGAAAATTTATGGATACTATTACTGACATCTTGGAGTCGGCACTCCGTACACTGAGCAAGAGGGCCAAAAGATGTGGGGGTTAACGCCTCAAAAACTGAGTTGGTTTTATTTACTAGGAAGCACAAGATCCCGAAATTCAGGCTGCCAATGCTTGAAGGAGTCGAGCTGCAACTATCGGAAAAAGCGAAATATCTGGGCCTGATCTTGGATAGGAAGCTAAATTGGAAAGAAAATGTTGGAGAGCATATTAAAAAGGCTAACAACGCGCTTTTTGCGTGTAGACAGGCCGTTGGAAAGAGCTGGGGTCTGAAACCAAATATGGTACATTGGCTGTATATGGTGGTTGCAAGACCCATTCTGACGTACGGGGCACTGGTAAGCGCAAAGCCACAGACAAAAAGTATATCCAAAGGGAACTGAGTGGAGTGCAGCGGAGTGCTTGTGTAACGATCACAGGGGCCCTGCGCACAACTCCAACAGCAGCACTGCAGGTTTGCATGCATCTTTTAGCGCTTGATATTTTCATTAAGCAGGTTGCGTCAAACACAGCGGTAAAACTATTGAGCTGTGGTGTCTTTAGAGAGAGATCCATAGGACACGGCTCCATTCTTAGGGAATTTCAACTTTTGCACAGATTATATGATCCCGGTGAATGATTTTAAATTATCGTTCAGGGTTGTATACCCAAGCAGAGCGGACTGGGAAAGCAACAGGGTAGTAAATGAGGGAGAACTCTCCGTGTATATGGACGGTTTCAAAATGGACACTGGGTTTCAAAATGGACACAGTTGAGTGCAAGGGAGTCTTTTAAGCTGCCAGATACCTGTAATGTATACCAAGCGGAGATTCTTGCAGTGCTCCAGGCAGGTAACATCATGTTGATGGAGGGGATATTCGGGAGGGATATCTCACTCTACATTGACAGCCAAGCGGCTTTGAATGCATTGGAATCGGAGACTATTAAATCCCAGCTAGTAAAGCGCTGTCGGGAAGTTCTCAAGGTACTTTGTAGTCAGAATAGAGTACGACTCTGCTGGGTACCAAGGCATAATGACGTACCAGGCAACGAACGGACCGAAGAGCTGGTGAGACCAGGGTCGGCGTCAGACGGGATGGTATAGGAGGTGGTTAGTCCGCCATTAAACGGAATTAAAACACGTATCAGGGATTGTGCCGCGAACGCAGCGAACTCTAGATGGGAGGCGCTAACGAGCTGTAGGACTTCTAGGGCACTCTGGCCAAGGTTGGACAGACGGAAGACTAGGGAGATATTGACATGGAGTTGGAGAAGTCTGCGGCTACTTGACGGAATACTGACAGGGCACTGCTTGCTAGGGAAGCATGCTATGCGTATGGGGATCGCTGACTCTGATGTGTAGGTATTGCCTTAACCTATACGCTGAGGAGGACATCACCCACATTTTGTGTGAGTGACAGACGGTTGAAAGGAGGCGACTGATGTGGCTGGGCAGTCTTTTCTTTGAGAATTTGGAGGACCTGAGGTCAATAGGGCATGATAAGCTAGTCAAGTTTGTTAGGGATCTGGGTTGTTTAGGGGATGTTTAGTTACCTACGAGGTTCTGAAGGGATTGCTATGGGCCCTTTTGGTGCCTAGTGTGCGCGGTAGCTCAGCGCTACACCCCTTCTTAAAACTAAAACTAAAAAGGATCCAACTTTAAGAGTCGCTGGAGCATCGGAGTTCCTTGGGGTTACAGTTTGTATTCTTCCCGCCTTTTGATGCTGATACTTTAATTTGCATAAATTCACAGGGATAAAGAATGTGAGTGAATGAGCGCAAAAACAAATTCAAAACTTTCTGTTTGGACTTGCAATTGGTCCATTGATTATGGTACGCCCTGTTTAGTTGAATGCTATTAACTTAATTTTCTGATATTGCACTGTGTTCAAATGAAGTAAATTATATCCTTCGTATTTTTCACTTTAAATAATTAGCAGGTTATCATCGTATTTTCTTTTAAATACCACCTAGGTTTCTCAGGAGAAAAAGTCGCATGTAAAACAGCATGTAAATACTGTGCTACACAAAGCAAAATCTGGACAACAGAACCTGCCTAGACAGACCTTGTTGACTCAACCTCTTGGAACTTCAGCGAATAATGATTCTAATACAGTCCTCACCAGGGCGTTAGTTGCAGCTAATATTCCGTGAAATGCACTACAAAACCACATTCTTCGTAATTTTTTGGAGAAATACTGCAAAAACCCATCATTGTACAGACGCGGCCATGGGCGCTCATATGTGCCCCCCTGAATTTGACCATCGTTTAAAGTTGATAGAATTACGTTTTGTGAACCAAATGTTGTTGCATCTATTTTCGCAACTCACATTCTTTAGTTCTTAATAATGACACTAAAATTAAACTCAAATCAAGGTATAGTTATAGATTATTAGCGACACTGCAGACTGCAGTGTATTTCCAAATCGAACGACCAAGCGTGTGTTTTACGAGATTTTACGTTCCGATTTTCGAATTGTTAAATTAAAGTAAGTAGCTATTGTTTGAAGCAATAGGGCTTTTCGGGCTAGTTTTTCTTGACATATTTATTTATAAATAGAAATATTCTGCTGAATTGCAAGCGACAAGCACACATAAGTGAATAGTTTTCTTATTTATACTTTCAAGAATGACATAAATTATTGTATTTCACAATTTTGTTATTATCGAATATATTTCTTTTATCTTTCTTTTATTTTTCTTAAGTCAATCAGAAGCCTAGTTCAAGTATATAAGGGGGCGGGGCAAATTCGATAGTGTTCACCTCCTAAACGAATGTTCTCGCATGCACCAGAACAGCGTGGAAGATCAACATTCTCGAAAGCTCACAAGACTACTACAAAATTCCAAACGCACCACCGAACGAACATGCAAGTACACTTTTGACTACAGCGAAGTAGTATATAAGCAGGCAAAGCTTTCAGCGAAGGGATAGTAATTTTTATTACGTGAACTGTGACAGCCAGCGAGTATTACGCGACCATATTGGTGGAAAGCGATTGATAGCGTGTGATCGAGTCAAGCGATATAAAAGCGGGAGGTATTGCCACATAGTGTGAATAGAATTAAAGTGCGAAATAATAAATTATCACTTCTTTTAATTTTAAACTAATTGTGTTTATACTCTAGATGAAATCATATAGAGTATTATAAGTTTAATCCAGCCCAAAAGTTTGTAACGCATAGAACCAAGCCTCGGACGAAAAAAAGTTATATATTATTTTATATTTATTTGTGGCTAAAAACCTCAAATCAGCTTGACGTCCGCCCGTCCGTCCGCCCGTCCGTCCGTCCGTCCGTCCGTCCGTCCGTCCGTCCGTCCGTCGTCCGTCTGTCCGTGAACACGATAACTCAAGAACGCCTTCACCTAGGGTATTGAAATTTTGAATCTGGATGTTTGGTTGAATTTGTAAGGCTAAGTTCGTTAACGGGCAAAATCGTCCTACTCCTTCGGGTAGTTGCCATACAAAATGTCCTTAAAACACGTGTTCAAGAATATTGGTCGATAACTTTAGAAGGGTTTAAGCTACGAAATTGAAATTTTGTATGTGTTATTTTTCCAATAGTTGGAGATAAATATATGATTATTAAGAAAATCCTGTTAGTGCTTCGTGTAGCTGCCATACAAATATCCTGTCAAAATGTATTCACTTAATTTACGAAACTCACTATAACTCCAGTAATCTTTTAGCTACGAATTCGAAATTTTGTACATATTAGGTTTGAGTGAAAAGAAAGTTTGGCTTTACTAGTCAGCGAAATCCTTTTACTCCTTCTGGTAGCTGCCATACAAAATGTCCTTAAAACATGTGTTTATGAATATTGGTCGATAACTTCAGAAGGGTGTAAGCTACGACCTTGAAATTTAGTATGTGTTATTTTTTCAATAGTTGGAGCTAAATGTATGATTATGAAGAAAATCCTGTTAGTCCTTCGTGTAGCTGCCGTACAAATATCCTGTCAAAACGTCTTCACTTAATTTACGGAACTTACTATAACTCAAGTAATCGTTTAGCTATGAATTGGAAATTTTGTATAAATTAGTTTTGAGTAAAAACAAAGTTCGAGTTTACTAATCAGCGAAATTCTTTTACTCCTTCTGGTAGGTGCCATACAAAATGTCCTTACGACACGTGTTCAACAAATTTTTCGATAACTTTTGAACGCTTGAAGCTACGAATTTGAAATTTTGCACACTTTCATTTTTAAATGGTTCCAAGGAAAAGGATAAATATGTAAAAAATCGAGTGAGTCCTTCCTGCACCTCCCATGCGAAAGTCCTTCAAAAAGGACATTTTTTTTCGATGACTTACCCAGTTCAAGATATGAAATTAAACACAGAATATTGTCTTTTAGTTTTGGGTAGCAATCAAATGGGAGTCCTTAATAAAGGATATACAACATGCACACACGTCATTCTACTTTATCCCCTACTACAATATAAATCGGAGTTCAGTATTCATCTAGAGTATTATACGATTGGCGTGTTTTATTTGAAATCCCGGCGAACCCCTAGCTCGCAACAATATGTTTAAAGTTTAGGCTTATAAGACCTATCATTACTAGTGAGGAATTAAGGAGTATGTGGCGTAGTTACACACTTCATTTCAACACTACATCTTACTTTACATAAAAACACCTTACACTTATACATAAACAAAGTACACACAAATGTAAATTAAAAAAATTTTAAATTAAAAAAAGTCAGTTGTATACTTTTTAAAAAAGGATTTAGTTGCATACTTTTTAAAAAAGGAATGAGTTGTAGAATTTTAAAAAGGAATCAAGTTATATCAAATAAATGTTTCCATATTTTTAATATTAATAAATTAAAAAATAAATATTAATCTAATATATTAAATTCTAATATGTTTTAATAAAATATAATTTAATAAATAATTAAATAAATTGTAAAATTTATTTAATAAAATTTTAAAAAGAATTAGTGAAGCTAAAAAAAGTTACAAATAGCTTTACAATTGGTGACCCTAACGAGCAGTAACACGCCGCCAGCAGCAACGCACTCGTAAAACGCAACAAAAATCTGGCTCGGCAACAACAAACCGTGCAGCAGAAGATTGAACAATTAAAACTTCAAAAAATTACAACAGCAGCAGCAAAATCAACCACCTCCAGTACAACCACAACAGGTGCCTAATCAACAATATTAACAACATCATCAACAGCAATTATATCAACAACAACCTTCACGAAACAACAACAATGAATTCACAGAAACAATAATTTCAACAACAACGAATCAATCAAGAGGATCAGGTTTTTCCTAATAAAATTTTTAAATAAAAATTGTACAAATTAATATATTCTCACATTTAACATATCAACACTTTTATAAATTGGATATTTTAAAATAATTTTCCGGTCGCATACGTTTTCTTTACGGACGAGTTTAAGTGAATTATTTGTGAATTGAGTGAATTATTTGAGGGTGTTGTGTTCAATCAGAAATTTGTTTTCCTTTTCAACGAAAACCTACCGTTTCCTCAATCTCAATTTCTCATATAATTACCGATGCCTATTTTAAATTCTCCAAATATGCCGGCAACGAGATCTCAAACAGCAAATATAAGAAATATTAACGAGCCAGAACAAAACGACATGGACATTGAACTAAACAATGTTAATGTCAATATTTCGGGTAATACGGATCGTAACAGCGTTTCGAGATCTCATGTAAATAGTGTTTCTGTTGAGGAATTCTCTCAACTTAAAGAGCAAATGTCTGCACTTACTGCCACATGTACACGACTATGTGAGCATATTAGTGTTAATCGAGACACACCATCAATATCAGATACATCAAATAATGGATATAAACAATCCATCAAACTGCCTAAGTTCTACTCAGATAAACCAGATCTATGGTTTATCCAAGTAGAGGCACAGTTCAAGAATTCAAGGATATTATCGGATGAAATTAAATTCGATAATGTCATTGCTTCCCTGGACACAAAGTATCTTGATATTGTGGCTAATATAATACGCGATCCACCTTTTATTAATAAATATGAATCAATTAAAACCGCACTTATTAAGGAGTTTCAACACTCTGATGAAGCTCGGTTGAAGCAGTTGTTGCTAAATATTGATTTAGGTGACCAAAAACCATCGTATCTCTTACGGAAAATGAGAGATACAGCAAAGGGTCTTGTCTTCGAACAAATCGTAGAGACACTTTGGTTATCAAAACTGCCGGAAAATATCAGTACGGTAGTCATCGGAACGAGCTTACCATTAGATGGTAAGGCAGAAATAGCAGATAAAATTTCCAACAGAATTAACTTTAATTCTACAACCTCCGCGATTTCTAATCAAAACGTTCCAAACAACAGCAGTAACAACGAATTATTAATTCAGATTGCGGCATTAACAAAACAAGTTGAGCAACTACAACAATCTTGCTCCCAACCTCGCAGCCGTTCCCGCAACAACTCACAAAATAGAAATTCCAGATCGAATTCTCCAAACAATCCACCTTTAGAGTCCGATCAATGTTGGTACCATTTTACTTTTAAAGACAAGGCTCGTAAATGTATCGAACCTTGTAAATTTTTCGATACTTTTAAAACCAATCAAAAAAACTAATTCTGCCAGTTTCTTCAGCGGCAGAAACTGCAGCCATTATTAATAGCCGCAGATTATTTATAACAGATAATTTATCCAACCTTCGATTCTTAATCGACACAGGATCTGACTTATCAGTTATACCACCTAATTCAAAGGACAAATTATTTATTGTTTCTCCTTTGAATATCCTCTATGCAGCTAATGGTTCGCAGATTAACACTTATGGGCAAAAAACGTTATCAGTTTCCCTAGGTCTGTGTCGTGACTTTCAATTTCTTTTCACAATCGCTGACGTTACCAGACCTATTATTGGAGCCGATTTTCTGGAACATTTTAATCTGATAGTCGACCTCAAACGACGCAAGTTAATAGATTCAACTACCAACATTAAAACAACCGGTTCAGTTGAATCAATAACTTGTGACGAAGTTAACATTACTACTTTGGCTACAGATAGCTCAATATTTTTCAATAATGATTACGAAAAATTATTGAAGCAGTTTCATGACTTAACTTTGCCTACAAATTATAATAATAAATATAATAAAAATTTAACAGGTGTTTATCATTATGTTGATACGACAGGTCCTCCAGTTTTTGCAAAAGCCCGCCGTTTACCACTTCACAAGTACGATTCTGTAAAAAAAACAATTCGAACACATGATGGAAATTGGCATATGCAGACCGTCGAAATCACCCTGGTCAAGCGCATTACACATTGTAAACAAGGAGAACGGAACAGATCGACCTTGTGGTGACTATAGACGTTTAAATTCAGTCACTGTCCCCGATCGATATAATATTCCAAATATTCAAGATTTCTCTATAAATCTTCACGGTTGTAAGGTTTTTTCTAAAATAGATCTTACTCGAGCTTACCACCAAATTCCCGTACATGAATCAGATATTCCAAAGACAGCTATTGTAACACCTTTTGGATTATTTGAATTCGTACGAATGCCTTTTGGTTTACGTAATGCTGGTCAAACATTTCAACGTTTCATTGATCAAGTTTTGATCGGTTTACCTTTCGTTTTCAAATATTTGGATGATGTTCAAATTTCTTCTAAAACTCATGCTGAACACATTCAACATTTACAAATTGTTTTCGAGCGTTTTCGTCAATACGGACTCAGAATAAACGTATCCAAATGTGAATTCGGAAAAAACGAAATAAATTTCCTCGGATACACAATCAAGGAAACCGGCATTCGACCAATTACTACAAAAGTCGATACGATCATGAACATTGATTTACCTCAAACCGCTAAGGATTTGAGACAATTTATCGCATCAATGAATTATTATCGACGTTGTATACCAAATGCCTGTGTAAACCAAGGAATTTTACAGCAGCTAATTATCGGAAATATTAAAAACGATAAATCTCCAATTACTTGGAATGAAGATGCTATTAAAGCATTCCAAGAATGTAAATCCGAAATTAAAGCAGCAACTTTAAAGGTATTGGCACATCCATGCTCCACTGCTAAACTTAATATTTTCGTTGATGCATCTAATTTCCGAGTTGGCGCTACATTGCATCAAATAATTGATGATGTCCAAGAGCCACTCGGATTTTATTCCAAACGCATGACTGAGAAACAAAAGAAATACAGGACTTATGATCGAGAATTACTTGGAATTTTTTAAGCAGTTAAACACTTTCGCAACCAAGTAGAAGGACGCGAATTTACCATATTTACCGATCATAAACCACTCATTTCTATGTTCAACAAAAAATAGAACAATGCTCGCCTCGTCAGCTTACTCACATTGATTTCATAGGACAATATTCAACCGATATTCGTTACATTTCCGGTAAAGATAATTTGATTGCTGATATGCTTTCGCGAATTCAAAGTCCTGAGGTTGCCGATATCCACTCCATCGATTTCGAACAACTAGAAATCGAACAAAATATGGACAGCGAATTAAAGCTTATATTGAATGACAGCAAATTAAGTTTGAATTTACAACTTCTGAATATACCAGGAACTAAATTCAAAATTTATTGCGATATTTCATTCAATAAAAAACGTCCATATATTCCTTTAAACCTCAGGAAAGTTTATTTTAACCTTTTGCACAATCTCAACCATCCAAGCATCAAATCAACGACAAAATTAATTACCGATAGATTTGTATGGCCTGGTATTAACAAAGATTGCAAATTAATGGCAAAGCAGTGTATTAATTGCCAGAAAGCTAAAGTTAGTCGACATAATAGACGACCTTTAGCTACATTCTTAGCTCCAGATGAACGTTTTGCCCATATTAACATCGATCTTGTTGGACCTCTTCCAACATCTCGAGGTTTTAATTACTGCCTCACCTGCATTGATCGATTCACAAGATGGCCGGAAATTATTCCCATCAACGACATTACCGCTGAAACAGTTGCTAAAGCACTAATGTCTGGTTGGATTTCTCGATTTGGAATTCCCCGTAACATTACGACTGATCGCGGCAGACAATTTGAGTCTATTTTATTTAAAGAGTTGACCAAGATCTTAGGCATCAAACACTATCGAACGACTTCCTACCATCCACAAAGTAACGGGATGATTGAACGTTTGCATAGAACAATTAAATCCGCACTCAAGTGCAACAATGCAAACGACTGGGTAGATTGTTTACCGACAATACTTTTAGGTCATCGTTCAACCATTAAAGAAGATTTAAACGCAACTCCTTCTGAGTTAGTTTACGGTACCACCTTACGGTTACCGGGAGAATTTTTTGATGAATCAACTAAAGAGTTTCCTCAAACCGATTATGTAAAAAATCTCAAATCTATCTTTACTGATTTTAAGCCGGTAAACACTTCCAATCATAATTCCTGTAGGAAGGATTTCGTTCAGAAAGATCTCGAAACGTGTTCCCATATTTTTCTCCGTAACGACGCGGTTTCCATACCTTTAACACCACCTTATAGCGGTCCTTACAAGGTTTTAAAGAGGAAACCCTCAACGTTCATTATTGAGATTCGGGGAAAAAGTCAGGAAGTTGCGATTGATCGCATTAAGGCAGCTTTCGTTGAGCACGACAGTTTCAGTTCACAATTCATTTGATTTTAATCGAAATTCACTTTCGAATTTTGATAATTTTTCAAATAATAATTTAAATTTGACGGTTTCCAATAACAATAATTTACTTATTGAAACCGGACTCAAATCTATTTTCAATAAAAAATTAGTAATTTCGAATAATCATAAAAAACAAGTCAATTTCGAACTACAGCCACAAATTAAAATTTTTTCGTGACCTCATCACTGGAGGGGGAGTAATGTGGCGTAGTTACACACTTCATTTCAACACTACATTTTACTTTACATAAAAACACCTTACACTTATACATAAACAAAGTACACACAAATGTAAATTAAAAAAATTTTAAATTAAAAAAAGTCAGTTGTATACTTTTTAAAAAAGGAATTAGTTGTATACTTTTTAAAAAAGGAATGAGTTGTAGAATTTTAAAAAGGAATCAAGTTATATCAAATAAATGTTTCCATATTTTTAATATTAATAAATTAAAAATAAATATTAATCTAATATATTAAATTCTAATATGTTTTAATAAAATATAATTTAATAAATAATTAAATAAATTGTAAAATTTATTTAATAAAATTTTAAAAAGAATTAGTGAAGCTAAAAAAAGTTACAAATAGCTTTACAAGTATGTACGTGTGGAAATCAAATGGTGAGGAAAAGATCGCAACCTTAGAGTCTCTTAAGCATAGTGCTTGAGTGTATCAGTAATTCAAGTAACTATGTACAAGACAGAAGTATTGTTGGAATGAAATTTTTTTATTATATTCTGGTAGATAATTTTATGGCACTTATTTTTTAAATATGATTTCCGTCATATGTCCGCCGCAGCTGCGCGTTACATGGTCCATTCGATCAGTCCAATTTTTGACTACTTTTTCCAATAAATCTGGCCGTATGGCGTCAATAGTGGCTTGAATATTGGCTTCCAATGCTTCAATAGTTGCTGGTTTGTTGTTATAGACGCATGACTTAATATAGCCCCATAAACAGTAATCCAGAGGCGTTAAATCGCACGAACGAGGGGGCCAGTTAACAGAACCGCTTCTGGAAATCAAGTTGTCACCAAATTGATTTTGCAATAACTCGATTGTTAAGCGCGCTGTATGGCAAGTTGCGCCATCTTGTTGGAGCCAAATGTCGGCGATGTTTAGCTGATTAATTTTTGGAAACAAAAATTCAGTCAGCATGGCTCGATAGCGCTGGCCATTCACCATGAACGAAGTGCTCTATAAACTTCGCGAACAGATTTATTTTTTTCAAAGTAAATTTCCACAATTTGGAAGCGTTGTTCTGGCGTTAAATAATTCCTGATAACTTGCCAAACCTTACTGAACAGAAATGTCAACACAGTTTGACATTCTCAGCTGTCAAACCACAGTTATCGATATCGAAAGTTCTCATGCACCTAAAAAAACACCCTATATAGTCTTCATTTGGGTTTCTAAGGTCAATATTAATGTTACCTATGAGAATGACAATCTCATTTCTTTTCACATGTATTATTGTATAATATATAGTGCATTGTTAAATTCATTGATATCGCTATTCAGGGATCTGTAAGCAGCGATGATTGACAAATGTTCAGATTTAGTAATCGATAGATCTGCTTAGCTTATTTCAGTTACCACCGCATTTAAGGAAGACTTTGCGTATATTACAAGGCCACTGTTTTGGTTGATAATCCTACGAGTGTGATGCTCTGTATATTCGGGTATTTTAAACATACGCAAATTTCTTGGGTTCCAGCATTCTGAGAGGACTATAACGTCGAAGCGTATTTTGTACTCGTTTGGATGTAGTGTAAGATGATCAAAGTTCTTTTGTATACCGCGTTTATTTAAATGGAAAATTGAAAAAGCACTGCCACTACATTTCGATCGTATATCATTGAACTCAATGGCAGAAGAACATAAGTGCTCCTCACAGAGTGAACACGAATCGAACATGTATTTTAATTCATTAGACATTTCAAAAATGTGTAGGTATCATTATCGTATTTAAAAACACTTCATTTATGTGTATACCCAAAATGAAGATGATAATCTTCTTACAGAAACATGCACATATACATCTACGAGTTTTATGTAGTAATTCTAGTTCTACTATAATAATTTTAAGCAATGACCCATATATAGCAATATGATAGCAGACAAGAATACAGTATGAACTATGCAGCAACGAATAATTTTGTATAACAGGAACAGCAGGGAAGTGAACTGTTTGCAAATAAATACATTTAGCACATTTCGGGGAGAGAACGGAGAAACTAAAACTATTTTCGCGAATATTATTATATAGAATAGAAATGACTGTTAGCAGTGTTTTAGTAATAAAATGTGTGATCCGTGTTTTACTTAATAATTTTACAAGAAAATGGAAATTGTGAATTAAAATGTAATTAAATATAGATAAAATTGAATAAAAAACATACTGCAGTCTCGATCGGCTGCAAGCAAATCGTATAATACTCTAGATGAATACTGAACACCGATTTATATTGTAGTTGGGGATAAAGTAGAATTACGAGTGTGCATGTTGTATGTCCTTTATTAAGGACTGCCATTAGATTGCTACTCAAACCTTAAAGACAATATTCAGTGTTTAATTTCATACCTTGAACTGGGTAAGTCATCGAAAAAAATGTCCTTTTTGAAGGACTTTCACATGGGAGGTGCAGGAAGGACTCACTCGATTTCTTACATATTTATCCTTTTTCTTGGAACCATTTAAAAATGAACGTGTACAAAATTTCAAATTCGTAGCTTGAAGCGTTCAAAAGTTATCGAAAAATATTGTTGAACACGTGTCTTAAGGACATTTTGTATGGCAGCTACCAGAAGGAGTAAAAGGATTTCGCTGATTAGTAAACTCAAACTTTATTTTTACTCAAAACTACTTTGTAGAAAATTTCCAATTCATAGCTAAAAGATTTCTTGAGTTATAGTAAGTTCCGTAAATTAAGTGAAGACGTTTTGACAGGATATTTGTATGGCAGCTACACGAAGGACTAATAGGATTTTCTTCATAATCATACATTTAACTCCAACTATTGGAAAAATAACACATACTAAATTTCAAGGTCGTAGCTTAAACCCTTCTGAAGTTATCGGCCAATATTCATAAACAAGTGTTTTAAGGACATTTTGTATGGGAGCTACCAGAAGGAGTAAAAGGATTTCGCTGACTAGTGAAGCCGAAGTTTCTTTGCACTTAAAACTAGTTTGTACAAAATTCCGAATTCGTAGCTAAAAGATTACTTGAGTTATAGTGAGTTTCGTAAATTAAGTGGATACATTTTGACAGGATATTTGTATGGCAGCTACACGAAGGACTAACAGGATTTTCTTCATAATCATGTATTTATCTCCAACTACTAGAAAAATAACACATACAAAATTTCAATTTCGTAGCTTAAACCCTTCTAAAGTTATCGACCCATATTCTTGAACACGTGTTTTAAGGACATTTTGTATGGCAGCTACCCGAAGGAGTAGGACGATTTTGCCCGTTAACGAACTTAGCCTTACAAATTCAACCAAACATCCAGATTCAAAATTTCATGATCCTAGGTGAAGGCGTTCTTTAGTTATCGTGCTAACGGACAGACGGACGGATGGACGGACGGACGGACGGACGGACGGACGGACGTCAAGCGGATTTGAGGTTTTTGGCCACAAATAAACAAAAAATAATATATAAATTTTTTTCGTCCGAGGCTTGGTTCTATGCGTTACAAACTTTTGGGCTGGATTAAACTTATAATACTCTATATGATTTCATCTAGAGTATAAATATATAAAAGAACTGCAAGTTGTGTTTTAGATTTAGGGAATATGTTTATACTCTAGATGAAATCATATAGAGTATTATAAGTTTAATCCAGCCGAAAAGTTTGTAACGCATAGAACCAAGCCTCGGACGAAAAAAAGTTATATATTATTTTTTGTTTATTTGTGCCCAAAAACCTCAAATCCGCCTGACGTCCGTCCGTCCGTCCGTCCGTCCGTCCGTCCGTCCGTCCGTCCGGCCGTCCGTCCGTCCGTCCGTCTGTCCGTTAGCACGATAACTCAAGAACGCCTTCACCTAGGATCATGAAATTTTGAATCTGGATGTTTGGTTGAATTTGTAAGGCTAAGTTCGTTAACGGGCAAAATCGTCCCACTCCTTCGGGTAGCTGCCATACAAAATGTCCTTAAAACACGTGTTCAAGAATATTGGTCGATAACTTCAGAAGGGTTTAAGCTACGTCTTTGAAATTTTGTATGTGTTATTTTTCCAATAGTTGGAGCTAAATATATGATTATGAAGAAAATCCTGTAAGTCCTTCGTGTAGCTGCCATACAAATATCCTGTCAAAATGTATTCACTTAATTTACAAAACTCACAATAACTCAAGTAATCTTTTAGCGACGAATTCGGAATTTTGTACAGGTTAGTTTTGAGTGAAAAGGAAGTCGGAGTTTACTAATCAGCGAAATCCTTTTACTCCTTCTGGTAGCTGCCATACAAAATGTCCTTAAAACACGTGTTCAAGAATATTGGTCGATAACTTTAGAAGGGTTTAAGCTACGACATTGAAATTTTGTACGTGCTATTTTTCAATAGTTGGAGCTAAATATATGATTATTAAGAAAATCCTATTAGTCCTTCGTGTAGCTGCCATACAAATATCCTGTCAAAATGTATTCACTTAATTTACGAAGCTCACTATAACTCAAGTAATCCTTTAGCTACGAATTCGGAATTTTGTACAAGTCAGTTTTGAGTGAAAACAAAGTCGGAGTTTACTAATCAGCGAAATCCTTTTACTCCTTCTGGTAGCTGCCATACAAAATATCCTTAAAACACGTGTTCATCAATATTTTCCAATAACTTTTGAACGCTTCAAGCTACGAATTTGAAATTTTGTACACGTTTATTTTTGAATGGTTCCAAGGAAAAGGATAAATATGTAAGAAATCGAGTGAGTCCTTCCTGCTCCTCCCATGTGAAAGTCCTTTAAAAAGGACATTTTTTTCGATGACTTACCCAGTTCAAGATATGAAATTAAACACTGAATATTGTCTTTTAGTTTTGAGTAGCAATCTAATAGCAGTCCTTAATAAAGGACATACAACATGCACACACGTAATTCTACTTTATACCCAACTACAATATAAATCGGAGTTCAGTATTCATCTAGAGTATTATACGATTGGCTTGCAGCCGATCGTGACTGCAGTATGTTTTTTATACTCTAGATGAAATCATATATGCCCGATTTCACAGTGGTAGCTTAAGCTCTGTGTGGAGCTTAAGCTTGGGTTTAGGAACATTTTCGATTTCACGGTAATGGCTTAAGTCTTAAGCTGGGCTCTAGAGCTAGCTTAGCTTAAGCTATCAATTTTGAGAGCTTAAGCTCAGTTTATAGAATAAGCCTACGAACTGTCAAACTTGTGATTTTTTCTGTATTCAAGACAGTGTTTTCAAGAAAATATATTTCTTAAATGGATAGCGATTTGGAAAATATCAGTCATGAAGAATATTATAGTATTGTGGTTGGTGTTCCAAGAGTGAAAAGATTTCATGAAAGAAAAGAGTTTGATAATTATGATAATATCGAGTTCTTCAGAAGATTCCGGATGTCAAAAACGTGTGCTTATTGCGTTCTGCAGCAGATTCGTCCACATATAGAACATAAAACAACATGGTATACTTCTTTATTTTGTATTCATTTTATTAAAATTATATTAACTTTTAGGAATCGTGCATTATCGCCAGAGAGCATGTTTTTGCTAACATTGCGGTTTTATGCCAGTAGGAGATTCCTTTTAACTGTTGCCGATCTTACTGGAGTATCAACAGCAACTGCGTGCAGGGTAGTTAGAAAAGCCTCCCATCGTATAGCCCTTCTGAGGAAGTATTACATAAAATTTCCTGCAAGTGATGAAGAGAGAAGGACCACGTCCATCGCTTTTTTCAATATTGCTCGATTTCCAAAAGTAATTGCTGCTCTAGATTGCACACATGTGCGCATACAATCTCCAGGTTTTTATTGAAAGTATATTTATTGCGAGATTTGAAGCATTTACGTATGCATGTAAATATTTTAATTATAGCATCAGCGAATGGTGAACTATTTAGGAACAGAAAGGGCTACTTCTCATTGAACGTCCAGACTTTATGTGATAGCCGTCTGCAAATCATGGATATAGTAGCAAGGTGGCCTGGTTCTTCTCACGATTCAACGATTTTTAATAATTCTAGAATTTGGTCTCGGTTCGAGCATGGAGAATTTGAAGGTTACCATATTGTAGCTGATGGCAGGTACCAGTGTCGAGAATACGTTATGACTGCTCTTCGGGTGTGCAGTAATCCTGAGGAAGAACTGTACAATGAATCTCAAATTCGAACAAGAAATTGTGTCGAAAGGAGTTACAGAGTATGGAAGAGGCGATTTCCAGTGTTATCATCTGGACTCAGAGTGAATATGAGAACCAATCAGAGCATAATTGTAGCCACAGCCATTTTACACAATATTTGCTGTTTAGATAATGATCCAGAACCACCAGAACTAGATCATACCTTAGCAGCCTTAGTTGCAGAAACAAATAATGTGGATTGCTTGCCAGCCGCAAATGAAATAAATAGTTATATGAGAAGTATTTTAATTAATGATTATTTTAAGAATATAATAAAATAAAATTAAGAAAATAAAAAAAATTAATCCAAAAATTTGTGTGTAATAATAAATCGATTACATTTCAGAATCATGTAATTTTTTCTTTAATATTTTAACTTTTAATTCACGTTCTTCCGATAGTTGTTTCATTTCGAATTCGTCCTTTTGCTTTATACATTCCATTTCAAGTTTGTTCTTCTCTAATTGTGCTTCCACAAGCTTTATTTTTTTAGTGGCAAGAGTTTCCCCTTTGTCGACTGTGTTTGCCTTTTGTGAAATACGCAGGAAATGGTTTATCTTCCTACCGACGAATATTTTTTCTGAAATGAGCCAATATATAAGTTATTATGGAACACAATTTTTTAGTCGCAAATGTTCTTACCTGGGAATTGTTTTACAGGTACTTCAGTTTTATTATTTGCATCACTTGACGGTGAAGATGGTAAAATAATATTATTTTCAGTCGATAACAGCTTCGCTTCTATTGCGTTGGCGGACATCTCTATTGAACTTGTGCTCTTCTCGTCATTGACCGTCTCCATATCATATTCAAATACTCGAACAATAGGAAATCATCTGAAATATTATCGCAATCGTATTCACCTTCCATTCCATTAACTTGATCTCCAAGTATTACTATGGCTGCGATATCCACCTCATCATAGTTAGTCGGCCTTTGAGAAGGACCACCGCCAGTTGCATAAATCTGCTTCTTCTCTTCAGATACTTTTCTTTTGGTTATTTTTTTTATGTTCTCATATTTTTTTTTCAAAACAGGATACATCCGAGGACACGTATTTGTATGTGAGTTAAACTCCACTTCAATTGCTTTCAACATTTTAATTTTTTCGTCCAAATGTGTCCTGCCAGTTTGTTTCGATTCAATAATCGTCTTATACTTTGTTGCTAATTTCATTAAAATTGAAACTTCGCCTGATGTGAAATTCGGACTTCGCTTTTTTTCACTCATTTGTTTTAAATACACTTACGATTACAAAACCAGGGTAGAAAACCGTTTATACTACGCTGACGTTGCTGTTGACTAAATCAATGGTCTATAAGCAATTCGTGGTGGGGAGGCGCGTTGCCACTCCACTACGTATGTAATATGTATGTATAATGTACGCAAATTCGTTACAAAAGCTTACAGTAGGTTGCAAAATGAAACGGCATTCACTATGCTTAGTTTAGCTAAGCCGCTCGATACAAACAACTGTGAAATCAGTCGAAACGAATCCATAGCTTAAGCTACCTATTCTAGCTTAACTAAACCTTAGCTTAAGCTACCACTGTGAAATCGGGCAATAGAGTATTATAAGTTTAATCCAGCCCAAAAGTTTGTAACGCATAGAAACAAGCCTCGGACGAAAAAAAGTTATATACTATTTTTTGTTTATTTGTGATCAAAAACCTCAAATTCGCTTGACGTCCGTCCGTCCGTCCGTCCGTCCGTCCGTCCGTTAGCACGATAACTCAAGAACGCGTTCACCTAGGATCTTGATATTTTGAATCTGGATGTTTGGTTGAATATGTAAGCTAAGTTCGTTAACGGGCAAAATCGTCCTACTCCTTCGGGTAGCTGCCATAAAAAATTTCCTTAAAACACGTGTTCAAGAATGTTGGTCGATAACTTCAGAAGGGTTTAAGCTACGACATTCAAATTTTGTATGTGTTATTTTTCCAATAGTTGGAGCTAAATATATGATTATGAAGAAAATCCTGTTAGTCCTTCATGTAGCTGCCATACAAAGATCCTGTCAAAATGTATTCACTTAATTTACGAAACTCACTATAACTCAAGTAATCTTTTAGCTACGAATTCAAAATTTTGTACAAATTAGTTTTGAGTGAAAAGAAACTTCGACTTTACTAGTCAGCGAAATCCTTTTAATCCTTCTGGTAGCTGCCATACAAAATGTCGTTAAAACACGTGTTTAAGAATATTGGCCGATAACTTCAGAAGGGTTTAAGCTACGTCTTTGAAATTTTGTATGTGTTATTTTTCCAATAGTTTAAAGCTAAATATATGATTATGAAGAAAATCGTATTAGTCCTTCGTGTAGCTGCCATACAAATATCCTGTCAAAATGTCTTCACTTAATTAACGGAACTTACCATAACTCAAGTAATCTTTTAGCTATGAATTGGAAATTTTGTACAAATAAGTTTTGAGTGAAAACGAAGTTCGAGTTTACTAATCAGCTAAATCCTTTTACTCCTTCTGGTAGCTGCCATATAAAATGTCATTAAAACACGTGTTCAACAATATTTTTCGATAACTTTTAAACGCTTGAAGCTACGAATTTGAAATTTTGTAGACGTTCATTTTTAACTGGTTCCAAGGAAAGGGATAAATTTGTAAGAAATCGAGTGAGTCCTTTCTGCACCTCCCATGTGAAAGTCCTTCAAAGAGGACATTTTTTTTCGATGACTTACCCAGTTCAAGATAAGAAATTAAACACTGAATAAAATCTTTTGCACTGCCGTACAAGGGGACTGCAGATTAATATTAAAAAACCGAAAACTAATTTAAAAAAAAAAAATGCGAAATTGTGAGCTTTAATGAAAATACTCAAAGTTGATTATTTTAAGGCAGTGCTGGGTATTGCGGGAAATAATAGGAAACTAGTTTTAAAAAATATTGGCTCTAGTCCTGGATTTGACGGCATAACAATTGAATTTCTAAAAATATTAAAAGATTTTATCTGTATTCCCTAAAATGTAGTAAACACTCAACAATTATTGACTTATTTCCTTAATACATATCGTTGGAAAAATAATTGAAAAGGTTGCAAAGAGTTTTAATCCGTTTAGCCACACAGGGCTGCTCAAAAGGTAGTTGGAGCGTAGCGCGCGTCAGCCAAACATGAACGCGAAAACAGAGTTTTAATCCCTTTAACACTGCAAATTTTGAGATAGCGATATCTTTTAATTTCGAATCGAGCGGGGAGTGAAACAAATTGAAATTGACTTAAAAGTGGAAATACCATAAAGAAAACATACTGCAGTCACGATCGGCTGCAAGCCAATCGTATAATACTCTAGATGAATACTGAACTCCGACTTATATTGTAGTTGGGTATAAAGTAGAATTACGTGTGTGCATGTTGTATGTCCTTTATTAAGGACTGCTATTAGATTGCTACTCAAAACTAAAAGACAATATTCAGTGTTTAATTTCATATCTTGAACTGGGTAAGTCATCGAAAAAAATGTCCTTTTTAAAGGACTTTCACATGGGAGGAGCAGGAAGGACTCACTCGATTTCTTACATATTTATCCTTTTCCTTGGAACCATTCAAAAATAAACGTGTACAAAATTTCAAATTCGTAGCTTGAAGCGTTCAAAAGTTATTGGAAAATATTGATGAACACGTGTTTTAAGGATATTTTGTATGGCAGCTACCAGAAGGAGTAAAAGGATTTCGCTGATTAGTAAACTCCGACTTTGTTTTCACTCAAAACTGACTTGTACAAAATTCCGAATTCGTAGCTAAAGGATTACTTGAGTTATAGTGAGCTTCGTAAATTAAGTGAATACATTTTGACAGGATATTTGTATGGCAGCTACACGAAGGACTAAAACGATTTTCTTCATAATCATATATTTAACTCCAACTATTGGAAAAATAGCAAGTACAAAATTTCAATGTCGTAGCTTAAACCCTTCTAAAGTTATCGACCAATATTCTTGAACACGTGTTTTAAGGACATTTTGTATGGCAGCTACCAGAAGGAGTAAAAGGATTTCGCTGATTAGTAAACTCCGACTTCCTTTTTACTCAAAACTAACCTGTACAAAATTCCGAATTCGTCGCTAAAAGATTACTTGAGTTATTGTGAGTTTTGTAAATTAAGTAAATACATTTTGACAGGATATTTGTATGGCAGCTACACGAAGGACTAAAAGGATTTTCTTCATAATCATATATTTAGCTCTAACTATTGGAAAAATAACACATACAAAATTTCAAAGACGTAGCTTAAACCCTTCTGAAGTTATCGACCAATATTCTTGAACACGTGTTTTAAGGACATTTTGTATGGCAGCTACCCGAAGGAGTGGGACGATTTTGCCCGTTAACGAACTTAGCCTTACAAATTCAACCAAACATCCAGATTCAAAATTTCATGATCCTAGGTGAAGGCGTTCTTGAGTTATCGTGCTAACGGACAGACGGACGGACGGACGGACGGACGGACGGACGTCAGGCGGATTTGAGGTTTTTGGCCACAAATAAACAAAAAATAATATATAACTTTTTTTCGTCCGAGGCTTGGTTCTATGCGTTACAAACTTTTGGGCTGGATTAAACTTATAATACTCTATATGATTTCATCTAGAGTATAAAAATGTAAATTTTCATTTTGGAGTTTTGGTGTCCAGTAATACTTTTTCCTAAATCTATCTTCCATCTCCTCTTTTAAATTTATACAATTAATTCCATCTTTAATCTTCAATTTTCAATCTTCAATCTTCAATTTTCAATCTTCAATTTTCAATCTTCAATTTTCAATCTTCAATTTTCAATCTTCAATTTTCAATCTTCAATTTTCAATCTTCAATCTTCAATCTTCAATGTTCAATCATCAAACTTCAATCTTCAATTTTCAATGTTCAATGTTCAATCTTCAATTTTCAATCATCAAACTTCAATCTTCAATTTTCAATCTTCAATCTTCAATCCTCAATCTTCAATTTTCAATCATCAAACTTCAATCTTCAATCTTCAATATTCAATCTTAAATCCTTAATCTTTAATCTTTAATCTTTAATCTTTAATCTTTAATCTTTAATCTTTAATCTTTAATCTTTAATCTTTAATCTTTAATCTTTAATCTTTAATCTTTAATCTTTAATCTTTAATCTTTAATCTTTAATCTTTAATCTTTAATCTTTAATCTTTAATCTTTAATCTTTAATCTTTAATCTTTAATCTTTAATCTTTAATCTTTAATCTTTAATCTTTAATCTTTAATCTTTAATCTTTAATCTTTAATCTTTAATCTTTAATCTTTAATCTTTAATCTTTAATCTTTAATCTTTAATCTTTAATCTTTAATCTTTAATCTTTAATCTTTAATCTTTAATCTTTAATCTTTAATCTTTAATCTTCAATCTTTAATCTACACCCACTATCCTTCACCATTCATCCTCCATCATCCTTCGTCCATCCTCCATCCTCCATCCTCCATCCTCCATCCTCCATCCTCCATCCTCCATCCTCCATCCTCCATCCTCCATCCTCCATCCTCCATCCTCCATCCTCCATCCTCCATCCTCCATCCTCCATCCTCCATCCTCCATCCTCCATCCTCCATCCTCCATCCTCCATCCTCCATCCTCCATCCTCCATCCTCCATCCTCCATCCTCCATCCTCCATCCTCCATCCTCCATCCTCCATCCTCCATCCTCCATCCTCCATCCTCCATCCTCCATCCTCCATCCTCCATCCTCCATCCTCCATCCTCCATCCTCCATCCTCCATCCTCCATCCTCCATCCTCCATCCTCCATCCTCCATCCTCCATCCTCCATCCTCCATCCTCCATCCTCCATCCTCCATCCTCCATCCTCCATCCTCCATCCTCCATCCTCCATCCTCCATCCTCCATCCTCCATCCTCCATCCTCCATCCTCCATCCTCCATCCTCCATCCTCCATCCTCCATCCTCCATCCTCCATCCTCCATCCTCCATCCTCCATCCTCCATCCTCCATCCTCCATCCTCCATCCTCCATCCTCCATCCTCCATCCTCCATCCTCCATCCTCCATCCTCCATCCTCCATCCTCCATCCTCCATCCTCCATCCTCCATCCTCCATCCTCCATCCTCCATCCTCCATCCTCCATCCTCCATCCTCCATCCTCCATCCTCCATCCTCCATCCTCCATCCTCCATCCTCCATCCTCCATCCTCCATCCTCCATCCTCCATCCTCCATCCTCCATCCTCCATCCTCCATCCTCCATCCTCCATCCTCCATCCTCCATCCTCCATCCTCCATCCTCCATCCTCCATCCTCCATCCTCCATCCTCCATCCTCCATCCTCCATCCTCCATCCTCCATCCTCCATCCTCCATCCTCCATCCTCCATCCTCCATCCTCCATCCTCCATCCTCCATCCTCCATCCTCCATCCTCCATCCTCCATCCTCCATCCTCCATCCTCCATCCTCCATCCTCCATCCTCCATCCTCCATCCTCCATCCTCCATCCTCCATCCTCCATCCTCCATCCTCCATCCTCCATCCTCCATCCTCCATCCTCCATCCTCCATCCTCCATCCTCCATCCTCCATCCTCCATCCTCCATCCTCCATCCTCCATCCTCCATCCTCCATCCTCCATCCTCCATCCTCCATCCTCCATCCTCCATCCTCCATCCTCCATCCTCCATCCTCCATCCTCCATCCTCCATCCTCCATCCTCCATCCTCCATCCTCCATCCTCCATCCTCCATCCTCCATCCTCCATCCTCCATCCTCCATCCTCCATCCTCCATCCTCCATCCTCCATCCTCCATCCTCCATCCTCCATCCTCCATCCTCCATCCTCCATCCTCCATCCTCCATCCTCCATCCTCCATCCTCCATCCTCCATCCTCCATCCTCCATCCTCCATCCTCCATCCTCCATCCTCCATCCTCCATCCTCCATCCTCCATCCTCCATCCTCCATCCTCCATCCTCCATCCTCCATCCTCCATCCTCCATCCTCCATCCTCCATCCTCCATCCTCCATCCTCCATCCTCCATCCTCCATCCTCCATCCTCCATCCTCCATCCTCCATCCTCCATCCTCCATCCTCCATCCTCCATCCTCCATCCTCCATCCTCCATCCTCCATCCTCCATCCTCCATCCTCCATCCTCCATCCTCCATCCTCCATCCTCCATCCTCCATCCTCCATCCTCCATCCTCCATCCTCCATCCTCCATCCTCCATCCTCCATCCTCCATCCTCCATCCTCCATCCTCCATCCTCCATCCTCCATCCTCCATCCTCCATCCTCCATCCTCCATCCTCCATCCTCCATCCTCCATCCTCCATCCTCCATCCTCCATCCTCCATCCTCCATCCTCCATCCTCCATCCTCCATCCTCCATCCTCCATCCTCCATCCTCCATCCTCCATCCTCCATCCTCCATCCTCCATCCTCCATCCTCCATCCTCCATCCTCCATCCTCCATCCTCCATCCTCCATCCTCCATCCTCCATCCTCCATCCTCCATCCTCCATCCTCCATCCTCCATCCTCCATCCTCCATCCTCCATCCTCCATCCTCCATCCTCCATCCTCCATCCTCCATCCTCCATCCTCCATCCTCCATCCTCCATCCTCCATCCTCCATCCTCCATCCTCCATCCTCCATCCTCCATCCTCCATCCTCCATCCTCCATCCTCCATCCTCCATCCTCCATCCTCCATCCTCCATCCTCCATCCTCCATCCTCCATCCTCCATCCTCCATCCTCCATCCTCCATCCTCCATCCTCCATCCTCCATCCTCCATCCTCCATCCTCCATCCTCCATCCTCCATCCTCCATCCTCCATCCTCCATCCTCCATCCTCCATCCTCCATCCTCCATCCTCCATCCTCCATCCTCCATCCTCCATCCTCCATCCTCCATCCTCCATCCTCCATCCTCCATCCTCCATCCTCCATCCTCCATCCTCCATCCTCCATCCTCCATCCTCCATCCTCCATCCTCCATCCTCCATCCTCCATCCTCCATCCTCCATCCTCCATCCTCCATCCTCCATCCTCCATCCTCCATCCTCCATCCTCCATCCTCCATCCTCCATCCTCCATCCTCCATCCTCCATCCTCCATCCTCCATCCTCCATCCTCCATCCTCCATCCTCCATCCTCCATCCTCCATCCTCCATCCTCCATCCTCCATCCTCCATCCTCCATCCTCCATCCTCCATCCTCCATCCTCCATCCTCCATCCTCCATCCTCCATCCTCCATCCTCCATCCTCCATCCTCCATCCTCCATCCTCCATCCTCCATCCTCCATCCTCCATCCTCCATCCTCCATCCTCCATCCTCCATCCTCCATCCTCCATCCTCCATCCTCCATCCTCCATCCTCCATCCTCCATCCTCCATCCTCCATCCTCCATCCTCCATCCTCCATCCTCCATCCTCCATCCTCCATCCTCCATCCTCCATCCTCCATCCTCCATCCTCCATCCTCCATCCTCCATCCTCCATCCTCCATCCTCCATCCTCCATCCTCCATCCTCCATCCTCCATCCTCCATCCTCCATCCTCCATCCTCCATCCTCCATCCTCCATCCTCCATCCTCCATCCTCCATCCTCCATCCTCCATCCTCCATCCTCCATCCTCCATCCTCCATCCTCCATCCTCCATCCTCCATCCTCCATCCTCCATCCTCCATCCTCCATCCTCCATCCTCCATCCTCCATCCTCCATCCTCCATCCTCCATCCTCCATCCTCCATCCTCCATCCTCCATCCTCCATCCTCCATCCTCCATCCTCCATCCTCCATCCTCCATCCTCCATCCTCCATCCTCCATCCTCCATCCTCCATCCTCCATCCTCCATCCTCCATCCTCCATCCTCCATCCTCCATCCTCCATCCTCCATCCTCCATCCTCCATCCTCCATCCTCCATCCTCCATCCTCCATCCTCCATCCTCCATCCTCCATCCTCCATCCTCCATCCTCCATCCTCCATCCTCCATCCTCCATCCTCCATCCTCCATCCTCCATCCTCCATCCTCCATCCTCCATCCTCCATCCTCCATCCTCCATCCTCCATCCTCCATCCTCCATCCTCCATCCTCCATCCTCCATCCTCCATCCTCCATCCTCCATCCTCCATCCTCCATCCTCCATCCTCCATCCTCCATCCTCCATCCTCCATCCTCCATCCTCCATCCTCCATCCTCCATCCTCCATCCTCCATCCTCCATCCTCCATCCTCCATCCTCCATCCTCCATCCTCCATCCTCCATCCTCCATCCTCCATCCTCCATCCTCCATCCTCCATCCTCCATCCTCCATCCTCCATCCTCCATCCTCCATCCTCCATCCTCCATCCTCCATCCTCCATCCTCCATCCTCCATCCTCCATCCTCCATCCTCCATCCTCCATCCTCCATCCTCCATCCTCCATCCTCCATCCTCCATCCTCCATCCTCCATCCTCCATCCTCCATCCTCCATCCTCCATCCTCCATCCTCCATCCTCCATCCTCCATCCTCCATCCTCCATCCTCCATCCTCCATCCTCCATCCTCCATCCTCCATCCTCCATCCTCCATCCTCCATCCTCCATCCTCCATCCTCCATCCTCCATCCTCCATCCTCCATCCTCCATCCTCCATCCTCCATCCTCCATCCTCCATCCTCCATCCTCCATCCTCCATCCTCCATCCTCCATCCTCCATCCTCCATCCTCCATCCTCCATCCTCCATCCTCCATCCTCCATCCTCCATCCTCCATCCTCCATCCTCCATCCTCCATCCTCCATCCTCCATCCTCCATCCTCCATCCTCCATCCTCCATCCTCCATCCTCCATCCTCCATCCTCCATCCTCCATCCTCCATCCTCCATCCTCCATCCTCCATCCTCCATCCTCCATCCTCCATCCTCCATCCTCCATCCTCCATCCTCCATCCTCCATCCTCCATCCTCCATCCTCCATCCTCCATCCTCCATCCTCCATCCTCCATCCTCCATCCTCCATCCTCCATCCTCCATCCTCCATCCTCCATCCTCCATCCTCCATCCTCCATCCTCCATCCTCCATCCTCCATCCTCCATCCTCCATCCTCCATCCTCCATCCTCCATCCTCCATCCTCCATCCTCCATCCTCCATCCTCCATCCTCCATCCTCCATCCTCCATCCTCCATCCTCCATCCTCCATCCTCCATCCTCCATCCTCCATCCTCCATCCTCCATCCTCCATCCTCCATCCTCCATCCTCCATCCTCCATCCTCCATCCTCCATCCTCCATCCTCCATCCTCCATCCTCCATCCTCCATCCTCCATCCTCCATCCTCCATCCTCCATCCTCCATCCTCCATCCTCCATCCTCCATCCTCCATCCTCCATCCTCCATCCTCCATCCTCCATCCTCCATCCTCCATCCTCCATCCTCCATCCTCCATCCTCCATCCTCCATCCTCCATCCTCCATCCTCCATCCTCCATCCTCCATCCTCCATCATCCATCATCCATCCTCCATCCTCCATCCTCCATCCTCCATCCTCCATCCTCAATTCTCAATCCTCAATCCTCAATCCTCCATCCTCCATCCTCCGCGAACCGCAAAGATCCGTCAAGATCTGTGTGCTGTGAAGATCTGCGAACCGCAAAGATCTGCAAAACACAAAGATCTGTTGAGCCGTCAAGATCCGCGAACCGCAAAGATCCGTGAAGATTTGTTGAGTCGTCCAGATCCGCGAACCGCAAAGATCCGTAAAGATCTGCTGAGCCGTCGAGATCCGCGAACCGCAAAGATCCGTAAAGATCTGCTGAGCCGTCGAGATCCGCGAACCGCAAAGATCCGTAAAGATCTGCTGAGCCGTGCAGATCTGTTGAACCGTCGAGATCTGTTGAACCGTTGAACCGTGGAGAAGATCTGGCTCAGTTGGATCTTCTGCTTGAGCCGGTTCATTGAGCCGGCTCAGATCTGAGTTACCCATCTCTAGTTCCCACCACGATGTATTTGAAGTGCAGAAAACGACCGCAGAGAAGCGAAGAGATCGAAGACTTGAGATGACGTCTGCCACTTAGAAAAGGCAAACTAAATTCAGAATGAATTTAGTCAGGAGGCTTGGCATCCTACTGGAGAGTGTACTGTCGGACGAGCAGCACGGTTTTAGACCGGGGAGAGGTACAACCTCTCTCCTGCTTGAGCTCGAACACTGTGCCAGACGGACACTTACCAACAAACAGGAGTGTCATGTCCTCTCCCTGGATCTCGAGAAGGCCTTTGACCGGGTAATCAAAACCGTAGTTACTAATCAACTAACTATCTGGGGAATTGATACCAGGTTTATCCTAACGATTGACAACTTCCTTTCTTCTCGATCCATAATGGTGAGAGTCAATGGATACACTTCCAAACACTGTAGCATCGATAATGTTCTTCCACAGGGATCCCCATTGTCTCCGTACTTATTTAATACATACATCCACTCTCTCTCGCAACTTCTGTCTGACATTCCTAACACCGCTCATTTTATATACGCGGATAACATCATCCTCACCTCCACCCGTCCCTTTACTAACGACCTGGACAGACAAGTAAGGACGAATATAGATAAATGGTGCTTAAGGACTGGAGCTAAGCTACCCTTCGGCAAAGGGGAGCTAATAACATGTTCAAGAAAACGGTCGAACAATGCAATAATATCAGTAACCGATGAGGTGCCATATATTTCGCGAAAGGAATGCAAAATTCTAGGAATAATATTTACAACTAAACTCTCGTGGAACGCGCAAATTCGCCGAACGATATCCGCGCTCGACAAAATTAATAACCTAATTCGCGTTCTCGCGTCTAAAAATCTGGGATCCAGCTCCGCCGCAATAATACACGTTGCGCTTACCTTAATCAGAGGGCACACTCAGTATGGCATCGCTATCTACGCTAACACGACAAAAACTAACCGCTGCAAAATCCAAGTGGCGATTAATAGAATTGTCAGAACTGCCCTAGGTGCATACCGCACCACCCCCATCGTCTCTCTGATGATAGAGGCAGGATGTGACAGATTCGACGCCCTGAAAGACAAAGCGCAAATCAACATCGCTGCCAAGAGTGTCATAGATACTAGAAACCCTCATCATCGGACCATCAGGGACATCGAGACGACCGCCGCCGACTTTTCTAATCTAATCTCAATTAACTCCGCCATCTGGAAAGCTCGATCCACCCTCCTGCTTAACTGTCCCAACCTACCCTCCCCCATCTCCCCGCCTCCTCCCTTACCACCCCAGACTATCACTCGCTCCCTCCAAGGACTCAAGACACGGTACCCGAGGAAGACCCACACTCCAGCTAAGATCTATAGACAGCTACATAGAAGACACCTGGAGGAACTCATGGACTGCACGATATACTACACGGATGGATCAAAGACCCAGACTCAAACAACCGCGGCCTTTGTAGCCCTCCCGGCTGATTCGAGTACGCCATCCAGCCAACAAGCTTTCAAACTACACCAGGCAAGTAGTGTTTTTGAAGCAGAAATATATGCAATCAACAAAGCTGCCAATGCAGCCAAAATAGCCGGTGTACCGGCTGCAATCTTCTCTGACAGCAAAGCAGCTGTGGAGGCTCTCCAAAACCTGCGAGCCACAGACCCAACAATTCGCTGTCTACAGGGCGTCATAAGGGATAACACAGCCACCACTAAAATATCATGGATTCCGGGACATGTCGGGATAGCTGGAAACGAACAAGCAGACCAGTTGGCAAGGACACCTATATCTCCCCATGAGGAAGAAGCTATCCCTCCACATGTCAGCTTCCTACGCCGCACGGCAAGAAAGAACCTGGACGCTCTGCGAACACAACACTGGGCCAATCAGGCCACTTTCCTGGCAAAGCACTGGCCTAAAACGACCCCACCAGCTTACAGTCCCCAACAAGACAGGAAGGACTCCGTTATCCTGACCAGGCTCAGGTTGGGACACACCAGGATGACACATGAGTACATTATATCTAGAACGCCACAACCGGGTTGCCTGGGATGCCAAGTACCGCTCACCGTGGAACACATCCTCACCAGCTGCGTTAAAACCGTCCGCTTCTTCAGGAACGCCGTCCCTCCCCTTAATTCCCTCCTTGACCCCGCCGATACTAACCTACTCTTTCAACTCCTAGAGCATCTAAAAATCAAACATCTAATCTAACCACCCTCAAGCCCTCTCCTACAGATTTAAGTTGAAATGCAATATCATTATCTTGCTTGCTTAGTTTCAAATAAAGATTTGCTCGATATCAATCCTGAATTATAATTGTCGATTTACGCATTTATTTTTGAGTTAGACTTAAGTTGAATTATGCTTATTTTTATTTATAATATTTAATTTGATTTAACAGGTCTTAAGCATTACTATGTATAATTTTGAACCAATTGCATGCATGCTGTTTGCGTTTGCTTATGCCTTATCACTGGCCTGATTATCTTAATATTTTATATTTTATATTGTATACTTTATTTTATTCTATATTATTTTATACTGTAATTTTGAATTTATTATCACTCGGCATTCACTACTTTTTTACTGAATTAATACACAAGCAAAATGGAACTGTAAAAACATTGTAGCGACGTGCCATATGCCCTATGGGTTTGGCCGAAAATTGATGTGTCTCGATTTGTAACCGGGACACATCCGAAATAAATAATAAATAATTTATTCAATTCGCACAGAATACGTCTGAATAGTGGTATGTGACAATTTTATTCTGATAAGTTTGCTTCAACCGGGTTTAATTTGAGTTTTCTCTTTTCAGATGATGTTCATCTTCTTGCACTTCACCACCTCTTAGTCGAATGTTAGTGGCTGAAAGTGTTCTTGCATGTATTATATAAAGTTGATTATTGTTGTTCTCAGTGATGTTTTTTTTAATTACTAAATAAAGAGTACTTTTCTTTAAATATTATGTTTGTTTACTTTATTTTAAGAAGTATGAGCTCAAGTAAATATGGTAAAATCTATTAATATATAGATGGCGCTGATTGTGAAGACATTTTGCTATCCCGACATTCGCAGACATGTCTTCGAGATTTCGGGGTGCATTTCTCTCGATACCGTGTATTTTTCCCATAAGGCGTCTCGAAGAAATCTCGCAGACAGGTCGACATGTCTTCGAGAAATCTGCGAGATTCTCGCAGGCGCGACCAACTGGGAATGTACGAGAATACGTCTTCTTCACGTCCCTGAAGTTAGCGGACACTTTTTGACGCAATCGGTTGAATTCTTCACCATCATTTACTGCTAATTTATTGCTAATTTATTACGAAAAGCTTAAATTTATAGCTTCAAAATTGAGATTTTTACGGGGTTTTCCGCTAAATGAAGATGAAGTTAGCGGGATTTTTTTTGAAAAATGACTTAATCGTAATTTGACTTACATTACGGGTTAGCCCTAATTTATTGATAATTTATTACGAAAAGCTTAAATTTATAGCTTCAAAATTGTGATTTTTACGGGGTTTTCCGCCAAATGAAGGTGAAGTCAGCGGGATTTTTTTTGAAAAATGACTTAATCGTAATTTGACTTACTTTATGGGTTAGCCCCAATTTATTGCTAATTTATTACGAAAAGCTTAAATTTATAGCTTCAAAATTGTGATTTTTACGGGGTTTTCCGCTAAATGAAGATGAAGTCAGCGGGATTTTTTTGGAAAAATGACTTACATTACGGGTTAGCCCTCATTTATTGCTAAAAGCTTAAATTTATTGCGTCAGAATTGTGATTTTTACGGGGTTTTCCGCTAAAAGAAGATGCATTTTGAAAACGAAATTGTTAGTGGATTCTGTATATTATTAGACAGAAAATTTCGTTTTCATTTCTAGTTATTACTAGGCTTTAGATGTTACCTAGTCGGATCAGATAGGTACGGAGTTCATTTCGTGCAGTGTAGTACTATCTCGTACACTGCTTTCGAAGTCTTTCCGTCTTCATTGATTGCAAATTTATCTACAAAATGTCATAATGGAATTTCTATCCATTCGACAAACGCTATACAAATAGAGAAGGTCATTATACTCTAGATGAAATCATATAGAGTATTATAAGTTTAATCCAGCCCAAAAGTTTGTAACGCATAGAACCAAGCCACGGACGAAAAAAAGTTATATATTATTTTTTGTTTATTTGTGGCCAAAAACCTCAAATCCGCTTGACGTCCGTCCGTCCGTCTGTCCGTGAACACGATAACTCAAGAACGCCTTCACCTAGGATCTTGAAATTTTGAATCTGGAGGTTTGGTTGAATTTGTAAGGCTAAGTTCGTTAACGGGCACAATCGTCCTACTCCTTCGGGTAGCTGCCATACAAAATGTCCTTAAAACACGTGTTCAAGAATATTGGTCGATAACTTCAGAAGGGTTTAAGCTACGACATTGAAATTTTGTACGTGTTATTTTTCCAATAGTTGGAGTTAAATATATGATTATGAAGAAAATCCTGTCAGTCCTTCGTGTAGCTGCCATACAAATATCCTGTCAAAATGTATTCACTTAATTTACAAAACCCACTATAACTCAAGTAATCTTTTAGCTACGAACTCGGAATTTTGTACAAATTAGTTTTGAGTGAAAAGATAGTTTGAGTTTACTAGTCACCGAAATCCTTTTACTCCTTCTGGTAGCTGCCATACAAAATGTCCTTAAAACACGAGTTTAAGAATATTGGCCGATAACTTCAGAATTGTTTAAGCTACGTCTTTGAAATTTTGTGTGTGTTATTTTTCCAATAGTTGGAGCTAAATGTATCATTATGAAGAAAATTGTATTAGTCCTTCGTGTAGCTGCCATACAAATATCCTGTCAAAACGTCTTCACTTAATTTACGGAACTTAATATAACTCAAGTAATCTTTTAGCTATGAATTGGAAATTTTGTACAAATTAGTTTTTAGTAAAAACGAAGTTCGAGTTTACTAATCAGCGAAATCATTTTACTCCTTTTGGTAGCTGCCACACAAAATGTCCTTAAGACACGTGTTCAACAATATTTTCCGATAACTTTTGAACGCTTCAAGCTACGAATTTGAAATTTTGTACCCGTTTATTTTTAAATGGTTCCAAGGAAAAGGATAAATATGTAAGAAATCGAGCGAGTCCTTCCTGCACCTCCCATGTGAAAGTCCTTCAAAAAGGACTTTTTTTCGATGACTTAACCAGTTTATGATAAGAAATTAAGCACTGAATATTGTCTTTTAGTTTTGAGTAGCAATCTAATGGCAGTCCTTAATAGAGGACGTACAACATGCACACACGTAATTCTACTTTATCCCCAACTACAATATAAATCGGAGTTCAGTATTCATCTAGAGTATTATACGATTGGCTTGCAGCCGATCGTGACTGCAGTATGTTTGTTTATACGTTTTATGACTAATAAGCACCAAAAAACCAAAAAAAAATTTCAGTCCGTCTGTGCGCCGTCCGCCGTACGCAAACGTTTGAGGGGTTATAACTCCTAAACCCTATAAGCTATTGAATTGAATTTTTTTTCTTTAATAGACTGGGAGGTGGGGGAAGCGTTTTAGGCGAATAATTTTGGTGTCTAGATCTCAGCAACCGCTCATGTTAGGAGGCTAAAACTTGGAATTTATATAGAGCATCGATAGTGGACCCATTTGCAAAAATATATTTGATATGGGCGAAAGGGTGTGGGAGTGGGAGGAAAAATAATGCGTCCGAAACGTTCGAAAGGCGAGATCGAGACATTCTAAAATCCATATCTCCTAAACGGTTAATGTCGCGAAATTAACACTTAATAATCATCTGTAGGTATACTAGGAGAATAGATCAGAAACAAATTTTTGAGTGGTGGCAGTGACGTACGGGGGTGGGGGTTGAAAAATTTTTGATTACGATATTTCACGAACAAATTGCACTAGAGAAATAAAATTTATTTTCTGTATAAAGGTTGACAAATAAAGTTTGCTGAAAGTAAAATTTTTTTAGGGGGTGGTGGTGCATGGAAGTGGAGGGGGTAAGAACTTTTTAAAAAAATCACGTCTTATATCTCAAGAACGGTGTAAGATAGATGCTTAAAATTTTGACCGGAAGTAGGCCTAATAGACCCCCATCAGAAAATCAGAATGAGGGTGTAGAGGGTGAGGGTGGGGAGGGTGAAAAGTAAAAAGTTCCGATTCTTATATCTCGAGAACCTATAACAATATAAAGCTGAAACTTAGTATTTGGATAGAGCTATAGTGGTAGCATGTTGGAAAAATATAATTTTGTATAGGGGCAGTATGGTACGGGGGTGGGGAGTGTTTTTCCTAACTTTAGAACGGCTTATGCTAAAAAGTTGAAATTCGTGATGTGTATGTAAATCAACTAGAAAAGTAATTCTGATTAAAAAAAAATTCAAATATCCATTGGCGTTCGGAAGTGGGACAAAAAAAATGATCAGTGAAAATGGAATTCATATATTTTTACGATTTTGGTCATATCTATTAGGTCTTTCCAAATATTGAATTACTTTTTTTTGTACGGGTTCTTCATATAAATACCTGGAAAGTGTTTTCAGGATTTTTTTGGAAATTCGACCCCCAAGGTGGTGTAAAGGGGATGTATACATTTTCACGAATTCAGCCGTATTCCTCAGGTCTGATTAGATATCGTATAACTTTTTACTTCCACGGGCTTATTTAGTAATCACCTAAAACTCGTTTTCAAGTTTTTTCTTTTTTCACGAATTCCGTCACATCTCTTAGGAGTGATAAGACATCGGATTGGTTTTTACTTCCTCGGGCTTTCTTTATATATATCTAAAAACTCATTTCAGGATTTTTGGATATACAACCCCAAAGTGGGTGCAAGGAGGTTGCATATATTTTCACAAATTCTTACATATTTCTTAGTTCTAATGAGATATCAAATTCATTTTTACTTCCTAACGCTTCCTAAATAATCGTCAAAAAGTCGATTTCAGGATGTTTGTTATTCAACTCCAATAGGACGTATGGCTTTCGACATATTTCTCAGGATTGATGAGATATTAGATTGGTTTGCTCTTCCACAGACTTTTTATATAATCGCCTACAAACGCATTTCCGATTTCATGTAATGGCCCAAAACCAAATCACGAAAAACCTTCTAATGGCGTAACAACTGATATTATACTACGAATTAGACCTCGTCCCGGAGTATGACCCAATTATGTAATTCATATGTTATATGTGGCAGCGGCGTAAGTATTCTAGCGCGACCCCATTCTAACCGCTTATCGAACTTTTTTTTAGGTTTTTAGTCACATAGTAACCTACACCGCATCTCAGAATTAAACTCGTTCCAAACTTCTACCCAAAACATACTGCAGTCACGATCGGCTGCAAGCCAATCGTATAATACTCTAGATGAATACTGAACTCCGATTTATATTGTAGTTGGGATAAAGTAGAACTACGTGTGTGCATGTTGTATGTCCTTTATTAATGACTGCTATTAGATTGCTACTCAAAACTAAAAGACAATATTCTGTGTTTAATTTCATATCTTGAACTGGGTAAGTCATCGAAAAAAAATGTCCTTTTTGAAGGACTTTCAGATGGGAGGTGCAGGAAGGACTAACTCGATTTCTTACATATTTATCCTTTTCCTTGGAACGATTTAAAAATGAACGTGTACAAAATTTCAAATTCGTAGCTTGAAGCTTTCAAAAGTTATCGTGTACACGTGTCTTAAGGACATTTTGTATGGCAGCTACCAGAAGGACTAAAAGGATTTCGCTGATTAGTAAAGCCAAACTACGTTTTTACTCAAAACTAATTTGTACAAAATTTCCAATTCATAGCTAAAAGATTACTTGAGTTGTAGTAAATTCCGTAAATTAAGTGAAGATGTTTTGACAGGATATTTGTATGGAAGCTACACGAAGGACTAGTGGGATTTTTTTTGTAATTATAGATTTAGCTCCAACTATTGAAAAAATAGGACAACCAAAATTTCAACTCTTCTTTCACTTCTGAAGTTATCGGCCAATATTCGTAAACACGTGTTTTAAGGACATTTTGTATGGCAGCTACCAGAAGGAGTAAAAGGATTTCGCTGAATAGTAAAGTCGAACTTTCTTTTTACTCAAAACTAATTTGTTCAAAATTCCGAATTCGTAGCTAAAAGATTACTTGAGTTATAGTGAGTTTCGTAAATTAAGTGAATACATTTTGACAGGATATTTGTATGGCAGCTACACGAAGGACTAACAGGATATTCTTCATAATCATACATTTAGCTCCAACTATTGGAAAAATAACACATACAAAATTTCAATGTCGTAGCTTAAACCCTTCTGAAGTTATCGACCTATATTCTTGAACACGTGTTTTAAGGACATTTTGTATGGCAGCTACCCGAAGGAGTAGGACGATGTTGCCCGTTAACGAACTTAGCCTTACAAATTCAACCAAACATCCAGATTCAAAATTTCAAGATCCTAGGTGAAGGCGTTCTTGAGTTATCGTGTTCACGGACAGACGGACGGACGGACGAACGGACGTCAAGCGGATTTGAGGTTTTTGGCCACAAATAAACAAAAAATAATGTATAACTTTTTTCCGTCCGAGGCTTGGTTCTATGCGTTACAAACTTTTGGGCTGGATTAAACTTATAATACTCTATATGATTTCATCTAGAGAATAAACATACTGCAGTCACGATCGGCTGCAAGCCAATCGTATAATACTCTAGATGAATACTGAATTCCGATTTATATTGTAGTTGGGGATAAAGTATAATTACGTGTGTGCATGTTGTATGTCCTTTATTAAGGACTGCTATTAGATTGCTACTCAAAACTAAAAGACAATATTCAGTGTTTAACTTCATACCTTGAACTGGGTAAGTCATCGAAAAAAAATGTCCTTTTTAAAGGACTTTCACATGGGAGGTGCAGGAAGGACTCACTCGATTTCTTACATATTTATCCTTTTCCTTAGAACCATTTAAAAATGAACGTGTACAAAATTTCAAATTCGTAGCTTGAAGCGTTCAAAAGTTATCGAAAAATATAGTTGAACACGTGTCTTAAGGACATTTTGTATGGCAGCTACCAGAAGGAGTAAAAGGATTTCGCTGATTAGTAAACTCGAACATCCTTTTTACTCAAAACTAATTTGTACAAAATTCTGAATTCGTAGCTAAAAGATTACTTGAGTTATAGTGAGTTTCGTAAATTAATTGAATACATTTTGACAGGATATTTGTATGGCAGCTACACGAAGGACTAACAGGATTTCTTTCATAATCATATATTTAGCTCCAACTATTGAAAAAAAAACACATACAAAATTTGAATGACGTAGCTTAAACCCTTCTGAAGTTATCGACCAATATTCTTGAAGAAGTGTTTTAAGGACATTTTGTATGGCAGCTACCAGAAGGAGTAAAAGGATTTTGCTGAGTAGTAAACTCCGACTTTCTTTTCACTCAAAACTAACTTGTACAAAATCCGGAATTCGTAGCTAAAAGATTACTTGAGTTATTGTGAGTTTTGTAAATTAAGTGAATACATTTTGACAGGATATTTGTATGGCAGCTACACGAAGGACTAAAAGAATTTTCTTCATAATCATACATTTAGCTCCAACTATTGGCAAAATAACACATACAAAATTTCAAAGACGTAGCTTAAACCCTTCTGAAGTTATCGACCAATATTCTTGAACACGTGTTTTAAGGACATTTTGTATGGCAGCTACCCGAAGGAGTAGGACGATTTTGCCCGTTAACGAACTTAGCCTTACAAATTCAACCAAACATCCAGATTCAAAATTTCAAGATCCTAGGTGAAGGCGTTCTTGAGTTATCGTGCTAACGGACAGACGGACGGACGGACGGACGGACGGACGGACGGACGGACGTCAGGCGGATTTGAGGTTTTTGGGCACAAATAAACAAAAAATAATATATAACTTTTTTTAGTCCGAGGCTTGGTTCTATGCGTTACAAACTTTTGGGCTGGATTAAACTTATAATACTCTATATGATTTCATCTAGAGTATAAAAATAATAAAGTTGCGCCCAGACTGTTGGCAGATTTTTTCTCTTGACAAGGTGCTTGTTCCACCACCTCTTTGATGGAAGATTTCGTTGATGTCCTGAATTTGACTTAATTCGCGTTCAAACTGGCTCAATATTTGTGTACAGATTTTCCCTTTGATCATGATTGTGCTACATGCTTCCTTCATCTCTAGGACACCTTTTACTTTATTATTTTAATAATAAAGTATTGTTTTCGATTTTTAAAAAAAAAACATACTGCAGTCACGATCGGCTGCAAGCCAATCGTATAATACTCTAGATGAATACTGAACTCCGATTTATATTGTAGTTGGGGATAAAGTAGAATTACGTGTGTGCATGTTGTATGTCCTTTATTAAGGACTCCCATTAGATTGCTACTCAAAACTAAAAGACAATATTCAGTGTTTAATTTCATATCTTGAACTGGGTAAGTCATCGAAAAAAAATGTCCTTTTTTAAGGACTTTCACATGGGAGGTGCAGAAAGGACTCACTCGATTTCTTACATATTTATCCTTTTCCTTGGAACCATTTAAAAATGAACGTGTACAAAATTCCAAATTCGTAGCATGAAGCGTTCAAAAGTTATCGAAAAATATTGTTGAACACGTGTCCTATGAACATTTTGTGTGGCAGGTACCAGAAGGAGTAAAAGGATTTCGCTGACAAGTAAACCCAAGCTTCGTTTTCACTCAAAACTAATTTGTACAAAATTCCGAATTCGTAGCTAAAAGATTACTTGAGTTATGGTGAGTTTCGTAAATTAAGTGAAGACATTTTGACAGGATATTTGTATGGCAGCTACACGAAGGACTAACAGGATTTTCTTCATAATCATACATTTAGCTCCAACTATTAAAAAAGTAACACACACAAAATTTCAAAGTGGTAGCTTAAACCCTTCCGAAGTTATTTGCTAATATTCTCGCACATATGTTTTAAGGACATTTTGTATGGCAGATACCCGAAGGAGTAGGACGATTTTGCCCGTTAACGAACTTAGCATTACAAATTCAACCAAACACTTAGATTCAAAATTTCAAGATCCTAGGTGAAGGCGTTCTTGAGTTATCGTGTTCACGGACAGACGGACGGACGGACGGACGGACGGACGGACGTCAGACGGATTTGAGGTTTTTGGGCACAAATAAACAAAAAATAATATATAACTTTTTTTCGTCCGAGGCTTGGTTCTATGCGTTACAAACTTTTCGGCTGGATTAAACTTATAATACTCTATATGATTTCATCTAGAGTATAAAAATTTTCAGGGTAGCAAATTTTTATACTCTAGATGAAATCATATAGAGTATTATAAGTTTAATCCAGCCCAAAAGTTTGTAACGCATAAAACCAAGCCTCGGACGAAAAAAAGTTATATATTATTTTTTGTTTATTTGTGCCCAAAAACCTCAAATCCGTCTGACGTCCGTCCGTCCGTCCGTCCGTCCGTCCGTCCGTCCGTCCGTCCGTCCGTCTGTCCGTGAACACGATAACTCAAGAACGCCTTCACCTAGGATCTTGAAATTTTGAATCAATGTGTTTGGTTGAATTTGTAAGGCTAAGTTCGTTAACGGGCAAAATCGTCTTACTCCTTCGGGTAGCTGCCATACAAAATGTCCTTAAAACATGTGTGCGAGAATATTAGCAAATAACTTCGGAAGGGTTTAAGCTACCACTTTGAAATTTTGTGTGTGTTACTTTTTTAATAGTTGGAGCGAAATGTATGATTATGAAGAAAATCCTGTTAGTCCTTCGTGTAGCTACCATACAAATATCCTGTCAAAATGTATTCACTTAATTTACGAAACTCACTATAACTCAAGTAATCTTTTAGCTACGAAATCGAAATTTTGTACAAATTAGTTTTGAGTGAAAACAAAGCTCGACTTTACCAGTCAGCGAAATCCTTTTACTCCTTATGGTAGCTGCCATACAAAATATCCTTAAAACGGGTGTTGAAGTATATTGGTCAATAACTTCAAAAGGGTTTAAACTACGACTTTAAAATTTTGTCTGTATTATTTTGCCAATAGTTGGAGCTAAATAAATACTTATGAAGAATATCCTGTTAGTCCTTCGTGTAGCTGCCATACAAATATCCTGTCAAAATGTCTTCACTTAATTTACGAAACTCGCTATAACTCAAGTAATATTTTAGCTACGAATTCGGAATTTTGTACAACTTAGTTTTGAGTAAAAACAAAGCTTGGGTTTACTTGTGAGCGAAATTCTTTTACTCCTTCTGGTAGGTGCCATACAAAATGTCCTTAAAATACGTGTTCAAGAATATTGGCCGATAACTTCAGAAGGGTTTAAGCTACGACTTTGACATTTTGTACGTATTATTTTTCCAATATTTGGAGCTAAATACAAAATTATGAAGAAAATCCTGTTAGTCCTTCGTGTAGCTGCCATACAAATATCCTGTCAAAATGTCTTCACTTAATTTACGAAACTCACCATAACTCAAGTAATCTTTTAGCTACGAATTCGGAATTTTGTACAAATTAGTTTTGAGTGAAAAGGAAGCTTGGGTTTACTTGTCAGCGAAATCCTTTTACTCCTTCTGGTACCTGCCACACAAAATGTTCATAAGACACGTGTTCAACAATATTTTTCGATAACTTTTGAACGCTTCATGCTACGAATTTGGAATTTTGTACACGTTCATTTTTAAATGGTTCCAAGGAAAAGGATAAATATGTAAGAAATCGAGTGAGTCCTTTCTGCACCTCCCATGTGAAAGTCCTTCAAAAAGGACATTTTTTTTCGATGACTTACCCAGTTCAAGATATGAAATTAAACACTGAATATTGTCTTTTAGTTTTGAGTAGCAATCTAATGGGAGTCCTTAATAAAGGACATACAACATGCACACACGTAATTCTACTTTATCCCCAACTACAATATAAATCGGAGTTCAGTATTCATCTAGAGTATTATACGATTGGCTTGCAGCCGATCGTGACTGCAGTATGTTTATACTCTAGATGAAATCATACAGAGTATTATAAGTTTAATCCAGCCGAAAAGTTTGTAACGCATAGAACCAAGCCTCGGACGAAAAAAAGGTATATATTATTTTTTGTTTATTTGTGCCCAAAAGCCTCAAATCCGCCTGACGTCCGTCCGTCCGTCCGTCCGTCCGTCTGTCCGTCCGTTAGCACGATAACTCAAGAACGCCTTCACCTAGGATCTTGAAATTTTGAATCTGGATGTTTGGTTGAATTTGTAAGGCTAAGTTCGTTAACGGGCAAAATCGTCCTACTCCTTCCGGTAGCTGCCATACAAAATGTCCTTAAAACACGTGTTCAAGAATATTGGCCGATAACTTCAGAAGGTTTTAAGCTACGACTTTGAAATTTTGTATGTGATATTTTTCCAATAGTTGGAGCTAAATACATGATTATGAAGAAAATCATATTAGTCCTTCCTGTAGCTGCCATACAAATATCCTGTCAAAATATATTCACTTAATTTACAAAACTTACTATAACTCAAGTAATCTTTTAGCTACGAATTCGGAATATTTTACAAATTAGTTTTGAGTAAAAACAAAGCCTGAGTTTACTTGTCAGCAAAATCCTTTTACTCCTTCTGGTAGCTGCCATACAAAATGTCCTTAAAACACGTGTTCAAGAATATTGGCCGATAACTTCAGAAGGGTTTAAGATACGTCTTTGAAATCTTGTAAGTAGTATTTTTCCAATAGTTGAAGCTAAATATATGATTATGAAGAAAATCCTATTAGTCCTTCGTGTAGCTGCCATACAAATATCCTGTCAAAACGTCTTCTTTTAATTTACGGAACTTACTATAACTCAAGTAATCTTTTAGCTATAAATTGGAAATTTTGTACAAATTAGTTTTGAATAAAAACAAAGTTCGAGTTTACTAATCAGCGAAATCCTTTTACTCCTTCTGGTGCTGCCATACAAAATGTCCTTAAGACACGTGTTCCACAATATTTTTCCATAACTTTTGAACGCTTCAAGCTACGAATTTCAAATTTTGTACACGATCATTTTTAAATAGTTCCAAGGAAAAGGATAAATATATAGGAAATCGAGTGAGTCCTTCCTGCACCTCCCATGTGAAAGTCCTTGAAAAAGGACATTTTTTTTCGATGACTTACCCAGTTCAAGGTATGAAACTAAACACTGAAAATTGTCTTTTAGTTTTGAGTAGCAATCTAATGGCAGTCCTTAATAAAGGACATACAACATGCACACACGTAATTCTACTTTATCCCCAACTACAATATAAATCGGAGTTCAGTATTCATCTAGAGTATTATACGATTGGCTTGCAGCCGATCGTGACTGCAGTATGTTTATACTCTAGATGAAATCATATAGAGTATTATAAGTTTAATCCAGCCCAAAAGTTTGTAACGCATAGAACCAAGCCACGGACGAAAAAAAGTTATATATTATTTTTTGTTTATTTGTGCCCAAAAACCTCAAATCCGCCTGATGTCCGTCCGTCTGTCCGTTAGCACGATAACTCAAGAACGCCTTCACCTAGGATCTTGAAATTTTGAATCTGGATGTTTGGTTGAATTTGTAAGGCTAAGTTCGTTAACGGGCAAAATCGTCCTACTCCTTCGGGTAGCTGCCATACAAAATGTTCTTAAAACACGTCTTCAAGAATATTGGTCGATAACTTCAGAAGGGTTTAAGCTACGACATTGAAATTTTGTTTGTGTTATTTTTCCAATAGTTCGAGCAAAATGTATGATTATGAAAAAAATCCTGTTAGTCCTTCGTGTAGCTGCCATACAAATATCCTGTCAAAATGTATTCACTTAATTTACGAAACTCATTATAACTCAAGTAATCTTTTAGCCACGAATTCGGAATTTTGTACAAATTAGTTTTGAGTGAAAACGAAGTTCGAGTTTACTAGTCAGCAAAATCCTTTTACTCTTTCTGGTAGCTGCCATACAAAATATCCTTAAAACAGGTGTTCAAGAATATTGGTCGATAACTTCAGAAGGGTTTAAGCTACGACTTTGAAATTTTGTGTGTGTTTTTTTTCCAATAGTTGCAGCTAAATATATGATTATGAAGAAAATCCTGTTAGTCCTTCGTGTAGCTGCCATACAAATATCCTGTCAAAACGTCTTCTTTTAATTTACGGAACTTACTATAACTCAAGTAATCTTTTAGCTATAAATTGGAAATTTTGTACAAATTAGTTTTGAGTAAAAACAAAGTTCGAGTTTACTAATCAGCGAAATCCTTTTACTCCTTCTGGTAGCTGCCATACAAAATGTCCTTAAGACACGTGTTCAACAATATTTTTCGATAACTTTTGACCGCTTCAAACTACGAATTTCAAATTTTGTACAAGTTCATTTTAAAATGGTTCCAAGGAAAATGATAAATATGTAAGAAATCAAGTGAGTCCTTCCTGCACCTCCCATGTGAAAGTCCTTCAAAAAGGACATTTTTTTCGATGACTTACCCAGTTCAAGGTATGAAGTTAAACACTGAATATTGTCTTTTAGTTTTGAGTAGCAATCTAATAGCAGTCCTTAATAAAGGACATACAACATGCACACACGTAATTATACTTTATCCCCAACTACAATATAAATCGGAGTTCAGTATTCATCTAGAGTATTATACGATTGGCTTGCAGCCGATCGTGACTGCAGTATGTTTTTTTTTAAAAATCGATAACAATACTTTATTATTAAAATAATAAAGTAAACATACTGCAGTCACGATCGGCTGCAAGCCAATCGAATAATGCTCTAGATGAATACTGAACTCCGATTTATATTGTAGTTGGGGATAAAGTAGAATTATGTGTGTGCATGTTGTATGTTCTTTATTAAGGACTCCCATTAGATTGCTACTCAAAACTAAGAGACAATATTCAGTGTTTAATTTCATATCTTGAACTGGGTAAGTCATCGAAAAAAAATTTCCTTTTTGAAGGACTTTCCCATGAGATATGCAGGAAGGACTCACTAGATTTCTTACATATTTATCCTTTTGCTTGGAACCATTCAAATATTAATGTGTACAAAATTTCAAATTCGTAGCTTGAAGCGTTCAAAAGTTATCGAAAAATATTGTTGAACACGTGTTTTAAGGACATTTTGTATGGCAGCTACCAGAAGGAGTAAAAGGATTTCGCTGATTAGTAAACACGAACTTCGTTTTTAATCAAAATTAATTTGTACAAAATTTCCAATTCACAGCTAAAAGACTACTTGAGTTATAGTAAGTTCCGTAAATTAAATGAATACATTTTGACAGGATATTTGTATGGCAGCTACACGAAGGACTAACAGGATTTTCTTCATAAACATATATTTAGCTTCGTTTACTTCGTTTTGAGAAAAACGTTTTTTGATAGTGAAAAGGAGAGGCGAGTTATCGTTTTGATAATTTATTATGAAGATACACGGCTGGTGGTTATACTCGACTGAGGGAGATTTTAATTCGACGTTCCTTTTTATTTCGTCTGGTGAAGTTGTTGGTTAGCCCCCACCATTGGTAGTGGGGAGTGCGTGCATGTGTGGAGTAAACGAATGCGATGGTGCTGGTGCGGCATGCATGCATGTGTAGAGTACACGGATGGAATGCCACAGTACTCCCCGCTAAGATGAAAATCCTGTCTCGGTATAACGAGCTGGAAAATGGATTTGCCGGCCGGAACGTCTTGTTTTCGTCGATTAGTCTGTTGGTGGGGCATTCGACGAGCCTGCATGCGGCACTGCGTCGTTTTCGTCCTCGTAATGGAGATATGCTGGTTTGAGGCGATCGATCGGTACGTTGCTTTCTCTGCCACGAAAATTGATCTTGTAGACTTTATCGCCTCGATGCAGTACTTTGTATGGTCCGCTGTAGGGATGCGATAATGAAGGGCGCACGGAATCGTCTCGAAGAAACACATGCGTCGAGTGCAACAATTCCGGATGGATGAATACTTTTCTACTTCCGTGCCATGCTGTGCCTGTTGGCTGTAGTTGCTGCATAGACCTTCGCAGCTTCTCGATGACTTCTGTTTCGGGCCGAACACTTGACGTTGAAAAAAATTCGCCTGGAATTCTTAGGTCTGTTCCATAGCCGAGTTCTGCTGCTGTTGCTTGAATGTCTGGCTTGAAAGTGGTTCGCAAGCCTAGTAAAATCGTTGGCAGATGTTCGATCCAATTTGTTGCGCCCAAGCACAGAATCGATGCTTTGAGCGTGCGATGCCAGCGCTCAATGATGCCGTTCACTTGGGGATGATACGCGGTTGTTCGTATTTGATCAATTCCCATTGTTTTCATCAACTCGGTGAATAATGACGACATGAATTGACGACCTTGGTCTGAAGTGATTTTCTGCGGGATTCCAAAACGGGCGAACCAACCAGCGATTAGTGCTTTAGATGTTGATTCCGCAGTCATGTCGACCATGGGAATTGCCTCCGGCCACCGAGTGAACCGGTCAATAATAGTAAGGCAATATCGATATCCTTCGCACAACGGAAACCGTCCGACGATATCGATGTTGATGTGTTCGAAGCGATTTGTCGTGGTCTCGTATTTCGCGATGTCCGAGAATGTATGCCTGTTGTCTTTCGAGCGCTGGCACGGAACGCATTGGCGGACGAACTCCTTAGTGTCGTGTTTCATGGCTGGCCAGAAGTATCTGTTCGTCATCATTTTGGTGGTTGCATTGCCGCCTGGGTGCGATAAATTATGCGTTAGACGTAGCAGCTGTTGTCTAAACTTTTTCGTGATGAATGGGCGAATTTTTCCAGTCCGACAATCACACAAAACTTGGTGCTCGGAACCTGGAAAAGTGAAGTATTTTAAGGTACTTGAATTGTTGATATTAGCTTTGAGAAAAGCTTTTAATTCGTCGTCAGTGCGCTGGTCCTCTGCTAATGCACCGTTATTCCACACCTCCTTGTGGATTGGTTGGATGCGAGAGAGCATATCTGCCACCAAGTTTTCTCTGCCCGAGATATGGCGGATATCTGTGGAGAACTGGCCGATGATGTCCAACTGTCGTGCTTGGCGCGGTGATGCCTTATCGAGATTTTGACGGAATGCGAACGTGAGCGGTTTGTGATCCGTGTATATACGGAATGTTCGCCCTTCGACGTTGTACCGAAAATGTCTCACGCTCATAAACATTGCCGTAAGTTCTCGATCGTATGTTGAATACCGCAATTGGGCGGGGTGAAATTTCTTGGAAAAGAATCCGAGTGGCTCTAGCCGACCGTCGACGAGTTGGTGGATCACTGTCTGAAGCGTCGACATACAAGGATAACACGGCGTTTTTCGCTGGATGCGCTAGCAACGTTGCGTCCACAAGTTGTTGCTTCACTCGTTCGAAAGCCATCTCTCTTTCCTTATTCCAGACGAGTGGCGTTCGGTCGTTGTTCTTATTGCCGTTGATCATAGCAATGAGTATCGCTTGGTGCTCGAGTGCGTTCGGAACGAACTTTTGATAAAAGTTAATCGAAGCGAGGAAACTTTTTAGCTCCCTGGCGAGCTTTTCGGTTTAGGAAACTTCCTTATTGTTTCGGCTCGTTCAGGCAACGGTTTGATACCATCGGCTGTTACTAGGTGTCCCAGGAAATTAATTTGTCGTTTAGCGAACTCACACTTCGCTACATTTATTCGAAGATTATGGCTTTGAAGTCGTCTGAAGACTTCCCGTAGATGTTCTCGATGTTCACCTTCGTTTACCGATGCGATACAAATGTCATCTAAATAAGCAAAGGCGAACGTACACCCGCGAAGAACTTGATGGATCAACCGTTGGAAGGTTTGTGCTGCGTTACACAAACCGAATGTCATGAAGAGGAATTCGAAGAGCCCGAATGGCGTGATGATGGCTGTCTTCGGAATGTCCTCTTTCGCGATTGGCACCTGGTGAAACGCCTTCAGCAGGTCAATCTTCGAAAATACCGTGCAGCCTCGCAGGTTGGAAGTAAAATCGGTCAAATACGGTATCGGATATTTGTCTGGTTTCGTCGCGGCATTGAGTGCGCGGTAATCGCCACAAGGACTCCACGAATCGTCAGCCTTTTTCTCCATCTGCAACGGGCTAGACCAGTCGCTTTTAGATGGCCTGCAGATGCCATCCTTTAGAAGCGATTCGAATTCCTTGCGGGCCGCATCCAACTTGCTATTCATCAGACGCCTCGCTCGAGCCGTGACCGGGGGACTAGTTGTTTCAATGTGATGTGTGACTGTGGCTTCAGTTGGGACCCCACCGGGAGTCAGTTTCGTGATTGATGAAATTTCAGCGAGCAAATCGGCGTATGCAGAGTTTACATCGAACGTGCGAACTCCAGCAGTTTTGATATCGATACGTGCTACTGGGCACGGTTTGTGAAATTTGGTGATATTGTCGATCAAGCGGTTACCTTTTAGGTCCACGAGTAAATCGTAGTGTGCCAGGAAATCCGCACCAATAATTGGCTGTATCACTTCCGCTATCACGAACGTCCAGGAAAAAACCCGGCGAAGTCCCAGATCCAGGTTTAAAGTTGTTTGGCCGAATACTTTGATGATCGAGCCGTTGGCGGCGTAAAGTTGCATTGGCGATGGGTGATGTCAACTGCTTTACTTGAAGGCGGGACGACGGACACGTCAGCTCCTGTGTCGATAAGAAAAGTAGTGTCCGTCGACCGGTCTGCAATTTTGAGACGACATATTGATGTGGGTTCAGGTGCATCGCCGACACCTGAACCCGAAGCAGCTTGACTTCCTCATTGATTGGCCGGTCCTGGTACCGAGGTACTGGACGGCGCAGGGTTGCCCTATGCACATGGCTCGCGGCATTTTTGTGCCCTGCGAATCGTGGACGCGATCCGCAGTTGTTAGTACTTCCGCAAGAGATCCAGTGGCGGCAACGACAGCTGCTTGCGTAAAGGGAGGTAGTCGCGCAGCCCATAAATCCCGCAAAGCAGCCTCACCAAGAGCCGTACCAGCCACTCGAGACATATCGTGCAACAGCTGGCTTGGTCGTTTGTCGCCAGGAGGCATCTCGGATAGCACCCGTTGTAACCGACGTGTTTGAGAATCAGCGAAATGCTTGGTCAGGGCCTCTTTTATGTAATTATACCTACCAACCGCGGGTGCTGCCGCGATGATTGCAGCCAACTCTTGGAATTTAGTCGGTGGCACTTGTGCGAGCACCGTGTTAAACTTGCGTGTGTCGCTCGTAACGTCCGATGCGGCAAACCAGAACTCCATGGACAAGAAGTACGCTTCTGGCGCGCCTTCGATCAATGTAGGCAACGGGATTCGTGGGTAGATCGAATTAGCTGCTACTTCGCCACGATTGGGGTCCACGTCGCCCACTCCGGCAGCATTGTTGTTTTCCATTTGGGTGTTATCGTGTTCACGGACGGACGGACGTCAAGCGGATTTGAGGTTTTTGGTTTTTTTGTTTATTTGTGGCCAAAAACGTCAAATCCGCTTGACGTCCGTCCGTCCGTCCGTCTGTCCGTGAACACGATAACTCAAGAACGCCTTCACCTATGATCTTGAAATTTTGAATCTGAATGTTTGGTTGAATTTGTAAGGCTAAGTTCGTTAACGGGCAAAATCGTCCTACTCCTTCGGGTAGCTGCCATACAAAATGTCCTTAAAACACGTGTTCAAGAATATTGGTCGATAACTTCAGAAGGGTTTAAGTTACGACTTTGAAATTTTGTATGTGTTATTTTTCCAATAGTTGGAGTTAAATATATGATTATGAAGAAAATCCTGTTAGTCCTTCGTGTAGCTGCCATACAAATATCCTGTCAAAATGTATTCACTTAATTTACGAAACTCACTATAACTCAAGTAATCTTTTAGCTACAAATTCGGAATTTTGTACAAATAAGTTTTGAGAGAAAAGAAAGTTTGGCTTTACTAGTTAGCGAAATCCTTTCACTCCTTCTGGTAGCTGCCATACAAAATGTCCTTAAAACACATGATTAAGAATATTGGCCGATAACTCTAGAAGGGTTTAAGCTACGTCTTTGAAATTTTGTATGTGTTATTTTTCCAATAGTTAGAGCTGAATGTATGATTATGAAGAAAATCCTATTAGTCCTTCGTGTAGCTGCCATACAAATACCCTGTCAAAACGTCTTCACTTAATTTACGGAACTTAATATAACTCAAGTAATCTTTTAGCTATGAATAGGAAATTTTGTACAAATTAGTTTTGAGTAAAAACGAAGTTCGAGTTTACTAATCAGCGAAATCCGTTTACTCCTTTCTGGTAGCTGCCATACAAAATGTCCTTAAGACACGTGTTCAACAATATTTATACTCTAGATGAAATCATATAGAGTATTATAAGTTTAATCCAGCCGAAAAGTTTGTAACGCATAGAACCAAGCCTCGGACGAAAAAAAGTTATATATTATTTTTTGTTTATTTGTGCCCAAAAACCTCAAATCCGCCTGACGTCCGTCCGTCCGTCCGTCCGTCCGTCCGTCCGTCCGTCCGTCCGTCTGTCCGTGAACACGATAACTCAAGAACGCCTTCACCTAGGATCTTGAAATTTTGAATCTGGATGTTTGGTTGAATTTGTAAGGCTAAGTTCGTTAACGGGCAAAATCGTCCTACTCCTTCGGGTAGCTGCCATACAAAATGTCCTTAAAACACGTGTTCAAGAATATTTACCAATAACTTCGGAACTACGGAAGCTACGACTTTGAAATTTTGTATGTGTTACTTTTTTATTAGTTGGAGCTAAATGTATGCATATCAAAAAAATCCTGTTAGTCCTTCGTGTAGCTGCCATACAAATATCCTGTCAAAATGTCTTCACTTAATTTACGAAACTCACTATAACTCAAGTAATCTTTTAGGTACGAAATCGAAATTTTGTACAAATTAGTTTTTAGTAAAACTAAAGTTCCAGTTTACTAGTCAGCGAAATCCTTTCACTCCTTCTGGTAGCTGCCATACAAAATATCCTTAAAACAGGTGTTCAAAAATATTGGTTGATAACTTCAGACGGGTTTAAGCTACGACATTGAAATTTTGTATGTATTATTTTTTTAATAGTTGGAGCTAAATATATAATTATGAAGAAAATCCTGTTAGTCCTTCGTGTAGCTGCCATACAAATATCCTGTCAAAATGTATTCACTTAATTTACGAAACTCACTATAACTCAAGTAATCTTTTAGCTACGAATTCGGAATTTTGTACAAATCAGTTTTTAGTAAAAACAAAGCTTGAGTTTACTTGTCAGCGAAATCCTTTTACTCCTTCTGGTAGCTGCCATACAAAATGTCCTTAAAATACGTGTTCAAGAATATTGGCCGATAACTTCAGAAGGGTTTAACCTACGTCTTTGAAATTTTGTATGTGTTATTTTTCCAATAGTTGGAGCTAAATGTATGATTATGAAGAAAATCCTATTAGTCCTTCGTGTAGCTGCCATACAAATATCCTGTAAAAATGCCTTCACTCAATTTACGGAACTTACTGTAACTCAAGTAATCTTTTTGCTATGAATTGGAAATTTTGTACGAATTAGTTTTGAGTAAAAACAAAGTTCGAGTTTACTAATCAGCGAAATCCTTTTACTCCTTCTGGTAGCTGCCATACAAAATGTTCCTAAGGCACGTGTTCAACAATATTTTCGATAACTTTTGAACGCTTTAAGCTACGATTTTGAAATTTTGTACACGTTCATTTTTAACTAATTCCAAGGAAAAGGATAAATATGTAAGAAATCGAGTGAGTCCTTCCTGCACCTCCCATGTGAAAGTCCTTCGAAAAGGACATTTTTGTTCGATGACTTACCCAGTTTAAGATATGAAATTAAACACTGAATATTGTCTTTTAGGTTTGAGTAGCAATCTAATGGCAGTCCTTAATAAAGGATATACAACATGCACACACGTAATTCTACTTTATCCCCAACTACAATATAAATCGGAGTTCAGTATTCATCTAGAGTATTATACGATTGGCTTGCAGCCGATCGTGACTGCAGTATGTTTATACTCTAGATGAAATCATATAGAGTATTATAAGTTTAATCCAGCCCAAAAGTTTGTAACGCATAGAACCAAGCCTCGGACGAAAAAAAGTTATATATTATTTTTTGTTTATTTGTGGCCAAAAACCTCAAATCCGCCTGACGTCCGTCCGTCCGTCCGTCCGTCCGTCCGTCCGTCCGTCCGTCCGTCCGTCTGTCCGTGAACACGATAACTCAAGAACGCCTTCACCTAGGATCTTGAAATTTTGAATCTGGATGTTTGGTTGAATTTGTAAGGCTAAGTTCGTTAACGGGCAAAATCGTCCTACTCCTTCGGGTAGCTGCCATACAAAATGTCCTTAAAACACGTGTTCAAGAATATTGGTCGATAACTTCAGAAGAGTTTAAGTTACGACTTTGAAATTTTGTATCTATTATTTTTCTAATAGTTGGAGATAAATATATGAATATGAAGAAAATCCTGTTAGTCCTTCGTGTAGCTGCCATTCAAATATCCTGTCAAAATGTATTCACTTAATTTACGAAACTCACTATAACTCAAGTAATCTTTTAGCTATCAATTCGGAATTTTATACAAGTTATTTTTGAGTGAAAAGAAAGTTCGAGTTTACTTGTCAGCGAAATCCTTTTACTCCTTCTGGTAGCTGCCATACAAAATATCCTTAAAACACGTGTTCATGAATATTGGCCGATAACTTCAGAAGGGTTTAAGCTACGACTTTGAAAATTTGTATGTGTTAATTTTCCAATAGTTAGAGCTAAATGTATGATTATGAAGAAAATGCTATTAGTCTTTCGTGTAGCTGCCATACAAATATCCTGTCAAAATGTCTTCACTTAATTTACGGAACTCACTATAACTCAAGTAATCGTTTAGCTATGAATTCGGAATTTTGTACAAATTAGTTTTGAATGAAAATAAAGTTTGGGTTTACTATTCAGCGAAATCCTTTTACTCCTTCTGGTAGCTGCCATACAAAATGTCCTTAAAACACGTGTTCAAGAATATTGGCCGATAACTTCAGAAGGTTTTAAGCTACGTCTTTGAAATTTTGTATGTATTATTTTTCCAATAGTTGCAGCTAAATGTATGAATATGAAGAAAATCCTATTAGTCCTTCGTGTAGCTGCCATACAAATATCCTGTCAAAACGTCTTCACTTAATTTACAGAACTTACTATAACTCAAGTAATCTTTTAGCTATAAATTGGAAATTTTGTACAAATTTGTTTTGAGTAAAAGCAAAGTTCGAGTTTACTAATCAGCGAAATCCTTTTACTCCTTCTGGTAGCTGCCATACAAAATGTCCTTAAAACACGTGTTCAACAATATTTTTCGATAACTTTTGAACGCTTCAAGCCACGAATTTCAAATTTTGTACACGTTCATTTTTAAATGGTTCCAAGGAAAAGGATAAATATGTAAGTAATCGAGTGAGTCCTTCCTGCACCTCCCATGTGAAAGTCCTTCAAAAAGGACATTTTTTTTCGATGACTTACCCAGTTCAAGATATGAAATTAAACACTGAATATTGTCTTTTAGTTTTGAGTAGCAATCTAATGGGAGTCCTTAATAAAGGACATACAACATGCATACACGTAATTCTACTTTATCCCCAACTACAATATAAATCGGAGTTCAGTATTCATCTAGAGTATTATACGATTGGCTTGCAGCCGATCGTGACTGCAGTATGTTTTTCGATAACTTTTGAACGCTTCAAGCTACGAATTTGAAATTTTGTACACATTCATTTTTAAATGGTTCCAAGGAAAAGGATAAATATGTAAGAAATCGAGTGAGTCCTTCCTGCACCTCCCATGTGAAAGTCCTTCAAAAGGGACATTTTTTTTCGATGACTTACCCAGTTCAAGGTATGAAATTAAACAATTGTCTTTTAGTTTTGAGTAGCAATCTAATGGGAGTCCTTAATAAAGAATATACAACGTGCACACACGTAATTCTACTTTATCCCCAACTACAATATAAATCGGAGTTCAGTATTCATATAGAGCATTATACGATTGGCTTGCAGCCGATCGTGACTGCAGTATGTTTATACTCTAGATGAAATCATATAACTAGAGTATTATAAGTTTAATCCAGCCCAAAAGTTTGTAACGCATAGAACCAAGCCTCGGACGAAAAAAAGTTATATAGTATTTTTTGTTTATTTGTGGCCGAAAACCTCAAATCCGCTTGACGTCCGTCCGTCCGTCCGTCTGTCCGTCCGTCCGTCCGTCCGTCCGTCCGTCCGTCCGTCCGTCTGTCCGTGAACACGATAACTCAAGAACGCCTTCACCTAGGATCTTGAAATTTTGAATCTGGATGTTTGGTTGAATTTGTAAGGCTAAGTTCGTTAACGGGCAAAATCGTCCTACTCCTTCGGGTAGCTGCCATACAAAATGTCCTTAAAACACGTGTTCAAGAATATTGGTCGATAACTTGAGAATGGTTCAAGCTACGACTTTGAAATTTTGTATGTGTTATTTTTCCAATAGTTGGAGCTAAATGTATGATTATGAAAAAAATCCTGTTAGTCCTTCGTGTAGCTGCCATACAAATATCCTGTCAAAATGTATTCAGTTAATTTACGAAACTCACTATAATTCAAGTAATCTTTTAGCCACGAATTCGGAATTTTGTACAAATTAGTTTTGAGTGAAAAGAAAGTTCGAGTTTCCTAGTCAGCGAAATCATTTTATTCCTTCTGGTAGCTGCCATACAAAATGTCCTTAAGACACGTGCTTAAGAATATTGGCCGATAACTTCAGAAGGGTTTAAGCTACGTCTTTGAAATTTTGTATGTGTTATTTTTCCAATAGTTTGAGCTAAATATATGATTATGAAGAAAATCCCATTAGTCCTTCGTGTAGCTGCCATACAAATATCCTGTCAAAACGTCTTCACTTAATTTACGGAACTTACTATAACTCAAGTAATCTTTTAGCTATGAATTGGAAATTTTGTTCAAATTAGTTTTGAGTAAAAACGAAGTTCGGGTTTACTAATCAGCAAAATCCCTTCACTCCTTCTGGTAGCTGCCATACAAAATGTCCTTAAGACACGTGCTCAACAATATTTTCCAATAACTTTTGAACGCTTCAAGCTACGAATTTGAAATTTTGTACACATTAAGTTTTGAATGGTTCCAAGGAAAAGGATAAATATGTAAGAAATCGAGTGAGTCCTTCCTGCACCTCCCATGTGAAAGTCCTTCAAAAAGGACTTTTTTTTTCGATGACTTAACCAGTTCAAGATAAGAAATTAAACACTGAATATTGTCTTTTAGTTTTGAGTAGCAATCTAATGGCAGTCCTTAATAAAGGACATACAACATGCACACACGTAATTCTACTTTATCCCCAACTACAATATAAATCGGAGTTCAGTATTCATCTAGAGTATGATACGATTGGCTTGCAGCCGATCGTGACTGCAGTATGTTTTTTTCAACGTTTCATGACTAATAGACACCAAAATAGAAAAAAAAATTTGCCAACAGGCTGGGCGCATCTTTATTATTTTATGGGTAGAAGTCCGAAACGTGTTTAATGCTGAGATACAGTGTAGGTTACCCAGTTTAAAGTATGAAATTAAACACTGAACATTGTCTTTTAGGTTTGAGTAGCAATCTAATGGCAGTCCTTAATAAAGGACATACAACATGTACACACTTAATTCTACTTTATCCCCAACTACAATATAAATCGGAGTTCAGTATTCATCTAGAGTATTATACGATTGGCTTGCAGCCGATCGTGACTGCAGTATGTTTATACTCTAGATGAAATCATATAGAGTATTATAAGTTTAATCCAGCCCAAAAGTTTGTAACGCATAGAACCGAGCCTCGGAGGAAAAAAAGTTATATATTATTTTTTGTTTATTTGTGGCCAAAAACCTCAAATCCGCCTGACGTCCGTCCGTCCGTCCGTCCGTCCGTCCGTCCGTCCGTCCGTCCGTCTGTCCGTGAACACGATAACTCAAGAACGCCTTCACCTAGGATCTTGAAATTTTGAATCTGGACGTTTGGTTGAATTTGTAAGGCTAAGTTCGTTAACGGGCAAAATCGTCCTACTCCTTCGGGTAGCTGCCATACAAAATGTCCTTAAAACACGTGTTTAAGAATATTGGTCGATAACTTTAGAAGGGTTTAAGCTACGTCTTTGAAATTTTGTATGTATTATTTTTCCAATAGTTGGAGCTAAATATATGATTATGAAGAAAATCCTGTTAGTCCTTCGTGTAGCTGCCATACAAATATCCTGTCAAAATGTATTCACTTAATTTACAAAACTCAGAATAACTCAAGTAATCTTTTAGCTACGAATTCGGAATTTTGTACAAGTTAGTTTTGAGTGAAAAGGAAGTCGGAGCTTACTAATCAGCGAAATCCTTTTACTCCTTCTGGTAGCTGCCATATAAAATGTCCTTAAAACATGTGTTCAAGAATATTGGTCGATACCTTTAGAAGGGTTTAAGCTACGACATTGAAATTTTGTATGTGTTATTTTTCCAATAGTTGGAGCTAAATATATAATTATGAAGGAAATCCTGTTAGTCCTTCGTGTAGCTGCCATACAAATATCCTGTCAAAATGTATTCACTTAATTTACGAAGCTCACAATAACTCAAGTAATCTTTTCAGTATGAATTCGGAATTTTGTACAAGTTAGTTTTGAGCGAAAAGGAAGTTCGAGTTTACTAATCAGTGAAATCCTTTTACTCCTTCTAGTAGCTGCCATACAAAATATCCTTAAAACACGTGTTCAACAATATTTTCCGATAACTTTTGAACGCTTCAAGCTACGAATTTGAAATTTTGCACACATGAATTTTTGAATGGTTCCAAGGAAAAGGACAAATATGTAAGAAATCGAATGAGTCCTTCCTGCACCTCCCATGTGAAAGTCCTTTAAAAGGGACATTTTTTTTCGATGACTTACCCAGTTCAAGGTATGAAATTAAACACTGAATATTGTCTTTTAGTTTTGAGTAGCAATCTAATGGGAGTCCTTAATAAAGGACATACAACATGCACACACGTAATTCTACTTTATCCCCAACTACAATATAAATCGGAGTTCAGTATTCATCTAGAGTATTATACGATTGGCTTGCAGCCGATCGTGACTGCAGTATGTTTTTCTATTACATTTATTAGATGAAATCATATAGAGTATTATAACTTTAATCCAGCCCAAAAGTTTGTCACGCATAGAACCAAGCCTCGGACGAAAAAAAGTTATATAGTATTTTTTGTTTATTTGTGGCCAAAAACCTCAAATCCGCCTGACGTCCGTCCGTCCGTCCGTCCGTCCGTCCGTCCGTCCGTCCGTCTGTCCGTGAACACGATAACTCCAGAACGCCTTCACCTAGGATCTTGAAATTTTGAATCTGGATGTTTGGTTGAATTTGTAATACTAAGTTCGTTAACGGGCCAAATCGTCTTTCTTCTTCGGGTAGCTGCCATACAAAATGTCCTTAAAACACGTGTTCAAGAATATTGGTCGATAACTTCAGAAGGGTTTAAGCTACGACATTGAAATTTTGTATGTGTTATTTTTTCAATAGTTGGAGCTAAACATATGATTATGAAGAAAATCCTGTTAGTCCTTCGTGAAGCTGCCATACAAATATCCTGTCAAAATGTATTCACTTAATTTACGGAACTTAATATAACTCAAGTAATCTTTTAGTTATGAATTGGAAATTTTGTACAAATTAGTTTGTAGTAAAAACGAAGTTCGAGTTTACTAATCAGCGAAATCCTTTTACTCCTTCTGGTAGGTGCCGTACAAAATGTCCTTAAGACACGTGTTCAACAATATTTTTCGATAGCTTTTGAACGATTCAAGCTACGAATTTGAAATTTTGTACACGTTCATTTTTAAATGGTTGCAAGGAAAAGGATAAATATGTAAGAAATCGAGTGAGTGCTTCCTGCACCTCCCATGTGAAAGTCCTACAAAAAGGACATTTTTGTTCGATGACTTACCCAGTTTAAGATATGAAATTAAACACTGAATATTGTCTTTTAGGTTTGAGTAGCAATCTAATGGCAGGCCTTAATAAAGGACATACAACATGCACACACGTAATTCTACTTTATCCCCGACTACAATATAAATCGGAGTTCAGTATTCATCTAGAGTATTATACGATTGGCTTGCAGCCGATCGTGACTGCAGTATGTTTTTCTATTACATTTATTAACATACATATATGTATATAATAGTTTGCATTTTCATTATCATATTACATACCCATAATTTTTTTTTGCTGGTTGCTGCTCACGAATATTTTACTCTCATAAGCCTCTCACACACGTAAGGGTTTGTATCGCTTATAGAGCTTCCTAGAAATCTCCGTTTTTTGTTTAAAAAATCTGAGGGGGATAATGTGTACTTTTTTTCACGGTCCAACCCCAACAAGACCCCCCCCCCCTCCAATTTTTTCTGGCAACGTCCTTACACGTCAGTACAACTGTTGTATCGTGTATTTGCCGCTGAACAGAAGATTCGCCGCTGTCTTCTTCAAAATTCTCCTCTACCTCCGCAGGTGCAATTTCAGCAAGAACGACCCTTTCATTTGACTTAGCTTTCCGGGATATGATCGCTAGCGAATATGGATTGATAGTTGTAGTATTAAGGTTTTCCAACATGGAAAACCGGTACAAATCCGCAGCAACAAAGAGGACGAACTGGGCCTTGTCCGGCCAACCCAGAAGAGAGTCATGGGCTACAGTAGTTCCTTTTCTTAAGAAAAGACCCGTTCACTACACTTCAACCGATCGAACCACAGGATCGGCGAAGCCTACGCGAAACACATAAAACCGAAACACGTCGCGAACAAATTATATAAAAAAATCAATTCCACGGTTCGGATATTTTTTTGAATTCAATATTTAATTAAGCCAATGAGGCCATTTTCGCTGTACGTTTCAAGTAGAATAGACTTCATACCATAATAATAACAATTTACCTGTTCTCACTCTACCTACTGTAATTTCCTACTTTCCTCGCTAATACTTAAGATGCCACTGATGTAACTTTCCCCGTTGTTTCACGGATAATTTTAAAGATGGTTCATCGCTCTCATTTCCTTGTTGATATTTATTTAATTAAAAGCGAAAGAATGTTTCACTGCCTCCGTTTTCTTGTTGGTGGATTTATTAAGGTTTAAATATTGTCGGGGTATATTCCTTTCTGAGGTTGCTTCTCGTGCCGATGCCCGTTCTTAGAATTTGCTAAAAATTATCTCCAAATTATTTGACCAAAACTCCACTGTCTTTACGCACTGCCACCACTTAATCAAAAGAGACCGTTTTAGGGCAAATACTTCGTCCACTCAGCTTTTTCACCTGTTTTCCGTCCTTCAATTCTCCGTTTGTAGGTCAATGTGCCCGCTTCCCGGTCATTAATCTTTACTTTCTCTTAACTTGATCAAACTTATACTTTCCTTGATCACTTTCTCTTCTAATCCAGCCGGGTTCCAAACCCGATAATCTGCCTTAACGACTGTCGAACGTATTATGATTCGTGCAGTCCGCCGGGTTTGTTGTGCAAATTCGAACATCACTTGAAATTTCTTCGCCGGAGTCTGTGAATGTTTATGTGATGTTATTGTTTACTCTCGGTGAAAAGTTGTTCACGTTGCATTTAATGATGTGTTGTGTTTCGTTCAAGGTAGGTGTTCTATGTGGTGATCGTGCGTACGTTACGAGAGCGAGGTATGATTTGGAAGCCGCGAGGGTTTACTCACCAAATTTTGGGGTATTTTACTCCCCCAGTCCAGTATAAGTCGATTACAAAGAGAATGAGGATTTATGTAGTACCTGCCCTAGTGCAAGAGTTGAACCTAGTGATTAATTTTTGGAATTGTTTTGGGCTTTCTCGGAAACTGTTAGAGTCATTTGCTGTTGTTGTACACGGCGTAACCGGTTACTCCTCGTATCACATGAGCTTTGGAGCAGAAATGATATGCCATGGTTACGCATGCCCATTACTGGAGCAACTAGATTGCCTCCAATCAGAAAATACCCTTTCCCTTTCGATGCCTGACCGAATGCAAGTGATACGAACCGAAGTAAGTAAGCCACTAATAGATGCTCATAAAAAGCATGCCCAGCGATACAACCTGAGGGCTGGAATTGTGAATTATATCTCTGGACAGGAAATATTCCGCCGCAATGTCGCAAAAAGCGATGCTACTAAGGGATTTAATGACAAATTCGCTCCTACATCCGTAAAGAGCCTGGTACTAAAGAAAATAGGTAACTGAATCTACACGTCAGTAAAGCCGAGAATAGAGCAGAGCGTCTGCTCTGCTCTATTCTCGGCAGAGCGGGTTCGAGCTATGATAACAACACGAAAACGGCAAGAAGAAAATCAAGGGAAATCAAATTTAATCTCATCATTGAATTAAAGTGCAGTCTTAAAAAAAAAAATATTTGAAACGTGCCCTGGCACCCACTAAGTTTACCCTGGAAAATCAAATCGTCACACACTACAGGAATACCTTAGGCACTTGTTTCTTTACTAAAGACCCATGATCGCTAATTATAAGGTCCAAACCTATACTCCCTTACCGCCGGTATAAGTATGATGAACTATTCATAGTACTGAGTGTCCTTTTCTCACTGACTCCTTGAACAGGATCAACAGCTTCAATAGATTTAAGATTATTACCTCTCATTTGATCTGGTTTTACCGGACTAATCTAGCCTCATTTTGCTCGCTGGAGTACGACATTATCAACTCAAACTTTGCTGACCCATTTCCCTAGTTGAGGAAGACACCGACCATTATAGTAGGACCTATCTCCCTCATGTACTTCCAGCCTAAGTCAGCCAGAATCATGTGGGATTAGAGCATAGATTGAAAGAGAATTGTGCAGTGACTGGCCAATTTGGAGGGCATCTCCAGAATTGGAACAATAACATCCTCGAGATGCTATTTCTTTTCTTAGCAAATTGGGGTGAGTGACAGGCAAATGCGGAATAGACAGTAAGCCTTGTTCCCTAGGAACGGACTCCTGTTTACTTAAGTAGACAAAATGATGCTTAGTCCAGCCGTAGTCCAACTCTAGCCTCCTTCGATAGACTCCTTTTTCACTGTCCGCTGTTTTCCCAGTTGAAAATCCTCCACTCTAGCTGTCAGCCCCGTGCATATATATTTCTTGTCCATGGAAATGAACGACAACCCACCCCATTCTGGCGAGCTAGAACGCGCACATACTAGATGCACAGTCGTTTATGGCAGTTCTCCATGGGACATATATCGTCTGACGGCGATTATGTCAACAACCTCGGGCATTTCCTTTCGTGCTGCTGCTTTACTGGAATCCTAATAGATCCTCAAACATATTGTGAAGTTAACCGACGCAGCAGTAAGATGGAAAGTCGCGATGGAAAAAGAGGATGTTACATGTGGATTTTATATGTTTCAATGTTTCGGATGCATTACTGTTTATACCACACTTACACCCCTTAAACCACATCGACCTTTTTTTTACAAATGCATGCATTTTCATACTTTTTCATAATTTCTTAGTCTCAGCCTCACAACATACGCGATTCCTGAGACCTAGAAATCCAAAATCTTGGTATATAACTCTTCATCAACTCCACTCTCGCAACACACAACAAAAAACATACTGCAGTCACGATCGGCTGCAAGACAATCGTATAATACTCTAGATGAATACTGAACTCCGATTTATATTGTAGTTGGGAATAAAGTAGAATTACGTGTGTGCATGTTGTGTGTCCTTTATTAAGAACTGCTATTAGATTGCTACTTATTCAGTGTTTAACTTCATACCTTAAACTGGGTAAGTCATCGAAAAAAAATGTCCTTTTTAAAGGACTTTCACATGGGAGGTGCAGGAAGGACTCACTCGATTTCTTACATATTTATCCTTTTCCTTGGAACCATTTAAAAATGAACGTGTACAAAATTTCAAATTCGTAGCTTGAAGCGTTCAAAAGTTATCGAAAAATATTGTTGAACACGTGTCTTAAGGATATTTTGTATGGCAGCTACCAGAAGGAGTAAAAGGATTTTGCTGACTAGTAAACTTGAACTTTGTTTTCACTCAAAACTAATTTGTACAAAATTCCGAGTTCATAGCTAAAAGATTACTTGAGTTATAGCGAGTTCCGTAAATTAAGTGAAGACATTTTGACAGGATATTTGTATGGCAGCTACACGAAGGACTAATAGGATTTTTTTTATAATCATACATTTAGCTCCAACTATTGGAAAAATAAAACATACAAAATTTCAAAGACGTAGCTTAAACCCTTCTGAAGTTATCGGAAAATATTGTTGAACACGTGTTTTAAGGATATTTTGTATGGCAGCTACCAGAAGGAGTAAAAGGATTTCGCTGATTAGTAAACTCGAACTTCCTTTTCACTCAAAACTAACTTGTACAAAATTCCGAATTCATAGCTAAAAGATTACTTGAGTTGTTGTGAGTTTCGTAAATTAAGTGAATACATTTTGACAGGATATTTGTATGGCAGCTACACGAAGGACTAACAGGATTTTCTTCATAATCATATATTTAGCTCTAACTATTGGAGAAATAACACATACAAAATTTCAATGACGTAGCTTAAACCCTTCTGAAGTTATCGACCAATATTCTTGAAGACGTGTTTTAAAGACATTTTGTACGGCAGCTACCAGAAGGAGTAAAAGGATTTCACTGATTAGTAAACTCCGACTTCCTTTTCACTCAAAACTAACTAGTACAAAATTTCGAATTCGTAGCTAAAAGATTACTTGAGTTATTGTGAGTTTTGTAAATTAAGTGAATACATTTTGACAGGATATTTGTATGGCAGCTACACGAAGGACTAATAGGATTTTCTTCATAATCATACATTTAGCTCCAACTATTGGAAAAATAACACATACAAAATTTCAAAGACGTAGCTTAAACCCTTCTGAAGTTATCGGCAATATTCTTGAACACGTGTTTTAAGGACATTTTGTATGGCAGCTACCAGAAGGAGTAAAAGAATTTCGCTGATTAGTTAACTCGAACTTCCTTTTCACTCAAAACTAACTTGTTTAAAATTCCGAATTCGTAGCTGAAAAATTACTTGAGTTATAGTGAGTTTCGTAAATTAAGTCAATACATTTTGACAGGATATTTGTATGGCAGCTACACGAAGGACCAACAGGATTTTCTTCATAATCATATATTTAGCTCCAACTATTGGAAAAATAACACATACAAAATTTCAATGTCGTAGCTTAAACCCTTCTGAAGTTATCGACCAATATTCTTGAACACGTGTTTTAAGGACATTTTGTATGGCAGCTACCAGAAGGAGAAAAAGGATTTCGCTGATTAGTAAACTCGAACTTCCTTTTTACTCAAAACTAACTTGTACAAAATTCCGAATTCGTAGCTAAAAGATTACTTGAGTTATAGTGAGTTTCGTAAATTAAGTGAATACATTTTGACAGGATATTTGTATGGCAGCTACACGAAGGACTAAAAGGATTTTCTTCATAATCATACATTTAGCTCCAACTATTGGAAAAATAACACATACAAAATTTTAAAGGCGTAGCTTAAACCCTTCTGAAGTTATCGACCAATATTCTTGAACACGTGTTTTAAGGACATTTTGTATGGCAGCTACCCGAAGGAGTAGGACGATTTTGCCCGTTAACGAACTTAGCCTTACAAATTCAACCAAACATCCAGATTCAAAATTTCAAGATCCTAGGTGAAGGCGTTCTTGAGTTATCGTGTTCACGGACAGACGGACGGACGGACGGACGGACGGACGGACGGACGGACGGACGGACGGACGGACGGACGGACGGACGGACGGACGGACGGACGGACGGACGGACGGACGGACGGACGGACGGACGGACGTCAGGCGGATTTGAGGTTTTTGGCCACAAATAAACAAAAAATAATATATAACTTTTTTTCGTCCGAGGCTTGGTTCTATGCGTTACAAACTTTTGGGCTGGATTAAACTTATAATACTCTATATGATTTCATCTAGAGTATAAACATGTCGCTCGTAGAGGCTTACCAGATGTACCCAATAAAGTTTTAACTTCATATCTCAATATGAATCTGTGCTACACGTTTTCCAACTCTTTTGCGTACTACGTACGGTGTACGGCGGACGGCATACGGCGTCAACGCGGACAGACGGACATTAATTTTTTTTGCGTTTATCTGGTTGGCTACTTCTAAAACGTGAAAATACAAAATTTCAGGCTACCAAATTTTTTTTAAATTTCAGGTCGATCACAATACTTTATTATTAAAGAATAATAAAGTATAATCAATGAAAAAATCTGCCAACAGTCTGGGCGCAACTTTATTATTTTTTGGGTAGAAGTTCGGAACGAGTTTAATTCTGAGATGCGGTGTAGGTTACTATGTGACTGAAAACCTAAAAAAAGTTCGGGAAGCGGTTAGAATGGAGTCGGGATAGAATTCTTACGTCGCTGCCACATACAACATATGAATTACATAATTGGGTCATACTCCGGGATGAGGTCTAGTCCTAGTATAATATCAGTTGTTACGCCATTAGAAGATTTATCGTGATTTGGTTTTGGGCCATTACATGAAATCGGAAATGCGTTTGTAGGCCATTATATAAAAAGTCTGTGAAAGTGCAAACCAATCTAATATCTCATCAATCCTGAGAAATATGTCAAAAGCCATACGTCGTATTGGAGTTGAATAACAAACATTCTGAAATCAACTTTTTGAATATTATGTAGGAAACCTGAGGAAGTAAAAGTGAATCCGATATCTCATTAGAAGTAAGAAATATGTGATCGCGTGGCGGACAGCTGTGGACTGGGGGTCAATGCCTCAAAGACGGAGCTAGTTCTCTTCACGCGTAGAACCAAAGTCCCAGAGTCCACACTCCCTAAACTGGGGGGTCTCACCCTACAGCTTAGAGACAATGCTAGGTACTTAGGTATAATCCTCTCCCTACTCTGATTAATGAAGCTCGGTACACTGATCTCCGTAAAGTTGTTAAGAGAGAAACTAACAAAGTCTTTAGACTGTGTGTATGTAGCCTGAATGCATCACTCGCTTTGGGCAATGACAAACCTTTCTAAAATTATGTCAATTCCTCACGGAAGACTACTACCATTCCATCATTCATAACTTACCAAAGTGATACTGCTTCTACTTTCCGATCTATAGTAAATCTATTTTCCTTATATTTTAGCTCCGTGTATTCTTCTTCCGCTTCTCAGTCAATGCAGGATATCGATGATATGGACTGTGACTCAATACCTGTTTTCACTCCTACGGAGGTTCCCGCTGTTATTAATTCCATTGATTGTCATGGTGGCGCTGGTCCCGATAACATTCCCAATGTATTTGTTAACAGATTGGGCCATATTCTGGCGGAACCACTTGCAACAATATTTAACATGTCACTGAATCAAAGAATATTTCCTGCAGTATGGAAGATCTCCCATGTTTTACCTATATTTAAGAAGGGTGATAAGCACAACGTTGAAAACTTCCGCCCGATTTCTATTCTGTCGTGTTTCTCTAAAATATTTGAAAAACTACTGCATGAAGTCATCTTTCTACATGTCTGCGGCTCTGTTTCTCCTAATCAGCACGGATTTTTCAAGGGTCGTTCCACTGAGACGAATTTAGTTTCTTTTACAAATTCAGTATCAAGGACCCTTGAAAACCGACTTGATCTTCACACGGTGTATACTGACTTCTCGAAAGCTTTCGACAGAGTTGACCACTATACACTTGTTCAGAAATTTAACTCTTTTCGTCCAAGTAGTTCTCTAGTAGGCTGGATCTCATCCTATCTTAATAATCGTAAGCAAATGGTTATCTTCCAAGGATGCCTATCGGTTCCTTATCTTGCGACATCCGGTGTTCCTCAAGGTTCAACCTTGGGTCCACTGCTTTTCATTTTATTCGTGAATGATCTACTTTCAGAATTTCATTCTGATTATTTAATGTATGCTGACGATCTGAAGTTATTTAGACCAGTAAAATCTTTGGCTGACTGTCTCATTCTTCCCGGACGAGCCCCCAGCCAAATGTTGCTACAAGGGCTTCTCCTTGTATTCTTACGAAAAGTTCTACGAGTAAGTCACTCTACGTTCAGTGTGGAATCAATATCTTTATTATAAAAGCTTAGACTTAAATACAATTTAGAGCTGCATACATGACATGCTAGCCCATATTTCATGTTTACAATTTGGACATAATAACAATGTACGGAGGTAGCAAAATAAATTTACGGAAATGAAATGAGTTGCATTTTATGCTTATGAAACTTAAGAATTATGTTAAGCGCATAAAAACTAGGGCATAAGCATAAAATGCCAATATGTTAAATAATGCCAAGTGCATTGGATTAAGCAATTAATTTTGGATTTGATGTGAAGCATCAACATTCTCCCGCGCCTTGAAATTATCTACTTGGAAAGAAAAGTCCGTACTAGTTTCAATCGTAGCTCTTGGTGCAGGTATTGGCGCAATTGTCTTCGTTCTGCATCTGGTCCATCCGAGATATCCCATTAATGCTATTAATAGAATAAGCGCGACATATGCGATCGAAAATTGGTGAATTTCTTGGATGGGGTCTTCTAGAGGTGTAGCTTCATTAAGCTTGAGCCGCGTTATTTGCTTCTGGAGTGCAGCGATGGCCTTTCCTTCTGACTGAAATTTTGTACGATCTTTCTCTGGTGATGTGAAGATGCTTGTAGAGAAGTTGAAATTGTGGCTAGACACTGTAATAGCGGTTGAATTTAATCGTGTAGTCACAGTGTTTCTTGACGATATAGTAAGATGATCGTCTTTTATGATGCAGTTGCTGTCGAGAACGATAATACCGGAGTTGACAAGAACGGTTTGAGTTAATCTCGCATTGCAGATGATGTTGACTGTGGTCTTCGAGTTGACCGAGTAGATCCAATTGTTTGTGCTATGAAGCGGGGTCCATCTTCGCAGGTCATCCGTAACTATTGATCTGCAACCGCTTGTTGAGAAGTCTTCATGATTTAAAAGATTGATCTCGCATCGACTTTGGTTGGAACCTTTATGATAAATGGGATGTGCTTGCCTGCAAAAATATTCGCCATTGAAAAGTTGTGTGCATTTGTTGAACTCTGAGTGTGTGATAGGCAAATATTGATCCCTGTGTGGATTAATCACCAATATTTCTGTAGTTTGAGCTATGTGAAAGTTGGTGTTGTTTATGTACATCGGCACCGGAATTACTTGCAATGTGTCAAAACGCTCGTTAGCGAGTAGCGGAATTTTAATTTCAGCTATAATATATTCTTCTGTTGCACGCCCTTGAAGCGTCATTAAACGGAAAAGCTGCAATAGATCTATGTGGTTCTCATACTCAGGCAGTCGTCTTGCAAGGGGAAAATGAGGCCGAATTTTGTGCATTCCGGACTCTAATTGCTCAGGCGTTATGAGTAGAGGACTGATTCGTCCGTGATGAATGTTGGTTAATACATCTAGTAAGGTAGACTGGATATCCTGGTAGTTCTGTAAGATCAAAGAAAGATGAACAGATGAGGACGTAGTCAAATGATTTAGCTCGTCTGACACCACTTTGTTCCACAGCGCATCTATCGCTAGATTCAGGTGGGAAAATTGTTCCTTTATATTTTAATCGCTTTTTTTAAATATGTTCGCTGTTGATTCGATTATGAGGGTCTGTGAAGCCATCATATCCTTGAGATGATTGTTATTGTCCTGCATAGCCTTAATTTTCCGGACTAATTCCTTAGCGTAGTCCTGGTCCAGTAGCCCGAACAGTGAGTTGGAGATACTGCCAATAATTTCAAGTGGAGCTCGTCGCTTTCGAATCTTTTGGTCGCTGCTGATCAGTAGGCTGTTGAGTTCCTGTATTTGTTTAAATTTCTGCTGAAGTTGGTCTGAAATCGCCGTACAATAATTGTCACTTTCGGGGCGTTTGCAAAGTAAACCTAAATTTGTGATTTCTGTAGCAAGGTCTTTACCCTCCTGCCAATAGGACCGCATATTGTAGTAGACGATTATCTTCCATTCATCTGAGATAATGTTTGTTCTCCCGATATTTTCAAAATAAAGCCCAGGCGGGGATTGAAATGGAAAGAGCTGGATTGCTTTCGATAAAACTGGAAATGTTAACACGAAAAGCATTAAGTTGATTGTATTTAAAGAACCACCGCGGCGACGTCGCTTTTTGGGCGCAGAATCAGATGGCAATGTTGAGCTGCAATGTTTTTCTGTCGTACCTGATCTGACTGGTTTATTCTCTTCGTTTGTTATGTTTAAAGAATTATTGTGGGGATCCATTGGTAATGGACATAACCGATGTATTGGTCTGCGATAGATCCCTCCTGCTGTTTTGACGTTTGCTACTCGGACAAGCTTGTCTTCCCCTTCAATCGCCGTAATAACTCGGCCCATGTGCCATTTCAAAGGGGGAAGATTATCTTCCTTGATTAGCACCAACGTTCCCGGTGAGATGTTAGGAGAAGAGTGAGTCCATTTTGTTCTACGTTGAAGCTCGCATAAGTACTCCTTTGTCCATCGTTTCCAAAACTCCGTCTTGACGTATTGAACCAATCTCCAGCGTGTCAGAAGATTTGGGCGATCCGTCGAGATGCTGACTTCAGGCGCGCTGGTCAGTGGCTCACCAATAAGAAAATGACCTGGAGTGAGCACAGCTAGGTCATTTGGGTCTGCTGACAAAGGAGTTAACGGTCTCGAATTGAGTATGGCCTCAATTTCTATTATAGCTGTCTCTAGCTCTTCGTACGTTAGAGATACTGGATGAATAGTTTTATATAAGAGCTGCTTTGCCGATTTTACCGCAGCTTCCCACAGACCACCAAAGTGCGGCGATCGTGGTGGAATAAAATGGAAGTCAGTGCCTCTTGAAAGACAAAGTGACGTTAACTCTCCTTGAAACTCCTTTGTCTGCAACATCTTCTTGACTTCTTCTAGTTGGTTGTAAGCTCCCAGAAAATTAGTTGCATTGTCGCAATAGATGCTCCTTGAACTTCCTCGTCGAGCAAAAAAGCGCTTTAAGGCTCCCAAAAAACTACTTGAACTTAAATCGGAAACGACTTCCAGATGCACTGCTTTCGTGGCAAAACAGACAAAGACCGCAATGTAAGCCTTTTGTGGTCGCTTTCCACGAACTTTAAAATGAATCCAGATCGGTCCACAAAAATCGACTCCAGAGTGTAAAAATGGCCGACTTTGTTGAATCCTAGGTCCAGGTAGATTTCCCATGAGTTGGGAGCTTAACATCGGCTTAGCTTTGAAACACCGTACGCATTTCTGTACTACTGACCGGACCAAAAGTTTCCCTTGTAGTGGCCAGAAACGTTGTCGAACAATTGCTAACAGGGCCTGTGGCCCTGCATGACAATTATTTTTATGCATGTCAGCTACCAACAGCTGAACTAGTGGATGATTCTTTGGTAGAAGCACCGGATGTTTGGCGTCGTAAGATATGCTCGCTGCTTGAAGCCTTCCGCCCACTCTTATAACTTTGTTGTCGTCAATAAACGGTGTCAGGCTTATAATGCTGTTGTTCCTACCTAATTGATTTCCTTTAGTAAGCTCCTTTAACTCCTCGGCAAAGCTCTGAGCTTGAATATGGCGCACAATTATGAATAAAGCTTCATTGATTTCTTCAATTGCCAGGGGTCCGCTTAGAAGTCGACTATTTCGCAGATTTCTCGTGAATCTGTAAATGTAGGCTACAACGCGAAGCAGGTGTTTGAAAGAGTTTCGATGGTCAATAGTGTCAACGAAATGAGACTCATGGTGAACTGTAAGCAACGATATGCGTTGTCTCAATTCAGGCTGATCACATTCCATTATAGCTTCTTCTGAGGGCCACTCGAAAGGGGATTTCATTAAAAACTCAGGCCCGGAAAGCCATAAATCTGACTGCATCAACGTACTCGGTGTCATTCCTCTGGATACTAGGTCTGTAGGATTGAGGCTGGTGTTCACATACCTCCAATGACTTCTCACACTTGATCTTTGAATTGAAGCTATTCTGTTTGCCACAAACGTCTTGTATGATGACGACTCTGCACTTATCCAGCTGAGAACTATCTTGGAGTCACACCAATAAAATATTTGCTCATCAGCAAGCTCCAGTGTTTGTTTGACTCTATTGGTTATTTTAGCTAACATTTGCGCCGCGCAAAGCTCTAAGCGCGGCAAGGTGACTGATTTAGTTGGTGCAACCTTAGATGCTGCACATAGTAGCCTAACAGCCGTTTTTCCACTGGTGTCGGTTGATCGTAGGTAAATAGCTACGCCGTATGCCTTTTCCGATGCATTGGAGAAGCCGTGGATCTGCAGTAACGCCTTTGCTGTTGTCACGCAAGCTTGTCTGGGTATCCTCAATTTATTTAGCATTGGAAGCTCATCCCTGAATCTCATCCAGCGTGTGTGGAGCTCCTCTGGAAGTGCTGCATCCCAGTCGAGTTTCAGCTTCCATAAATGCTGAAGAAATATCTTGGCGTGAACTATTACAGGGTTGATGAGACCAAGTGGATCGAAAATATGTGCAATGTCTGAAAGAATAGATCGCTTCGTTACTTTTTTAGTGCTCGACCACTTCGTTTGGATCGAAAATTGGTCCGACTTAGGTATCCAAGTTATGCCCAGTGTTTTGATGCCTATATCGTCTTTGTCATCTAGGTCTAACTTTAGTTCGATATTTTCATCGGGTATGGTGGCCAACAACAGCGGGCTGTTAGAGCACCATTTTCGAAGATTAAACCCTGCAGATCGTAGATGTCCCTTCAATTGTGACTGCAGTTGAAGAGCTTCAGTCAAATCGTTACTGCCGGTCATAACATCATCCATGTAAAAGTCTCGGGCAATTACCTTTGATGTTAAAGGATGTACGCTGGCTGCCGTCTCGGATAGGTTTAGTAGACATCTTGTTGCGAGAAAGGAAGCTGGTGTAGTGCCGTATGTTAATGTTTTGAGCCTATAAAACATCAACTTGCTGCTGCTGTCGGGTCGGTATACTATTAGCTGGTAATTTTGATCCCTGGAGTCTACCAGTATTTGGCGGTACATTTTTTCGATATCCGCAGTGAACACGTATTTGTGTAAACGAAAACGTGTTAATATCGAAAACAAATCCTCTTGTATTGCCGGTCCCTTATAGAGGATGTCATTGAGTGAAATGTTGCTCGCTGATTTGCAAGATGCGTCAAATACTACTCGAAGCTTAGTAGTGGTACTATTCGGCTTAAGCACGCAGTGATGAGGAATACAATAGTGAGATTCCATTACCTCCGTTTCCTCCACCTTCTCCATGTGGTTTAATGCTAAATATTCAGCCATGAAATCCGTGTATTGGGACCTCAATGCTTCGTCCTTCATCATCCTTCTTTCTAAGGATAGGAACCTGCGAATCGCGATGTCTTTAGATTGACCCAACACTGCGGGGTTTTTGCTAAAGGGCAGCTTGACGATAAATCGACCAGATTGGTCACGTGAAGTTGATTCAGTAAAGAATTCTTCGCAGTACTGTTCTGATTGTGTTCGTGTTTGAATTGGATTACAGACCTGCTCTAAATCCCATATTCGTTGAATATCTGCATAGGTGTCGCCTTCAATATTCATTCCACAAAATGCACTTGTGACTTTATTCTTTGAAATCTTGCCCAGGACGACCCATCCAAATGTTGTATTTTGAAGGGTGGGTAGTGATTTGTCGATCTGAATTTGTCCCACGGACATGAGCTCTGAATAATGCTCTGCTCCAATCAACAAATCAATTTTTCCGGGTTTGTTGAAACTCGGATCCGCAAGTTTGATGTTGGATGGCAGGCGCCAATGCTTAACGTCTATCATCTGAGCTGGTTGAGCACTCGTTATTTTTGGTAAAATAACCGCCTCCAAGCCTACAGCAAATTTGTTGAATCTAGACTGGATTGTTGTGTGCAGACGCTGTTGCGCCTTATGTTCTCGGCTTCCAATACCGGTAATAACTGTGTTGCAGTGCGTGTACCGAAGATGAAGCTGCTTTGCTAATTCGGCTGAAATAAAATTAAGCTGTGAACCAGAGTCGAGAAGCGCGCGACACTCTATAAGATTGTCGTGATTGTCTTTTATATGTATAATTGCAGTAGCAAGGAATACATAATTTGAGCGGCAATCTTCCTCCACTCCGGATGTAAGTGCGATTGATGCTGGAACGAATGGATCATCAGTTTTCTTTGTATGAGCAGCTACTTGACTGCCTTTATTCTCCTCATGTAGGAGCGTGTTGTGCTTCTTGTTACACTTCCTGCAGCCTCCCAATGAGCATTGATTGAGGAAATGCCCATGCTGTAAGCAATTTATACACAGTTTATGACTTCTTACCGCTTGATTACGCGCCTTGATGTCAAATTTTAAAAATTTTGGACAAGCATACACTGCGTGCGAAAGTTTGCAAATCGGACAAGTTGATGAGTCTGATGCGACTAGTGCTGCACTCTTCGAACGAGTCTCTGCTTGAGATCGTTGCCCAGAAGCTCTTCCCAAAGTCTGCAGAGAATGGAAACGCGCTTCCAAGAAGTTTAGCAGCTCTTGAATACCTTGTACTTGCTTTGGATGCTCCAAAGCTTGCTCATACAAGGCGTGCGTTGATCTATCCAATTTTTTCGTTGTCACATGAGTGAGGAATGCATCCCACGACTTAGTAGAAATACCAAGGTCTTCCAATCCTAAGATGCACTCCTTCGTGACATCATGTAATGCCTTGATACCGGAAACAGAATCGAGCTGAACTATTGGTTGACCCAACAGTCGGTTGAGAATTGTAGTCACCGTCATACGCTGATTGTCATAACGCTCTACTAGAGTATCCCAAGCCGAATTGTAGCTGGCGTCTGTTACAGGAAAATGCTGGACTAACCGTTTGGCCTCTCCCGACAAGTTAGCCATCAAATAAAACATTTTTTCTGTTTTATTTATCTGCTGCTCATGAATAAGCTTTCGATATAAACCAGAAAATGATTTCCACTCCAGATAATTACCATCAAATACTGGTAATGTGATACGTGGCAGCTTCACTGAAGATGAACCAGAGTGTTGATTCACTTGTGATGGTAAAACGCTCTGAAGTAATTCTCTTAACTTAATGATTAAGTCCTGAGCAACTTCCTCTATGTCACAAATGTCGTCGATCTTATAGTCGTACTCGTCAGGAGTACTGCAGATGGACCATATCGCCTGATTTAACGACATGATCTCGTCCAAATATTTATTTACCGCATCGATCTTTACCTGATAAAAAATAGATGACTGTGGTGAGCCCAATCTACCTCCAATATCGGTCAGCAATCGTTTTAACACGTTCATCAGTGCGTGTTGTCGTCGGATGAGAGCAGTAACCTGGGACGCCTGTGGGTTTGCATCGTCGTCTGGCCGTCTTCTTGCCGTTGAGGCGCCCAATCCAGATGAAGTTCCTTGTTCAACGGGAATAAGCGGTTTGTCGACTAACTTACCGAATTTTTCCGTTATCAAGCCTTTGATATCTACCCTTAGTTTGCTGCAGCCATCCCTGACCCTTTCAAAGTACTGACTTATAAAGTACTCTGAGTCGTCAGGTCCGATGATGTGTAGGCCTCGATGTCCCCGCTCGAAGGTGTTCCATAGCCCATCCAATCTTTCCAGTTTAGAATGCAGGTAACTTTCGGTCTTCCTATCAGCAGAGTCCTTTCCGAAATTTATGATGAGCCTCTCGATCTCCTTTCCCAACTGTTGTTGTTCGCTGATTAGGTGCTCCATTGTATTAGTTTATAGTTGTCACGGTCGCCAAATGTTGCTACAAGGGCTTCTCCTTGTATTCTTACGAAAAGTTCTACGAGTAAGTCACTCTACGTTCAGTGTGGAATCAATATCTTTATTATAAAAGCTTAGACTTAAATACAATTTAGAGCTGCATACATGACATGCTAGCCCATATTTCATGTTTACAATTTGGACATAATAACAATGTACGGAGGTAGCAAAATAAATTTACGGAAATGAAATGAGTTGCATTTTATGCTTATGAAACTTAAGAATTATGTTAAGCGCATAAAAACTAGGGCATAAGCATAAAATGCCAATATGTTAAATAATGCCAAATGCATTGGATTAAGCAATTAATTTTGGATTTGATGTGAAGCATCAACAGACCTCAATAAATTATCCTCATGGTGCTCTGCAAATAAGCTATCCCTTAATAAGCTAAAATGTTTCAAGATGTGTTATACAAATAAATCATCTTATCTTCAGTTTAATTACCATTTGAAGTCTTTAACTTCAAGGATTTAGGTGTTATATTTGACACTCGATTAAAATTTGATGTACATATTATGGAAATCGGCAAGCGTGCTTACAGGTTATGTAGTTTTATTTTGAGAGCTGCATATTCGTTCTGTAACTTGGCTCTTTATATTAACTTGTACAATAGTCTTGTCAAATGTCACCTTGAATACTGCTCAGTTGCGTGGAACCCATACTATATGTATCTCATAACCGCACTGGAATCGGTGCAGAGACGTTTCACTAGATCTCTCTTTCGTAGACTCAATTTTGTAGATGCCCCGTATGACATGAGGTTGCACCTGCTTGGTCTTTCACCTCTTAAGGACAGAAGATCTTATTTAGACATGTTGTTTTTGTATAAAGTCATATTTGTTTTCAACGCCAATCTCTATGCTGAGCTTAGATTTAGAGATAATAATCTTCGTTCCAGATCTCAAAATACCTTCATTGTACCATACGCGTCACTAACTTCATATTTTAATTCCCCGTTTCTTCGTTTGCCTCGCGCGTATAACCATGATTGTCTTAGTTTTCATACTCATTCTTTGCGCTCCTTTAAAATTTACTTAAAATCCATATTTTTAATTTATTAAATTTTGCTATCCACTATTACTTTGTATTCGTATATTCATTTCATCTTACATTAGTTACATTCATTTTCATTCTCATTTTTGTGTGTTCTCGGCTAAATGTGTTATTGGAGTATTTCTATTCTGTACATTTTCGTTTTCAAATAAATAAATAAATAAATCCTGGTCCGGAAACTTACCTGGAGTAAGAACATCGACGAGCGACTAAGGAAGGCTCTAGGGGCTCTTTACGCTTGCAAAAAGATGTTCGGGAAAAAGTCGGGGATTCAGCCAGGGATGGCTCACTGGATGTACACGGCCATAGTCAGGCCTATCCTAACCTACGGAATTTTAGTGAGCTGGGTAGCGCTGGAGAAATCCACCTACCTCATTAAACTCACCAAGGTTCAACGTCTTGCTTCCACAGGAGCAACGGGCGTACTTAGCACCAAACCTACAGCGGCACTAGAGATGATCCTTCATCTTCTTCCGCTGGATATTTATGGGAAGAGTGTAGCAGCAAAAAGTGCCGCGCGCCTAAGACAGTCAGGCAGCTGGGTATCTAGACCTGGGGGGCACAGCAGCATACTCGGACGGTTTAGTGAATGTAACCCGTTAGAGGATACAGACTACTTGATTCCGCAGCTCGAATTCTCTAGAAGATTCTCAACGAGGATCCCTAGCAAAGAGTGATGGAATGTGGATCAGCCCCACGAAGGGGCCTTTCATATCTACACGGACGGTTCGAAGACAGACGCGGGTGCAGGTGTAGGGGTATTCTCCGCCGACTTGAACCATAGCGAGGCATTCAGAATACCGGACTGCTGTAGCGTTTTTCAGGCACAGATGATGGGAATCGTTCAGGCTTGCAATTTGCTAGAGGCTTGTGCGATTCAAAACAAATCCGTCGTCATCCTAACAGATAGTCAGGCGGCGATCAAGGCGCTTGACTCACATTTGATCAAATCCCGCCTCGTGAGGCTATGCAGGGATTAGTGCTTTATCCACCCTTTTGAACGTTACAATTTGTTGGTTTCCGGGTCACAGCGGGATTCCGGGCAACGAGGCTGCGGATGAACTCGCAAGGAGAGGTTCGGCGCTGAATCAAGCGCTTCCAGTGATGAGGCCCATAGAGGACATTAAACATGCTATCGACGTGACGGCCATATCAGAGGCTAACACAAGATGGTCAGGACTCACATCGTGTCTCGTTGCCAGGCAGCTCTGGCCGACCCTAAATGCGAGCAGTACAAAGTTTATCCTACTCGGAGATGGGAATACTCTTCGTATCCTAATTGGTGTACTGACGGGCCATTGCCTGATCGGCCGGCACGCCAGAAGACTAGGTGTTGCGGACGTTACAGATCTGTGCCGCAGCTGTGGTGAACCTGACGCTGAGGAAAGTATTTTCCACTTGCTTTGCGAATGCTCGGGTCTGGCCTGGAGGCGCGAACGTACATTAGGTACGCGCTTCGCCATAGACTTGGGCGAATTCGCAAGCATTAAGATGAACAAGCTGCTGCAGTTTGTCAGGCTGGCGGGATGGTTTACTTAAGATGTGGTCTTGGGCACACGGGTACTTTTTCCCCGTGCATGTGGGATCACAACGGACCCATTGGCGGTCTTGTGCTTGGTCGCGAAGCGACCACTCACCTTACCTAAAACCTAAACCTAAGAAATATATAGCAATTTGTGAAAACATATGCAACCCCCTTGCACCTATTTTGTGGTTGAATATCCAAAAATCCTGAAATGAGTTTTTAGATATATATAAAGAAAGCCAGAGGAAGTAAATATCAATCCGATGTCTTATCACTCCTAAGAGATATGACGGAATTCGTGAAAACGTGTTCAACCCGTTTTTACACTCTTAGGGGTTGAAAAAGGGAAAAACTTGAAAACAAGTTTTAGGTGATAATTAAATAAGCCCGTGAAAGTGAAAAGTTATTCGATATCTAATCAGACCTGAGGGATACGGCTGAATTCTTGAAAATGTATACATCCCCTTTACACCACCTTGGGGTTGAATTTCAAAAAATCCTGAAAAACTTTCTAGGTGTTTCTATGAAGAATCCGTACAAAAAAAATGAATTCAATATTTGGAAAGACCTAATAGATATGACGAAAATCGTGAAAATATATGCTTTTCATTTTCACTGATAATTTTTTTGCCCCACTTCCGAACGCGTATGGATATTTGAATTTTTTTTAATCAGAATTGCTTTCCTAGTTGATTTACATATACGTAACAAATTTCAACTTTCTACCATAATCCGTTCTATAGTTAGGAAAATCACTCCCGACCCCCGTACCATACTACCCCTATAAAAAGTTATATTTTTCGAACATGGTACTACTATAGCTCTATCTAAATACTAAGTTTCAGCTTTATGTCATTATAGGTTCTTGAGATATAAACATCGGAAATTTTTACTTTTCACCCTCCTTACCCTTACCCTCTACACCCTCATCCCTGACATTTTTTTTTCTGCTGGGGGTCTATTAGGCCTACTATTTGAAGCATCTATCTTACACCGTTCTTGAGATATGAGACGTGATTTTTTAAAAAAAATTCTTACCCCCTCCAGTTCCATGCTAAACCGACCACCTAAAAAATTTTACTTCTAGCAAACTTTATTTGTCAACCTTTATACAGAAACCAAATTTTATTAGTCTAGTTCAATTGGTTCGTGAGATATCGTAATCTAAAGTTTGTCACCCCCCCCCCCCCCCCACCGCCGTACGTCACTGCCCCGACTCAAAAAATTGTCCGATTTATATTTTAGTTCCGATCTATTCTCCTAGTATACCTACAGATGATTGTTAAGTTTTAATTTCGTGACATTAACCGTTTAGGAGATATGGATTTTAGAATGTGTCGATCTCGCCTTTCGAACGTTTCGGACGCATTACTTTTCCCCCCACTCCCACACCCTTTCACTCATATCAACAATATTTTTGCAAATGGATCCACTATCAAAGCTCTATATAAATTCCAAGTTTCAGCTTCCGAACATAAGCGGTTGCTGAGATCTAGAAACCAAAATTTTTTTGTCTAAAACGCTTCCCCCACCTCCCCACTCACATTCCCACCCCCAAAAAAGTGGTCACTTCATGGGGCCTACCCAGTCTATCAAAGAAAAAAATTTCAATTCAATAACTCATAGGGTTTGGGAGCTATAAGCCCTCAAACGATTTGTGTACGGCGGACGGCGCACAGACAGACTGAACATTTCTTTCCCTTTTTTGGTGCTTATTTGTCATGAAACGTATGAAAAAACATAACACAGTCACAATCTGCTGCAAGCCAATCCTATGATACTCTAGATGAAATACTGAACTCCGATTCATATTTTAAGGACTCTTGTATGGGAGGTACCCGAAGGAGTGGAAGGATATCGCCCATTATCGAACTTAGCCTTACTTTTTCCATTTTACAGGTTCTGAAAAAATGTCAACTTCCTAGGCCAACGGGTTCTTGAGTTATCGTGCAAACGGACCGACGGACGGACGGACAGCAAACGGATTTGGGGTTTTTGGCCACAACTAAACACGAAATAATATATAACTTTTTTTCGTCCGAGGCTCGGTTCTATGCGTTACAAACTTTTGGGCTGGATTAAACTTATAATTATCTATATGATTTCATCTAGAGTATAAAAATTTTCAGGGTAGCAAATTTTATTTTTTTAAAAAATCGATAACAATACTTTATTATTAAAATAATAAAGTAATAGCAATTTCTATTTCTCTTCTATGAACAAAATTACCTTTCCGAAACTACTGATGTTATGATTTGACTTTTACTGCGTTCCAAAGTATGAATCAATTATGAAATTCATGTTTTATGTAGCAAATAACGCAAGTATTCTAGCGCGACCCCACTTTAATCGCATGCCGAACTTTTACCCGAAAAATAATAAAGTTTAGCCAAGAATGTTCTTAGATTATTTTGTTTAAATTGAATTTAATAGTGTTTTTCAAATAATATCAAATTCTCAACATGAGATCTCAAAGGGAACGGGATCAAAAAACCTACGAACATTAGTGGTTCTCCATCATTTCATTGAAAAATTACTACTATTTTAATTACTTAATCTCAATGATTTATTTTTAAGATGCCAGATATATCGGCAGCTCATAATTTGAAGGTATCGTATGTGTTGTAACCTCAATTAATGTTTCAACATCAGCGTAAAATATCATTAATTAAACATAACGCAGTCACGATCGGCTGCAAGCCAATCGTATGATACTCTAGATGAAATACTAGTAATGGAATGCCTGCACGCGAATTTTACAAAGTCACAACGATCTGACTATTGACAGGTACTTTTGAACCTGACTGTCATTGCGCCATCACCACAATACAGGAACGATATTCACCACTCAGCTAAAACGATAATCGAAAGGTGAATAAGGATCGTCAGAGGCTTCAACAGATGTCAGAAACAGAAAGAAGAAAAGCTGGATTTCATCAGCAGACCAAGCCGGTCGCAAAAAGTGAAGTTGGTTATCGTCATCAGACCGCGCCGGTCGTGTTTGAAAAAAAAAAAAATTTTTTTAAATACACCAAGTAGTGCGGTGTGGTGCTTTTTTTTGGTTCTTCGAAGTGCTCGCTAAGAGGACCCCCCCCCCCAAAAGACACGGCTGCTCCCGCCAGCTTTTTGGACCGGACTCAAGGAGTGAGGAACCTAAGGTGCGCGCTGGGAGGACCCCAACACACACGGCTGCTCCCGCCGGCAATAAATTGTTTCCGGTCCCGGACTGGGAACCTCATACAGAAAAGGAGCAACGTAATTCACACGGTATGAGAGCTAGGCTCGTATTTTTTTCCATTTTTTTATGATAGTTTACTTTATGGCGATTGAAATGAACACGAGAACGAAGAAGAAAAGAAAGAGAAAACAACTTCGAACAAAATTCTTTTAATAAATTAAATTTGCATTATATTCACATTTTTTTTTTGTGTTTTTGTGTAAATATGTCGTGAAGTCTACCTGCCGTATCCGGTGTCGTGTTAAGTTTTTTTTTCCGTGTGTGGTAAATTTCGCGATTTCTTTTGTGCGGTCCCCGGGCGAAGTTGTTAATTTTTTTATTGAAAATTATCCCCACCGGATGGCCTTTTGTCGGGTCGGTGGTGTCCGTGCTACGACCATGGAGCCCCGAAAGTCCCATTTTGTGATAGATTTTTCTTAAAAATATGAAGATCGGTTGCATACGTGAACCCCCCTCTTTTTCGGTGAAATTTCAATTTGTGCGTGTCATGTGCGGCATGTGATGCCCTTTGGGCTTTTCCTTTTTAAGTTTTTTTTGGTGATTTTAAGTCACGCGGTGGCATAAAGTGGAAAAATTAAAAATAACGGTCAGCCCTCCTGAAAAGAAACGGTTTCTTTTCGGCAGGTACCGTTTGCTTTCCATGCGACGTGGGTGACGCACAACCGCGTGGATAAAGTTCACTGTTAGCAATCCCGCTAATAAAGAAATGTTTCGGTACTTTGCAATTTCTTGCAAATTTCGTGAAGAGTTTCGATTTTTCCTTAGGCGAATTTTACGACAATTCATGGCGCACAAATCGATTGAATCCGATTGGAGTTCATCGAAATGGAGTCATGGAATTTGGGATTTTCGTGGATTTTTTTTTGTGTGATTTTCAGGGTATAGAGTTCCACCTTTCTTTCGGTCGAAGAAGCGTTGGGAAATTTAAACTCGAATCGGGAATCTTTTCTTCTAGACTTTTTAAGATTTTCAGGTTCATCGTCGAGGTCGGTTCAGCAAGATTACGAGAAGATCGACGCATCCTCCTTTCTTTCTTTCGTGTTTTTCAATTTTCAGCGGATGCAGATTTTATTATTTTATTTCTAGCCATACCGTGGGGAAAAAGGGAGAATAGCGTATACGGAGAGGTTAACAAAGGAAGTACCAAAGCCCAGTACTCTCCTATGGCAGGGAAAAATTCTGAAATAATTTTTTTTTGCGTTTCATATTTCTCTTGGGTATAATTTCCAACGCAATTTGATTGGGGAGGATATCTGGAATCAACGAAAATTCTCGGAAATTCGCCTACGCCGCAGATAATCCCGTTTTAAAAGCTTGCGCCACGAGGCTACGCCAAAATACAACGTGAATAGCGGGTTTCCAAGAAAAATTCGAGTTAAAGAAAATACGAGATAGAGAAGCTTTTTTTTCTTTTATCTTCTTTAGCTTCAAAACTGAATGCCCCAACACATGCGGTATTAAATTCAGCAAGTAGTATCGGTGCTCGTTTTTACGAATAGGTAGTCCTATTAGAGGGGCGCCCTATTTCCCGATTACTAGTTATACTACCTTTTCTCCGAATTTTCTGAGTCAAATGTACGAGAACATATAGAATTTTCTTGGATCTTTCTCTATATTCTGGTTGAACTTCGTCTTCGTGAGTTTTGTGGCTTTTCTTGCGGGCTATTAACACCCTACGACGGTGAAATACCACCTTTCTCCACCTTCAGATTAGTATAGTCAATATGCTGGTAGGAAGGATCATGAAGATAGCATTTCTTCTGTCTATCTATCATGAAAGAATAGATAAATAAATACTTCTAACAGCTAAAAATATGGTTACGGCTTCGGCCTTCCGCCGAAAGTCTCCATCCTTGTGCTCTGCTCCTTCATTTCCTCACTCTTCTTTCTCCATCCCTTTCCTAGTCTGCTTTCCTACTTTCCTTATTCCTATACCGACCCAGCCCGCTGAGGATAGAGTACGGACTTCTCAAACCGTACTTCTCAGCCCATATCGTGCATAAATTATTTATGATGTCCATGGATATAGATAGCCACCTACGCCCCTTCCGACGAGCTACGCACGTGCTTAAATGCTAGATGCACGCTATCTTTCGGCAATCCATGGGGCATATGCCACCCAACTGTGGCTTTGTCACCAGACGACAATTGTTTACACCGGTCTAGTGATGGAGATCTACTCCTGCTACTTGTTTCAGGGCGGAGTACTGGGTAATATACACTCGTGGTGAAACCAATTACTTAGGCTACAATGTTGCGAATTTTCAGTTTGGTTGGACGGATACCGTGATATGATTCGTTTCATGTCATGGCGCCCCAAATTGATCGCGTCATTGTATCTTAAAAACGTCCTGCGTACATTACATACTGAACTCCGATTTATATTTTAGTTGGGATTATATCAAAGGAATGAGGAGTGCACATACAATTATTGCATGACCTTTTATTTACAGGTAGAAACTATTGTATAGTGGCTACTCGATGGATGGTTAAACGATTTCTTGAGTTATAGTGAGTTCCATAAATTAAGTTGGGACATTTTTACAGAATTTTTGTATGGCAACTACATGAAGGACTTACGGGATATTTTTCATATTAATACCTTCAGCTGCGACTATTATAAAAACAACGTATACAAAATTTCAAAGTCGTAACTTAAAGCGTTCTAAAGTTATAATTCAATATTGGTGAACACGTGTTTTAAGAACTTTTGTATGACAGCTACCCGAAGGAGTTTATGATCGCGCTAATTAATGAACTCGGTTTCGCTTTTGATATAAAATTAATTCCTGTAAAATTTTGAATCCCTGCTTTAACTCGTACTAGAGTTATAGTGGATTCTGTAACTTGTATACATTTTTGAAGGACTTTTGTAGGCTGCAACACGAAGGACTAATTCGATTTGCATCATATTCGGAAGTTTTGTTTCAAACATTGTAAACTTTAAGTATTCAAAATTTCAAGCTCCTAACTTGAAGCATTCGAGCAATAATTGTGAATACGTATTTTAAGGACTCTTGTATGGGAGGTACCCGAAGGAGTGGAAGAATATCACCCATTAACGAGGTGCTGACAAAATTTCAACTTCCTAGGCCAACGGGTTCTTGAGTTATCGTGCAAACGGAAGGACGGACGGACAGCAAACGGATTTGGGGTTCTTGGCCACAACTAAACACAAAATAATGTACAACTTTTTTTCGTCCGAGGCTCGGTTCTATGCGTTACAAACTTTTCGGGCTAGATTAAACTTATAATACTCTGTATGATTTCATCTAGAGTATAAAAATATAGTATGTCACTGTAAATAAATGAAATCCGCGTGTTTTTCTTCTTTTTTAAACTTTTGATTCCGTCCTTACATAAATCTCCTTTCACGTAATCGAACACAAACTGTCCAGAAAATTCTGAACATAATTTTCGGTGCAATTAATGCCAATAACATTGCGAAATCACTTGAATGCATCCTAGTAAAATTTTTATATAATCCACCGACAGTCTGAAAACGTAAGTCGGCTAATAAGCTTGTAACATGATATTTCTCCATATTCGCGAATAATTTCGAACACCAAACCCGCGGTGTTTTGCGTTTCTTCTTTTTCTTAAGCGTGTAGTGCATTAAAATGTACACGGCTGCTGCTATTTGCTGCGATGAACTCCAATTTGCAGTTGAAATGAAACTACGCAACGTGCTCAGTTGTAATCGCATATCGTGCATTTTGAAATGCAACGCACTCTTGATTCAAGAAAAATCGTATAGTGTCCATACTGTATCTGTTCAGTGAATGATACGCAATGATGATAAGATACACAGAAATGCAACAAGTTAAACCGGGGTTTTAGAGTGAAAACAAAAACATACTGCAGTCACGATCGGCTGCAAGCCAATCGTATAATACTCTAGATAAATACTGAACTCCGATTTATATTGTAGTTGGGGATAAAGTAGAATTATGTGTGTGCATGTTGCATGTCCTTTATTAAGGACTGCCATTAGATTGCTACTCAAAACTTAAGGACAATATTCAGTGCTTAATTTCATATCTTGAACTGGGTAAGTCATCGAAAAAAATGTCCTTTTTGAAGGACTTTCACATGGGAGGTGCAGGAAGGACTCACTCGATTCGTTACATGTTTATCCTTTTCCTTGGAACCATTTAAAAATGAACGTGTACAAAATTTCAAATGCGTGGCTTGAAGCGTTCAAAAGTTATCGAAAAATATTGTTGAACACGTGTCTTAAGGACTTTTTGTATGGCAGCTATCAGAAGGAGTAAGAGGATTTCGCTGATTAGTAAACTTGAACTTCGTTTTTACTCAAAACTAATTTGTGCAAAATTTTCAATTCATAGCTAAAAGATTACTTGAGTTATAGTGAGTTTCGTAAATTAAGTGAATACATTTTGACAGGATATTTGTATGGCAGCTACAGGAAGGACTAATATGATTTTCTTCATAATCATACATTTAGCTCCAACTATTGGAAAAATATCACATACAAAATTTCAAAGTCGTAGCTTAAACCCTTCTGAAGTTATCGGCCAATATTCTTAAACACGTGTTTTAAGGACATTTTGTATGGCAGCTACCAGAAGGAGTAAAAGGATTTTGCTGATTAGTAAACTCGAACTTTGTTTTTACCCAAAACTAATTTGTACAAAATTTCCAATTCATAGCTAAAAGATTACTTGAGTTATAGTGAGTTTCGTAAATTAAGTGAATACATTTTAACAGGATATTTGTATGGCAGCTACACGAAGGACTAATAGGATTTTCTTCATCATCATATATTTAACTTCAACTATTGGAAAAATAACACATACAAAATTTCAAAGTCGTAGCTTAAACCCTTCTGAAGTTATCGACCAATATTCTTGAACACATGTTTTAAGGACATTTTGTATGGCAGCTACCCGAAGGAGTAGGACGATTTTGGCCGTTAACGAGCTTAGCCTTACAAATTCAACCAAACATCCAGATTCAAAATTTCAAGATCATAGGTGAAGGCGTTCTTGAGTTATCGTGTTCACGGACAGACGGACGGACGGACGGACGGACGGACGGACGGACGTCAGGCGGATTTGAGGTTTTTGGCCACAAATAAACAAAAAATAATGTATGACTTTTTTTCGTCCGAGGCTTGGTTCTATGCGTTACAAACTTTTGGGTTGGATTAAACTTATAATACTCTATATGATTTCATCTAGAGTATAAAAACAGTACTAGGCTTTTGACCGGGTAATCAAAACCGTAGTTACAGGACAACTATCTGTCTGGGGAGTCGATTTTCGGTTTATTCGGATGGTTGATAATTTCCTTTCTTCCCATTCCTTTGTGGTTAGAGCTAATGGTTGCATTTCTCGGGCTCAAAAGATGGATAGCGCTATACCTCAAGGTTCTCCCCTTTCATCGTTTTTGTTTAATATATACACACACTCCTTATCCCAACTCCTTTCTGACATTCCTGATATATCGCATTACATTTATGCTGATAATATTTATATTACTTCCTCCTGTTCAAATCTCACTGATATATATAGAAGAGTAAAAATTGTTATTGACGCCTGATGTAACGAGACGGGTGCCAAATTATCGTTTGAGAAAGGGGAGTTTTTATCTTTGACGAAAAAATTGAGACCTACTATTACTGAGGTCAACTTAGACGATATTACTCTTTACCCGCTTACCGCCTGCAGATTACTTGGACTTATTTTCCAACCCAAGTTGCAATGGAACGTTCACATTAAAAATATTATATCTTCGTTGGGGAAGGTGTTCAATCTCGTTCGAGTTCTTGGTTGCAGAAGCCTGGGTGTCAGCACATCTGCTATTGTGCATGTCGCTCTGACGCTTATACGGGGATATGTACAATACGGTCTCTCAATTTATGGGATAACAACTAAATTCAACCTAAATAATATTAAAGTCGCCATTAACAAAATAATAAGAGCTGCTTTAGGTGCTTTCCGCACTTCTCCAATTGCTTCGTTACTTAAGGAATCTGGATGTGATGACATAGTTACGCTTCTTGCTAAATCCCAAATAAATCTTGCTGTCAAAAGCTGTATTGACAGACATAATCCGCATTTTGAAGTCTAGACTTAAACTTCTTCAACACCGTCCTACTATCCCGTCCCCCATACACAATCCTATCTCTTCCCAACCTCATTTGCGTTCACGAAGTATTTTGCCAAGTATTTCCAGATATCCGGATAAAGCTCATACTCCAGCCGCTATATATCGGTCGCTGCACAAGAATCATTTGAAAGATTTAATTGGTTACTCCCTCTATTACACCGATGCGTCTAAAACTAATTTCCAGACATCGGCTGCGATGATAATTTTTGAACTCTCCACAAGAAATTTATTGGCTGAGAAAAGTTTTAAATTGCATCCTGACACCAGTGTGTTTGAGGCAGAATCCTTCGCCATTTATCAAGCTGCAGACGCTGCTCGGATAGCGGCTGTACCCGCTGCGATTTTCACTGACTAGAAGTCTTCGGTTAGCGCTATTACTAATCGAAAGTCGAATGAACCTTTGATTCTACACATACAGGATCTAATTTCGGCTAACCCGGCTGGAACTCTACTCCTTTGGGTGCCAGGCCACGTGGGTATTGACGGGAACGAGAAAGCTGATACCTTGGCAAGTATGGTGGTTTCCCCACATGAAGAAGAAATTATCCCATCATTTATCAGTTTTGCTCGGCGTAATGCCAGGAAGAACATTGGTCAGCAGATGTTTAATGACTGGACATCAAATACAACATTTTTAGCCAAGCACTGGCGCAATTCTTTCCCACCTACGTACAGTTCGGAATTAAGTAGAAAAGAAGCTGTTATTCTTGCAAGAGTTAGAATTGGTCACACGAGATTGACTGATGGTTATCACATGTCAAAAACGCCGCAACCGGGATGTATTTCTTGTCAAAAGCCGCTTACAATGGAACATATCTTGGTCGATTGCAGTATTACCAAGACTTTTTTCAATTACTCTATTCCTCCTCAGATCCTTCACTTCTTTTCCAACTTCTATAACACCTACATTTATTTAATAAAATCTAAATTTCTTTCTGTTGAATAAATGTTAATCTATATTAGGATTAATTTTTCTTTGTAGGGTTTTCCAATAAGGACTTGACAACTTTTTTTCAAAATAAAATGCAAACCATTTGAGATATTTCAAAAACTTTATTATCGGGTTGAAGTACAATCAAAACATTTATGAATGGAACTCGACTTCGTTCATATGGCCACCGCGGGCACGTTTGCAGCGGTCGATTCGTTGGACCCAATTTTCGATGACTCGGCCACACATTTCGGCCGAAATGGCTGCTATTTCGTGTTCAATGTTGGCTCTGAGCTCTTCCAACGTCGTCGGCTTGTTGGCATAGACCAACGACTTGACGTGGCCCCAAAGAAAAAAGTCCAGAGGCGTTAAATCGCACGAACGAGGCGGCCAATCGACTGGTCCATTTCTTGAGATAACACGCTCATCAAACTTACTCTTCAATAAATCGATTGTAACGTGTGCTGTGTGGCTTGTGGCACCGTCCTGTTGAAACCACATGTTGTCCAAGTCCATATCTTCCAATTCGGGCCAAAAATAATCGGTAATCATGGCGCGATAACGATTACCATTCACAGTAACGTGACGATCATTATCGTCGACGAAAAAATATGGCCCTATGACGCCGCCAGCATGCAAACCGCACCAAACAGTTATTTTTTGTGGATGAAGTGGTCTTTCATGAAGCACATGTGGATTTTCACCGGACCAATAACGCATATTTTGCTTATTGACGAACCCACTGAGCCAAAAATGAGCTTCGTCACTGAAGATGATTTTGCGATGAAATTGATCATCTTGGCGCATCTTTTCCAGAGCCCAATCGGAGAACGTACGTCGCTTCAAATGGTCCATCGGCTTCAATTCTTGAGTCAGCTTGATCTTGTATGGGTGTAAACCAAGATCCTTACGCAAAATTCGCCATAACGTGGTCTGGGCGATGCCCAACACTTGAGAACGCCGTGGAATTGACTGATTTGGATCATTTGCTACGGACGTTTCAACGGCAGCGATATTTTCGACACTTCGACCAACCCGTTGTCTCACTGGCACGGCAACATCACACAACGAATATGTAGACTCAAATTTTTGCACTAAACTTGTTACTGCCTGTCTACTAGGGCGAGAATTACGACCGAAAATCGGAGTTAACGCTCTTAAAGTAGCGGTCACCGACTCCGAATTTCTGTAGTAAATTTTTATAATTTGCAGACGTTGTTCCTTCGTGTACTTTACCATGATAAAAATGTTAAGTTTACTGAATAAATTGACAGTGACAGTTCGATGATTAGTGAATAGTGCGTTCACAAATTGAATTCAAAGTTGTCAAGTCCCTATTGGAAAACCCTTTATAATTCTTTAAAATGTAAATATTATCATTTTTAGCTAGATTTAAGATCCTTTCGATCACAATAACCTATATTTGTTTATAATTTTTACTTATATTTACTTGTATTATATACTTATTCTAAGTGCCAGGTGCCTAACCGGTGTGGCCGTATTTTTGTTTTGGTGTTATTTATAAGGCCTTTTCATTACATAAAAAAATAAATAAATAATAAAAACATACTGCAGTCACGATCGGCTGCAAGCCAATCGTATAATACTCTAGATGAATACTGAACTCCGATTTATATTGTAGTTGGGGATAAAGTAGAATTACGTGTGTGCATGTTGTATGTCCTTTATTGAGGACTGCCATTAGATTGCTACTCAAAACTAAAAGACAATATTCAGTGTTTAATTTCATATCTTGAACTGGGTAAGTCATCGAAAAAAATTTCCTTTTTGAAGGACTTTCACATGGGAGGTGCAGGAAGGACTCACTCGATTTCTTACATATTTATCCTTTTCCTTGGAACCATTTAAAAATGAACGTGTACAAAATTTCAAATTCGTAGCTTGAAGCGTTCAAAAGTTATCGAAAAATATTGTTGAACACGTGTCTTAAGGACATTTTGTATGGCAGCTATCAGAAGGAGTAAAAGGATTTCGCTGATTAGTAAACTCGAACTTCGCTTTTACTCAAAAATAATTTGTACAAAATTTCCAATTCATAGCTAAAAGATTACGTGAGTTATAGTAAGTTCCGTAAATTAAGTGAAGACGTTTTGACAGGATATTTGTATGGCAGCTACACGAAGGACTAACAGGATTTTCTTCATAATCATATATTTAGCTCCAACTATTGGAAAAATAACACATACAAAATTTCAAAGTCGTAACTTAAACCCTTCTGAAGTAATCGGCCAATATTCTTGAACACGTGTTTTAAGGATATTTTGTATGGCAGCTACCAGAAGGAGTAAAAGGATTTCGCTGACTAGTAAAGTCGAACTTTCTTTTCACTCAAAACTAATTTGTACAAAATTCTGAATTCGTAGCTAAAAGATTACTTGAGTTATAGTGAGTTTCGTAAATTAAGTGAATACATTTTGACAGGATATTTGTATGGCAGCTACACGAAGGACTAACAGGATTTTCTTCATAATCATATATTTACCTTCAACTATTGGAAAAATAACACAGACAAAATTTCAATATCGTAGCTTAAACCCTTCTGAAGTTATTGACCAATAATCTTGAACACGTGTTTTAAGGACATTTTGTATGGCAGCTACCCGAAGGAGTAGTACGATTTTGCCCGTTAACGAACTTAACCTTACAAATTCAACGAAACACCCAGATTCAAAATTTCAAGATCCTAGGTGAAGGCGTTCTTGAGTTATCGTGTTCACGGACAGACGGACGGACGGACGGACGGACGGACGGACGGACGGACGGACGGACGGACGGACGGACGGACGGACGGACGGACGGACGGACGGACGTCAGGCGGATTTGAGGTTTTTGGGCACAAATAAACAAAAAATAATATATAACTTTTTTTCGTCCGAGGCTTGGTTCTATGCGTTACAAACTTTTGGGCTGGATTAAACTTATAATACTCTATATGATTTCATCTAGAGTATAAACAGTACTGCACTAATTAAGTGCCAGAAATGAGAATTTTTTGGGTGCGTTTATAGTTATGCTCCGCAGTGTATTTAGCTCCAACTAATGGAAAAATAGCACATACAAAATTTCAAAGTCGTAGCTTAAACCCTTCTAAAGTTATCGGCCCATATTCTAGAACACGTGATTTAAGGACATTTTGTATGGCAGCTACCAGAAGGAGTAAAAGCATTTCGCTGACTAGTAAACTCGAACTTCCTTTTCACTCAAAACTAATTTGTACAAAATTTTGAATTCGTAGCTAAAAGATTACTTGAGTTATAGTGAGTTTCGTAAATTAAATGAATACATTTTGACAATATATTTGTATGGCAGCTACACGAAGGACTAACAGGATTTTCTTCATAATCATATATTTAGCTCCAACTAATGGAAAAATAACACATACAAAATTTCAAAGTCGTAGCTTGAACCCTTCTGAAGTTATCGACCAATATTCTTGAAGACGTGTTTTAAGGAAATTTTGTATGGCAGCTACCTGAAGGAGTAGGACGATTTTGCCCGTTAACGAACTTAGCCTTACAAATTCAACCAAACATCCAGATTCAAAATTTCAAGATCCTAAGTGAAGGCGTTCTTGAGTTATCGTGTTCACGGACAGACGGACGGACGGACGGACGTCATGCCGATTTAAGGTTTTTGGCCACAAATAAACAAAAAAAATTATATATTTTTTTTTCGTCCGAGGCTTGATTCTATGCATTACAAACTTTTTTGCTGGATTAAACTTATAATACTCTATATGATTTCATCTAGAGTATAAAAATCTGCCAACAGTCTGGGCGCAAAATTTATTTTGTTATGGGTAGAGGTCCGAAACGTATTTAATGCTGAGATGCGGTGTAGGTTACTACGTGATTGATAACCTAAGAAATAACCAGGAGGCTATTTGAAACTTTCTTCCAGGAGGTTTAATAGAGAAAAATACCTAAATAGGTTTTTCCGCGAATATGTTTAAAGCTTATAGAAGTAAAAGTGAATTCCAAATCTCAATATACCTAAGAAATATATCAGAATTCGTGAATGCGTACACAACCACTTTACACCCCCTTAGGAGTTGGATATCGAAAAATTTTGAAGAACGTTTCTTGGCGCTTATATAAGTAGCACGTAAAATTGCAAGTAAAGTTGCTTTGATAGCTCGACATGTCTAAAAGTTTTGACGAAATTTGTGAAAATGTGGATTCACGAATATTTTTAATACTCAACCTCTGAACGCCAATAAAAATCTGAACTTTTTTTTTGCTTTAATTACTCCAATAACTTATCTACAAATATGTACTAAGTTTCAACTTTCTAGCATAAGCCGTTTAAAAAAAACACCCCTCACCCCCGTACCTTGCTACCCCTATACAATTTTTCTAGGATGTCTATACAGGGTGTAACTAGTACTGAGGTTCAAACGAAAATGGGAGAAAGAGGAACTTGTTCTGAGTAGAAAATCGTTCTACACATACTCCCGTTTTTGCACCGTTAAGGAGATAGCGCGATTTTAAGGACGAAGGATTTTCATCGTACCTGTGATCACTGTTTGATCTCTAACTTCTGCTGTACTTAGCGTAACGTAATAATTCTGGACTCGTTGGAAAGGACACAAATTCTTCTTTCTAATTGCTACCAACTGTGTCAATCAGTGTTATACTTTTTGAGAAAAATTCATTTAAATGATACAAAAATAGTAAAAAATTAAAAAAAAATACAAAAAAGTCTTGTTTTCTCCAAGAAGGACCTGATTAACCACCAAATTTTATTACATTTTCGGAAAGCCCATAAAATTTCACTATACGTTTGGTAACAGAATTTCTTCATATTTGCAACAACAAGTGAGTTCCCTGCACATGTTGGAAATACTGCTAAACATAGAATTTGCCGCAAATGTTTCAATCCCGTCTTTCTAGCGTTTTGGACTCATTGTTTCCCTATAGCCTATAGATTTAGACTCTCCAAGTGGTAACCAGGCACAGTCTGGGAATCCATCCGCTGATGCGGCCGGGGCTCGGATTTTGGAGGCCCCACCATCATGTACGACTGCAGTGAGTGATCCAGGTTGCAGTGGGAGCATACCACTGGATCTCAGTAACTTCATTGAGGATTTACTGTTTGCCGATGAGGACAGTGCCGATAATGCGCGAACGGTTAATCCGATTCGGCCCTTGGAGGAAGAATGTACCGCAACCAACTTGGGGACGGTTAATCTGAATCCGAAGTCTGATGAGGAAAGTACTGCTAGTGTGTTCTCGGTTAATCCAATTCGACCAATGATTGAAGAAAGTACCTGTGCCTATGGCGCGGTTAATCTGAAATCAATGATAGGGGTTTTTATTTTGAATGGCTAACTGCGGCATCATATTTACCCAGATCAACTTGCAACATGCTAAGGCTGCTACTGCTTTACTAAGTAGGAGGCTTAGCAAACTGCATTCATCCCCATATGTATCGATGATTCAGGAACCATGGATTCGCAATAGGCGAGTCTGTGGACTGGATTCGATTCAGGGAGGCCGGATCTTTTATGATGAAGGATCTGAACGACCGCGTGCTTCTCTATTTATATCAAATATGATAGAAGCGACGATGTTGAGGCAGTTCACCTGTCAAGATGTCGTAGCAGTCAAAATGTCTAACGTATTGGAGGGTAGGAGACAAGACATAATAGTAGTGTCGGCTTACCTTCCGTATGACTCGTTATTACCTCCCCCATCCAGGGAGCTGACCGGGCTCGTTAGATTCGCGGACACCAATAACTTACAGCTTGTCATTGGATGCGATGCTAATGCTCAACACACTGTTTGGGGCAGCAGCAAATGCAATCCAAGGGGTGAGCGGTTATTGGAGTTCATTATGTCATCGTGCCTTGTAGTAAACAACAGAGGCAACAAGCCAACGTTTGTTACGACGAGGCGGACGGAAGTGATAGATATGACGTTGTCGTCTACTAGGATTGCGGAATCCATAATAGATTGGCGCGTCCTGGAAGAGGAAACTCTGTCGGATCACAGATATCTGGAATTTCGACTGGCGGCTGACAAACCTGTCATACCGGCTATACGAAATCCCAGGAATGCAGACTGGACTTTGTTCAGATCTCTCTTACAGGAGAGGTCTCAAACACCACGAAAGATGAGGACGCCAGATATGATTGAGGAAGTGACTTCTTGTCTAAGTCTAACCTTAAGTCAGTGTTTTGCAGAATCGTGTCCTGTCAGCAAGAGTCGATGCGGAATCACAGTCCCCTGGTGGACTGGGGACCTGCAGAAGCTCAGAAAAACCACCAGAAGGCTTCTGAATTGCGCACTTAAGAGTGGTTTAGAGACCAACTGGGATCACTACCGAACAGCGCAGAGGGAATATTAGAAGCTGGTTAAAACATCAAAACTAGCCTCTTTTAGGAACTACTGCGAGAGTTTGGAAGGAACCAGGGAAACGGCTAGGTTGCATAAAGTCTTTCAGAAAGACAATACGGCTAGGCTTGACTCCCTGCTAAAACCTGATGGTACGTATACCACTTCGAGAATGAAGTCACTAAGAACCCTCTTTGAGACCCATTTCCCAGGAAATCAGGTGATCCAAAGCGATCAATGCGTCGTTCAGACACTCTGTCCGTCCAAAGACAGAGCGCCCAGGCGTAGTTGGTATACGGCGTCTGCTGTAGTGACAGCTGATACGGTGAAATTTGCAATTTCATCATTTGACAGCTACAAGTCACCAGGAGTAAACGGCGTCTATCCGATAATGCTAAAAGAGGGGGCAGATGTTCTAGTGCCGATCCTCAGAAAGATATTTTCTGCATGCTTGGCGCATGGATACGTCCCATCTTCATGGCAACCGGTTAGAGTAGCGTTTATCCCGAAGCCACGGAGAGATTAGGGAAGTGGCTCTCAAAGCGCATCCTCTTTGTTCGGAACAACATGCGTATCAGAGCGGAAAGTCTTGTGATTCAGCGCTCCACTCTCTGGTATCCAGAATAGAAAGGGCGCTGGACCGGAAAAAGTACGCGCTGGGCCTTTTTGTGGACATTGAGGGTGCTTTTGATAGTGCGCCCTTTGAATCACTGTGTGATGCTGCCAAAAGACATGGGGTCGATGACATTTTAGTTAAGTGGATTCACTCTATGCTCACACAGAGAATGCTATTCGCGGAGACGGGGGATGGGCAATATGTTACAACGGGGGTCAGTAGGGGCTGTGCTCAAGGCGGCGTCCTTTCGCCATTGTTGTGGAGTACAATCATCGACTCTCTGCTTCTCGAACTGCAGGATCTGCATATTCACGTACAAGCTTACGCTGATGACGTGGCTGCACTAGCTGTCGGGCTATCGCTCAGGGATGTATGCGACAAAATGCAGAGAGTCCTATGGGTTATCGATAGCTGGTGCGAAAGACACGGACTTTCTGTGAGTCCTAGCAAAACCGCTCTAGTTTTGTTTACTAGGAAAAGAAAAACTGAAGGTTTAGTGTTACCAATGCTGAAGGGTGAAACTATTCAGCTCTCGGAGAAAGTTAAGTATCTTGGAGTTATCCTGGATAGCAAGCTTCTCTGGAGGGAACATGTAGATACCAAGGCGAACCGTGCGCTAGTAACATTCTGGCAGTGCCGGAGAGCTTTTGGAAGAACATGGGGTCTTAGGCCTTCAATGGTATATTGGCTATATACAGCCATTATAAGACCCATCCTAATCTATGCATCAGTGGTTTGGTGGACTAAGTCCAAATGTGCATACATTAGAGCTAGTCTCGCTAAACTACAGAGGACAGTCTGCATCGGTGTAACAGGTGCCCTGCGTACCACACCGGGTGCGGCACTCGATGCACTGCTCAATCTGCCACCGCTTGACATTGTTGTTCAGGCAGAAGCAATGAGAGCTACACACAGACTAATGAGATTAGGCCTGTGGAGAAAAGAGCATTGCACGGGTCATGGAGAAATGGCTCGAAGATTATCTGGGAACCCCATCTTCGATATGCCTTCGGATGCTATGACTTCGACCTGTATGCTTAAAAGGAAATATCAGGTAGAGATCCCAAGTAGGGAGGAGTGGGAAAACCAGTCCGCACTGCTTAGCGGATTTACTGATATATTCTACACGGACGGCTCAATGACTGAAGACGGGTCGGGAGCTGGAATGTATCTGCAGACTGAAGATATCAGGTACTCTTTCGCCCTAGGAAAACATTCTTCGGTATTTCAAGCTGAAGTTTATGCGCTCCTTAAGGCAGTAGAATGGATTATAAAGGGAAGATGGAGAGGCAGGATGATTTGCATTTGCAGCGACAGTCAGGCCGCTCTACGTGTTATTTTGCCAATAGTTGCAGCTAAATATATTATTATGAAGAAAATCCTGTTTGTCTTTCATGTAGCTGCCATACAAATATCCTGTTAAAATGTCTTCACTTAATTTACGAAACTCACTATAACTCAAGTAATCTTTTAGCTACGAATTCGGAATTTTGTACAAGTTAGTTTTGATTGAAAACAAAGTTCGAGTTCACTATTTAGCGAAATCCTCTTACTCCTGCTGGTAGCTGCCATACAAAATGTCCTTAAAACACGTCTTCAAGAATATTGGTCGATAACTTCAGAAGGGTTTAAGCTACGTCTTTGAAATTTTGCATGTGTTATTTTTCCAATAGTTGGAGCTAAATGTATGATTATGAAGAAATGCTATTAGTCCTTCGTGTGGCTGCCATACAAATATCCTGTGAAAATGTATTCGCTTAATTTACGGAACTTACTATAACTCAAGTAATCTTTTAGCTATGAATTGTAAATTTTGTACAAATTAGTTTTGAGTAAAAACGAAGTTCGAGTTTACTGATCAGTGAAATCCTCTTACTCCTTCTGGTAGCTGCCATACAAAGTGTCCTTAAGACACGTGTTCAACAATATTTTTCGATAACATTTGAACGCTTGAAGCTACGAATTTGAAATTTTGTACACGTTCATTTTTGAATGGTTCCAAGGAAAAGGATAAATATGTAAGAAATCGAGTGAGTCCTTCCTGCACCTCCCATGTGAAAGTCCTTCAAAATTACATTTTTTTTCGATGACTTACCCAGTTCAAGAAATGAAATTAAACACTGAATATTGTCTTTTAGTTTTGAGTAGCAATCTAATGGGAGTCCTTAATAAAGGACATACAACATGTACACACGTAATTCTACTTTATCCCCGACTACAATATAAATCGGAGTTCAGTATTCATCTAGAGTATTATACGATTGGCTTGCAGCCGATCGTGACTGCAGTATGTTTTTTATTATATCACGACTTTTTGTTGTACCGAAAAGATTTTTTTACAACACAAACAATTTGTGTGTTCGTTGGAGATTTTGAGGAGAATTTGGAAGAGGGATATATATGACGAAAATTATGAAAATATATGCATTCCATTTTTATACTCTAGATGAAATCATATAGAGTATTATAAGTTTAATCCATTATCGAAAAATATTGTTGAACACGTGTCTTAAGGACATTTTGTATGGCAGCTACCAGAAGGAGTAAAAGGATTTCGCTGATTAGTAAACCCGAACTTCGTTTTTACTCAAACCTAATTTGTACAAAATTTCCAATTCATAGCTAAAAGATTAATTGAGTTATAGTAAGTTCCGTAAATTAAGTGAAGACGTTTTGCCAGGATATTTGTATGTCAGCTACACGAAGGACTAATAGGATTTTCTTCATAATCATACATTTAGCTCCAGCTATTGGAAAAAGAACACATACATAATTTCAAAGACGTAGCTTAAACCCTTCTGAAGTTATCGGCCAATATTCTTAAACACGTGTCTTAAGGACATTTTGTATGGCAGCTACCAGAAGGAGTGAAAAGATTTCGATATTTTGCTTGGAGGTCTTTTTTCAGCACTAGATGATTGTTTATCGCAAGGATCGTCTTCTGGAAACAGTGGACACAGCAAATGGATAGCTCGACGGAATATTCCAGATGCAGTTTTTACGTCAGCTACTCTGATTAAGTTGTCGTTGCCTGAAATAATGGTTTGAATTCTTCCAAGCTGCCATTTTAAAGATGGAGTGTTGATGACCTTAATCAAGACCAACGTTCCGGGCTGAATGTTTTTTATTGCTGTACTCCATTTGCCTCGTTGTTGCAACTCTGATAAATACTCCTTGGACCATCTACGCCAAAATTCATTGCGAATGTTGGACACTAGTTTCCATCTAGTGAGAAGGTTTGTATTTGCTTCCTTGGATCCTGGTTCGATCGTGGCTGTCAGTGGCTCTCCTATGAGAAAGTGTCCTGGTGTCAAAACTGATAAGTTGTTTGGGTCAGTTGACATTGGCGACAGCGGACGAGAATTCAATACTGCTTCTGCTTCTGATGACACAGTACTGAGTTCTTCGTAGGTTAATGAGGCTCAAGCTATGGTTCTCTGCAATAGATGTTTCGCTGACTTGACTGCTGCCTCCCATATTCCTCCAAAATGCGGGCTTCGTGGTTTGATGAAGTGAAAGGTAAACCCATGTTTAGTGCTTGCCCGTGTAATACTTTCTTAAGCAGCCTTACTGTGAAGTAATGTTTTAAGTTCTTCAAACTTGTTTTTAGCACCAGCAAAATTCGTAGCGCTGTCACAGTATAAGTTTTGACAGCACCCTCTCCTGGCGATGAACCGTTTAAGTGCACCAATAAAAGCATCTGTTGATAAATCTGATACCACCTCTAGGTGGCATGCCGTGAAATAGCATAACACACAGATGTACGTTTTGGTTGGTATTTTTCCTCAGACGTCGATTCTACCGTTCACAAATGGTAGGGTTTACTCTCGCCGCAGGTAGATTGCCCATAAGTTGCGTTAATGATTTAGGCTTAAATCTTCTGCATCGTGAACATTCACGAATCCTTTACCCTGAGAATCAAAAATCGTTGTCGAGCAGTGGAATGAACAGTTTATGCTCCAGCATGCAAATTAAACTCGTGCATTTGTTTTAATAGAAGTTTCGTAAACGTATGTGACGATGGTAGAACCATGGGATGTACTGCATCTGTTAGTAGTTCTTATTCTTGAAGTATTCCCCCAACTATGATGATTCCTCGCTCGTCCAACAATGGAGTGAGATTTATAAGTTTGCTTCGGGCAGGAACTGATGTCCCTCTTTTCAATAACTGGATTTCTTCATGGAGTGATTGCTGATGCATGTACTGCACAATTACCATGAGAGCCTCTTCTAGTTCAGCTGTAGATAGAAATTAGTTCAATTCTCCTCCTTTACCTTTGTTGATTGAATGAATTGCAATGATTTATTCTTTCAAGGAAATGTGGTTCCAGTTGCAGTGCTGTGAGTGCTGCTCGCTGTTGTTTTGTTTCTGGAATTTCCTTTATCGGTGTGATTGCTGTACAAAGCCAATTTGTCTCAGGTTTCTGAAGAAATGGAAATCAGAAATGGTCCTTCAAACCAAAATTTTGATGTAATGAGTTCGCTGGGGTGCATTCCCCGGGAAACAAGGTCTGCTGGGTTGTCCTTGGTGCTGATGTGTCTCTATTGTGCCGTTGAAGTCATGTCCTGTATGAGTGATATGCGATTGGCCACAAATGTGTGATATGAGGAAGAGGTTGACTGAAGCCAGGCCAGTACGAATTGCAAGTCCGTCCAATAGTAGATTTCTTCGATGTCCAGTTTCAATGAAGTTTTTACTTGGTTTACAAGTTGCGTCATGAGGACGGCGGCACACAACTCTAATATCGGTATTGTGATTGCTCTGACCGGTGCAACTCTCGATTTTGAACAAAGTATGGTCATGTTTATATTACTGTTTGTGTCTACTGCGCGCATATAGAGCACAGTACCGTACACCTTTTTGCTCGCATCGGAAAACGCATGCAACGTTATCGATGCCCTGGTTTAGTTCGCTGCGAAAAGTTAACCACTGAAGTCTGAAGTTCCAGTGGTAGCGCTGCATCCCTGTCTAGTTTTAGAGCCCACAACTGCTGCATGAAGATCTAGACGATGACAGGATTCACGAAGCCCAATGGGTCGAACAAATGTGCGATGTCCGCTAGTACACTACGTTTGGTGATACGTGTAGGTTCTTTCCAAGAGGTGGTTACTGCAAAAACATCTCTCTTAGGTTCCCAGGTGAGGCCTAATGTCGTAACTTCACCTGTAACTTCATTATTGACGTCTAGATCTTCCTTGGTTTTGTTGGCCAATAATTGATTATGGTTGGAACACCATTTCCGTAGATGAAAGCCGGCTGATTGTAAAAGTGATTGAATCTCCTGCTGTATTAGAACTGCTTGGCGCAACTCGTTACTTCCAGTCATTAGATCGTCAACGTAAAAGTCTTTAATTGCTGCTGCTCCTAGAGGATATTTGTCACTCGCGGTCCCACCTAACACTTGAAGACACTTAGTAGCCAGGTACGGTGCAGCTGTTGTACCGTATGTTACGGTCTTTAATCGATAATACCGTAGTTGTTCTTGGGGGTTGTCTCTCCATATTATTAATTGTAGATCTTGATCTTCTTTCTGCATCAGGATCTGGTGATACATTTTGGTGATATCTGCAGTAAACACGTACTTCTGTGTGCTGTATCGAAGTACGATCGAAAACAGATCATCCGGCACTGTTGGTCCGGTATGCATTATATCTTTTAATGACGTGTTTGTGCTAGTCTTGGCTGAAGCATCAAATACTACGCGAAGTTTGGTTGTGCTGCTGCTTGGACGTAACACAAACTGGTATGGTAAGAAGTAATTGAACTGTGGTGATCAAGACTGTTTTGCCTTGAAATTTTGTTGCACTCAAAAAAACCGAATCACACCTTTAGGTTTCTTGCACTTGAAGCTAAGGCTCTTGTTGCCTTCGCTTCGATGGTTGCGATTCAGTGTTTCACTGAATCGCTTAGTTCTTCTTGTTCTTACACTCCACTCACTGTTCATCCACTTCAACACTATTCTCCGTTATTATTTAGTTAAAGTACTCGATCTGACTTTTGTATTCCATTTCGACAATATTCCCCGATATTATTTAATTGAAACACTCGTTTTGACTTCTGAATTACAACTGATCATTTATTTTTTGGAAAGCAACCTTAACGACTAAATTAGATAAGAAAAGATGCATATAGTACAAAAAGTGATTCCCACGCTTGCACTTGCCCTCATGCAAATTCTTTTGGTGTCTTATGACATTGAAATGCAGAAGGCAAGCACAAACTGTGAGAATTCAAAATTCTATGTGTAATTCGATGCATTCATGCATCCAATTACGCACAGAATTGTTGTGTCTGGATTTTGAATTTGAACATGTGGTATTAATGCTGGCTTAACTTCTTCCATGTGCTTCAATTTAATGTATTCATCAATAAATTGAGAATACTGGACCTTCAATAATGGATTCTTTGCAAGTCTTCTTTCTAACTCGAGAAATCGTTTCGTGGCTAGGTCCAGAGATTGTCCTAACATCGTAAGGGGCTCTCGTAATGGGAGGCCAACAACGAAACGTCCCTCTTTGGTTCTTTCGATACGTGTTTCGAATTTCTCCTTTTGTGTCCTTGAAGCTACGGCTGGCAACTCTTCGACGGTGCAGAATTTTTGCAATGAGTCCTCCAATTCTGCATTGCTAATACCGCAGAAGCATGTTGCTGAGTGAGCTGTGCTGACCTTTTCTAATATGACCCAACCCAGTAAGGTGTTTTGCATGGATGGGAGTTCCCTGCCAAGTTTTATTTGTCGAATACTTCTAGATTAGCCTTGTATCCAGAGTGCAATGACAATATGTTGATGTTCAATCGTGACGATGAGTGTAGCCTTGATTGCCCAATGCCGGATATGTTGAATGATGCATTATAACCGGTGAGCTTCAATTTTTTCAACAACCGCTCGGTAATAAAATTTATCTGAGATCCTGAGTCCAATATAGCCTTGCAGTGAATCTGTTTACCATCGCGATCAATTATTCGTATAATAGCTGTTGCTAGCAGAACATAATGTGACTTGGTTTTTAGTTCTGATTGAGTTGTAAGCGTAGTCTCTGAAGAACTTGCGACTGCACCAGAAGAACTTGCGACTGCACCAGAAGAACTTGCGGCTGTACTTGAAGATTGGTCCCTTTCGGTTGTAGCACCCTTACTTCCTTGCTTCATTTGTTTGGATATCTTTGTTTGGATATCTTCCGTACTTCAGAAAAAAAAAATCCTTTTTGAAGGACTTTGACATGGGAGGTGCAGGAAGGACTCACTCGATTTCTTACATATTTATCCTTTTCCTTGGAATCATTTAAAAATGAACGTGTACAAAATTTCAAAATCGTAGCTTGAAGCGTTCAAAAGTTATCGAAAAATATTGTTGAACACGTGTCATAATGATTTTTTGTATGGAAGATACCAAAAGGAGTAAAAGGATTTTGCTGACTTGTAAACTCGAACTTCGTTTTCACTCAAAACTAATTTGTACAAAATTCCGAATTCATAGCTAAAAGATTACTTGAGTTATAGTGAGTGAAGACATTTTGACAGGATATTTGTATGGTAGCTACACGAAGGACTAATGGGATTTTCTTCATAATAATACATTTAGCTTCAACTATTGGAAAAATGACATGTACAAAATTGCAAAGACGTAGCTAAAACCCTTCTGACGTTATCGACCAATATTCTCGAACACGTGTTTTATGGACATTTTGTATGGCAGCTACCAGAAGGAGTACAAGGATTTCGCTGATTACTAAACTCGAACTTTGTTTTTACTCAAAACTAATTTGTGCAAAATTCACAATTCATAGCTAAAAGATTACTTGAGTTATAGTAAGTTCCGTAAATTAAGTGAAGACGTTTTGACAGGATATTTGTATGGCAGCTACACGAAGGACTAATAGGATTTTCTTCGTAATCATACATTTAGCTCCAACTATTAGAAAAATAACACATACAAAATTTCAAAGACGTAGCTTAAACCCTTCTGAAGTTATCGACCAATATTCTTGAACACGTGTTTTAAGGACATTTTGTATGGCAGCTACCAGAAGGAGTAAAAGGATTTCTCTGACTAGTAAACCCGAACTTTGTTTTCACTCAAAACTAATTTGTACAAAATTCCGAATTTGTAGCTAAAAGATTACTTGAGTTATAGTGAGTTTCGTAAATTAAGTGAATACATTTTGACAGGATATTTGTATGGCAGCTACACGAAGGACTAACAGAATTTTCTTCATAATCATATATTTAGCTTAACCTATGTGAAAAATACCACATACAAAATTTCAAAGTCGTAGCTTAAACCCTTCTGAAGTTATCGACCAATATTCTTGAACACATGTTTTAAGGACATTTTGTATGGGAGCTACCCGAAGGAGTAGGACGATTTTGCCCGTTAACTTAGAACTTAGCCTTAAAAATTAAACCAAACATCCAGATTCAATATTTCAAGATCCTAGGTGAAGGCGTTCTTCAGTTATTGTGTTCACGAACAGACGGACGGAAGTCAAGCGGATTTGATGTTTTTGGCCACAAATAAACAAAAAATAATATATAACTTTTTTCGTCCGATTCTTGGTTCTATGCGTTACAAACTTTTGGGCTGGATTACACTTATAATACTCTATATGATTTCATCTAGAGTATAAAAACCAAAGAAACAATTTGGACACCAACTCCAAATCTTCGCGCGAGGGACTGTGTTCATACTTTCACTGAATCATGCAATTTTTTTATACGGCCACTATGTTAAGAGGTGGCCAACACTTTGTAACGCCGCCTGTAATCCACGGTTAAGCGGCAATGTGAAAGCTCATTGGCAATATATAAGACGTGGCGGGCCACGGCTCGCCCTGGCTATTCTTTCACTTGAGTGGTCGGGAAACATTGATTCAACGCACTGTCAAACAAGCAAGGTAAGGAATAACTGGCATCAAACAGTACATATTGAAACTTGTTTTTTGGAACTCTGTTCGTCGTTTCGACGAATAGTCCTCTAAAAACAACAAGTGCGACGTAACCGAACAAGTCTGCTTCAGATTTCCCCTGACTCTGCGGATTCGGCTTCCGAAGGAGATCTTTTAAGATAGAACTGCGCGATCCCCAAAAAATAAACATACTGCAGTCACGATCGGCTGCAAGCCAATCGTATAATACTCCAGATGAATACTGAACTCCGATTTATATTGTAGTTGGGGATAAAGTAGAATTACGTGTGTGCATGTTGTATATCCTTTATTAAGGACTGCCATTAGATTGCTACTCAAACCTAAAAGACAATATTCAGTGTTTAATTTCATATCTTAAACTGGGTAAGTCATCGAACAAAAATGTCCTTTTTGAAGGACTTTCACATGGGAGGTGCAAAAAGGACTCACTCGATTTCTTACATATTTATCCTTTTCCTTGGAATTAGTTAAAAATGAACGTGTACAAAATTTCAAAATCGTAGCTTAAAGCGTTCAAAAGTTATCGAAAATATTGTTGAACACGTGCCTTAGGAACATTTTGTATGGCAGCTACCAGAAGGAGTAAAAGGATTTCGCTGATTAGTAAACTCGAACTTTGTTTTTACTCAAAACTAATTTCCAATTCATAGCTAAAAGATTACTTGAGTTATAGTAAGTTCCGTAAATTAAGTGAAGGCATTTTTACAGGATATTTGTATGGCAGCTACACAAAGGACTAACAGGATTTTCTTGATATTCATACATTTAGCTCCAACTATTAAAAAAGTGACACATACAAAATTTCAAAGTCGTAGCTTTAGGCGTTTCGAAGTTATTGGTAAATATTCTTGAACACGTGTTTTAAGGACATTTTGTATGGCAGCTACCCGAAGGAGTAGGACGATTTTGCCCGTTAACGAACTTAGCCTTACAAATTCAACCAAACATCCAGATTCAAAATTTCAAGATCCTAGGTGAAGGCGTTCTTGAGTTATCGTGTTCATGGACAGACGGACGGACGGACGGACGGACGGACGGACGGACGGACGAACGGACGGACGGACGGACGGACGTCAAGCGGATTTGAGGTTTTTGGGCACAAATAAACAAAAAATAATATATAACTTTTTTTCGTCCGAGGCTTGGTTCTATGCGTTACAAACTTTTGGGCTGGATTAAACTTATAATACTCTATATGATTTCATCTAGAGTATAAAAATGAACTAAATAATAAATACTTCATCTAAACACTCACAAATCGGCACTCTTTCTCTTTCTTTATCTTTCTCGATTTCAGGAAAGAGGGGTTCAGACGTGAGAGTCCGAACAGGGTATGTAAGCATGTACGAAAGTGAGTCAAAAATTATCCGCAGTGTATGCATAACTTTTATTTAATACAAATTTAGGAAACTGAATTTAACATAATTTTTCAATATAGTACCCTTGCCTTTCAACGCACTTGGTAAATCGTTGCACAAGCTTCCTGATGCCCTCAGAAAAGACGATTTTCGGCTGAGCAGCGTCACGTATGCACCGCGTCCTTCACTTCTTGGTTCGCGGTGAATCAACGACCCCTTAATGCCTCTTTGAGTGGACCAAACAAGTGGCAGTCAGTCAGGCAAGATCAGGACTATACGGAGGATGAGCCATTACTTCAAACTTGAACTTCCGGAGCGTTTCAGCAGTGTGGGTAGCAGTATGTGGACGGGCATTGTCGTGTAACAACACAACACCTGTCGACAGTAGTCTTAGGCGTAACACAAATGCGACCATTTTTGAATTTTTCAATCCATTCGTAGACAATTCGTTGTAGCAAGACACTGTTCCCGTATTGTGCCGAAAGTCCTTGATGGATTGCGGCCCCTGATACACCTTTCGACATCAAAAATTGGGTCACTGCTCGTTGTTCCTCTTTGGTGCAAACTTCTAATGGAGCGGCCATGATCTATCTACAACAAAAGGAAGATAAATGGAGGAATTAGGATCAAAATTCCATAGCACAACCACAACAGTGTAACAATAAAATAAACGAGAACAGAGGTCAGTATGAACAATGTAAGAAGAGTGATATCACCATTGCTGATCATTTTTGACTCACCCTCGTATATACATATAAGTATTCAAATAGTTCCCTCTTATCATTAACAGTAAGGAACGAGCAAGAAAATAAGAACAGAAAACAAATAATATAGGAAATATTACGACTTACGAGTCATTTATGCCAAATTCTTATGTGTATCATTAATGCAAGTAAATATACATATACTATAAGCATTATAGACATATAAGTATTCAAATAGTTCCCTCCTTGCATTAAAAGTAAGGAACGAGCGAGTACATAAGAACAGAAAGCATATAATATAAGAAATATTACGACTTACGAGTCAGTTGTACCAAATGCTTATCTGTATCATTAATTCAAGTAAATATATATAAGCATATATAGACATATAGGTATTCAAATAGTTCCCTCCTAGCATTAATATTAAGGAACGGGGCAAGTACTCGTATATAAGAACAGAAAGCATATAATATAAGAAATATTACAACTTATGAGTCAGTGATGCAAAATGCTTATGTGTATCATTAATTCAAGTGGGTATATTAGCATGTACATATATACATATAAGTATTCAACTAGTTCCCTCTTTGCATTAATAGTAAGGAACGAGCAAGTAAATAAGAACAGATAACAGATAATACAGGAAATATTACGTCTTACGAGTCAGTTATGCCAAATGCTTATGTGTATCATTAATTCAAATGGGAATGTAAGCATGTAATATACATATAAGTATTCAAATAGTTCCCTCCTAGCATTAAAAGTAAGGAACGAGCAAGTAAATAAGAACAGAAAACAGGTAATATAGGAAACATTACGACTTACGAGCCAGTTATGCCAAATGCTTATGTGTATCATTAATTCAAGTAAATACATATATGCATATGCAGACATATAAGTATTCAAGTAGTTCGCTGCTAGCATTAACAGTAAGGAACGAGCAAGTATATAAGAACATAAAGCATATAATCTAAGAAATATTACGACATATGAGTCAGTGATGCAAAATGCTTATGTGTATCATTAATTCAAATGGGTATGTAAGCATGTACAGAGTGGGCCATCTAGTGGTTTCTTTTTAAATCATAGGTTATTTTGACACTGAAAGCTGTTTCCCGCTCGAAATCTTGACAGAAAGTCAGTATCATACCTCCACGGAACGAAATAAATCGCTTTACGCTTGAACAACGTTGGGAAATATTGAAAACTTATTTCCAAAGTGAGTGCTATGTAGCCCAAACAGTGCGTTTTTTGAAAAGGAGTTTTGGCAGAAATGAAGCACCCACCGCGCCTGCTGTACGCAAGTTTGTGCAAAAAGTTCGTGAGACTGGCATGCTAGTGGACAACACTCATGGCCCCGTCGTCGTACGGTGCACACAGACGAGAATATGGCTGCTGTAGCCGAGAGTGTGAGACTCACTCCACGAACATCAACTTGCCGTCGATCTCAACAGCTCAACATTTCACGCACTAGCCTGAGGAGAATTTTGCACAAAGATCTCGGATTATTCGCTTACAAGGTCCAATTGACTCAGCAATTGAAGGCGCACGACCATCCGCTTCGTTATCGCTTCGCAATTTGGGCCTTAGAGCAGCTTGAATTGGATAACGATTTTGGGCGAAAAATCATCTTTTCTGACGAGGCGCATTTTCATCTCGGCGGCTACGTTAACAAACAAAATTGCCGCATCTGGGGCTCGGAAAACCTGCACGTTATTGTCGAGAAGAAAATGCATCCACAGAGAGTGACAGTTTGGTGCGGATTGTGGAGTGGTGACATCATTGGACAATTTTTCTTCGAAAATGAGGCTGGGAACAACGTTCCGGTCAACGGTGAACGTTACAGAGCCATGTTATCCTACTTTTTTTTTTACTGAAATTGAAGACATGGATTTGGACGACCTCTGGTTCATGCTTGATGGCGCGCCATGCCACACAGCCCACGCCACAATCGATCTTTTACGCACCAAATTCCCAAATCGTGTTATCAGCCGTCTTGGCGATGTCAATTGGCCGCCTCGGAGCTGCGATTTGACCCCTTTGGATTTTTTTTTGTGGGGAACCGTGAAGGACCGATGTTATGCCAACAATCCAGAAACGATTCAAGCACTTAAGGCCAATATCATCCAAGCAATCCGTGAGCTACAGCCGGAAACCATCAACAAGGTCTTGGAAAATTGGAGTGACAGAATGCGCTACTGCGCAGCCAGCCGAGGCAGCCACTTGAACGAAGTTGTGTTCCATAATTAATGGGAATGTTTACTCTTACTAATAAAGCCATAATACATGGAAAAAAATTTAATTTTGCTCATTTTATTGCATTTTTAAAAAGAAACTTGTATTTGGCTCACCCTGTACATACAGGGTGCGCCATCTTTTATGTCGGTATGTAAACATTGAATAACTTTGACATTTTTCAACAGATTGACTTGATTGGACAAGTTTTGGAAACGTCAATTCAGAAGAATATTGCCGACAGACCATCCACGTCGCTTGGAATACGGCCAAACAGTCGCTCGAATCGTTGACACTGAACCTGATTTTTGGAAACAAATTTTGATGACCGATGAGGCCCATTTCACACTCTTTGGCGGCGTTAATAAGCAAAATTGCCGCATTTGGGGAACGGTGAATCCACACGAGATCCATGAAACGCCATTGCATGATCAAAAAGGGACTATTTGGTCCGGCGTTTGCGCCAACGCCATCATTGGGCCATTTTTTCCGACAAAAGGAAACAGTCGATTGAAAACGATATCGGTGGATGTTAGCTCATAATGTCTGCCCGCAAATGCGTGAAAAAGGTCTGGATGATTACTGGTTTCAACAAGACGGTGCGCCGTGCCACACTGCAAATGAAACAATTTATTACGTCTGAAAAAAAAGGGAGAAGTTACCATAGAAATTATCGGATACGTAAGGTATACCTTTTTAGCTATCCTGGGTGAAGTCCGACGATTGCTCTCATATACAGAATCTGAAGGACAAAATTAGATTCGGAACATGAAAATCTTAATAAAGAGACTTACCGGAAAATTAACTTATGACAGCCTAGCGGAGACTCGTTATGTTTCGCATCCACCTCCTGGCACTGCCTACCTAAAATAACGAACAGAAATTGATATTAGCACGTTGAAAATTACGAAAACAACCTGAAATCGGAGGGCGGAGTCAACATTAGTTTTTTTAAAGAATGTGTTAACGTAACATTATAGATATTTATTTAGGAAATATTATTTAGAAAAAAAATAAACAAGTAGCTTCTATGGATTGAGGTAGGATAAGGTTTAGGATTAAGGAGTCAACGAGGATTACGTCTGACACAACAACAACATACCTCATACAAAATTCAAAATTACGAAGTGCCGGAAACAATAAATTACGCGAACTAAACGTTGATTGGTACCGTCCGACATTCGTGAGTGCCGTCCGACTCACCCACGGAAAAGAACACAAAATATACTAAATCAAAGCAAACAAAAAAAACATACTGCAGTCACGATCGGCTGTAAGCCAATCGTATAATACTCTAGATGAATACTGAACTCCGATTTATATTGTAGTTGAGTATAAAGTAGAATTACGTGTGTGCATGTTGTATGTCCTTTATTAAGGACTGCCATTAGATTGCTACTCAAAACCGAAAGACAATATTCAGTGTTTAATTTCATATCTTGAACTGGGTACGTCATCGAAAAAAAATTTCCTTTTTGAAGGACTTTCACATGGGAGGTGCAGGAAGAACTCACTCGATTTCCTTGGAAAAATTTAAAAATGAACGTGTACAAAATTTCAAATTCGTAGCTTGAAGCGTTCAAAAGTTATCGAAAAATATTGTTGAACACGTGTCTTAAGGACATTTTGTATGGCAGCTACCAGAAGGAGTAAAGGGATTTCGCTGATTAGTAAACTCGAACTTTGTTCTTACTCAAAACTAATTTGTACAAAATTTCCAATTCATAGCTAAAAGATTACTTGAGTTATGTTAAGTTCACTATACTAAGTGAAGACGTTTTGACAGGATATTTGTGTGGCAGCCACACGAAGGACTAATAGGATTTTCTTCATAACCATATATTTACCTCAAACTTTTGGAAAAATAACACATACAAAATTTCAAAGACGTAGCTTAAACCCTTCTGAAGTTATCGACCAATATTCTTGAACACGTGTTTTAAGGACATTTCGTATGGCAGCTACCAGAAGGAGTAAAAGGATTTCGTTGACTAGTAAACTCGAACTTCCTTTTCACTCAAAACTAATTTGTACAACATTCCGTATTCGTAGCTAAAAGACTTATAGTGAGTTATAGTGAGTTTCGTAAATTAAGTGAATACATTTTGACAGGATATTTCTATGGCAGCTACACGAAGGACTAACAGGATTTTCTTCATAATCATATATTTAGCTCCAACTATTGGAAAAATAACACATACAAAATTTCAATGTCGTAGCTTAAATCCTTCTGAAGTTATCGACAAATATTCTTGAACACGTGTTTTAAGGACATTTTGTATGGCAGCTACCCGAAGGAGTAGGACGATTCTGCCCGTTAACGAACCTAGTCTTACAAATTCAACCAAATATCCAGATTCAAAATTTCAAGATCCTAGGTGAAGGCGTTCTTGAGTTATCGTGCTAATGGACAGACGGACGGACGGACGGACGAACGTCAAGCGGATTTGAGGTTTTTGGCCACAAATAAACAAAAAATATTATATAACTTTTTTTCGTCCGAGGCTTGGTTCTATGCGTTACAAACTTTTGGGCTGGATTAAACTTATAATACTCTATATGATTTCATCTAGAGTATAAACATACTGCAGTCACGATCGGCTGCAAGCCAATCATATAATACTCTAGATGAATACTGAACTCCGATTTATATTGTAGTTGGGGATAAAGTAGAATTACGTGTGTGCATGTCGTATGTCCTTTATAAAGGACTGCCATTAGATTGCAACTCAAACCTAAAAGACAATATTCAGTGTTTAATTTCATACCTTGAACTGGGTAAGTCATCAAAAAAAAATGTCCTTTTTGAAGGACTTTCACATGGGAGGTGCAGGAAGAACTCACTTGATTTCTTACATATTTATCCTTTTCCTTGGAACCATTCCAAAATTAATGTGTACAAAATTTCAAATTCGTAGCTTAAAGCGTTCAAAAGTTATTCGAAAATATTGTTGAGCACGTGTCTTAAGGATATTTTGTATGGCAGCTACCAGAAGGAGTAAAAGGATTTTGCTGACTAGTAAACTCGAACTCTGTTTTCACTCAAAACTAATTTGTACAAAATTCCGAGTTCATAGCTTAAAGATTACTTGAGTTATAGTGAGTTCCGTAAATTAAGTGAAGACATTTTGACAGGATATTTGTATGGCAGCTACACGAAGGACAAACAGGATTTTCTTCATAATCATATATTTAGCTCCAACTATTGGAAAAATAACACATACAAAATTTCAATGTCGTAGCTTAAATCCTTCTGAAGTTATCGACCAATATTCTTGAACACGTGTTTTAGGGACATTTTGTATGGCAGCTACCCAAAGGAGTAGGACGATTTTGCCCGTTAACGAACTTAGCTTTACAAATTCAACCAAACATCCAGATTCAAAATTTCAAGATCCTAGGTGCAGGCGTTCTTGAGTTATCGTGTCCACGGACAGACGGACGGACGAACCGACGGACGGACAGACGGGCGGACAGACGGACGTCAAGCGGATTTGAGGTTTTTGGCCAAAAATAAACAAAACATATTATACAACTTTTTTTCGTCCGAGGCTTGGTTCTATGCGTTACAAACTTTTGGGTTCGATTAAACTTATAATACTACATATGATTTTATCTAGAGTAGAAACATACTGCAGTCACGATCGGCTGCATGCCAATCGTATGATACTCTAGATGAAATACTGAACTCCGATTTATATTGTAGTTGGGGATAAAGTAGAATGACGTGTGTACATGTTGTATGTCCTTTATTTAGGACTGCCATTAGATTGCTACTCAAACCTAAAAGACAATATTCAGTGTTTAATTTCATACCTTGAACTGGGTAAGTCATCGAAAAAAAATGTTATTTCGAAGGACTTTCACATGGGAGGTGCAGGAAGGACTCACTCGATTTCTTACAAATTTATCCTTTTCCTTGGAACCATTTAAAAATTATTGTGTACAAAATTTCAAATTCGTAGCTAAAAGCGTTCAAAAGTTATCGAAAAATATTGTTGAACACGTGTCTTAAGGATTTTTTGTATGTAAGGTACCAGAAGGAGTAAAAGGATTTCGCTGACTAGTAAACTCGAACTTCGTTTTCACTCACAACTAATTTGTACAAAATTCCGAATTCGTAGCTAAAAGATTACTTGAGTTATAGTGAGTTCCGTTAATTAAGTGAATACATTTTGACAGGATATTTGTATGCCAGCTACACGAAGGACTAATAAGATTTTCTTCATAATCATAGATTTACTTCCAACTTTTGCACAAATAACACACACAAAATTTCAAAGACGTAGCTTAAACCCATCTGAAGTTATCGGCCAATATTCTTGAACACGCGTTTTAAGGACATTTTGTATGGCAGCTACCAGAAGGAGTAAAAGGATTTCGCTGACTAGTAAACTCGAACTTTGTTTTTACTCAAAACTAATTTGTACAAAATTCCGAATTCGTAGCTAAAAGATTACTTGAGTTATAGTGAGTTCCGTAAATTAAGTGAAGAAGATTTAACAGGATATTTGTATGGCAGCTGCACGAAGGACTAACAGGATTTTCTTCATAATCATATCTTTAGCTCCAACTATTGGAAAAATATCACATACAAAATTTCAATCTCGTAGCTTAAACCCTTCTGAAGTTATGGACCAATATTCTTGAACACGTGTTTTAAGGTCATTTTGTATGGCAGCTACCCGATGGAGTAGGACCATTTTGCCCGTTAACGAACTTAGCCTTACAAATTCAACCAAACATCCAGATTCAAAATTTCAAGATCCTAGGTGAAGGCGTTCTTGAGTTATCGTGTTCACTGACATACGGACGGACGGACGTCAAGCGGATTTGAGTTTTTTGGCCATAAATAAACAAAAAATAATAAAACTTTTTTTCGTCCAAAGGCTTGGTTCTATGCGTTACAAAGTTTTGGGCTGGATTAAAATTATAATACTCTATATGATTTCATCTAGAGTATAAACATACTGCATACTGGGAGGTGCAGGAAGGACTCACTCGATTTCTTACATATTTATCCTTTTTTTTGGAGGCATTTAAAAATGAACGTGTACAAAATTTCAAATTCGTAGCTTGAAGCGTTCAAAAGTTATCGAAAAATATTGTTGAAGACGTGTCTTGAGGACATTTTGTATGGCAGCTACCAGAAGGAGTAAAAGGATTTCGCTGATTAGAAAACTCGATTTTTGTTTTTACTCAAAACTAATTTGTACAAAATTTCCAATTCATACCTAAAAGATTACTTGAGTTATAGTGAGTTTCGTAAATTAAGTGAATGCATTTTGACAGGATATTTGTATGGCAGCTACACGAAGGATTAACAGGATTTCTTTCATAATTCTACATTTAGGTCCAACTATTGTAAAAGTAGCACATACCAATTTTCAAAGTTGTAGCTTAAACCCTTCCGAAGTTATCGGCTAATATTTTTTAACACGTGTTTTAAGGACATTTTGTATGGCAGCTACACTAGCCTTACAAATTCAACCAAACATCCAGATTCAAAATTTGAAGATCCTAGGTGCAGACGTTCATGAATTATTCTGTTCACGGACAGACGGATGGACGGGCGGACGGACGTCAAGCGGATTTGAGGTTTTTAGCCACAAATAAACAAAAACTAGCCTATAACTTTTTTTGGTCCGCGGCATGGTTCTATGCGTTACAAACTTTTGGGCTGTATTAAACTTATAATACTCCATATTTTCATCTAGAGTATAAATATTGTTGAACGTGTCTTAAGGACATTCTGTATGGCAGCTACCAGAAGGAGTGAAAGGAGTACTCTGATTAGTAAGCTCGAACTTCGTTTTTACTCAAAACTGATTTTTACAAAATTTCCAATTCATAGCTAAAAGATTACTTGAGTTATATTAATTCCGTAAATTAAGTGAAGACGTTTTGGCAGGATATTTGTATGGCAGCTACACGAAAGACTAATAGAATTTTCTTCATAATGATAGCTCCAACTATTGAAAAAATAACACATACATAATTTCAAAGACGTACCTTAAACCCTTCTCAAGTTATCGGCCAATATTCTTAAACACGTATTTTAAGGTCATTTTGTATGGCAGCTAGCAGAAGGAGTAAAAGGATTTCGCTGACTAGTAAAGTCGAACTTTCTTTTCACTCAAAACTAATTTGTACAACATTTTGATTTCGTAGCTAAAAGATTACTTGAGCCCGTTAACGAACTTAGCCTTACAAATTCAACCAAACTTCTAAATTCAAAATTTCAAGATCCTAGGTGAAAGCGTTCTTGAGTTATCGTGTTCACTGACAGACGGACGGACGGACGTCAGGCAGATTTGAGGTTTTTGGCCACAAATAAACAAAAAATAATATATAACTTTTTTTCGTCCGAGGCTTGGTTCTATGCATTACAAACTTTTGGGCTGGATTAAACTTATAATACTCTATATGATTTCATCTAGAGTATAAAAATAATTTGTTGGTGAGGATGTAAGGTGTAACAGTTGTGGTTTAAGGGCTCACATACCTCTGCACGCGCTGAAAGCCGACTAAATTCGAAAAATTATAATAAAGGTTACATTGTGAAAAAAAATTTTATTGTTGAGTTCACATATATTATTAACTATTCAACTATAAAAAAAAAATTATTTTTTTTAAATATTAACATTGTTTTTTACGGGTATAAATGGACTACTTATGAAAACCATGGCGCCTTCTGGTCGGCATCATAACTTCACCAAAAATAATTCAATTTGCAAAAATAAAAAAGAATCTTGTAAAATAATGTAGTAGTTATAGTCTGACGTCCATGTACGAAAAGCAAAACGGCACAGCACAGGCTTAGTACTGGTGCCGGAGTTGCCAGTACTGGCTAATGTTTCGGGCCCAGTATTGCCGAGCTAATGTCGATTTGATCACACCGGTTCTACTCTTGGTGAAACTCTGGCCCGATACTGGGCCTCAGTAAAGAAAAGAAACGAAAATAAAAGTGTTATCAATATTTTTTTTTTTTTGTTTTGTTTTTTTTTTTTAATTTTTTAGTTTTTTAAATACGAATATATTTTGCTATTATAATTTTTTTGAAAAATGCGAAATGATTTTACTTACACAGCTTTCACACTCTCGGATTCGAACCATGGTCCCGTTACACATTAGTCCGCTACGCTACCCACTAGACCAATCTGACATATTCTCGTAATAGGGTTGAAACCGAATCAATTGATATGTTGAGAAGCAAGAAATATTTCTACCAAGATGTGCCCCATACAGAGCCGACCGTCGAGCCAATGCCGAAAGAGCTTAGACACCAATAATAAGCCAATTCCAGGCCCGACGTAGGCCCAGCAACTCGGACCAAAGTCGGCTCAGATAAAGTAGGAGTACTGATCACCAGGATTGGCCCGACACTGGTCTGATGGTTTGTCAGTACCAAAACAATATCGATCGACAAGTCTTGGCGGACAATGCAATGCCAATTCTGGGCAGTATACGGGACTCTGGTTGTACTCCGGCATTTCGCACATGGGCGGAGGGAATTTTTCAAAAATAAGTAAGTTACAGTAATCAGTTTTTTAAGAAAATTGTGTTTAATAATTTATAAAAAAATTTTCAAGCAAAAAATTAAAAAAAACCTCTCGTGAGACTATAGAGAAAATAGTTATCAAAAAAAAATGTTGAAAAATATTGAAAATTGGCTGAGTTATCGTGCCGACCATGTCTAAAAAAATGGTTTCGAGAAAAATGCGTTTAAAGTTTTTAGTAGGTACAACGTGAACTTATACCATGGATACACTGCTTGTATACAAATTCCGTTATTCAAATCATGATATGCGATACAAGATAGCATGATACACAGCCCATACATGTTATACTTTGACATTTAGCTATCAAAGACAAAATTTCTTCGTGCCAAACGTTGCAGTATGATGTTCCGGCGAATAGCACTTTCATTGCTAATAAAGAAATGTACAAAGCGGACCATCATATCACACATAAAAACGAAAACACGCTCAAAGAATTTTAACTGACGGAAGAATATAAAAATCCACAAGAGTTATTCATTGGAATTTCAGTTGATTTCAGTAACAGATGGCGCTGATGGCAGTTAAAAGAAGGCTATATCTGCTAAAATTATCGAATTTATATACAAGGAAACAGGTTGGATATTATGTAAATATCAGCTCGTTGACGTACTATATGCATAATATTGGGTGATACACTGGTGATATTGACGATATTATGATTTGTATACGAGCTGTGTATCCAAGGTATTACGGATAGTCTCCCATTCCAGCTTCGTACTGTACACCTTCTTCCTCTTGTATCTTCGTGTTTTTCACTGATGGTCCTATAAATTACCTTGTTTTCTATGAAACCCAGCTTTTGCGAAAAAATAAATATATATTTATATATACTTAAAAGTATAAAAAATAAAAATCTGTAAAAAAAAAAACATTTTTTGAAAATTTCAGGGGTATATGAGCCATTAAGCCTGACACCATACCGATAAAAGAACCAAGGAAAAAGGAAAAGAAAATAAACTGATTCCTCACTAACGCCGGCATGGCCATCTATTGGGAAAACAAAGCCTAGCATCCAGATCACTTCACCTCAGGTAACCAAATACAGGGAATTTATTCTGCTCTCTGAAAAATTCGAAAGGACTAAACAAAAAAGCAAGACCAGTTCGGTCTCTTCTGGTAGTAACCGTCCCCGAGTGCGGACTTTGTCTCTAAGTAGGGTAAACTACCCGGTTTCGGGCGCCCTTAAGAGATTTTTTTAGTTCCAAGACTTACTTTTATCTTACTGTGTACCCATTATGTACAAAAATTATTGTTTTATATTCGTCGTAATGTACTTTTTCTATTTTGATATCATAATTTTAACTATGTAATAGTAAAAAAAAAACAAGAAAAATAAATTTTAATGAAAAAAGTACCGCACCCAGTTTCGGGCTCCTGTAAAATAGCAAATATTTGCAATGTTGTTGAAATTAAGCGTAGGGTACTATAATGCTATTTTTATACTCTAGATGAAATCATATAGAGTATTATAAGTTTAATCCAGCCCAAAAGTTTGTAACGCATAGAACCAAGCCTCGGACGGAAAAAAGTTATATATTATTTTTTGTTTATTTGTGGCCAAAAACCTCAAATCCGCTTGACGTCCGTCCGTCCGTTAGCACGATAACTCAAGAACGCTTGCACCTAGGATCTTGAAATTTTGAATCTGGATGTCTCGTTGAATTTGTAAGGCTAAGTTCGTTAACGGGCAAAATCGTCCCACTCCTTCGGGTAGCTGCCATACAAAATGTCCTTAAAACACGTGTTTAAGAATATAAGCCGATAACTTTAGAAGGGTTTAAGCTACGACATTGAAATTTTGTATGTGTTATTTTTCCAATAGTTGGAGCTAAATACATGATTATGAAGAAAATCCTGTTAGTCCTTCGTGTAGCTGCCATACAAATATCCTGTCAAAATGTATTCACTTAATTTACGAAACTCACAATAACTCAAGTAATCTTTTAGCTACGAATTCGGAATTTTTTACAAATTAGTTTTGAGTGAAAATAAAGTTCGACTTTACTAGTCAACGAAATCCTTTTACTCCTTCTGGTAGCTACCATACAAAATGTCCTTAAAACACGTGTTCAAGAATATTGGTCGATAACTTCAGAAGGGTTTAAGCTACGACATTGAAATTTCGTATGTGCTATTTTTCCAATAGTTGGAGCTAAATGTATGGTTATGAAGAAAATCCTATTAGTCCTTCGTGTAGCTGCCATACAAATATCCTGTCAAAACGTCTTCACTTAATTTACGGAACTTACTATAACTCAAGTAATCTTTTAGCTATGAATTGGAAATTTTGTACAAATTAGTTTTGAGTAAAAACAAAGTTCGAGTTTACTAATCAGCGAAATCCTTTTACTCCTTCTGGTAGCTGCCATACAAAATGTCCTTAAGACACGTGTTCAACAATATTTTTCGATAACTTTTGAACGCTTCAAGCTACGAATTTGAAATTTTGTACACGTTCATTTTTAAGTGGTTCTAAGGAAAAGGATAAATATGTAAGAAATCGACTGAGTCCTTCCTGCACCTCCCATGTGAAAGTCCTTCAAAAAGGACATTTTTTTTTTGATGACTTACCCAGTTCAAGATATGAAATTAAACACTGAATATTGTCTTTAAGTTTTGAGTAGCAATCTAATGGCAGTCCTTAATAAATTACACACAACATGCACACACGTAATTCTACTTTATCCCCAACTACAATATAAATCGGAGTTCAGTATTCATCTAGAGTATTATACGATTGGCTTGCAGCCGATCGTGACTGCAGTATGTTTTTTCGATGACTTACCCAGTTCAAGATATGAAATTAAACACTGAATATTGTCTTTTAGTTTTGAGTAGCAATCTAATGGGAGTCCTTAATAAAGGACATACAACATGCACGCACATAATTCTACTTTATCACCAACTACAATATAAATCGGAGTTCAGTATTCATCTAGAGTATTATACGACTGGCTTGTTTTATTAAAGAAACAATTAAGGATATTATTTAATTAATTAATTTTTTAAAACCGTTAACAAAACTACAAAACTATGCGTTAAAACTATCTCGCGCTTAGCAAAATACCTAATGAAATGCGAAAATTTGATGTGTCATCTTCAAATATTCCAGAATGATTGCACGGGTTACTTAGAGTATACAAAGCGACAAAGAATTCATTCAGAACATCTTAAGCACCTCAAATTAGCAATTGAACTGTTTTTTATTTGGATGAAGCTTAGTATAAAGCGAAAAGCAACATGGTGGCCCGAAATAGGTTGGGGGCCCGAAACCGGGTAGTTTACCCTAGTGTAGTTTCTTTTTCCTCCTGGCGCAGCTATCTAGGTGATTTTGGTTTTCAGAGATTCCGGGCTACCGATACGTCGGCTCAACAGATTTGAGTACCTTCGCCGCACACGCGGGCTACAAACGGGACCAGAGTCCAGAGCCACTCCCAGGCCAGAAGGAAAAAGCCGTAACACCTGGCACAGAGTGAAAATTACATTCGTCTATCCGTGAACCACTTGTACTGGCACGGTCGAGGCCACAGGCATTCAGGTATTTATGTGACTAATTTCTTCAATCAAGTTAGTAATACCCTGTGAAAACTGAGATCGCGGCATATGCCACTGTGTAAATATTAATCTGTGATCACTCGTATACATTTCCGACGCCATAAAAGTCCTATATTTGTTCCGTGTATTATATTATTCGCCATATAACAGTGCATTTTTCGATCGAGAACAATATCCTTACTGGCGCGATCGAGGCAAGAAATACTACTAACTCCTCGAATGCGGTCAAGTGTCGTTCTACCGAATTAATAATTTGATCCACGATACGGTACAAATATATATCCGTGATCGCTCGTATACATTTTCCGACGGCGTATTAATCGTCATATAACAGTGCATGTCTTGATCGAGAACAATATCTGTACTGGCGCGGTCGAGGCAAGAGATACTCAGGTATCCAGGCGTTTAATCCCTCGAATGCGGTCAAGTGTCATTCTGCCGAATTAGTAATTTCGTTTTTGCTATTGTACAAATATTATTCCGTGGTCGCTCGTATACAGTCCGACGCCGTAAAAGTCCTATATCTGTTTCGTGTATTATATTATCCGCCATATGACAGTGCATTTCCTGATCGAGAACAAAATCTGTACTGACGCAGTCGAGGCAAGAGTACTCAGGTATCTCTGCGTGTAATCCCTCGAATGCGGTCAAGTGTCATTCTGCCGAATTAATAATTTGGTTCATGCTATTGTACAAATATTATTCCGTGGTCGCTCGTATACAGTTCCGACGCCGTAAAAGTCCTATATCTGTTTCGTGTATTACATTGTACGCCATATAACAGTGCATTTCCCGAGAGCAATCTGCTATTGTACAAATATTATTCCGTGGTCGCTCGTATACAGTCCGACGCCGTAAAAGTCCTATATCACGAAAATGTATTATTTTATCCGCCATATAACAGTGCATTTCCTGACCGAGAACAATATTTGTACTGACGCGGTCGAGGCAAGAGATACTTAGGTATCCTCGCGTTTGATTCCTCGAAGGCGGTCAATTGTCATTCTGCCGTACCAATAACTTTGTCCATGCTAGTGTATAAATGTTTATCCGGGACCGTTCGTATACAGTCCTATCGTGGGGAAATTCTCCTTCTCGGTTCATGTACGGCATCAGTCTATCATTACATATATGAATAGTGTGGTTAGAAGTCGCACTCCTTTTAAGACATAGTCATATGTACTTTGCTGAGTACGTCTAGCTTATCCTTAGTATTCACACATTTTGTATATAATATATTTATTATTATATACTATATATTTAGGCCAACCTGCCTAGGTCAGTACTGCACTATTACTTTTAGTGTGCAGATTTATTATGAATTAGACTGACTAAGTCATATGTACTTTTCTGAGTGCGCCTAGCTCATCATTATTATTCACACATTGTGCATATACTATATTTATTACTACTTACTATTATAGTATACTATATCTATTACTACTTACTTTACATATTGTTTGGCACTCCGTGTGCCACCTTGTAAGGGGTTATTCCTTGATATATTTGGAGAAAAAAATTGTTCAACGGGGTGGGTCAATTTTCAATATTAGTGGAGATACAGGGTGTTTAAGAAAAGTGTTTTTGACCGGTACCCTCATTCACTTAAAACGTTATATCTTGAAAACGAATAATTACAAGGCAAAGTGTTATAACTCGTTTTTTAGGCAATCGAATTACCTTTCATTTGATCTAACAGTCTAAATTGTAACTGCACCCAATCTTGAGATATTTACTCGAAAACACAAATTTTTGCTACGTGAACCCTTAAAATTGAGTGATCAATGTAGTTTTTCTCAGAAAACCCCATTATAAAAATGTGATTTTAATTTTATTTTCTTAAGAGCCGTATTATTACCTACAAAAGCTGCATACATATGTATGAGTTACGATTAACATTTTGGAAGTAATAGGTAAAAATACATATCGCATAAAAATTAAGTACTTAAAAAATCAGTGCATGTGCATGTTGATCTACGCTACTTGCTTGAATTGAAAGAATTTAATAATGGTTTTTGTTTCAAATATTTTTATTATAATAAATGTTCAAAATGGCCACCTTCATTTTGAATGCACGCTAAAGCTCGTTTGGCGAGTATTCTCTTGGTATTCATATTCCTCAACTGCTGCCTTACTTCTATTGCTGCCGCATCGATCCTGATATTTAGATCTTCCAATGTTTCTACTGGCGTTGCGTAGACAAGGTCCTTCATCTGTCCCCATACAAAGAAATCCATAATAGTAAGATCAGGAGATCTTGCAGGCCAGTGTATCGGTCCATTTCTACCGATCCAGCGATTGCTATAATTGGAATTTAACCAATCTGTGATCTGTCGGCCGTAATGAGCTGGAGCACCATCGTGTTGGTAAAACATGGAAGCCAATCGAACCAGTGGAATATCATCCAACAGGTCCTGTAGATAATTTGATAAAAACTGTAAGTAATTGGAGCTATTTAGAGTACGCGGAAGCCTAATAGGTCCAAGTAAATCGTCACCAATCACAACTGCCCATAAATTGACGCTGAATCTGTGCTGAAATGATGCCGCTCTTCTTGTGTGTGGATTGCTCTCAGCCCACGTATGTAGGTTGTGGAAGTTTGTGATACCGTCTCTGGTAAATTGGGACTCATCCGTCCACAGAATATTGTTGAAAAAATTGTCGTCATTATTTGTCGTTCAAGGAGCCAATTGCAAAACTCCATCCGTTTGGGGAAATCAATGGGTAGCAGCTCCTGTACTGGTGTGTGATGTTAGGCATGAAAGCGTTCTACTTTTAAAATACTCCAAACCTTCCAAGTAGATATGTTAAACTGCAATGCCAAGCGTCGGATACTGATCGATGGATCATTTTGCACTGCTTGCAGTATTCTTTCATCAATCTGAACAGCGATTATAGGCGCAGGATTTGCATTTACTCTCGTTGTTCTAACGCTGCCAGTTTCCCTAATTTTCCTGTAAACGTCTTGAAATACTCCCATGCTAGGTGTCCGTCGATGAGGATATCTCTGGTGGTAAAGCCTTCGCGCGGCTCGTGCATTTTGGTCACACTCTCCGTAAATTAACATCATTTCAGCATATTCTTCATTGGGGTACTCAGGCATTTTGAAATAATTTTTTAAATCCTACTGACACCTTCTTCTCTTAGCAACGTAACTAAAACTGAGAAAAATATGAAGGTAGTTTTGCTTTTATAGGCTTTTTATTTTGTAAGACACCCTATTAAAAAAGGGATAGTACCGCATCCAGTAGTACCTACCACGTCTAGGTAAAAGCATCAATTATGTTGAAACTCACTTACATTTCATTTTTTTCCTTCATACTTTAAATAGTAACAAATGTGCAATAAAACTACTGTAGTACTACCGACAAATTAAACTGGTATTTAAACGTGGTCCACTTTATGTCACTGACTTTTAAATATTTAATTTTTATGCGATATGTATTTTTACCTGTTACTTTCAAAATGTTAATCGTAACTCATACATATGTATGCAGCTTTTGTAGGTAATAATACGGCTCATAAAAAAATAAAATTAAAATGACATTTTTATAATGGGGTTTTCTGAGAAAAACTACATTGATCACTCAATTTTAAGGGTTGACGTAGCAAAACTCTGTGTTTTCGAGTAAATATCTCAAGATTGGGTGCAGTTACAATTTAGACTGTTACATCAAATGAAAGGTAATTCGATTGCCTAAAAAACGAGTTATAACACTTTGCCTTGTAATTATTCGTTTTCAAGATATAACGTTTTAAGTGAGTAAGGGTACCGGTCAAAAAAACTTTTCTTAAACACCCTGTATCTCCACTAATATTGAAAATTGACCCACCCTGTGCAACAATTTTTTTCTCCAAATATATAAAGGAATAACCCCTTACAAAGTGGCACACGGAGTGCCAAATACAATGTATAAGGGGGCGGAGCAACACGAGTTTACCTCCCTTCTAATCGAATGTTCTCGAATGTACTAGAACAGCGTAGAAGATCAAATCGAATGCTCTCAAGCTTTCGAGTACCGTTCACACACACCACCGAGCGAAGATTCAAGAACAGTCTAGACTACCGCCAACTAGTATAAAAGCAGATAAAGCTTTCAGCGAGGGAAATAGTAATTTTTATTACGTCGACTGTGCCAGCCAGCGTGTATACGCGACCGTGTTGGTAGAAAGCGAAAGTGATCGAGTCAAGCGATATATAAGCGGGCGGTATTGCCATACGGTGCAAATTATTGTGCGAGTAGAATTAAAGTGTGATGAATAAATTATCACTTATTTTGATTTTAAACGAATCGTGTTTTACTTGAAATCCCGTCGAACCCGTAGCTCGCAACAATACGTAAAACATGCAGCAATAACACAACACAAGCCACAACCATTCTCTAGAGTCTTCGAGAGTCTCATAAATTCGCCAGAATAATTATCTGTTTCTAGGTCGATTTTATTTGCATATGATACCTATACTCGAATTTCATTATATCTCTAAGGTCTCCTGAAATATTGAATTAATTTTATTTCTGCGGGTTCTTAAGATATATGCCTAGAAACTATTTTCTAGATTTTTACAAGGCAATGTAAGGAAGTTGCATATATTTTCACGAATTGCGCCATATCCCTTAGTTATAATTATACAATAAATAAATTTTATTTCCATGGGGTTTTCATTTAATCACATAAAATTCGTTTTCAATACATTTTGCTTTATAAAGAGGTTGCATACGGAATTTCATCATACTTCTTAAACCCGCGAATAAATTTTTATTTCCTCGGGCTTTATATGTAATCGCCTTGAAACCAATTTCACGAAACTCTAGGGAGTGTAGAGGGGTTGCATATGTCTTCACGAGTTCCGCAATGTCCTTATTGCCTGACGAGATATCAAACTGATTTTATCTTTTCACAAACTCTTATTTCTGATGAGGAAGCGAAGTAGATTTTATTTCTATTGGGCTTTCATGTAATCGCCTAAAAGATAGTATCGGAATTTTTGGATGTTCGACCCGGAGTGTAAATATGTTGCATTTGTTTTCACTATGATATCATAAAATCCAGGATGTCAACGCGTGCTTTTTGTATCGACTTCGATTTCTGGATTTTTTGATATGTTTACTTCTGTGGCAGTATATTTAATTCAATGTTTCTATAAAGAACTGTTGAACGTTTAAAATGACAAAATTACTTTTTCGAATAACCTCCTTGTCTCGAAACAACCGATGTTACATTTGAACTTTGACAGAGTATCTTACTATAAACAAAAAATATAGGTCATGTTATGTTAATGGTCAATATTGGTCCTTCGGTCGCACCTCGACCTTAACACTATAATACACTTCGACCAGTCATAAAGTTACGCCCAGACTGTGATCAGATTCTTAAGACTAATTAGGCTTTGCATTTTAAAACAAAACTTAGTATTCGCCAACCTACTAAACCTATGTATTTAACGGACTTCCAGTTTTAAATGACAATTACCGCCCTGCAGTATCCATTAAATCCAGCTTTTACTATGATTCAAGCAAAACTCTTAAGTTTAATGTAGATGGTTTTTAGCCATGGTCTTTTAATTGATATATTATACGGAACATACATTTTTATATTTAATTAAGACAAAACAAAAACAATTATTCCTTTTGTCTTCAAAAAATTGATTAAAATTTGGAAAAAAAAAATTTTGATTATACAATTTCAATAAGCGTTTAATCCTAAATGCAAGTTGCAATTCAATACATATACCATATACATACATAATTTGGGATTTGCGTTTATACTCTAATATTACTCAGCTATATATTTAAATTCTTCTATGGTTCAATTAACCTTTTCTCCAGATAATTGCATTTGAATTTGGTTGGAGCTTTTACCCTTAGTCTCAAATACATTGATGGCTACGAATATTGTGCCAAGAATCATAGCACTACCAAAAAAACAAAATGTTAGATCAGAGCCCCAATTATTTAGCATTAGTTTAAAACACTTTGTTACAATAAATACTGCAGTCCAGTTGAATGTCACAGTTATAGACGAAGTGATACCTTTAACATCAGGTAGAAAAAGTTCACCCATCATAAGCCATGGAATTGGGCCAAAACCAATTGAAAATGTAACGATAAAGATTACAACACTTAATAGAGGTAATAATCCAATGTTGGATACATTAGTTCCGTTATCTTTCAAATAAAAGTATACACCAAGAACGAAGAGGCAAATAGCCATCATTGTACTGCTTATCAGTAAAAGTATTTTTCGACCAGCTCGCTCTATTAACAATGAGGAACCAAGCGTCATCAACACCTGTACAACACCAACTATTATACCACAAAGAGAAGCATCCATTGAGCTCCCAGCGGATTCAAAAATTGGAACAGTATAGAAAATAACTGCGTTAATACCGGATAGTTGCTGAAAAAACATGAGAGATAGGCAAATAATTAAGCCGCAACGGTTAGCTTTGCTTGTGAATAAATCGCGTAAACCAGCATTTCCACTCGATGAATCCAGTTCGCTTTGCAGGAATTGTATAGCACTTCGAGAATCGCACTGTCTACCCCACAACCATTTAAAAGATAATGCTGCATCGCCTCGACGTCCCTAGGAATGTTACTTTAAACTTTTATAGAAAATCTGTACTAATTGTATTGCATATTTACATTTTTCAGCAAATAAGTTGGAGTTTCAGGCAGGAAAAACATAGCAACAAAAAGTAAAATTGGAAAAATCATACATATTGTACTGAGCGCCACCCAATCTACTACGGCGCCAATTAAATTCGTGAAAAGTATTCCAACTGTTAAGAAAAGTTGGAAGAACGTACCCAGTTGACCTCGAATACTTGTTTCAGCAATTTCGGATATGTACATTGGAGCGATAACACAGAAACTACCTGTAGATACACCTGCAATGATACTTAAAATATACAAATTTGATTTACGCATCATTATATAATAACTTACCTATTAAAAATCTACCAACATACAGCATAACAGCTGAATCTGCGAAACGAATTATGATCCAGCTGATAATGAACGGAACATCCATAGCAATTGCAGTATACTTTCTACCAATAGCATCAGCTATATATCCAGATGGCAGTGCTCCACATATTGCTCCAATAGCCAAAAGAGATCCCACCCAAGAATCTGAAATAAAGTCAATTATTTTATTAGAAAGAAAAAGAGCTATGATTTATAAAAAATCTGCCAACAGTTTAGGTGAAACTTCATTATTTTTTAGGTCATAGTCCGGGTAAGAGAGGAGGTGCGACAGAAACTTATGATAATGCCGCCCTTAATACTTGAATTAAATTGTTCCGTCTTAGTCCGTTACGCGGTCAAAGTCTAAGGCTCGAACAAACGCATTTTTTCACATTGGATGGTGTTACGTCGCGCAGCGATGTTCCCAGATTTGCATTTTTTGAATATTTCATTGTACTGTGAAATACCCAACGCAATAAATGGATCCTTGTGTAGCATCTATCACGTAATCGTGCATACCTGCATATACCTATTTATTTCAGGTACGCCTTTCCACGCATTAAATGGCTTAAGGCCTAAATAGAACACGGACATCGACTGCGACTGCGACTGCGCAGTCCCGGTCTTTAGAATACACAGGTTTGTACGGCGATGCCCACAATAAAAACTTTGACTGCGACTGCGCAGTCATGCTACACTCTAATTCTGAGACTGCGCTTGCTCAAACAGGGCTTCCAATTGCAATCTCGGATTTCAATTATTTTCCTGCAGGAAAAGTTTCGTATAGTACCTATACGTCAAAACGAAACCGTGTGCAAGTTGTATAAGCCGTCAAACCTTGTGACGAGCCGTCCTGGCATCACTGTCGCGTCGGCCATACCGCAACCAACCGCAGCGAGGGATCCACACCATGACTAAACGGACGCCTCTGTTTCTTCAGTCTCCTGCGCGTCGAGCAGGTCTGGCACAGGAGCCTGCCTTGTGACGAGCCGTCCTGGCATCACTGTCGCGTGGTCGTGCAGTGCTAATGTCGGTAACACCGACACGACACTAGCGCCACAATTATCAACAGCGGAAAAAGAAAATAACCTGCGACGCTGTACACATCAGTCGTAGTTTCAGGAAGACGGACCAATTTCGAACGATTAGGAGAACGTGATCATGAGTTATTTTAATATTGTTATCTACATAGCCCTCTGAACTATAGCCGCGTAGCTGAATTCAACATAAAAAACCAGAGTCATAACAAACATGACAGCTCCATACAAATCGCAACAATTTTGTATGGCGGGTGCATGACTTGGACGATAAAAGCCAAGTTTTCTATTAAAAGTGCAAGCTTTTGTAAGGCAAAGCAAAGTTAAATAGTTTATAAACATATTTAAACATACTGCAGTCACGATCGGCTGCAAGCCAATCGTATAATACTCTAGATGAATACTGAACTCCGATTTATATTGTAGTTGGTGATAAAGTAGAATTACGTGTCCTTGATTAAGGACTCCCATTAGATTGCTACTCAAACCTAAACAATATTCAGTGTTTAATTTCATATCTTGAACTGGGTAAGTCATCGGAAAAATGTCCTTTTTGAAGGACTTTCACATGGGAGGTGCAGGAAGGACTCACTCGATTTCTTACATATCTATCCTTTTCCTTGGAACCATTTAAAAATGAACGTGTACAAAATTTCAAATTCGTAGCTTGAAGCATTCAAAAGTTATCGAAAATATTGTTGAACACGTGTCTTAAGGACATTTTGTATGGCAGCTACCAGAAGGAGTAAACGGATTTCGCTGATTAGTAAACTCAAACTTCGTTTTTACTCAAAACTAATTTGTACAAAATTTCCAATTCATAGCTAAAAGATTACTTGAGTTATAGTAAGTTCCGTAAATTAAGTATAAACGTTTTGACAGGATATTTGTATGGCAGCTACACGAAGGACTAATAGCATTTTCTTCATAATTATATATTTAGCTCCAACTATTGGAAAAATAACACATACAAAATTTCAAAGTCGTAGCTTAAACCCTTCTGAAGTTATCGACCAATATTCTTGAACACGTGTTTTAAGGACATTTTGTATGGCAGCTACCCGAAGGTGTAGGACGATTTTGCCCGTTAACGAACTTAGCCTTACAAATTCAACCAAACATCCAGATTCAAAATTTTAAGATCCTAGGTACAGGCGTTCTTGAGTTATCGTGTTCACGGACAGACGGACGGACGGACGGATGGACGGACGGACGGACGGTCGGACAGACGGACGGATGGGCGGACGGACGGACGTTAAGCAGATTTGAGGTTTTTAGCCACAAATAAACAAAAAATAATATATAACTTTTTTTCGTCCGAGGCTTTGTTCTATGCGTTACAAACTTTTTCGCTGGATTAAACTTATAATACTCTATATGATTTCATCTAGAGTATAAAAATAAGAATAAGACATAGAAAAAATTAGGTTGAAAAAAATATCGCAATTTTCAGCAATGTCGGCATTCCGCCATTAAAAAAATGGGCAGTTAAATTGCTTATTTTTTGAAAGATAATTTTTGTTATATGAAACACATTGCATATTGCTATAATTCTAAACATTTGGTATTCAGTATCGACTTTAGAGGATTCGTCAATTCCAAAGTTTTGTATTGAAACACTCTCATTCTCATTCTCCAATGAACTGGTATATTTTCTCGTTTTAATCCGTGACGTCACACATCACATAAAAAACGAGGCATTTCTCACTACGAACTGTCATATGTGCGCGGCCTGAGTTTAAGTCAGCGGTGTTATCTATCGTTGTGACGCGGCCTGCTTGGTTTTGTAAAGCTCCAGAAAACAAACGTGAGAAATCGTCGGCAGCTGATAGGACGTGTTACCGAGCGGACGAACGAGATTGGAAATAACAGGTTAGTCGGAATATCTAATGCCCAAACATGGCGTCCATGGCGGGATAAATGGGACTCGCGCGCCAGAGGACGCCCGCGTGCAGCCGCCACACATTTTGTCTCAGAGGTTATTCGCAAGAAGATTGACACCAATCGTAAATTGTGTTTGAGTTTTCGAACCTTACGGCGCGTGTCCGAAACAGTGTCGAAAAACGGTAAATTTTGGGTGTTAACGGTTAAAACGCGGCGTGTCCAAAGGGACGCCGGCATCGAGCACAACGAACGGCTATATACTCCCGCATGACAGGGGTTAAATAGCGTAAATTAATGCGATATTTGCTTCGATCGACCCGGACTTCTACTGCACATCAGAATCCCGTCGAGATTTCAGTTTTTTTTTTCTCTCGGAAGTTACTGCCGATATTTCGTGCATTTGGTCGACAGCAACTCTCACCATCCGGCCCGGTCGAAAATCACAACAGCCCGTGCAACAAGAGTGACAAAAGGCCGGCCGTTCCGGTTTCAGTTTATCTACTCATGCGAATCGTGTCGTGACGGGATCCGCTGTACCTCATCTCCCTTCTCGAAACTCATTGGGGCGAATTAGTCAACTGCTCCAAGGATCTGGCCCGGTGGAGCACCCCGAGTCCGTTCTGCCTCTTTGTCGCCCGCCTCCTGTTCATTCGCTTGACTGCGGCGTTTTCTTCCCGTGTGTTGCATACTCGCTCTGTTTTGTTTGTACCTGTGGAAGTTCCTCGCAAACTGCTGTTGGTGTTCCGAGTGCGTAGGCACGGCAGTCGACTAATGCCAAGCAATTTACAGCCCGTTGTTTGTTGATATCCTGCATGCAAGTTCAAGTTGTAAGCCCAAATTAGAAATCCCATATAACACGCGACACCTGGAATCATTTGGCGGCGACGAAACCATATTGACATGTCAATACAACCGCTATCTTCGAAACATCCACAACTGTTAGGGCTTCAGCTGCACCCTACAACGCATTTATCACGTCAGCAAATTACGAGTTATGTGAGCGCACACAATCATCTAAAGGTCATCATGCATCTCGTCCTGGACCACCCAACCGGACAGGGGGTTCCGATGCGGACACAAACATTACGAGGAAATAGGTACGAACATATTCATCCGAATATAAATAGGAATGGACGGGGTGCACTACAAACAGATGATCGGCAACCTAGACAACGACAACAACAACGACAACTGCAACAACACCCGCCGCAGCAATAGTAACTACCGGCCCAACATCAACACTAATCGTCGTCATGCTCGTCACCTACCTACTCATCAGCTTCTTCGTCCGTCGTATCACCGCCGCTCAGCGGTACTCCCTACATCAGGACTGCCTTCATATGTTACCTGAAGACTAAAGCCCACTACATATCAGCGCAACAAATAGACACATCCGTCACCCTCATTCCAGCGTCTCTTTATATCGAATTAATTGAAACTACATTTAAATTCTTGTTATAAAATTATAAATTTATTGACTTTTTCTTTTCATCGCGTTTGAACATACATTTTTCTTTGCTTTTACAATAACTTTGTTTAGTTAGCAACATTAATTCAAAAAAAAAAAAGGGAAAAATTATAATAAAACATCGGGGTCAACAACGTAGTCGGAGAAAAACCCGATTTAAGTATTTTTCTCTATTAAACCCCCTGGGGGTATTGTTCAAGATTTCACTGATTCCGAAAATCTCTTAGGTTTAATGTGATCGAATTCGCTTTTCTTTACTATGAATTATTCTATTGATAAAAAAATACGTAAATAAATAAAAAAAATCTGCCAACAGTCTGGGCGCAACTTTATCATTTTATAGATAGAAGTCCGAAACGTGTTTAATGATGAGATGCTGTCTAGGTTACTATGCGACTGACAACCTAAAAAATAACGTTCCAAATAGCCTCCTGGTTATTTCTTAGGTTGTCAGTCACATAGTAACCTACACAGCATCTCATCATTAAACACGTTTCGGGCTTCTTCGGACTTCTTCCAAACGTTCCAAATAGTCTCCTGGTTATTTCTTAGGTTATCAGTCGCATAGTAACCTACACAGCATCTCATCATTAAACACGTTTCGGACTTCTTCCCATAAAATAATAAAGTTGCGCCCAGACTGTTGGCAGATTTTTTTTATTTATTTACGTATTTTTTTATCAATAGAATAATTCATAGTAAAGAAAAGCGAATTCGATCACATTAAACCTAAGAGATTTTCGGAATCAGTGAAATCTTGAACAAAACCCCCAGGGGGTTTAATAGAGAAAAATACTTAAATCGAATTTTTCCCCGACTACGTTTAAAGCTTATAGAAGTAAAAGTGAATTCCAAATCTCAATATACATTAGGAATATATAAGAATTCGTGAATATGTACACAACCACTTTACACCCCCTTAAGGCAGGCGTCCACTAGGGCGGACGCGCCGCATCGCAAAAATCCGCCTGCCATACATTGTTATGGAAGTGCGTCCACTGAACGACACTCGCAACGGAACGAAGTACGTAGAAAAAAAATTGCTCGCCGCACCGTTGCGATGCGGCCCGCCTCTAGTGGACGCCTGCCTTTAGGGGTTGGATATCTAAAAAATTTGAAGAACGATAACTAGGCACTTATATAAATAGCCTGCAGAAGTAAAATTGCTTTGATAGTTTGACATGTCTAAAAGTTTTAACGAAATTCGTGAAAATGTGGATTCATGGACATTTTTTTTACTCAACCTTTCAACTTTCTAGCATAAGCCGTTTCTGAGATATAAAAAACCACCCCCCACCCCCGTACCTTGCTACCCCTATCAAATATTTTCTGGGATTTGTCTATAGTGGCTCTATATAATCCCAAATTTTTAGCTTTCCACTCATTACGGTTTACGAGAAATAAAAATCAGAATTTTTTCCTTTCTACTCCTTTTCACCATCACCCCCTACACCCGCACCGCTAAATTTTTTTTCCCTATTAGAGGTCTACCGATCCCGACTCCTGTAAAATTTTCAAGATCATGTCTGATACGGTTTCTGAGATATAAAAATGACTTTTTTGAGAAATTGCTATCCCCCCACTTTCGTGCCCCACCTCCCCCCTAAAAAAATTTACTTTCATTAGACTCCTCTTGTGATCCCATATACAGAAACTAAATTTTATCTTCCTGGTGCAATTGTTTCGGAAGATATTGTAATCCAAAGTTTTCACCCCCAACCCCACACTCCACCCCCTTAAAAATGTTAGCCCTTGTCCAATCTTCAAGTATCTCTAAGGGCAACCACAAAGTTTCAATCTTCTGACATCAATCGTTCAGGAGATATGGATTTTAGAATGTTCCAATTCCGGCTTTCTAGCGTCTTGGACTCATTGCTTTCCCCCCCACTTCCACACCCCTCAACCCTTATCGATAATTTTTTTGCAAATGAGTCCACTATCATAGTGTTACATAAGTTCCAAGTTTCAGCCTCCTAGCATAAGTGGTTCCTGAGATCTGGAAACCAAAATTTTTTGTCTAAAACGCTCCCCCTTCATCCCCCCCTTACACCCCCATCCCCTTAAAAGATACCATCCGTAGGGGTTCACCCAATCTACCAACCATAAAAATTTCAACTTAATACCTCAACGGGTTTGGGAGCTACGCGCCTTCAAACGATTTTGCGTACGGCGTACGGCCTATACGGCGGACAGACGGACATTTTTTTTTTTTGCTTTTTTGGTATTTACTAGTCCTAAAACGTGTAAATACAAAATTTCAGGGTAGCAAATTTTTGGGAAATTTCAGGTCGATCACAATACTTTATTATTAAAAAATAATAAAGTAAAAAAGGTTTTTTTTTATTTTTAAATAAACGTGGTGAAAATTAATCCAAGGCATTGAACAAACGAATGTTTCGCATTTTCGAACTCCTTTCTGAACGCAGCATTCAGCTCGTGCCTTTTTATACTCTAGATGAAATCATATAGAGTATTATAAGTTTAATCCAACCCAAAAGTTTGTAACGCATAGAACAAAGCCACGGACGAAAAAAAGTTATATATTATTTTTTGTTCATTTGTGGCCAAAAACGTCCGTCCGTCCGTCCGTCCGACCGTCCGTCCGTCCGTTTGTCCGTTAGCACAATAACTCAAGAACGCCTTCACCTAGGATCTTGATATTTTGAATCTGGATGTTTGGTTGAATTTGTAAGGCTAAGTTCGTTAACGGGCAAAATCGTCCCATTCCTTCGGGTAGCTGCCATACAAAATGTCCTTAAAACACGTGTTCCAGAATATTGGTCGATAACTTTAGAAGGGTTTAAGCTACGACTTTGAAATTTTGTATGTGTTAATTTTTGAATAGTTGGAGCTAAATATGTGATTATGAAGAAAATCCTGTTAGTCCTTCGTGTAGCTGCCATACAAATATCCTGTCAAAATGTATTCACTTAATTTACGAAACTCACTGTAACTCAAGTAATCTTTTAGCTACGAATTCAGAATTTTGTACAAATTAGTTTTGAGTAAAAAGAAAGTTCGAATTTACTAGTCAGCGAAATCCTTTTACTCCTTCTGGTAGCTGCCATACAAAATGTCCTTAAGACACGTGTTCAACAATATTTTTCGATAACTTCTGAACGCTTCAAGCTACGAATTTGAAATTTTGTACACGTTCATTTTTGAATGGTTCCAAGGAAAAAGATAAATATGTAAGAAATCGAGTGAGTCCTTCCTGCACCTCCCATGTAAAAGTCCTTCAAAAAGGAAATTTTTTCTCGATGACTTAACCAGTTCAAGATATGAAATTAAACACTGAATATTGTCTTTTAGGTTTGAGTAGCAATCTAATGGGAGTCCTTAATAAAGGACATACAACATGCACAAACGTAATTCTACTTTATCCCCAACTACAATATAAATCGGAGTTCAGTATTCATCTAGAGTATTATACGATTGGCTTGCAGCCGATCGTGACTGCAGTATGTTTACACTCATATTTTATTTCAACTGAAGGAAAAAGGGGTTTGACTAGACTGAAGCAGTAGCACATAACACCTTTTAAATTGTATTCAACAGCTTTAATTTACTTTCGAAAAGGTTCCCTGTGAGTGTGAAAATGAGGTAAGAAGTCATTTTCGAAGATAAACGAAATCTCGTAACACCCTGTATCGTTAGTGTAAGTTCTTGTTGATAAGATTGAATCGTTAGCTCATTCAAGGAGCTCAGCGAGCGGAGGTGGAATACGTAACACACCTCGCGTGATCAAGGCAGTTTTGAAGCAAGTCAACCACATACACAAAAACAGCCCAATTACTCAATCCACCCAACGCGTAACCTAACAACAACAATGGACACCGCATACACCGGTCGGCTGGAATCAAACAATCTACCGACCTGCCAATTGCGGGGCCAATTTATAGGAAATATTTAACTGCAGGCCTAAAATTGACTAGAACGCAAAGCTATTAGGAAGGGTTTATGTTAGCGTATGATGATTTTTTTTTCCATCAGTCGAAGAAGCTGAATAACATTAAATGCGTAGAACAGAGTTTGAAACTTGTGAACTCGTTTGAAGTAAGTGCTGGCCTAAGAGGCAGCGCCTTCATAAAATGATATTTTTATACTCTAGATGAAATCATATAGAGTATTATAAGTTTAATCCAGCCCAAAAGTTTGTAACGCATAGAACCAAGCCTCGGACGAAAAAAACTAGTATAATATTTTTTGTTTATTTGTGGCCAAAAACCTCAAATCCGCTTGACGTCCGTCCGTCCGTCTGTCCTTTAGCACGATAACTCAAGAACGCCTTCACCAAGGATCATAAAATTTTGAATCTGGATGTTTGGTTGAATTTGTAATTTGTAAATCGATAACGGGCAAAATCGTTCTACTCCTTCGGGTAGCTGCCATACAAAATAGCCTTTAAACACGTGTTTAAGAATATTGGTCGATAACTTCAGAAGGGTTTAAGCTACGTCTTTGAAATTTTGTATGTATTGTTTTTTCAATAGTTGGAGCTAAATGTATGATTATGAAGAAAATTCTATTAGTCCTTCGTGTAGCTGCCATACAAATATCCTGTCAAAATGTCTTCACTTAATTTACGAAACTCACTATAACTCAAGTAATCTTTTAGCTACGAATTCGGAATTTTGTACAAATTAGTTTTGAGTGAAAAGAAAGTTTGAGTTTACTAGTCACCGAAATCCTTTTACTCCTTCTGGTAGCTGCCATACAAAATGTCCTTAAAACACGTGTTTAAGAATATTGGCCGATAACTTCAGAAGGGTTTAAGCTACGTCTTTGAAATTTTGTATGTGTTATTTTTACAATAGTTGGAGCTAAATGTATAATTTTGAAGAAAATCCTATTAGTCCTTCGTGTAGCTGCCATACAAATATCCTGTCAAACCGTATTCACTTAATTTACGGAACTTACTATAACTCAAGTAATCTTTTAGCTATGAATTGGAAATTTTGTACAAATTAATTTTGAGTAAAAACGAAGTTCGGGTTTACTAATCAGCGAAATCCTTTTACTCCTTCTGGTAGCTGCCATACAAAATGTCCTTAAGACACGTGTTCAACAATATTTTTCGATAACTTTTGAACGCTTCAAGGTACGAATTTGAAATTTTGTACACGTTTATTTTTAAATGGTTCCAAGGAAAAGGATAAATATGTAAGAAATCGAGTGAGTCCTTCCTGCACCTCCGATGTGAAAGTCCTTCAAAAAGGACTTTTTTTTCGATGACTTACCCAGTTCAAGATAAGAAATTAAACACTGAATATTGTCTTTTAGTTTTGAGTAGCAATCTAATGGCAGTCCTTAATAAAGGACATACAACATGCACACACGTAATTCTTCTTTATCCCCAACTACAATATTAATCGGAGTTCAGTATTCATCTAGAGTATTATACGATTGGCTTGCAGCCGATCGTGACTGCAGTATGTTTATTATTACGGTTTCTACGTACACTATTTATGGAATCTTTACATGCACCTTCAAAATGCATTGAATTCTGTTTACATTTAAGAGGAGACCACGATAGCTTAATACATGCTGACTCTATCTTACATTTGGACATGTAGAATTTTGATGACTTCTTGCAGAGTACGCTCTGCCTGCGTGGTTTCTATTATCCAAATTCGTCCCAATTCCTATTCACTTCCTAGTCTTTTTTAAACAGAAACACTCCAAAGTGATTAAAAACATTATACCCTCTACCCGAAACACATCTATTTTCAAAAATATTAAACAAAACAGAAGTGGCAGTTGATACTCGTTCTTCTTCTTGCTTGCATATAATTGAAGTTGCAGTCGGTGTTCTGTTCAACACCAACTGCGTAGTCGAACCTCACGCTGAAAGTAAATCGCAGCTGCAATCGCATTCGAGGTCCGTGGTTTTGCAATTTAGTCCCGATATAACGTTTCCAATACACGTTTTTAGGAAAATCAGTTTATTGTCTTTTGGGGTCGTATTAATCTCCGCAGTACAACATTCTAGATTAAGCACTAAATATATCCATTTTACTTTATTATTTTCTAATAATACAGTATTGTTATCGATTTTTAAAAAAAAAAAATTTGCTCCCCTGAAAATTTTTTTTTCGCGTTTCATGACTCGTAGACACGAAAAAAGCAAAAAAAAATTTCAGTCCGTCTGTCCGCCGTACGCCGTACGCCGTACGCCGTCCGCCGTACGCAAAATCGTTTGAAGGCTCGTAGCTCCCAAACTGTTAGAGATATTAAATTGAATTTTTTTTATGAATAGAGTGGGTAGGCCCCTTGAAGTGACCAAATTCTGGGGGGTGGTGGTGTGAGAGAGGAGGAGGGGGAAGTGTTTTAGACGAAAAATTTTGGTTTTAATATCTCAGCAACCGCTTATGCTAGGAGGCTGAAATTTGGAATTTATATAGAACTTTGGTAATGGACCGATTTGCATAAAAATTGTCAATATGGATGAAGGGGTGTGGAAGTGGGGGGAAAAATAGTGTGTCCGAAACGCAAAAAAGCCGAGATCGACACAATCTAAAATCCATATCTCCTAAACGGTTAAAGTTACAAAATTGAAACTTAATGAATATTTGTAGGTATACTAGGAGAATAGATCGCAAATAAATTTTTGAGTGGGGGCAGTGGCGGACGAGGGTGGGGGGTAAAAAAACTTTAGATTACGATATCTCACGAACCAATTGCACTAGACAAATAAAATTCGGTTTGTGTATAAAGGTTTACAAATGAAGTTTGATGAAAGTAAAATTTTTTGAGTAGGCGGTGGATCATGAAAGTGGAGGGGATGCGAATTTTTCTAAAAAATCACGTCTCATATCTCAAGAACAGTGAGAGGTAAATGCTTAAAATTTTTACCGTAAGTAGAAAAAAAAAAGAAAACCGTAAGTAAGAAAAAAAAATTTTGGTGGTGTGGGTGTAGAGGGTGAGGGTGGGTTAGGGTGAAAAGGAAAAAGTTCCGATTTTTATATCTAGAAAACCGATAATGATATAAAGCTGAAACTTGGTATTTAGATAGAACTATAGTAGTAGCATTTTGGAAAAATATAATTTTTTATAAGGGTAGTATGGTACGGGGGTGGGGGATGTTTTTCCTATCTATAGAACGGCTTATGCTACAAAGTTGAAACTTGGTACGTATATGTAAATCAACTAGAAAAGTAATTTAGATAAAAAAAAATTTCAAATATCCATCGGCGTACGGAAGGGGGGGGCGAAAAAATGTATCAGTGAAAATGGAATGCATATATTTTCACGATTTTCGTCATATCTATTAGGTCTTCCCAAATATTTAATTCATTTTTATTTTACGGCTTCTCCATATAAATACCTAGAAAGTGTTTTCAGAATTTTTTGAAATTCGACCCATAAGGGGGTGTAAAGGGATTGTATACTTATTCACGAGTTATGCCATATCCTCCAGGTCTGATCAAATATCGAATATCTTTACACTTTCACGGGCTTGCGTAATAATCGCCTAAAACTTGCTTTTAAGTTTTTTCCTTTTTCAGCCCCTAAGAGGATATAAAAGGGTTGAACAAGTTTTCATAAATTGCGTCATATCCTTTAGAAGTGATTAGTAATTCAATTGTTTTTACTTTCTCGTGCTGTCTTCATATTTATCTATTAACTCCTTTCAGGATTTTTGGATATGCAACCCCCAAGTAGGTGTAAGGAGGTTGCATATCTGATGATATATCGAATTCATTTTTACTTCCTAAGGTTTCGCATATAAGAACCAAAAAGTCAATTTCAGTATTTTCAGATTTTCAATCCTAAAGGGGTAAAGGGGGTTGTATGCTTTTCAAAGGTTCGACATATTTCTTAGGTTTAATGAGATATTAGATCGCTTTTCATTTCCACAGACTTTTTATATAATCGCCTACAAAAACCATTTCTCAATTTTTCGATATTCAACCCCCAAGGGTTTGCATATGTTTTGACAAATTTTGCCATCCCTTAGTTCTGATGAGATATAAATGGTGAGATATAAATGGTCTGGGCAAAACTTTATTATTTTTCCGGTCAAAGTTCCGGAGCGGTCAAAGTCGGAGTGTATCATGAGTTGCTTCGAGATTATTAGATTTCTTGGAAAATGAATTTTGTGCTCAAAATAAATATATTTAAAATAGCTATTTTTAGTCGATTAAACATTGGAAAAGCTCGTGTAGACTATTCGAAATTCGGTATATAATGTACACTAAAAGCCCATAGAAGTAAAAACGAATTTGTTGCCTTATCAGACTTAAGAGATATGACGAATTGTTAAAACGTATACAAACCCATTACTTCCACTTGGGGTTTGAATTTCGAAAAAATTGTGAAACAGGTTTTTAGACGGCTTCATAACAAGTAACTTGAAATCTCATGAGACACGAGGGATTTTGAAAAATTTGTGAAAACGTAAGCAAACCCTTCACAACCCCTTGGTTTTTGAATTTCGAAAAATCGTGAATTGGTTGGCCGTAATAATCAATTTTATATCTCATCAGAACTAAGGGATGTCAAAAATTGTGAAAACATATACAAACCCTTGGGAGTTGAATATCGAAAAAATGAGAAATGGGTTTGTAGGCGATTATATAAAAAGTCTGTGAAAGTGAAAAGCGATCTAATATCACATCGAACCTAGGAAATATGTCGAAGCTTTGTAAAGCGTACAACCCCCTTACACCCATTAGGATTGAATATCTAAAATAGGAAACCTTAGGAAGTAAAAATTAAGTCGATATATCATCAGATATGCAACCTCCTTCCACCCACTTGGGGGTTGAATATCCGAAAATCCTGAAAGGAGTTAATAAATAAATATGAAGACAGCACGAGAACGTAGGAACCAATTTTTCTTATCACTTCTAAAAGTAATGACGGAATTCGTGAAAACGTGTTCAACCCGTTTATACCCTCTTAGGAGCTGAAAAAGGAAAAAACTTGAAAACCGGTTTTAGGCGATTATTACGCAAGCACGTGAAAGTGAAAAGATATTCGATATGAGATAAGACCTAGTCATATAGTAGAATTCGTGAAAAAGTTTACAACCCTCTTTGCACCCGCTTAGGGGTCAAATTTTAAAAAATCCTGAAAACACTTTCTGGGTATTTATATGAAGAAGTCGTACAATAATAATGAATTCAATATTTGGGAAAACCTAATAGATATGCCGAAAACCGTGAAACTATATGCATTCCATTTTCACTGATCACTTTTTTTTGCCCCCCCCTCCGAACGCCAATGGGTATTTCAAAATTTTTTCTATCTAAATTACTTTTCTAGTTGATTTACATAAACATACCGAGTTTCAACTTTGTAGCATAAGCCGTTCTATAGATAGGAAAAACACCCCCCACCCCCGTACCATACTGTCCCTATAAAAATTTATATTTTTCCAACATGCTTCTAATAGCTCTATCTAAATACCAAGTTTCAGCTTTATATCGTTATAGGTTGTCGAGATATAAAAATCACAACTTTTTCCTTTTTACCCTTTTTACCCTCACCCTCACTTCCAAAATTTTGTTTTCTCCTAGCGGTCTATTAGGCCTACTTCTGGTAAAAATTTGAAGCATCTATCTTATACCGTTCTTGAGATATAAGACGTGATATTTTTTAAAAATTCTTATACCTTCCACTTTCATGCCCCACCGCCCACTTTAAAAATTTTACTTTCATCAAACTTCATTTGTCAACCTTTATACACAAACAAAATTTTATTTTTCTATTGCAATTGGTTCGTGAGATATCGTAATCTAAAGTTTTTCACCCCCCACCCCCGTACGCCACTGCCCCACTCAAAAATTTGTTTTCGATCTATTCTCCTAGTATACCTACAGATATTCATTAAGTTTCAATTTTGTGACATTGACCGTTTAGGAGATATGGATCTTAGAATGTGTCGATCTCGCCTTTTTTGCGTTTTGGACGCATTATTTTCCCCCCACTCCCAAACCTCTTCATCTATATCGTCAATTTTTTTTGCAAATGGGTCCACTATCGAAGCTCTATATAAGTTCAAAATTTCAGCTTCCTAGCATAAGCGGTTGCTGAGATCTAGAAACCAAAATTTTTCGTCTAAAAGGCTTCCCCCACCTCCCCCTTACACCCCCCCCCCCACACAATTTGTTCACTTCAAGGGACCTACCCAGTCTATCTACGAAAAAAAATTCAACTAAACAGCTCAAAGGGTTTGGGTGCTACGAGCCTTCAAACAATTTTGCGTACACCGGTCGACGTACGGCGTAAGGCGTATGGCGTACGGCGTACGGCGGACAGACGGACTGAAAATTTTTTTTGCTTTTTTCGTCTCTACTAGTCATGAAACGTGAAAAAAAAAATTTTCAGGGTACCAAATTTTTTTTTTTTAAAAATCGAAAACAATACTGTATTTTTAAAATAATAAATCGTTTTCGAAATTCAAACCACAAGTGGAAGTAATGAGTTTGTATACGTTTTAACAATTCATCATATCTCTTAAGTCTGATAAGGCAACAAATTTATTTTTTCTTCTATGGGCTTTTAGTGTACATAATATACCGAAATTCGTATAGTCTACCGGGGCTTTATCAATGTTTAATTGGCTAAAAATCTTCATTTTAAATATTTTTATTTTAAGAACAAAATTAACTTTCCAAGAAACTTCATAATCTCGAAACAACTGATGATATGCTCCGACTTTGACCGCTCCCGAACTTTGACCGGAAAAATAATAAAGTTTCGCCCAGACCATTGGCAGATTTTTATACTCTAGAGGAAATCATATAGAGTATTATAAGTTTAATCCAGCCCAAAAGTTTGTAACGCATAGAACCAAGCCTCGGACGAAAAAAAGTTATATATTATTTTTTGTTTATTTGTGGCCAAAACCCTCAAATCCGCTTGACGTCCGTCCGTCCGTCCGTCCGTCTGTCCGTGAACACGATAACTCAAGAACGCCTTCACCTAGGATCTTGAAATTTTGAATCTGGATGTTTGGTTAAATTTGTAAGGCTAAGTTTGTTAACGGGCAAAATCGTCCTACTCCTTCGGGTAGCTGCCATACAAAATGTCCTTAAAACACGTGTTCAAGAATATTGGTCGATAACTTCAGAAAGGTTTAAGCTACGACATTGAAATTTTGTATGTGTAATTTTTCCAATAGTTGGAGCTAAATATATGATTGTTAAGAAAATCCTGTTAGTCCTTCGTGTAGCTGCCATACAAATATCCTGTCAAAATGTATTCACTTAATTTACGAAACTCACTATAAATCAAGTAATCTTTTAGCTATGAATTCGTCATTTTGTACAAATTAGTTTTGAGTGAAAAGAAAGTTCGACTTTACTAGTCAGCGAAATCCCTTTACTCCTTCTGGTATCTGCCATACAAAATGTCCTTAAAACACGTGTTTAAGAATATTGGCCGATAACTTCAGAAGGATTTAAGCTACGTCTTTGAAATTTTGTACGTGTTATTTTTCCAATAGTTGGAGCTAAATGTATGATTTTGAAGAAAATCCTATTAGTCCTTCTTGTAGCTGCCATACAAATACCCTGTCAAAACGTCTTCACTTAATTTACGGAACTTACTTTAACTCAAGTAATCTTTTAGCTATGAATTGTAAATTTTGTACAAATTAGTTTTGAGTAAAAACAAAGTTTGAGTTTACTAATCAGCGAAATCCGTTTACTCCTTCTGGTAGCTGCCATACAAAATGTCCTTAAGACACGTGCTCAACAACATTTTTCGATAACTTTTGAATGCTTCAAACTACGAATTTGAAATTTTGTACACGTTCATTTTTAAATGGTTCCAAGGAAAAGGATAAATATGTAGGAAATCGAGTGAGTCCTTCCAGCACCTCCCATGTGAAAGTCCTTCAAAACGGACATTTTTTTTCAATGACTTACCCAGTTCAAGATATGAAATTAAACACTGAATATTGTCTTTTAGTTTAGAGTAGCAATCTAATGGCAGTCCTTAATAAAGGACATACAACATGCACACACGTCATTCTACTTTATCCCCAACTACAATATAAATCGGAGTTCAGTATTCATCTAGAGTATATTATACGATTGGCTTGCAGCCGATCGTGACTGCAGTATGTTTTATTGTATAATATTGCTAGTAGGCTCCGTAAATTTGAAATACACGGTAGATCTTGCTCCGCGTGTCGCATGTTGATACTTGTGTCACCGGCGCGCCGTGTCGTTCCAATAAAGTTTATTGCCCAAGGTGTGATTTCGGTTTTTCCGTGTTGTAAGAGCGGCATTTGAAACACAGGCTTTCTTTGTTGTATTGACATCTGGTTGCCAAACATTTTTAAATCCACCTTCACTATTCTATGTTTCTTGCGAGAGCCTTTTCCAAAATTAATTAGTTTTCCTACATTTTTCGCCGCGTCGCGTCTTCTCTCCGCGTTAAAACCATAGTAGGTTATACAGTTTTGTGCACTTTTCTAGACAAATTATACGAAAATATTCAAGTGAAAATTGCAGATAGAATTGAAAAACCCAGTGGCATTCAGCGTACATCTCGATCTGAGCAACGTAGCCGCAGGTACATTAGACTAAGTTATATATTTGGTTCTGTAAATTTATCAATGATTTGGTTCTTGGTTTCATCTAATCAATAGACACATTTCGTGGAATACCCGATTGACGGATGAAGAAATCAATGAATTGATATGCTTCTCTGAATCGGAAGAGCATCCATATAGTGATGACGATGATGATGACAATTGGCAGCCTCTACACAATGTGCTTCGCGAATGAGGAGGTGTCCGAGAGCCTTACATAAATCTAACTCGCCTTGAATTATTCAATAATATATTTTCAAATGATATAAAACAAGTAAGGGTGTTTCAGATTTAGGCATGATACACCCTCTGACGAGTATATCCCATCCGATGGCGAAACAGCTATTTCAGACTCAGTCCAACACAGTCTTATAAAAAACTGGCCTAACCAGTGAAGGTTTTCCAACTGTCATGCCCTCAGGGACAGCGATTAATCAACAGTCGGGGATTTCGTGTTGGGGTTTCGCACCAGAAACTCCACTGACGTCGGAAAACAAGAAAAACTTAAACAAATTTGCTTCTATGGTAGCTTCTCACCCTGAAAAAATCCATTCTCATAAAAATTCGTAAAAAAATAAAATTGCTGTTGTCGGGATTCGATCCGGCGCTCTTAGCGTTGAATTTTATATATCATAGCGAACAACCGAAAATTCCACCAAATTGGTTGAAATATTGGGTGATCTTCAGTGCCACCTACCTTTAGTATAAGGATGCGATGGCAAGAACTTCGCTCCAGTATAATTCGCACATTATAAAATAGGTTTCGATATCGCTATATAGAATAATCCTCAGCAATACCACCAGCTGTAAGGGTGTTCCGGATTTAGGCATGATACACCCTCTGACGAGTCTATGCCATCCGATGTCGAAATAGCTCCTTCGGACCTAGTCCATCACAGTCTTATAAAAAACTGGCCTATCCAGTAAAGATTTTCCAACTGTCACTCAGGGACAGCAATTAATCAACAGTCGGGGAATTCGTGTTGGGGTTTCACACCAGAAACTTCACTGACGACGAAAAACAACGAAAACTTAAACGATATAAAACAAATTATTTTGGAGCAGACAAATCGGAAGGCATAACAAATTGGAATAATAGTAACCGACAGTCTGATCCAAAGTCGTTTGATCTTCTGACAATGGCGGAGCTAGATACATTTTTTGGCATTCTCATAGCATCTGGGGTTCATTTGTCGAACAACGAACACGTTATGGAGCTTTGGAAATCGGATGCTCTTCCAATCTACTGAGCTAGCCTAAGCCGCAATAGATTTCAGTTCATACTTCGATATATTCGATTCGATGCGGCAACCTCAAGAACTAAACGATTGAAAACAGATAAAGCGGAACCCATCAGAGAAGTGTGGACAAAGATGAACAACAATCTCTTAACCCTTATGTTACCAGAAGATTTGTCATCTTAAATCCGCTGGTGGTAGATTTAAGATGACAAATCTTCTGGTAACATAAGGGTACCGGGTACTTATTACGAAGATGGATTTTGTTTCAGTTGTTAGTCACTTCTGTTCAATTTGCATTTTCACTTCATTTGCTGTTCTTTATTGTCTAATATTGCTACTAAGTAGGCTCGCTAAATTTGAAATACACGGTAGGTGTTGATCCTTGTGTCGTCGACGCGCCACGCCGTGCCGTTCTAATAAAATTTATTGCCCAAGGTGTGAATTCGGTTTTTCCATATTGTAAAAGTGGCAGTTGAAACATATCCTTTGTTGTATCGGCATCTGGTAGCCAAACGTTTTTAAATACACCTTCACTTTTCTATATTTCTTGCGAGATCCTTTTTTACATTCATCGCCGCGTCGCGTCCTCTCTCCGCGTTAAAATCACAGTAGGTTATACAGTTTTTCGCACTCTTCCAGAGGAATTATACGATAATTTTTCAGTAAAAATGGCAGATGGAGTTGAAAATGTTGCGGGACCCAGTGGCACTCAGCGTACCTCTCGATTTGAGCAACGTAGCCTCAGATATATTGGATTAAGTTATACATTTGGTTTTGTAAATTTATTACTGATTAGGTTCTTGGTTTCATCTAATCATATAGATACATTTCGTGGAATACCCGATTGACGGATGAAGAAATCAAGGAATTGATATGCTTCTCTGAATCGGAAGAAGTACCATATAGTGATAACTATGATGATGACAATTGGCAGCCTTCTCTTCAAGCTGAAGATTCTGAAATCAAAAATTTGGATAACGTTGATTTAGAAGCGGAAGTCGCTTCCCCGACTAGATTAGTCTAGTCAGAACATTTTTACTGCTAAAGATTCAACGGTTTGGAGTAAAACCTCGTTGCCTGCTGAATTTCGAACCGGTGCAAGCAATGTGCTTCGCGAACGAGGAGGTAATATATTGTCAAATGATATAAAACAAAATATTTTGGAGCAGGCAAATCGGAAGGCATCCAGTGTCATAGCAAATTGGAATAATAGTAACCGACAGTCTGATCCAAAGCCGATTGATCCTCTGACAAAGGCGGAGCTAGATGCATTTTTTGGCATATTCATAGCGTCTGGGGTTCTTTTTATACTCTAGATAAAATCATATAGAGTATTATAAGTTTAATCCAGCCCAAAAGTTTGTAACGCATAGAACAAAGCCTCGGACGAAAAAAAGTTATATATTATTTTTTGTTTATTTGTGGCCAAAAATCTCAAATCCGCTTGACGTCCGTCCGTCCGTCTGTCCGTGAACACGATAACTCAAGAACGCCTTCACCTAGGATCTTGAAATTTTGAATCTGGATGTTTGGTTGAATTTGTAAGGCTAAGTTCGTTAACGGGCAAAATCGCCCTACTCCTTCGGGTAGCTGCCATACAAAATGTCCTTAAAACACGTGCTCAAGAATATTGGTCGATAACTTCAGAAGGGTTTAAGCTACGACTTTGAAATTTTGTATGTGTTATTTTCCCAATAGTTGGAGCTAAATGTATGATTATGAAGAAAATTCTGTTAGTCCTTCGTGTAGCTGCCATACAAATATCCTGTCAAAATGTATTCACTTAATTTACGAAACTCACTATAATTCAAGTAATCTTTTAGCTACGGATTCAGAATTTTGTACAAACTAGTTTTGAGTGAAAAGAAAGTTCGAGTTTACTAGTCACCGAAATCCTTTTACTCCTTCTGGTTGCTGCCATACAAAATGTCATTAAAACACGTCTTCAAGAATATTGGTCGATAACTTCAGAAGGGTTTAAGCTACGTCTTTGAAATTTTGCATGTGTTATTTTTCCAATAGTTGGAGCTAAATGTATGATTATGAAGAAATGCTATTAGTCCTTCGTGTGGCTGCCATACAAATATCCTGTGAAAATGTATTCGCTTAATTTACGGAACTTACTATAACTCAAGTAATCTTTTAGCTATGAATTGTAAATTTTGTACAAATTAGTTTTGAGTAAAAACGAAGTTCGAGTTTACTAATCAGTGAAATCCTCTTACTCCTTCTGGTAGCTGCCATACAAAGTGTCCTTAAGACACGTGTTCAACAATATTTTTCGATAACTTTTGAATGCTTCAAGCTACGAATTTGAAATTTTGTACACGTTCATTTTTAAATGGTTCCAAGGAAAAGGATAAATATGTAAGAAATCGAGTGAGTCCTTTTTGCACCTCCGATGTGAAAGTCCTTTAAAAAGGACTTTTTTTTCGATGACTTACCCAGTTCAAGATATAAAATTAAACACTGAATATTGTCTTTTAGTTTTGAGTAGCAATTTAATGGCAGTCCTTAATAAAGGACACACAACATGCACACACGTAATTCTACTTTATCCCCAACTACAATATAAATCGGAGTTCAGTATTCATCTAGAGTATTATACGATTGGCTTGCAGCCGATCGTGACTGCAGTATGTTTATACTCTAGATGAAATCATATAGAGTATTATAAGTTTAATCCAGCCCAAAAATTTGAACCGCATAGAACCAAGCCTCGGACGAAAAAAAGTTATATATTATTTTTTGTTTATTTGTGGCCAAAAACCTCAAATCCACTTGACGTCCGTCCGTCCGTCCGTCCATCCGTCCGTCCGTCCGTCCGTCCGTTCGTCCGTCCGTCCGTCTGTCCGTGAACACGATAACTCCAGAACGCCTTCACCTAGGATATTGAAATTTTGAATCTCGATGTTTGGTTGAATTTGTAAGGCTAAGTTCGTTAACGGGCAAAATCGTCCTACTCCTTCGGGTAGCTGCCATACAAAATGTCCTTAAAACACGTGTTCAAGAATATTGGTCGATAACTTCAGAAGGGTTTTAGCTACGACATTGAAATTTTGTATGTGTTATTTTTCCACTAGTTGGAGCTAAACATATGATTATGAAGAAAAGGATGTTAGTCCTTCGTGTAGCTGCCATACAAATATCCTGTTAAAATGTATTCACTTAATTTACGAAACTCACTATAACTCAATTAATCTTTTAGCTACGAATTCGGAATTTTTTACAAATTAGTTTTGAGTGAAAAGAAAGTTTCAGTTTAGTAGTCAGCGAAATCCTTTTACTCCTTCTGGTAGCTGCCATACAAAATGTCCTTAAAACACGTGTTTAAGAATATTGGCCGATAACTTCAGAAGGGTTTAAGCTACGTCTTTGAAATTTTGTATGTGTTATTTTTCTAATAGTTAGAGCTAAATGTATGAATATGAAGAAAATCCTATTAGTCCTTCGTGTAGCTGCCATACAAATATCCTGTCAAAACGTCTTCACTTAATTTACGGCACTTACTATAACTCAAGTATTCTTTTAGCTATGAATTGGAAATTTTGTACAAATTAGTTTTGAGTAAAAACGAAGTTCGAGTTCACTAATCAGCGAAATCCTTTTACTCCTTCTGGTAGCTGCCATACAAAATGTCCTTAAGACACGTGTTCAACAATATTTTTCGATAACTTTTGAACGCTTCAAGCTACGAATTTGAAATTTTGTACACGTTCATTTTTAAATGGTTCCAAGGAAAAGGATAAATATGTAAGAAATCGAGTGAGTACTTCCTGCACCTCCCATGTGAAAGTCCTTCAAAATTACATTTTTTTCGATGATTTAACCAGTTCAGGATAAGAATTTAAACACTGAATATTGTCTTTTAGTTTTGAGTAGCAATCTAATGACAGTCCGTAAGAAAGGACATACAACATGCACACACGTAATTCTACTTTATCCTCAACTACAATATAAATCGGAGTTCAGTATTCATCTAGAGTATTATACGATTGGCTTGCAGCCGATCGGGATTCACACGTGCCTCTGCTGTCGTCATCGGTTATAGTGGTAGTTATAGTTGTGGTGGTTGTTGTAGGTTTTCCAAAGGTAGTGGTGGTAGGCTTATTCCCCTAACTTGGTCGGTGACCACTGTTCCGTCCGGAGCGTAGAAGGCTTGACCGCCGCCCAGCTCGTGTGGAGGATTCAAATTTGGCTCTCTAATGAGAGAAACTCCATCTTTTTGAAGCTGTGGGACAGTTAACCGAGCCCTGCTTCTTGTCAACGGTCCAGAGGCAGCTATCGCTCCCTCTACTCCCCAGAAAGACCAGTAGTCCGACTTGACCAGAACGTTTCGACAAGTGGGACAGCTCTGTTTTTCCCTCACCCACTTTTCTATGCACCTCTCGTGGAAACGGTGCCCACATTTTGTGCGGACTTCATCGTCCAGTCCCACCTACTCCTGGCATATAGTGCACAGCACATCTTCGCCCCTGTTTTCTGGCGTGCGTGACAGTGGCACGGTTTAGAAAATAAAGGAACTAAAAATAAATCTAAGAGCGAAATAAATCTATCAAATATTTTATACTACACTTAGACCAAATATATATAGATTATTAAAACTAACAACGACTAAAATAAGTGTTCAAAAAAAAAATATATAATACAAAAAAAAATTCTAATAACTACCTACATAATAAATTAAACTACCATAACCAAAAAACAAACTATACGTGCTAACGGACAGACGGACGGATGGAAGGACGGACGGACGGACGACGTCAAGTGGATTTGAGGTTTTTAGCCACATATAAACAAAAAATAATATATAACTTTTTGTCGTCCGAGGCTTGGTTCTATGCGTTAAAAACTTTTGGGCTGGATTAAACTTATAATACTCTATATGATTTCATCTAGAGTATAATAATAATAGTATGGAATACTAATAATTCTACATAATAATTCATTGTAATGCTTAATTCAATGCTTATTCAATATTAAAATATGTATTAATTGATAAGAAAAGGAGGGTCCGTAACTTAGATTTTGTGACAAAGGTGAAGGTGGTTAAGGAGTTGAAAGAGGGTATCAGGGGTTGAAGGGTCTAGGAGGGAGTTTAGGGGAGGAATGGAGTGGCCGAAGAATATCCTGGTGAGACGGCATTCGGTCAGGATGTGTCTTATAGTCATGGGTTGCTGGCAGGTTACGCATCCTGGTTGTGGCGATCTGGACATATAATATTGATGGGATCATCCTGGAGTGACCTATTCGAACCCTGGTAAGAATGATGGATTCCTTGCGGTGTTGGAGCGGGTTGTATACCGGTGGATGAGGGCCACGCCAGTGTTGAGCCAGGAATGTGGATTGACAGCCCATGCGGCAGCTTGTTGTTCCACTATAGCTTTTCTGGCGGTGCGTCGGGTGAAGTTGATGAAGGGAGGGATGGTTTCTTCTTCATGACTGGAAATATGCTGAATAGCTAGTCGATCCGCCATTTCATTTCCCGCAATCCCAACGTGGCCTGGCATCCAATATATTTGAGTTCCGGCTGGGTTGGCTGCGATAAGGCTCCGGATATACAGCAGTGCTGGTTCTTTGGTGCGGTGATTATATATGGCGTCTATGGCAGATCTTGAATCAGAGAAGATCACCGCTGGTGTCGCCGCTGATAGAGCCGCGTTTGCCGCTTGTAGTATGGCGAAGCTTTCGGCCTCGAACACACTCGCGTCCGGGTGAAATTTGAAGGCGCGGTGACTTAAAAGAGTGACGTTAGGAGGCTGCAAGGTGATGTAGGCGGCTGAAGTTTGTTGGCTTGTCTTAGATCCATCTGTGTAGTAGGCCGTCCGTCCGGGCAAGTCCCCCAGGTGTCGCTTGTGGAGCGTCTGGTATTTAACGGCCGGGGTGTGGGCTTTGTTTGGGTATCTGGGTGGGTTGGGGGGGGGGGGGGTAGGTTGGTGGGTGAAGGGTAGGGCTAGAGGACGAGGGGGAATTAGGGATGGGTGAGGGGGTATTGGGACATAGTTGTCTGAGGACGATGCGGGCGCTCCAAAGTGCAGAGGGGTTGGTTCTGGTGCTTCCATGATACGGGCTGGTGTCGGCGCTGGTGATGGTCTGGTGGTGTGGGCTCCTTCTGTCGAGCTCACTCTTGGCCGCCAAATTGATTTGTGCCTTTTTGATTAGCGTAAGGATGCTGTCGCATCCAGATTCCATTAACAGCGAGTCGATAGGTGTAGTAGGGAAGGCGCCAAGGGCAGTTCTGAGTATCTTGTTGACGGCTACTTGCAGGTTGCGGAGGTTGGTTTGTGTAGTTGTTGCGTAGATGGTGAGGCCATATTGCACGCAACCTCTTATTAGCGTCAGTCCGATGTGGATCAGCGCGGAAGAACTGACTAAGAAGCTTTTGGAGGCTAGAACGCGTATTAAGTTCCGGACATTGTCTAGGGCCGCGACGATTTTGCGAATGTGACCGTACCAGTTAAGTTTGGGGGTAAAGGTGATCCCCAGTATTTTACACGCGGCGCGAGGTGTAAGCGAAACGTCATCAAAACGCACTACGGTGACAGCGGGTCTCCGTTTTCTTGAGAATGAGATGAAGTCTCCTTTATCGTAGGGCATTTTTGCGCCCGTCTTGGTGCACCAGGCGTCAATGGTAGTTTTAATGTGTCGAGTGATGTCGTCAAGGTGGGGGTGGGAGGTAGAGAGGATTAAGTTGTCAGCGTAGATGTAATGGTTGGTGTGTGGTATGTCGGAAAGAAGTTGAGATAAGGAGTGTACGTATACATTAAAGAGACATGGTGATAGAGGTGATCCTTGGGGAAGCGCATTGTCGATACTATAAGGTTTAGATGTGTATCCATTGACTCTCACCATTATGGATCGAGCCAAAAGGAAGTTGTCAATCGTTTGGATGAACAGGGTATCAAAACCCCAGATAGCTAGTTGTTTTGTAACTACTGTTTTGATTACCCGGTCAAAGTCCTTCTCGAGGTCAAGGGAGAGGACATGGTACTCCTGTTTGTTGGAAAGTGCCTGTCTGGCATAGTGTTCGAGCTTGAGCAGGAGAGAGGTTGTACCTCTCCCCGGTCTAAAACCGTGCTGCTCGTCCGACAGTACACTCTCCAGTGGGGCGCCAAGCCTCCTGCCAAAGATCTTTTCGAAGACTCTTGACAGGCAAGGGATCAGTGGAATAGGACGAAGATCCTTGGAGGTTAGAGCTATAGAAGCTGAGTTCGATCGCTTACGGATTGGCACTTGGATAACTCTCTTCCACATGTGTGGAAAGGAGCCCTGCGCTAGGATCAGATTATACAATTTAACTAGTCTGAACTACAGGTAGTTTGAGGATTGTCTGATCATCTCGTAAGTGATTCGGTCGTGTCCTGGAGCTGATCCCTTGCAGGAACTAAGCACCGAACTTAGTTCCACAAAGGAGATAGGGTAACCAAGTTTTCTTTCTGGGTCGGGTGAGTGGACTGTGGGAATGCAGTATGTTGACAGTTTGTCACCGAGTTGTTCGGAGGAAAATTTTGAGTCCGATGAGCCATTAGTTCAGCATAGAGCCAGGTGTTCGGCTATATGGAAGGAGTTAGTAATGGATCCTAGGTCGGTAGTTAAATTGGGGATTAGACTAGGAGGTCTACCCCCGAAGAAGGATTTAACTTTTCTCCATGCATCGGCTATATTAGAGCTGGGATCGATGGAACGAGCAAAAGAGCTTCCGTTCTCTCTTTTTGCAGCTTTAATCATTCTTTTGGTGATGGCCGCCTCGCGATGATACGCTACTAGGTTAGTATCTGTCGGGTGCCTATGAAAACGTTTCCAAGCTCTATTCTTGGACTTAATTGTATTTATGATATCCCTGTTCATCCATCGCGGTTGAGAGTTGGGTTTTGGGGTAGATGTGGGGATAGCTGAGGCTGCTGCAGTGTGGATTATTCTGACGAGGCGGGCCGCTTCCTGGTTCACATTATCCGAGTTTGGATAGCTCTCTGCCGTTTCGTCCATGGAAGCTCTAAACTTATCCCAGTCGGCACGTGAAGTGACGTATCTGGTGTTTGGTCTATAGTTAGCCAAGCCTTGAGTCGATCGTATGATGACTGGCAGATGGTCACTACCTTCTGGGTTAGTATGAAGCTCCCACGTCAGGAAAGGAGCAAGCCTGGAGGAGGCGAGTGTCAAGTCGATAGCCGTCATGGTGGATCTGGTCGAGATGAGTGTGGGCGAGCCATCATTGAGGAGAACAAGGGATGCGTCCTCAATCCAGTCCGCCACCAGCCTCCCCCTGCAACCCCAACGGCCACCCTCTCCCCCCAAAGGGGATTGTGAGCGTTGAAATCGCCACCATAAATGGTGTTCTCGGGAAGCTGATCTGACAGACTGGACAGGTCAGCATTGGTAATCCCCCGTCCGCACTCAAGATATGCCGACACCACAGTCAGCGGAGGGTCAGATCCGACCGTGACGGCGCAAACCAGAAGGTCGACATTCAGCTCCACCTGATCAAAGGCTAAAGAGTTATGAACCAGGATGGCAACACCGCCATGTCTGGTATCCCTGGGAGTGTTAAAACCAATATAGGAATAGGCTCCGAACCTTAGAGGTTCTTCGCCCGGAAGAATATTGGTTTCCTGCAACAGGATTATGTGGGGTCGGTAAAGGGAAATAAGGATTTCAAGGTGGGGACGATTGGAGTACAGGCCTCTGATATTCCACTGGAGAATACAGAGGCTACGGAAAGGGTGAAAAGGAGGTGATGTCAATGGTATCACGTTTGGGAGCATTATAATTCGACTTCTATTTCAGACTCGTCCGAGATATCCACAGACTCCATGGGACTGGGTATATTAGCTGACGAGACTGTTTGTAAGACGGGTTTGTTTAAGACTAGTGATTGATAAACCATATTGGAATGGGGCGACAGTCCAGAGGCTACTTCCTCTAGGGCTTGTTGCCTCTCTGGAGTTTTCAAGGTTATTGCAGTTCTATTAGGGTCATTTGTGTCGCATTGTAACTAATTACAGTAAGTCTAAGTACAACTAGTCATAAGCTTTATATATAAGTCCATTATAAATAGTATATAAGAAAAGTTATGAAATAGAGCACTCGTCATCTAGACACAACCAGAGTCGGGTCGTTTTAATAAATACCTTTATTACATGGCGCAGTCGACGGAAACGTAAAAAAAAATAGAATTACTTGTATTTTTGGTGGCTTAAGTTAAGCAAATCTAAATGATTACCCGGTTAAAAAAAACAGAAAATAACGCTATAAGTGAAGAATCGAACAAAATTATTAAAAGTGAAAGTGAATCAGAAACAATTAAAATGAACAACGTAAATTTTGTGAAAAAAGTGGCAGATCTTAGCCTGGAATGAAATGTTGCCGAAAATTGGGCAAGATTTTCGAGAAATTATGAAATATTCGAAACGGTTATTGGTATGGACGAAAAACCGGACGCCATTCGAATAGCCACATTCCTAAATGCGGTAGGGGAGGAAGCCCTAGATCTATTCAATACATTCACATTAAGTGATAGTGAAAAAAAACAATTCAGTAAAGTGAAAGAGGCTTTCGAACAATTTTGTAGCCCCAAAAAACGTGTTGTCTATGAGCGTTTCAAGTTTTTTTCGCGAGTCCAAAAGGACATGGAACCATTTGACAATTTTTTGATAGATATCAAAAAACTGGCAAAAACATGTGATTTCGGCGATCAAAAGGAATCTTTGATGAGGGACAGAATTGTCCTGGGAACAAACAACAAAAAACTACAAGAAAAATTATTGGAAACGGACATCGATTTCGACAAAGCGGTAGAAAAATGCAAAGCAGCCGAAATATCATCCGATCACACGAAAGCGGTACAAAATACGGAAAAACCAGTTTATCACATACAAAACAGCGATAAGTATAAAAATTTTCAAAGTTTCAAATTTAAAAATACTAATACAAATTCTAATAAAGTGCATCATAACCGTAATAACTCTAAAAATAGTAACACAAATTGTAACAATGATCATAAAAATAAAATAAATAGCGAGGTAGAAAATTTCAAAAAATGTATTCGATGTAATTTGAGTCATAGATATAAGCAATGTCCCGCTTTTGGAAAAAAATGTAACAAATGTAATAAAATGAATCATTTTGCTAACGTTTGCAAAACAAAAGAAGAAAATAAGTTAGTTTCTGCAAACTATGTACAACATTTGGATGAAATTTTTGTAGACATAATATTTCAAAATTATAATTGTCAAGAAATTAATAATTTTTCAAATTTTAGTGATAACAAGTACTGGTACGAAAATGTTAAGATTAATGGAAGATTGGTTGAACTTAAATTGGATACTGGATGTACATGTAATATTTTGCCATATCAGTGGTTAAAGGAAACTACAGAAAATTTCAAAATAATGCCCACAAAAACCATTCTGAGAGCATATGGAGGACAAACAATTATACCTAAAGGTGAAGCGTATTTAAACTGTGAGTACAAGAGAAAAGTTCTTAAAGAAAAATTTATTATAATACATGAAAATTTATTGCCAATTTTGGGTTCGGAATCGATTGAACATTTTAAAATTTTAAAAAAAGTAGACATTGGACAGACACAGGTTGAAAAGTCAACAAACATAAAGATTTGCAACGAAAATGATAAAATTGACTTCATAAATAAAAATCTGCCAATAGTCTGGGCGAAACTTTATTATTTTTCGGGTCAAAGTTCGGGAGCGGTAAAAGTCGGAGTGTATCATGAGTTGCTTCGAGATTTTTAGATTTCTTATGGAAAATTAATTTTGTTCTTAATATAAAAATATTTAAAATAGAGATTTTTAGACGATTAAACATTGAAAAAGTCCGTGTAGACTATTCGAATTTCAGTATATTATGTACACTAAAAGCCCATAGAAGCAAAAACGTATTTGTTGCCTTATCAGAATTAAGAGATATGACGAATTGTTAAAACGTATACAAACCCATTACTTCCACTTGGGGTTTGAATTTCGAAAAAATTGTGAAACAGGTTTTTAGACGATTTCATAAGAAGCAACCTGAAATCTCATGAGACAAGACGGATTTTGAAAAAATTCTGAAAACGTAAGCAAACCCTTCACATCTCCTTGGTTCTGGAAATTCGAAAAATCGTGAATTGGTTGGCCGTAATAATCAATTTTACATCTCATCAGAATTAAGGAATGGCAAAAATTGTGAAAACATATACAAACCCTTGGGGGTTGAATATCGAAAAATTGAGAAATGGGTTTGTAGGCGATTATATAAAAAGTCTGTGGAAATAAAAAGCGATCTAATATCTCATCGAACCTAAGAAATATGTCGAAACTTTGAAAAGCATACAACCTCCTTACACCTTTTTGGATTGAATATCTAAAATACTGAAATTGATTTTTTGGCTTTTTTACATAGGAAACCTTAGGAAGTAAAAATGAATTCGATATATCACCAGATATGCAACCTCCTTACACCCACTTGGGGGTTGAATGTTCAAAAATCCTGAAAGGAGTTAATAAATAAATATGAAGACAGCACGAGAAAGTAGGAACCAATTCAATTTCTTATCACTTCTAAAAGAAATGACGGAACTCGTGAAAACGTGTTCAACCCGTTTATACCCTCCTAGGTGGAAAAAGGAAAAAACTTAAAAACAAGTTTTAGGCGATTATTACACAAGCCCATGAATATGAAAAGATATTCAATATTTGATAAGACGTGGATATAGTAGAATTCGTGAAAAAGTTTACAAACCCCTTTGCACCCCCTTAGGGGTCGAATTTTAAAAAATCCTGAAAACACTATCTAGGTATTTATATGAAGAATCCATAGAATAAAAATGAATTCAATATTTGGGAAGACCTAATAGATATGACGAAAACCGTGAAAATATATGCATTCCATTTTCACTGATAATTTTTTTTGCCCCCCCTCCGAACGCCAATGTATATTTGAAATTTTTTTTCATCTAAATTAGTTTTCTAGTTGATTTACATAAACGTACCGAGTTTCAGCTTTGTATCATAAGCCGTTCTATAGATAGGAAAAACACCCCCCACCCCCGTACCATACTACCCCTATAAAAAATTATATTTTTCCAAGATGCTACTAATATAGCTCTATCTAAATACGAAGTTTCAGCTTTATATCCTTATAGGTTGTCGAGATATTAAAATCGGAACTTTTTCCTTTTCACCCTCCCCCACCCTCCCCCACCCTCACCCTTTACACCCACACTTCCAAAATTTTGTTTTCTACTAGGGGTCTATTAGGCCTACTTCTGGTAAAAATTTGAAGCATCTATCTTACACCGTTCTTGAGATATGAGACGTGATTTTTTAGAAAAATTCTTATCCCTCCACTTTCATGCTCCACCGCCCCCTTCAAAAATTTTGCTTCCAGCAAACTTCATTTGTCAACCTTTATACAGAAACCAAATTTTATTTATCTAGTGCAATTGGTTAGTAAGATATCGCAATCTAAAATTTTTCACCCCCCACCCCCGTACGCCACTGCCCCCACTCAAATTTTTGTTTCCGATCTATTCTCCTAGTATACCTACAGATATTCATAAAGTTTCAATTTTGTGACATTAACCGTTTAGGAGATATGGATTTTAGAAAGTGTCGATCTCACCTTTTTTGCGTTTCGGACGCATTATTTTTCCCCCCACTCCCAAACCCCTTCACCTATATCGGCAATTTTTTTGCAAACGGTCCACTACTGAAGCTCTATATAAATTCCAAATTTCAGCCTCCTAGCACAAGCGGTTGCTGAGATCTAGAAACCAAAATTTTCCGTCTAAAACACTTCCCCCTCCTCCCCCCTCACACCCCCACCCCTCCAAATTTGGCCACTTCAAGGGGCCTACCCAGTCTATTCATAAAAAAAATTTTAATTTAATAGCTCAAAGGGTTTGGGAGCTACGAGCCTTCAAACGATTTTGCGTACAGCGGTCGACGTACGGCGTACGGCGTACGGCGTACGGCGTACGGGGTACGGCGTACGGCGGACAGACGGACTGAAATTTTTTATTGCTTTTTTCGTCTCTACTCGTCATGAAACGTGAAAAAAAAAATTTTGAGGGTAGCAAATTTTTTTTTTTTAAAAATCGAAAACAATACTGTATTATTAAAATAATAAAGTAAAATATAGATATTTTCAAGGGTACAGGGAAATTTAGTACTACATATGAGATAAAATTAATGGATAACGCTAAGCCTGTGGTGAAGCCACCACGAAGAGTTCCTTTAAAAATATATGAAAAATTAAGGAATGCAATAGACAGTTTAGTTAAAAAGGACATTATTTCGAAGGTCGATGGATCACGGGATTGGGTTAATAATTTAGTAATAATAGAAAAAGGAGACGGAAATTTAAGATTGTGCTTAGATCCCAAGGATTTAAATAAATACGTGAAAAAGGAGCAGTATTTAATTCCGCACTTTGACGATATCACAGCAAAATTATCAGGAGCTAACTATTTTTCAGTTCTAGATCTAAAAGAAGGTTTTTATCAGGTGGAACTTGATCACGAATCTAGAAAACTGTGTAGCTTTAGCACTCCTTTTGGTATTTATCAATTTAATAGACTACCATTTGGTCTAACAACAGCTGGTGCAATATTTCAAAAGAAGAATGAAGAAAATTTTGCTGACATTCCAAATGTAGTTATATATATAGATGATATTTTAGTATTCGAAAAATCTATAAAAGAACATGATAAGGCATTAGAACAAGTAGTAGATAGAGCAAGAAAATTGAATATAAAATTCAATCGAAATAAGGTTCAATTAAGAAAAAATGAAGTTCAATATTTAGGACATAAATTTTCAAAGGAGGGTATATTACCGTGTGAAGACAGAATTGCAGCTATTCAAAATCTAAAAGATCCCAAAACAAAAAAGGAATTGCAAAAATTTCTGGGAATTATTAATTACGTTCGCAATTTTATTAAAAATTTAGCAGATATAACAGCACCATTACAAGAATTGCTGAAGAAAGACAACATTTTCCTATGGACTAAAGTTCATTCGGACACAGTAACTAAAATCAAAGATATACTGACAAGTCCAAACATTTTAAGGTCTTTCGACTCAACTAAAGAAATAATAATACAAACTGACGCATCACAGTTTGGCTTAGGATGTTGCATTTTACAGGAAGGGCTACCTGTAGCTTATGCCTCCAGAAGTTTATCAGAAACTGAACAAAATTACGGACAGGTTGAAAAAGAAATGCTAGCAATAGTGTATAGTTGTAAAAAATTTCGAAATTACATATATGGCAGATCGGTTATTGTGAAAAGCGATCATCAGCCGCTAGTTCCTTTAATGCAAAAAGAGATTCATAAAATCCCATCAGGAAAACTTCAAAGAATGAGAGTAAAATTGTTAAACTATGATTTAAAAGTAGAATATTTACCAGGAAAATATATGTATATAGCTGATTACCTTTCCAGAGACTATATAAAATCAGGGGATAGTGAGGAAGACAAAAATATATCAGAAGCTGTTCTTTCTATCAATGTGAGTAAAGAAAAAGAATTAAAGTTTAGATTAGAGACTGAAAAAGATCCTATTTTAAAATGGGTTATGAAATACCATAAGACTGGATGGCCAAGCCACAAATCTAAGGTTCCCAATGATGTAAAATTTTATTACAACAAGAAGCAAGACATTTGTGAAAATGATGGTATTCAATTTTATCATGAAAGAATCATGATTCCAGGTTCATTGCAAGCTGAAATGCTCGAATTACTTCACCAGTCACACATGGGTATTACAAAATCAAAAACTCGAGCTAAGCAAATCTTTTATTGGCCCTCAATGAATAATGATATTGAGAACACCGTATCAAAATGTACTAAATGTAACGAATTTCAAAATTCAATTGCAAAAGAACCACTAATATGCCATGAAATACCAGAATTACCATTCAATAAAATAGCATGTGATATAGCTGAATATGAAGGAAAATCATACTTAATTTTAATCGATTACTTCAGTAAATGGATTGAAGTAAAGGTTATGAAAAATAAAACTTCAGGGGAAGTTATTCAATTATGGATAGAAATATTTTCTCAGTTAGGAATCCCACAGACAATTATAGCTGATAATAATCCATTCGGGTCATTTGAATGTAAAGACTTCGCTAAACGGTGGGATATCGAAATTATCAATAGCTCGCCATTATACCCGAGGTCGAACGGTCTGGCTGAGAGAGCCGTCCAAATAGTTAAGAATATATTCAAAAAATCTGAAAGCAAAGAAGAAATGTTCATACAATTATTAGAATATAGAAACACTCCGGTTAAAAACGTAGAGTTCTCGCCTGCCCAACTAATGTTCAATCGAGTATTGAAAACAAAATTGCCAATTTCAAATAATTTATTAAAACCAAATACAAGTGATAACATACATAACAAATTAATAAAAAAATCTGAATTAAATAAACCTTATTATGATTCAAGAACAAAGAAAAGAAATGATTTTAAAGTTGGTCAGAACATTTGGATACAAGAAAATTTCTCTTGGAAACCAGGTAAAATTGTTTCCACATGTAACACTCCACGGTCATATATTGTAGAAAATAATGAAGGAAAAACATATCGTAGAAATAGCTCATTCCTAAGAATTAATAAAAATAAAGAATTACAGAGCAAACCAACCAATTTAACCAATTCAAGTAAAACCAATACTAATGCAGTAACAAGAAGTGGAAAACAATATAGATAAAAACAAAATGATAATCTTGTATTATTAATTAAAAAGCTTGAATAACATTGTAATGTGAATAAAAACTTTTTAAAAAATAAGGAGGGAGATGTCGCATTGTAACTAATTACAGTAAGTCTAAGTACAACTAGTCATAAGCTTTATATATAAGTCCATTATAAATAGTATATAAGAAAAGTTATGAAATAGAGCACTCGTCATCTAGACACAACCAGAGTCGGGTCGTTTTAATAAATACCTTTATTACAATTTGTAGTTGTTGCTGGGGTGGTGGATTTATTAGTGAGTTGTTGCTCATTTATTAAGTTGGTGTTTTTGCTGTCAAGCAGTTGCTTTTTCAATGAGTTGATAGCGAGGGTGTGGTTGAGAGTAAGGTCGGAGATTCTTGAGGGGACAGAGTCGTTGGTTGTTTGAATGGAAGGCGAAGGGGTGTTAGTGGCCGATGTTGCTGGTTGAGAAGTAGTCGGTTTGTGTTGATTGGTAGCGTTGTTTGGTGTGGTAGGAGGATTATTGGATGAGTGAGGAGTGTTTGGTGTAGGGGCTGCGGTGTTGGTAGGGGGAGTTTGGATGGAGCTTGTTGTTTGAGTGGATGTGGTGCCTGGATTTCTGGGGGTTGGATTTATATTGGTTACCGCTGGTTTTGCTGACTGGGCATAAAAAAGAGTGAGCGAAGTAGGTTTATTTTTGAAATACAATTTTTTCGCCTCAAATTGGGTACACTTTCTTTGAGTGCGAATTTTAATGATCTCCTTCTGCTCGACAAATGAAGGGCATGATTTGTTGCTCGGCTCTCAGCGTTACAGTTGATGCAGAATTTGGTGGTACAAGAGGTGACGTGTGGCAAGGGTGTGGAGCAACTGTGGGGTGTCGGCTACTTGTGGGCTACACAGGTAGAAAACACTCTATACAATTCACAAAAATCAACTATTCGATGAGAAAAAATTATTAAAAAATATGTCATTTTAGAAAAAATTAATTAGTGATAATTTACGTTGATACGAGTAGGAAGCAATTTTAACCAGCGACTAAATTCATTAAATTAACGATTGTTGATAATTTACAGTTACTTTAAAAAGTTGTTAATATGGACTAAGAATTGCATGTATAAAAGTTTGTTAAATTAAAATCAAATTACATAAGAAACGTTCGTCTGTAATAATCATTAAGAACAATTACTACGAACACAACTACTACATATTTCGGGGTCCTTACACCAGTTTTTAGTGTGCCCCAGCCGCTGGCAATTCCTACAACGTAAAGGATTGGGGAAGTACTCCCTGACCTCCACCCGCTCGAACCCAACGTTTACATGGCTGGGCAAGGAGTAGAGCTCAAAGGTCACTATTAAGAGACCAGATGGTTTATCGGTGAGTGGCTTCTTTAGCACCTCAACTACTTTCTGGTCTTTTAGACCCGCCAGAATCTGTTCTTGGTTCAAGAAGATAAGCGACGAGGCGTAAATCAGACCCTTACATGTATTTAGCCTGCCATGTAAACTACAGATAACCTTGATGTCATGAATACGAGTTGTATCAAGGAACCTTTGGGCCACAGACTGGTTATCGCATAAAATTTATAAACTACCATCACGCAGAAAGGAGGAGTTCGAATACTTTGTGGAAATTTGGTCCACACCTTTCTTTACTACGAACACATTGTGTTGTTGTAGACTTTTTTTTGTAGGTTCGGTTGTTTGTATTACAACGAATTTGGGAGTTGGGGCGGAAGGTTTTTGGGGAGGTAGGAGGGTGTCTGGGTATGCAGTCGCGTATTCATTTGATAGTATATTCTGGCCTCTTTGGGCACAGGTTCGCTTGATCTTGGGTGAATTTGAGGAGGAGTGAGCAGTCTCTTTGGCGTCCGCCAGCGGAGCGAATTTGTTCTTGCTGGCCATGCCAGCCGCTAATTAGCACTGTCAGTAAGGTCGTCCAAGTATAGGTGCAGCAAGACTTACCTGATTTATCTCCGAATTGATTAATTGTCCGTAATCACTATTACAACACCGACGCGGTACTATTAAGGCGCGCGGGGTACTTAAATTAGTCAATAGCCGAAAAGTCCGGCACAAAAACTTGGGCCGACGGCCCTAACCTCACTCACTATTTCACTAAGTCTCTGTTTTGAAATACTCAGGGGCCAAGAGGGGGACCCACCAGGGGTGCCAACACTCACTGGGGTGTAAGACCGACACAAAGTTGCCGCAATCCACTTGCTAAGGGCTCGGAAAGTCAATTTCCCGGAGCCAGAACTCGGGCACGTCAGTTCCCACTGACATTTTACGCGCGATGTGAAATATACATATATAGGATAATAAATATGGAAATAACTAACTAAACCAACTAAATTTAAACTAACAAAATAACAACTGAATCTAAGAAAAATTAGACTAAGAGAAACCATAAACTTAACCAAAAAAATTTTGTACGGAATATAATAAATTCCAAAATTTTATAATAATAAATATATACTATATGATAATAAATAAATAAATAAGGCGAAAATAAATATATCATGAAGGAAAGCTCCCCAGGCAAAAAACGTTTATACAAAAAATCTATATAGACTATACTATCATAATTAGACTAGCCAACTTCACAGAACTCAAAAAAAAAATCAAAAGGTCGAGTTGAAAGGCAAATCTCAGCCTCTTCAACTTCCCGGGAAAATTGGAATTGAAAAAATAAAAAAATACTTTATTATTAAAATAATAAAGTAAAATGGAATAAAACAAAAGAAAAAATAAATACTAATATGAAACATACTGCAGTCACGATCGGCTGCAAGCCAATCGTATAATACTCTAGATGAATACTGAACTCCGATTTATATTGTAGATGGTGAAAAAGTAGAATTACGTGTGTGCATGTTGTATGTCCTTTATTAAGGACTGCCATTAGATTGCTACTCAAAACTAAAAGACAATATTCAGTGTTTAACTTCATACCTTGAACTGGGTAAGTCATAAAAAAAAAGTCCTTTTTGAAGGACATTCACATGGGAGGTGCAGGAAGGACTCACTCGATTTCTTACATATTTATCCTTTTCCTTGGAACCATTCAAAAATAAACGTGTACAAAATTTCAAATTCGTAGCTTGAAGCGTTCATAAGTTATCGGAAAATTTTGTTGAACACGTGTTTTAAGGACATTTTGTATGGCAGCTACCAGAAGGAGTAAAAGGATTTCGCTGATTAGTTAACTCGAACTTCCTTTTCCCTCAAAACTAACTTGTACAAAATTCCGAATTCGTAGCTAAAAGATTACTTGAGTTATAGTGAGTTTCGTAAATTCAGTGAATACATTTTGACAGGATATTTGTACGGCAGCTACACGAAGGACTAATAGGATTTCCTTCATAATCATGTATTTAGCTGCAACTATTGGAAAAATTACACATACAAAAATTCAATCTCGTAGCTTAAACCCTTCTGAAGTTATCGACCAATATTCTTGAACACGTGTTTTAATGACATTTTGTATGGCAGCTACCAGAAGGAGTTACAGGATTTTGCTGATTAGTAAACTCCGACTGCCTTTTTACTCAAAACTAACTTGTACAAAATTCCGAATTCGTAGCTAAAAGATTACTTGAGTTATTGTGAGTTTTGTAAGTTAAGTGAATACATTTTGACAGAATATTTGTATGGCAGCTACACGAAGGACTAAAAGGATTTTTTTCATAATCATATATTTAGCTCCAACTATTGAAAAAATAACACATACAAAATTTCAAAGACGTAGCTTAAACCCTTCTGAAGTTATCGACCAATATTCTTGAACACGTGTTTTAAGGACATTTTGTATGGCAGCTACCAGAAGGAGTTAAAGGATTTCGCTGACTAGTAAACTCCGACTTCCTTTTCACTCAAAACTAACTTGTACAAAATTCCGAATTCGTAGCTAAAAGATTACTTGAGTTATTGTGAGTTTTGTAAATTAAGTGAATACATTTTGACAGGATATTTGTATGGCAGCTACACGAAGGAATAAAAGGATTTTCTTCATAATCATACATTTAGCTCCAACTATTGGAAAAAAAACACATACAAAATTTCAAAGACGTAGCTTAAACCCTTCTGAAGTTATCGACCAATATTCTTGAACACGTGTTTTAAGGACATTTTGTTTGGCAGCTACCCGAAGGAGTAGGACGATTTTGCCCGTTAACGAACTTAGCCTTACAAATTCAACCAAACATCCAGATTCAAAATTTCAAGATCCTAGGTGAAGGCGTTCTTGAGTTATCGTGTTCACGGACAGACGGACGAACGGACGGACGGACGGACGGACGGACGGACGTCAGGCGGATTTGAGGTTTTTGGCCACAAATAAACAAAAAATAATATATAACTTTTTTTTGTCCGAGGCTTGGTTCTATGCGTTACAAACTTTTGGGCTGGATTAAACTTATAATACTCTATATGATTTCATCTAGAGTATAAAAATAAATTGAAACATACTGCAGTCACGATCGGCTGCAAGCCAATCGTATAATACTCTAGATGAATACTGAACTCCGATTTATATTGTAGTTGGGGATAAAATAGAATTACGTGTGTGCATGTTGTATGTCCTTTATTAAGGACTGCTATTAGATTGCTACTCAAAACTAAAAGACAATATTCAGTGTTTAATTTCATATCTTGAACTGGGTAAGTCATCGAAAAAAATTTTCCTTTTTGAAGGACTTTCACATGGGAGGTGCAGGAAGGACTCACTTGATTTCTTACATATTTATCCTTTTCTTTAGAACCATTTAAAAATGAACGTGTACAACATTTCAAATTCGTAGCTTGAAGCGTTCAAAAGTTATCGAAAAATATTGTTGAACACGTGTCTTAAGGACATTTTGTATGGCAGGTACCAGAAGGAGTAAAAGGATTTCGCTGATTAGTAGACTCGAATTTCGATTTTACTCAAAAGTGATTTGTACAAAATTTCCAATTCATAGCTAAAAGATTACTTGAGTTATAGTAAGTTCCGTAAATTAAGTGAAGACGTTTTACAGGATATTTGTATGGCAGCTACACGAAGGACTAATAGGATTTTCTTCATAATCATACATTTAGCTCGAACTATTGGCAAAATAACACATACAAAATTTCAAAGACAGAGCTTAAGCCCTTATGAAGTTATCGGCCAATATTCTTAAACACGTGTTTTAAGGATATTTTGTATGGCAGCTACCAGAAGGAGTAAAAGGATTTTGCTGACTAGTAAACTCGAACTTCCTTTTTACTCAAAACTAATTTGTACAAAATTACTAATTTGTAGCTACAAGATTACTTGAGTTATAGTGAGTTTCGTAAAATAAGTGAATACATTTTGACAGGATATTTGTATGGCAGCTACACGAAGGACTAATAGGATTTTCTTCATAATCATACATTTAACTCCAACTATTGGAAAAATAACACGTTCAAAATTCCAATGTCGTAGCTTAAACCCTTCTGAAGTTATCGACCAATATTCTTGAACACGTGTTTTAAGGACATTTTGTATGGCAGCTACTCGAAGGAGTAGGACGATTTTGCCCGTTAACGAACTTAGCCTTACAAATTTAACCAAACATTTAGATTCAAAATTTCAATGTCCTAGGTGAAGGCGTTCTTGAGTTATCGTGCTAACGGACAGACGGACGGACGGAAGGACGGACGGACGGACGGACGGACGGACGGACGGACGGACGTCAAGCAGATTTGAGGTTTTTGGCCACCAATTAACAAAAAATAATGTGTAACTTTTTTTCGTCCGAGGCTTGGTTCTATGCGTTACAAACTTTTGGGCTGGATTAAACTTATAATACTCTATATGATTTCATCTAGAGTATAAAAATTACCTGTTATTCGATATTTGATATTTGGTATTTGATTTTAAAATATTTGTTTATTAACATGTCAGTCCGTGCCAATTTCTGTCCCTTCGTTGTCTGTCATATTTTTTTTTTAATTTAATTTATTTTTCCATTTAATTTACTTTAATTTATTTTAATTTTTAATTTATTTTATTTTTAATTTCTTTTCTTTTAATATTTTAACTTTTAATAATTTATTTATATTATTATCACATTTGGTGTTGCTTTTTTTATTTTTTTATATTTTTATATAAGGTGGCCGAAAACTCTTGCGGGTCACTATATTTTGCGGCTATGAGTTAACAAAAAAACAAAATTCTTCGATTTCACTGCGGTGTTTCTAGCCAAGTAACCTATTTATTTAATCGCGACATTCAATGGAAAAGAATTACGTCTGTTCTCTCAATATTTGCGTGCACCGATTAACATTTTCTTTCCTTTTATTCTATATCCTATATTTTATAATGTTTCGCTCCCGCGCGCCATCAAAGATCACCTAACCTCCTATTTTTTTGCTAGCTGTCAGAACCCAAAAAAAAACCACCATCGAACTCCTTTTTTGTGTGGAATTGGCTCGGATCAATAATGCCAACTGCATTGATTGGTCCACACCAATTCCAACAGATGACACTACAGATGTTCAAGCCATAGGAAAACCTAACCATAGATGAGAAATTGATTCCGTGCAGAGGCAGAACTAAATTTAGTCAAGTTCCAAGTAAACCCGCAAAGTATGGCATAAAAATATTTTGGATTTGCGATTCGAAAACGGGCTATTCTTTGCAAGGCAAAATCTATACTGAAAAAAAAATAATAAAAGCCGTCACAAGAATGTTGGTGAAAATGTTGTATTAAAATTGGTTAACAAATTTTTCGGGTCCCGCAGAAATATAGCAACGGATAATTTCTTAACCTCTTTACAGTTAGGCAGACTTCTACTTCAGAATGGACTCACATTAATTGGAACTCTTAAAAAAAATATCTCGTAAGAGATGTTACAATCAAAAGAACGAGAACCATTGTCATCATGTTTTGCCTACAGTGATGATGCCACCCAAATGTCATATGTGCCAAAAAAGGGAAAGTAGCTATATTGCTATCAACAATGCACGACAAAGGAGACATCAATGACACACAAAAGGTAAAGCCGAAAATCATTCAATATTACAATGCAACTAAAGGCGGCGTCGATACTATTGACCAAATGGCATCTAAGAACACAACTAAACGAAAGACTAAAAGATGGTCACTGTAACGAAACCGGTATCTACCGTTTCGTGCGGTACTAGTCCGTTAACAGAGCAGACGAAGTCTGCCATGATGATTTCTTTTTTTTCCTCGGATGGGGCGTTATGGGCCTTGCCTGCGGCACTTTCTGCCAGCTGCTCAGGGCGGGGTGGTTTAGAAGTCTTGGCCGTAACGGAGCCCATCATATGCGTGCCGGAAAAAATTAAAAAAAATAAAAAAATTTTATTTAATTACCCTTTTTCACTGGATACCGGAACCTCATTTTTTCTCCTTCTTTCTTTAACCAGTTATACTATAGTTATTTTTCTCAAACAAAAGGTTAGTCTAAATTGAAAAACCAAATACACCCCTTTTTTCACTCTTTATTTCTTTTGGGTTTCCTCATACAATTGATCCATTACTCCGAATCCATCCAACGAAAACCAGAAAAAAAAACTTCTCCAGCACCGCCGCGCTCAACAAACACCGAACCGGGACTCTCGATCTCATCTTCTCGCCTCCAGCATCTCGGGACCAAAGTTGTCCCAAGACGATGCTGCCAACCGGTATAAAAATGTCACAGAACGAACTGATATGCTGCGTTTCGTTATGGTCGAAAATTATACGCTGCGTTTCGTTACATCACTGGCTATCTTCTTCAATATGTTGGATATCGCGAGTCTTGCAGCATTTGCAGTAAATATCAAGAACTTTCCAGACTTTAATCAGAAAACTGATTGACTACGAATTTTTTTGAAAGAACTCCTCAAGGACCAGCAGTAATTCAACGACAACACAATAAAAATGCTATGGCACATTATTTTACCTGTGTTGCAGTGGAGTTCAGTTTTTGGGAGTGAAGGTGAACTTCCCACGTCAAGCCGGTGCCTCTATTTCCCGGGTACAACTACGGCCTAGGCCCCTGCCCAAAGACAAAGCAGGCCGAACAAAACACATTGGTATATGCCACACGTAAGACTCACAAAAGCTGCGAAAAATGCACGAAAACATTGTAAAATCAAATAAAATCACATTCTTTCAATAATTTTCAATTATAATTAATCTTCGAAAAGCATTCAAATTCAAATACATTTTTAATTTAACACATATTTTAAATAACAATATTATCTTTCAACGAGATATCTTTTCAATTGAAATATGATTGCATGTAAATTTGCGGTCGAAATGATTTCATATTGAATCAACTACTTTCAGATCCATTCAAAGTGAACATTTTTGAAATCAAAGTAAAGCCTTACTAAGCTTTTTTGTTGACTATCGCTCATTTCAATCTAAAAGTAGCTATTTCATTTTGATTCCCATTTAAATAATTTTATATTGATTTTAAAAATTACATTTTTTAAAGGCATATTTCAAATTTATTTTTCTAATATTATTTCGCAAGGATGTAAATTAAAACTGAAAAAATTAAAAAATTATCCATTTATTAGAAAATAAAATTAGTATTGAATACAAGAAATAATATATAAATATATATAAAATTAAAGGTACTTATTCCATAAGTAAGTTTTGTTGTTATTTAATAAATTTATATGTACTGCGAGGACGGAAATTTTCGCGATAAATTTGCACACACAAACATTGAATTAAAACATGTGACACTGAATTGAATTGTAAAACTAAGAAACAAACAACATGCAACATAGAACACCGAAGACATAAATGAACAAAGAAAGTTAAAAAGGAGAAAAACACGAGCACAGAAAGCTGAAAGAAAGGGAGCACAAAGAGCAACAAAGAATCAAAATGCCGTCGGTGGGGCCACAACAATGCCTCAGGCGACACTGTACAGCGGGATAAACCTACCGACAAAATTTCATGTAAGATCCGAAAGCACTATATGGACGGATGCATAAACCGACCACGAATCACAACAAAGTAAAATTCCGAGTACTAACGAAATGATTCGCAGATGGTAAATGTTCTCCCAAATATATAAGCAGCAGCGAACGACCAAAAAGAGTTCAGTCGGCAGTAATCAGTCTGCGAACAAGGTATTGTGGACTTTTAGATCCTCTTGTAGCAACGTTGACTACTGAGCTCGATCAATTCCACCTGTGATTCACAGACTCGAAGAGAACGACGTACTGACAGGACAGCCGTCTCTAATCGGTTCTCAAACTGGATAAGGCGTTGTGGACTTATAGTTCCCCTTTGAAGGTTTGAGACCGGCTAGTTCATGTCCAGACAGAGCCAAGATAAGCCAAGCAGAGCAGAGCTGAGCCAAGCAGAAGACGAGCTAAACAGAGCGAAGACTAGCCCAGCAGAGCTGATCCAAGCAGAAGACGAGCAGAGCCATGCAGAACGAAGACTAGCCCAGCAGAGCTGAGCCAAGCAGCGCAGAGCGAAGACTAGCCCAGCAGGGCAGAGCAGAGCAGAGCTGAGCCAAGCAGAAGACGAGCCAAGCAGAGCAGAGCAGAACTGAGCCACGACGCTCAGAGTAAAGCAGCGACGACCATAGCAAGCCACGACGTGCATAGCGAGCCACGACGCGCAGAGCAAAGTAGAAACGACGAGCAGAGCAAAGCAGAAACAACGCGCAGAGCAATGCAGCGGCGACCACAGCAAGCCACGACGTGCATAGCGAGCCACGACGAGCAGAGCCAAAGCAGCGACAAGCACAGAACAAACTACGATGAGAATAGCAGACGAACAGAGCAATGCAATCGTCGACAGAGCAATCCAGGCAAACAGAGACAAGATGACGATCAGTAATCAGGGTTAAGTTAAGGCAAGCAGAGTCGTGCTAGGAGTCGAGCTAAAACCAGCTACGACAAGCCACGACGAAAGACGATAGATCACGACAAGCAGACACAGCAGAGCCAAGACGAACACAGCAGAGGCCACACAGAGAGACGAAGACAGGGAAGGACGAAGACAGGGAAGCACGAAGACAGGGAAGGACGCAGACAGGGAAGGACGAAAACAGGGAGAGAAAAGGCCTCACAGAGAGACGAAGACAGGGAGAGAGCAGAGAGAGTCAAGGCAAGGCGAGTGGAGTCGTACCCGCAGAATCATGAATCGAATCACGTTTAGCAGAGTCGACTATCAGACGGCAAGGAGAAACTCAAATAGGAGTAATAAAGTGAAGTCAAATAAGAAATAAATATTTTGTAACGGATCCTGGCACCCGTTGAGCCTACCCCGGAAATTGATTCGTTACAGTACCTGTAAACAATTTTAATTCCTTCAAACAATTTGGGGCAAAAGCTCTACCAATTTCACATGACTGAAAATGAGTGTCAAACCCCCTAATTTCAATTTGTTGGCATACCACGTACAACATCGAATTTGCTTTTATAACGGCTTTGATTTTGAATTGTTCTACTTTTCCGTATACTGCTGATAAGTTCATGTTTATACTCTAGATGAAATCATATAGAGTATTATAAGTTTAATCCAGCCCAAAAGTTTGTAACGCATAGAACCAAGCCACGGACGAAAAAAAGTTATATATTATTTTTTGTTAATTTGTGGCCAAAAACCTCAATTCCGCTTGACGTCCGTCCGTCCGTCCGTCCGTCCGTCCGTCTGTCCGTGAACACGATAACTCAAGAACGCCTTCACCTAGGATCTTGAAATTTTGAATCTGGATGTTTGGTTGAATTTGTAAGGCTAAGTTCTTTAACGGGAAAAAATCGTCCTACTCCTTCGGGTAGCTGCCATACAAAATGTCCTTAAAACACGTGTTCAAGAATATTGGTCGATAACTTCAGAAGGGTTTAAGCTACGACATTGAAATTTTGTATATGTTATTTTTCCAACAGTTGGAGCTAAATATATGATTATGAAGAAAATCCTGTTAGTCCTTCGTGTAGCTGCCATACAAATATCCAGTCAAAATGTATTCACTTAATTTACGAAACTCACTATAACTCAAGTAATCTTTTAGCTACGAATTCGGAATTTTGTACAAATTAGTTTTGAGTGAAAACAAAGTTCGAATTTACTAGTCAGCGAAATCCTTTTACTCCTTCTGGTAGCTGCCATACAAAATGTCCTTAAAACACGTCTTCAAGAATATTGGCCGATAACTTCAGAAGGGTTTAAGGGGGGTGATACATGTAAAATTTTCAAAAATTCGAGTTTCTTTTTTTTGCATAAATAGTTAAATTAACATCTAAAACATACTGCAGTCACGATCGGCTGCAAGCCAATCGTATAATACTCTAGATGAATACTGAACTCCGATTTATATTGTAGTTGGGGATAAAGTAGAATTACGTGTGTGCATGGTGTATGTCCTTTATTAAGGACTGCCATTAGATTGCTACTCAAAACTAAAAGACAATTTTCAGTGTTTAGTTTCATACCTTGAACTGGGTAAGTCATCGAAAAAAAATGTCCTTTTTAAAGGACTTTCACATGGGAGGTGCAGGAAGGACTCACTCGATTTCTTATATATTTATCCTTTTCCTTGGAACTATTTAAAAATGAACGTGTACAAAATTTGAAATTCGTAGCTTGAAGCGTTCAAAAGTTATGGAAAAATATTGTGGAACACGTGTCTTAAGGACATTTTGTATGGCAGCTACCAGAAGGAGTAAAAGGATTTCGCTGATTAGTGAACTCGAACTTCGTTTTTATTCAAAACTAATTTGTACAAAATTTCCAATTTATAGCTAAAAGATTACTTGAGTTATAGTAAGTTCCGTAAATTAAAAGAAAACGTTTTGACAGGATATTTGTATGGCAGCTACACGAAGGACTAATAGGATTTTCTTCATAATCATACATTTAGCTTCAACTATTGGAAAAATACTACGTACAAGATTTCAAAGATGTAGCTTAAACCCTTCTGAAGTTATCGGCCAATATTCTTGAACACGTGTTTTAAGGACATTTTGTATGGCAGCTACCAGAAGGAGTAAAAGGATTTTGCTGACAAGTAAACTCAGGCTTTGTTTTTACTCAAAACTAATTTGTAAAAAATTCCGAATTCGTAGCTAAAAGATTACTTGAGTTATAGTAAGTTTTGTAAATTAAGTGAATACATTTTGACAGGATATTTGTATGGCAGCTACACGAAGGACTAACAGGATTTTCTTCATAATCATGCATTTAGCTCGAACTATTGGAAAAATAACACAAACAAAATTTCAAAGTCGTAGCTTAAACCCTTCTGAAGTTATCGGCCAATATTCTTGAACTCGTGTTTTAAGGACATTTTGTATGGCAGCTACCCGAAGGAGTAGGACGATTTTGCCCGTTAACGAACTTAGCCTTACAAATTCAACCAAACATCCAGATTCAAAATTTTAAGATCCTAGGTGAAGGCGTTCTTGAGTTATCGTGCTAACGGACAGACGGACGGACGGACGGACGGACGGACGGACGGACGTCAGGCGGATTTGAGGTTTTTGGGCACAAATAAACAAAAAATAATATATAACTTTTTTTCGTCCGAGGCTTGGTTCTATGCGTTACAAACTTTTCGGCTGGATTAAACTTATAATACTCTATATGATTTCATCTAGAGTATAACAAACTTTTCGGCTGGATTAAACTTATAATACTCTATATGATTTCATCTAGAGTATAAAAATATGTTTGTAAAGTTTTAGAATGAAATTCGCATTATTTATCGATTAAAAACTCATTTAAGTGCTCCGCCTCAACTTGACGCTCGAGCGCTATTGAGTCCGTACTGGAGCGCTCGACTCTCGCTACCTGCTTCTCGGATGTATGACCTTGGGGCCTTTTGTATTGAAGACCCGGGTAAGCATTCCAAGAAGAGCTGAGGAAAAAAAACGAGTACTATGAAGGTACTGAAGGACTTCTGTATGGGCATCATAGAGTTACTGTGTGTCAAAACTTTAAACGCATTTTTCTCGAGACGACTTTTTTTAAATTGGGGGGCAAGAAAACTCAAAAAGTTCTCAATCGATTCTTATGAAACTTGGAACACGTTTTCTCTATAGTATAAGCTTCTAGTTGAATCTCAAAAATGCCAAAAAAAATTTCAAAATTTAGCGTTGTTGACCCAAAAACTGTCGAAAAACATACTGCAGTCACGATCGGCTGCAAGCCAATCGTATAATACTCTAGATGAATACTGAACTCCGATTTATATTATAGTAGGGGATAAAGTAGAATTACGTGTGTGCATGTTGTATGTCCTTTATTAAGGACTCCCATTAGATTGCTACTCAAAACTAAAAGACAATATTCAGTGTTTAATTTCATATTTTGAACTCGGTAAGCCATCGACAAAAACGTCCTTTTTGAAGGACTTCCACATGGGAGGTGCAGGAAGGACTCACTCGATTTCTTACATATTTATCCTTTTCTTCGGAACTATTTAAAAATGAACGTGTTCAAAATTTCAAATTCGTAGCTTGAAGCGTTCAAAAGTTATCGAAAAATATTGTTGAACACGTGTCTTAAGGACATTTTGTATGGCAGCTACCAGAAGGAGTGAAGGGATTTCGCTGATAAGTAAACTCGAACTTCCTTTTTACTAAAAACTAATTTGTACAAAATTTTCAATTCATAGCTAAAAGATTACTTGAGTTATATTAAGTTCCGTAAATTAAGTGAAGACGTTTTGACAGGATATTTGTATGGCAGCTACACGAAGGACTAATAGAATTTTTTTCATAATCATACATTTAGCTCCAACTATTGGAAAAATAACACATAGAAAATTTCAAAGACGTAGCTTAAACCCCTCTGAAGTTATCGGAAAATACTCTTAAACACGTGTTTTAAGGACATTTTGTATGGCAGCTACCAGAAGGAGTAAAAGGATTTCGCTGACTAGTAAACTCGAACTTTCTTTTTACTCAAAATTATTTTGTACAAAATTCCGAATACGTATCTACAAGATTACTTGAGTTATAGTGAGTTTCGTAAATTAAGTGAATACATTTTGACAGGATATTTGTATGGCAGCTACATGAAAGACAAACAGGATTTTCTTCATAATAATATATTTAGCTCCAACTATTGGCAAAATAACACGTACAAAATTTCAATGTTGTAGCTTAAACCCTTCTGAAGTTATCGACCAATATTCTTGAACACGTGGTTTAAGGACATTTTGTATGGCAGCTACCCGAAGGAGTAGGACGGTTTTGCCCGTTAACGAACTTAGCCTTACAAATTCAACCAAACATCCAGATTCAAAATTTCATGATCCTAGGTGAAGGCGTTCTTGAGTTATCGTGCTAACGGACAGACGGACGGACGGACGGACGGACGTCAAGCGGATTTGAGGTTTTTGGCCACAAATAAACAAAAAATAATATATAACTTTTTTTCGTCCGTGGCTTGGTTCTATGCGTTACAAACTTTTGGGCTGGATTAAACTTATAATACTCTATATGATTTCATCTAGAGTATAAAAATCAGTAGTAGCCGCAACGGAAGCAGAATATTCATAGAAGAAAAGCTAAGAACCACTTTTCATTCTCAGCAGGCGAATAGGCACACACACACCTTGGCATAGTTACTTTGCCTTCGAATCGTGTGTTGCAGGATTGCAGGGTTCGAAATGGAGTGGGGAACGCTGTAACCTTTTTACTCTTAGCGAATGTAACATGAAAACAAACCGGCCGAAAGAAAATGCGACGCAACCACACGTCCGTACAGCTCGACCTCTGCGAGCGGTCTGAATGGAAAATTTGATTGAAAAATGTAGTTTGAAAAATCGTTGCAAAAATATTGTTATACTAACTTTTTTGAAGCTTTTTGAATTTAAGTTGCTTTAGAACGCTTTGATAAAGTAACAAAAGAAAAACCAAAAAAAAAAAAACGGTTTTCATAGAAAATTTTAATAATAAAAAAACATAATTTTTTATAAAAATCTGAGTTTTCAAAATGCATTATTTCCAAACATAAGTCAAAGTCGAAAATTCAAATTCCAACAAAAAATAGATTGAGTCGTTCCTAATTGAGTGAAAACAAAGATAATGACAATTACTTCAGAAATGTTTGCAAAATCGCAATTACCAAATGTATGTTTTCAATAATTTCGAAAACTTGCTTGACGCGTTTACTTACATTTTAAAAATGTAAAAAGAAGGTGTCGGGTTCAACAAAAAGCGATGATATTCACAGAGTCGGTTTTCTTTTTATACTCTAGATGAAATCATATAGAGTATTATAAGTTTAATCCAGCCCAAAAGTTTGTAACGCATAGAACCAAGCCTCGGACGAAAAAAAGTTGTATATAATTTTTATACTCTAGATGAAATCATATAGAGTATTACAAGTTTAATCCAGCCCAAAAGTTTGTAACGCATAGAACCAAGCCTCGGACGAAAAAAAGTTATATATTATTTTTTGTTTATTTGTGGCCAAAAACCTCAAATCCACCTGACGTCCGTCCGTCCGTCCGTCCGTCCGTCCGTCCGTCCGTCCGTCCGTCCGTCCGTCCGTCCGTCCGTCCGTCCGTCTGTCCGTGAACACGATAACTCAAGAACGCCTTCACCTAGGATCTTGAAATTTTGAATCTGGATGTTTGGTTGAATTTGTAAGGCTAAGTTCGTTAACGGGCAAAATCGTCCTACTCCTTCGGGTAGCTGCCATACAAAATGTCCTTAAAACACGTGTTCAAGAATATTGGTCGATACCATAAGAAGGGCTTAAGCTACGACTTTGAAATTTTGTATGTGTTATTTTTCCAATAGTTGGAGCTAAATATATGATTATGAAGAAAATCCTGTTAGTCCTTCGTGTAGCTGCCATACAAATATCCTGTCAAAATGTATTCACTTAATTTACGAAACTCACTATAACTCAAGTAATCTTTTAGCTACGAATTCGGAATTGTGTACAAGTTAGTTTTGAGTGAAAAGAAAGTTTGAGTTTACTAATCAGCGAAATCCTTTCACTCCTTCTGGTAGCTGCCATACAAAATGTCCTTAAAACACGTGTTCAAGAATATTGGTCAATAACTTCAGAAGGGTTTAAGCTACGACATTGAAATTTTGTTTGTGTTATTTTTCCAATAGTTGTAGCTAAATATATGATTATGAAGAAAATCCTGTTAGTCCTTCGTGTAGCTGCCATACAAATATCCTGTCAAAATGTATTCACTTAATTTACGAAACTCACTATAACTCAGGTAATCTTTTAGCTACGAATACGGAATTTTGTACAAGTTAGTTTTCAGTGAAAAGGAAGTTCGAGTTAACTAATCAGCAAAATTCTTTTACTCCTTCTGGTAGCTGCCATACAAAATGTCCTTAAAACACGTGTTCAAGAATATTGCCGATAACTTCAGAAGGGTGCAACCTACGTCTTTGAAATTTTGTATGTGCTATTTTTCCAATAGTTGGAGCTAAATATATGAATATCAAGAAAATCCTATTAGTCCTTCGTGTATCTGCCATATAAATATCCTGTCAAAAAGTCTTCACCTAATTTACGGAACTCACTATAACTCAAGTAATCTTTTAGCTATGAACTCGGAATTTTGTACAAATTAGTTTTGAGTGAAAACGAAGTTCGAGTTTACTAGTCAGCGAAATCCTTTTACTCCTTCTGGTAGCTGCCATACAAAATTTCCTTAAGACACGTGTTCAACAATATTTTTCGATAACTTTTGAACGCTTCAAGCTACGAATTTGAAATTTTGTACACATTAATTTTTGAATGGTTCCAAGGAAAAGGATAAATATGTAAGAAATCGAGTGAGTCCTTCCTGCACCTCCCATATGAAATTCCTTCAAAAAGGACATTTTTTTTCGATGACTTACCCAGTTAAAGGTATGAAGTTAAACACTGAATATTGTCTTTTAGTTTTGAGTAGCAATCTAATGGGAGTCCTTAATAAAGGACATACAACATGCACACACGTAATTCTACTTTATCCCCAACTACAATATAAATCGGAGTTCAGTATTCATCTAGAGTATTATACGATTGGCTTGCAGCCGATCGTGACTGCAGTATGTTTTGTTTATTTGTGGCCAAAAACCTCAAATTCGCCTGACGTCCGTCCGTCCGTCCGTCCGTCCGTCCGTCTGTCCGTGAACACGATAACTCAAGAACGCCTTCACCTAGGATCTTGAAATTTTGAATCTGGATGTTTATTTAAATTTGTAAGGCTGAGTTCGTTAACGGGCAAAATCGTCCTACTCCTTCGGGTAGCTGCCATACAAAATGTCCTTAAAACACATGTTCAAGAATACTGGTCGATAACTTCAGAAGGGTTTAAGCTACGACATTGAAATTTTGTACGTGTTATTTTTCCAATAGTTGCAGCTAAATATATGATTATGAGGAAAATCCTGTTAGTCCTTCATGTAGCTGCCATACAAATATCCTGTGAAAATGTATTCACTTAATTTCCGAAACTCACTATAACTCAAGTAATCTTTTAGCTACGAATTCGGAATTTTGTATAAGTTAGTTTTGAGTGAAACGAAAGTTCGAGTTTACTAATCAGCGAAATCCTTATTCTCCTTCTGGTAGCTGCAATACAAAATGTCCTTAAAAGACGTGTTCAAGAATATTGGTCGATAACTTCAGAAGGGTTTAAGCTACTACATTGAAAGTTTGTGTGTTTTATTTTTCGAATAGTTGGAGCTAAATATATGATTATGAAGAAAATCCTGTTAGTCCTTCGTGTAGCTGCCATACAAATATCCTGTCAAAATGTTTTCACTTAATTTACGAAACTCACTATAACTTAAGTAATCTTTTAGCTACGAATACGGAATTTTGTACAAGTTAGTTTTGAGTGAAAAGGAAGTTTGAGTTAACTAATGAGTGAAATTCTTTTACTCCTTCTGGTAGCTACCATACAAAATGTCCTTAAAATACGTGTTGTAGAATATTGCCGATAACTTCAGAAGGGTTTAAGCTACGTCTTTGAAATTTTGTATGTGTTATTTTTCCAATAGTTGGAGCTAAATGTATGATTATCAAGAAAATCCTATTAGTCCTTCGTGTAGCTGCCATACAAATATCCTGTCAAAAAGTCTTCACTTAATTTACGGAACTCACTATAACTCAAGTAATCTTTTAGCTATGAACTCGGAATTTTGTACAAATTAGTTTTCAGTGAAAACAAAGTTCGAGTTTACTAGTCAGCAAAATCCTTTTACTCCTTCTGGTAGCTGCCATACAAAATATCATTAAGACACTTGTTCAACAATATTTTTCGATAACTTTTGAACGCTTCAAGCTACGAATTTCAAATTTTGTACACATTAATTTTTGAATGGTTCCAAGGAAAAGGATAAATATGTAAGATTTCGAGTGAGTCCTTCCTGCACTTTCCATGTGAAAGTCCTTCAAAAAGGACATTTTTTTCGATGACTTACCCAGTTCAAGGTATGAAGTTAAACACTGAATATTGTCTTTTAGTTTTGAGTAGCAATCTAATGACAGTCCTTAATAAAGGACATACAACATGCACACACGTAATTCTACTTTATCCCCAACTACAATATTAATCGGAGTTCAGTATTCATCTAGAGTATTATACGATTGGCTTGCAGCCGATCGTGACTGCAGTATGTTTATTAATATTTCCACTTACACTTGTATATAAATTTGTGATATTCATTTTTCCAAGAAACTCGACAATCGCTCGTCGTGGCAAAAAGATGATGTGCAAAGTTTACTTTTTGGTTGCTTTTAATCTGGAAAATTTGGGGGGGGGGATATTTTTCCGAGCGATTGTCGGGTTTCTTGGAAAAATGAATATCACAAATTTGAATACAAGTGTAAGTGGAAATATTAATAAACATACTGCAGTCACCATCGACTGCAAGCCAATTGTATAATACTCTAGATGAATACTGAACTCCGATTTATATTGAAGTTGGGGATAAAGTAGAATTACGTGTGTGCATGTTGTATGTCCTTTCTTAAGGACTGCCATTAGATTGCTACTCAAACCTAAAGACAATATTCAGTGTTTAATTTCATATCTTGAACTGGGTAAGTCATCGAAAAAAACTTTCCCTTTTGAAGGACTTTCACATGGGAGGTGCAGGAAGGACTCACTCGAAATCTTACATATTTATCCTTTTCCTTGGAACCATTTAAAAATGAACGTGTACAAAATTTCAAATTCGTAGCTTGAAGTGTTCAAAAGTTATCGAAAACTAGATGAATACTGAACTCCGATTTATATTGTAGTTGGGGATAAAGTAGAATTACGTGTGTGCATGTTGTATGTCCTTTATTAAGGACTGCCATTAGATTGCTACTCAAAACTAAAAGACAATATTCTGTGTTTAAATTCATATCTTGAACTGGGTAAGTCATCGAAAAAAAATTTCCTTTTTGAAGGACTTTCGCATGAGAGGTGCAGGAAGGACTCACTCGATTTCTTACATATTTATCCTTTTCCTTGGAACCATTCAAAAATGAACGTGTACAAAATTTCAAATTCGTAGGTTGAAGCGTTCAAATGTTATCGAAAAATATTGTTGAACACGTGTCTCAAGGACATTTTGTATGGCAGCTACCAGAAGGAGCAAACCGATTTCTCTGATAGTAAACTCGAACTTCGTTTTTACTCAAAACTAATTTGTACAAAATTTTCAATTCATAGCTAAAAGATTACTTGAGTTATATTAAGTTCCGTAAATTAAGTGAAGACGTTTTGACAGGATATTTGTATGGCAGCTACACCAAGGACTAATAGGATTTTCTTCACAATCATATATTTAGCTCCAACTATTGGAAAATAACACATACAAAATTTCAAAGACGTAGCTTAAGCCCTTCTGAAGTTATCGGCCAATATTCGTGAACACGTGTTTTAAGGACATTTTGTATGGCAGCTGCCAGAAGGAGTAAAAGGATTTCGCTGACTAGTAAAGTCGAACTTTCTTTTCACTCATAACTAATTTGTACAAAATTTTGTATTCGTAGCTAAAAGATTACTTGAGTTATAGTGAGTTTCGTAAATTAAGTGAATACAGTTTGACAGGATATTTGTATGGCAGGTACATGAAGGACTAACATGATTTTCTTTATAATAATATATTTAGCTCCAACTATTGGAAAAATAACACATACAAAATTTCAATGTCGCAGCTTAAACCCTTCTAAAGTTATCGACCAATATTCTTGAACACGTGTTTTAAGGACATTTTGTATGGCAGCTACCCGAAGGAGTAGGACGATTTTGCCCGTTAACGAACTTAGCCTTACAAATTCAACCAAACATCCAAATTCAAAATTTCAAGATCCTAGGTGAAGGCGTTCTTGAGTTATCGTGTTCACGGACAGACGGACGGACGGATGGACGGACGGACGGACGGACGGACGGACGGAAGGACGGACGGACGGACGGTCGGACGGACGGACGGACGGACGGACGGCCGGACGGACGGATGGACGGACGTCAAGCGGATTTGAGGTTTTTGGCCACAAATAAACAAAAAATAATATATAACTTTTTTTCGTCCGAGGCTTGGTTCTATGCGTTACAAACTTTTGGGCTGGATTAAACTTATAATACTCTATATGATTTCATCTAGAGTATAAAAAAACAAGTTTTTGTGAAGTTTATGATACTTTTTTTTTCTTTTTATTCTTTCTTTATGAGTATATCTTTTCTATTTCATTTCTTTGAATATTCTTTCTTTTCACTGCTTATCTTTTTCTCAATTATTAAATATAAATTAATTTCTATAATAGGTTTTATTTGGTTCATTAAAAACTGTAAACCTCTGTTTCAATATAAATAAATAAATGACGTCGAGTATTTAAAATTTGTATGTTTGCATGTTTTTACACAGTTTTCAATTTAAAGTGCATTTTTCGTTAAAAATATCGACGTTAAAATACGAAAAATATGTGTAAAAAATTGTTTTTCAAAAAACAATAACGTCATCTAGAAGAGAATTTAATTATCTATAAAATGAGCGGTCATAAAGCCAAATCGGTTCAGTAAAATTTTCTCAATCGTGTACGCAAAATCGAAAAATAATGTTTCGAGAAAAACGCGTTTAAAGTTTTGGAACATAAAAATACTATGTACTCGTCACCCGACCCCTCCGCTTTATGAGGTGTAACTCGTAAACACTGCAGTTATCGACTGAAATTTATTCAGAGAATATTCTTGAATAGTTCAGCAATCGATTAAGACAATTTCAAAAAGATCGATTTGTTTGATAAAGGAGGTTTCCTCCTTAAAAAAGGTTTTAAAAAAAAACTTACCTTGAGCATCTGTTAGTTGCAACGAAGTCTCAATGGATGTTAAATTTATAGTACGTGTTAAATTACTCATCTCTTTCGGCATTTTTAATTGAGGTAAAACTGGTGATGTCCAGGCCAATGCAGTACCAGCAGAAATGGCACCTAGGCACACTATGAATAATAAATGTTTATACATACAAGCTCTTCAAGATTATATACATATTTTAGATTACTTAACATAGCAGCTACATATTGCATTATTTTAGATGTTTTGCCATCTTGTAGTGGATCATACAGCATCGGATTTCTGGCGTCGGGATCGTTGTCTATGTCATTAACGTTCTTCATGGAAATTTAAAGAACAAAATTAAAATAACTGGTAATTATTTTATTATTTAATGATAATATTCTTCTTTATCACCGATAGAAATTATTTGTTATATTATATTATGTTTTCAAACTTGATCCAGAAAAAACTCACTTTCGGATGCCTCCCTCGTACATTATGGTGTTTTGAAGTTAATACAGGGTAATAACAGGGTTAGAACAAGTTTTTAGAAAGCTGCCGAGGTGAAGTTTTGACGGATGAGAATATCTATCTTTCAGGACCTTAGTGTAATATAATTTAAAGATTTCCTTGATTTTACCTTCTTTTGTGTTTTCTTTGTACTTTCAAACTTTCGTATTGTAGTTATATTTCGGCAAGCCAAATGAGCAAGCAACGAAACGGAATCATAGCAAAACTCGTTCAGTCTTGCAACAACAGCCGTCCGAAGTGTACGTATACCTACGAAGTAGGTCGCTAGAAATTCTCAATAAAACTTCATTTCCTAAATCTCATAACCGCGACTTTTTCTAAGTTAATCACATATCACACGGATCCTTGAGAGTTCTCTAACATTTTGGTCCGTCGAGCCGGATGTGTGTGATATGTGTGTGATATTTGAGCTGTGAAAAGTTATCAAAAAAGAAAAACCACCCAAAAAACCAGAAGTTTAAGTGCCGTTATTATATCGTTCACAGTTATCAAGTCGCGTCCGAGCTTTGCTGCTAAAAGCAATCGCTATCTCTGTTATTCTTAGTGCATTTACGGTCATTCGATTCTGACTCTCGGCTTTAATCTACAACTACATCTTTAACAACTATAGTACAAGTGAGTTAGCTATTGCAAAGCAAAGTGATATTCGTGGATTAATCTGCCGTGCGGTAACTAACATCAAAAAATTAGAAGCTAAGAAGCGTACGCCCGAGAACATTCAAACGAGAATAAATATTCTCGATGCCAACTGGAAAAGGTTCCAAGAGCAACATGAACTCCTATTAGTAGTGGAGATAGAGGATTGAGCCAAGCTCAGCTATTTCACCGATGACATTTATGGGCAATGCGAAGAAGAATACGTCGACGCGGGAATTAAAGTCAAAGACTGACGAAAAAGGTGAAAGTGCCGAACAACACGGAAAAATCGCGTTAAGTTCTCGTCAATTACCGCGCATTAATCTACCTCGATTCTCAGGATCTTATCGTGAGTGGCGACAGTTTCGTGACCTTTTTAGGTCTATGATATCTAAAAGCAAGAGATTTCTGACGTCGAAAAAATGTAATACCTCAAGATGAGTGTAAGCGGCGAAGCAGCGCAACTAGTCATAAATTTTGACGTTTCTTGCGACAACTTCCAACGAGCGTGACAAGTGCTGATAGATCGGTACGAAAATAAAAGGATACTAATTGACACACACCTTTCGTCATTATTTTCAATACAGAAGGTAACTCATCTATCATCATCTGAACTTAAGGCATTGCTCGGTGAAGTCAACGAAGCTCTCGGTGCACTTCGAGCGCTCGGATGTCCCACTGAATCATGAGATTGCATAATTGTCCTTATGATGACTCGAAAACTCGATGCAGAATCTCTAATCGATTGGGAGAAGCATTTGGGTACCGAAACTCAGTTCGCGAAATTGAAAGAATTTGAGAAATTTTTATTGGGAAGAGTATATGCGCTTGAAGCTGTAGCGCGTGCAAACCGACAACTAAAAATCGCGCTCCACAGCTCCTGCAGCGACAAGAAACCAGTGTAGCATAAAATCTCATCAAGCCACAGCCGCTTCAGCAAGTGATAGTGCGAATACTACGAAATCATCGCAGCTCATATGTGCGGTCTGCAATGCCGCCCATTATATCAGTGCTTGTCCAGACTAACGAAATAAGACTGTCGAGTAGCGGCAGGACATTCTCAAGAAAAAAAATTTCTGCTTTAATTGTCTCGGTTCGCACCAGTTCCGGAACTGTCGAACAGTTAAACGGTGTCGAATATGTGGTAATCCCCACCATACATCAATCCATCGGTCAGGCAATGCAGTAAGTGATTAAACATCTAGTGCTCAATTAAATCAGAGATCAAGTGCAAACTCGCAGCAACTAGCTTCTAACGTTGACACTGCAACTACAAACGATCACCCGCGTCGCAACGATGGGCAAGCTGAAACCTCCGCTTCGACTCATTCTGCTCTCGTTTCAATAAAGTATATGCCAGTCCTGCTTGCAACTGCAATCGTCAAGGTCACCTCATGCTATGGCGAACAACATAAAGTTTGAGCTCTTCTTGACCAAGGATCCGAAGTATCGTTTGTAACAGAACATCTCGCACAACATTTGAACTTGCCGCGCCAACGTCTATCTCTACCTATCAATGGTATTGGAGCACAACGCTCGACAGTATCTCGTGGAGTAATGAGCCTCAATTTAAATTCTTGCGTGGATCCTACGTTTTCACTCAAGATCGACTCCTACGTACTTACAAAGCTATCTTCCTATTTGCCGCCAATCCGAGTCATACAAAATCCATGGTCTCATCTGGATGGTCTCGAGCTTGTCGATCCAGAGTTTTCAACAGCAACTGAGATTGATCTTATTCTCAGCGCGGAAATTTATAGTTTAATTCTCGAGGAAGGGCTTCGTAAAGGCGATCCCGGAAGTACAATTGCTCAACAGACATCTCTAGGATGGATCTTGTCGGGATCAGTTTCATCTGAATTAAACACAGACGTAGTCACTCGTCCTGCTCATGGACTGCAATACTCCATTGACCACATACTTTATAATCTAGTCCAAAGATTTTGGACTCAAGAAGAAACTAGCTTCAAATCAAACAGTACCATATCAAGTGAAGAAGTTCAGTGCGAACAGCACTTTACTAAAACGCATTTTCGAACATCTGAAGGACGCTATATCGTTCGTTTACCACTCAAGCGCCTTCCGGATGATCTCGGTGACTCTTACAAATCAGCATTATACGCGCTTCTGCGCCAGGAGAAGCGGTTTGTGTTAGATCCATCTCTCGATCACATGACAATCGTCTCGGATTCAACACTTGGGCAATGTCTAAAATTTTAGCTCCGCATCACGCCGTGGTAGGCGAGAGTAGCTCGACCACTAAAGTGCGTGTGGTGTTTAATGGGTTACATCGCACTAATTCGAGAATTTCGATTAACGATTTACAACACGTTGGACCAAAGCTTCAAACTGATCTGGATGAGGTTATAACTCGATGGCGCCGTTATCCTTACGTATTTGCGGCAGATATTCAAAAGATGTACAGCCAAATTCGTGTACACGAAGAAGATTGGGAATTGCAGCGCATCTTGTTTAGAGACAATCCAGAATCCCCACCAGTTTCGTACCATCTTTGCACTGTAACTTATGGGCTGACAAGTGCTCCATATCTCGCAATCCGGACACTTCAGCAACTTTCAACTGATGAGAAGGAACGATTTCCTCTTGCTACGGATATAATTCGACGCAAAATGTATGTCGACGACGTACTCTCAGGGGCCGATAATATAGATGAATGCCTCAACGCAGGATGTTTTCCACTGCACAAATGGACCGCAAACAACGAAGAGTTGTTGAGAAACATTCATCTTGATAGAAAACAAAAGTCAACACCGGTTACGCTCGAGAACGAGCAACTACTACGAACTCTCGGCATTATGTGTCATTCATTCGTGTTTTCGTCGCATACTCGTACTAGTGAAGATCTATCGTTTATAAGCAAACGCATCGTATTATCACGAATCGCTCAACTTTTCGATCCACTCGGATGGGTGGCACCTGTAATCATCAGCGGTAAAATCTTCATGTAAGAATTGTGGTCAACAAAGTTAGATTGGGACGACTCACTTCCGGAAGAACTTGCGACGCGATGGAGAAACTATGACAAGGAGCTTCAAGACATATGTTTAATATCCGTGCCACGATGGCTCGGTTCTCGCGCATCTTTGCTCACACTTGAAATACATGGCTTCTCGGATGCATCTAAGTTCGCTCTAGCTGCAGTGATTTACTTACGTATAACTACAGACTTCGACGATATTCGTGTAACGATTATCGGTGCAAAAACTCGAGTCGCTCCTGTAAAACTAGTAACCATACCTCGACTTGAATTATCCGCTGCACTTCTATTGGTTCGGCAGTTCTCACACATCCGAAAAACTCTTGACCTGGGCAAAATTGTAATTCATCTGTGGACGGATTCCACCGTCGCTCTTGCGTATATTCTTGGTGATGCTCGTCGGTGGTCCGATTACGTCCGTAACCGCGTAACCGAGAATCAAGATCTCTCAAACTCCTACTGGCATCATGCCCCTGGGAAACAAAATCCAGCAGATTGTACATCGCGAGGAATATCTCCTCGACAACTCAGTGATGAATCTCTATGGTGGAACGGCCCAACATGGCTCTCAAAGCATTCAACAACATTCGATTCCGTCTCTATATTCGGACGTTGAAATCGAAATTCGCAAAATAGCAGTTACCATTGCGAACAAATCAAATCATTCAGAAATATGGAACCTCGTAGAACGATTCTCAAATCTAAGGACAAAAGAACTCGAAAGTGCTCGTCTTTTTTGGGTTACGAAAACGCAAGCTCCATATTTCGGAAACGAACTCAAGCAACTCGCACGTGATAAACAAGTCTCACGATCAAGCGCTCTTACTCGACTCACGCCTTTCGTAGATGAATCCGGGGTATTGCGCGTTGGCGGAAGGTTACAACACACACTTCTCGACTACAATGAGAAGCATCCTCTCATATTACCAAGATAATCTGCATTTACTACACTCCGTATTGACGATGTTCCTCGACGCACACTTCATGGAAGAACGCAACTAACTTTCATCACTTTGCGACGCGGATACTGGATCATAGGTGGCCGCATTCCAGTACGTGCATTCATCCATCGCTGTGTACAGTGCGTTCGATACCGCGCTGTAATCGGACAACAACTTATGGGACAGCTACCGGAGTCTCGCGCGACAAGATCACGTCCTTTTCTACATTGTGGAGTCGACTATGCATGACCACTAACACTTCACACATTTCGCGGTCGCGGCTGTAAATCTTATAAAGGGTACATTGTTGTATTCGTGCGCTTCTAATCATCAGCCGTCCACCTAGAAAGCGTGACGGACTACTCAACGGAAGGATTTCTCGCTGCGTATAAACGATTCACCGGTAGAAGAGGCATTAGTGAAACGATAATGAGTGACTGCGTGACAAATTTTATCGGTGCCGATAAAAAACTGCGAGAACTCTTTCATAGCTCCTCAGAACATTTCATAGCTCTTGCAAACATCCTTACAAATGATGGCACACGATGGAAATTTAATCCGCCGTCATCACCGCATTTCGGAGGTAAGTTGGAAGCGGCAGTCAAGTCGGCAAAATTCCACCTTAAACGCGTCATTGGAGACACAAGCCTAACGTATGAAGAATACTCAACACTTCTCTCGCAAATCGAGGCTGTTTTAAACTCGCGTCCTCTTTGTCCGCTTTCAGATGACCCAACCGACTTAACAGTGCTGACTCCGGGTCACTTCCTCATCGGATCAGCACTAATACTATCCCAGGGTGCAACTCGCTTATGACGAGATTCCTAGGGCTCTTCACGGCCAGCAGGGTGAGGTGGGCTATCAGCTCCTTCGACCCGTACAAATCTCCTGGACCGGATGGAATTATACCGGCCATGCTACAAAACGTAGAGAGTCTGGTGGTTCCATGGCTACAGGCGATTTTTAAGGGATGCCTGAAACTCAATTACGTGCCCCAGGTATGGAGGAACGCTCGAGTGGTATTTATACCGAAAGCGGGTAAAAGTAGCCATGTTAATTCGAAGGACTACAGACCCATCAGCCTGACATCTTTTACTCTCAAGACATTGGAAAGGATACTAGATGGGTATATCAGAGAAACCATAGATTCTAACCACCTCGCAAAGGTCCAACACGCATACATCAAAGGAAAATCGGTGGACACGGCTTTGCATAAGGTTGTGGGTACAATCGAGAGATCGCTAGAGTACAAGGAGTTCACATTGGGAACTTTTTTGGATATAGAAGGGGCTTTCAACAATGTTACAACGGAGGCAATTGTTGAGGCTCTGGGCTCTGCAAACGTCCACAGCACCATTAGTAAATGGATCGAAACACTCCTAAGAAGCAGGTTTATATCATCGGAATGGGGTAGTGCTCATTCCTACAAAATTACTAATAAAGGCACAAGGAGGGGTATTATCACCACTTCTGTGGATACTCACTCTGAATGGGGCACTGAAAGATCTTAACGACTCGGGGGTGGAGGTTGTAGCCTATGCCGATGACGTGGTGATACTAGCATCAGGAAAGTACACAAGCACACTGTCGCAGCTTACGACGCGGGCTCTTAACAAGCTACTAAACTGGTCAAGAACCAGAGGGCTCAACGTTAACACTTTAAAAACGGAACTGGTTCTTTTCACCAGGAGAGCAAAGACTCAACAGTTTAAGCTGCCTAAGATGGGTAACACTGAGCTAACCCTGAATGGCCATGCCCGATATCTAGGAGTAATCCTAGACAGCAAGCTGTCATGGAAGCTCAAGACGGAAGAACGAGTATCTAAGGCAAGCATCGCTTTCTACGCGTGCAAGAGAATATTCGGTAGGAGGTGGGGCTTAGAGCCAAAAATCACTCACTGGATCTACACGGCTGTAGTTAGGCCAATCCTTATACGGTCTGCTAAAATGGTGGCCAGTACTCGACAAAGTAACCTACAGGAAAAAGTTGGAAAGGTGCAGAGACAGGCGTGTCTGGGGATAACAGGCGCCCTTTGTACCACCTCTTCAGACTCGCTCAACGTCCTTCTCTTTCTGCCACCAATTGACCTGTTCGCAAAATACGTAGCATGCAAATGCGCCCTAAGACTCAGAGAGTCCAACCAGTTCAAAGCATGTACACACGGGCACAGCAACATCAGCCTACCTACAACAGGGACCACGGACTATGCAGATCCTAAGCTCTGGTTTGACAGGAAGTTCGCCATAAACGTACCAAGCAGAGAGTAATGGGAGGTAAGAACCGGTGACACTGCGGGGTCGATTAACATCTATACTGACGGTTCTAAGATGGAGGAAGGAGTGGGCGCAGCCATGCACTCACTTGATCTTCCAGCAAACTCTTGCTACAGACTGCCGAATAATTGCAGTATTTTCCAAGCGGAGGTACTGGCAATTCAGAAGGCGGCGGAGATAGCTCACAAATCGCGAAAAAGGGATAAGGCAGTTTTTATCCATACGGATAGCCAAGCAGCCTTAATGGCTTTGAAATCCTGCTTTATCAAATCCAAGGCAGTATTTAACTGTCGACGCGCTTTACAGAAACTGTGCTCAAATAGGAAAGTGGAACTCTGCTGGGTTCCAGGGCACAGTGGTATTTTAGGAAACGAACTCGCGGATGATTTTGCTAAATTACGTGCAAACCTTGGGCAAGGAAGCGCGATTTCGGTACCACTGCCTCTTAACGTCGTTCACAACTCCCTAGAGCAGAAGATGGTAAGCCTGTCCGATACCAGGTGGCAGGCTACATCAACCTCCAGAACCACGAAACAAATGTGAAACACGCAAAATGAGAAAAAAAACTAAACTCCTGTTAGCACTATCAAGGGCGCAATGCGCAACTTTAGTCGGAATTATTACCGGCCATTGTTTGATTGGGGCGCTTGCGTACAGAATGGGGCTAATTACTAATGATCTCTGCAGGAACTGCAAACTACCCGGGGAACGGGAAACGCTAGAACACCTTCTGTGCAACTGCCCAGCTCTTTCTAGGAGACGGGTGAAGGCTCTTGGTGCACCGCCCTTCACAAATCTTAAAGAAGTCTTGTTTAACAGCATGCAGAGTCTGCTAAACTTTGCTACGGTAACAGGGACCATTGAATTAAACGAGGAGCTCTCAGTACAGATCGAAACGCAAGCGCAACTATCATAGGTACATTGGGTCTCCTGTTTTTTAGTGGTATCACTATGGACCCTCGTGGGTCTATGTGAGGCTTTGGCCGCCACTGTAACCTAACCTAACCTAACTATCCCGGAACCAACTCTTATCGATCAACCGATTGTCTCGATGGCAACTCATTCGACAGATGTTAGAACATTTCTGGCAGCGCTGGAGTAGCGAATACCTTCAACATCTTCAGGTGACAACAAAGTGGCAGCATCAATTCAATTCAATTAAAATTGGATCACTCGTTCTCGTTAAGGATGAACGATATCCACCGTCAAAATGGGCTCTGGGCAGAGTTATCGACGTCCACCCTGGACAGGATCAACTAGTACGCGTTGTTATCGTTCGAACTCAATACTCTGTCTATAAACGACCCATTGTTAAATTGGTCTTAATGCCTGTTTCAACAAACGAAGATTTTATAGAGAATACTGCCGTATCTTCGTCAGCAGTTGCCAATCCTATGGGAATTGCCAAGGTGGGCGGAATGTTTCGGCAAGCCAAATGAGCAAGCAACGAAACGGAATCATAGCAAAACTCGCTCAGTCTTGCAACAATAGCCATCCGAAGTGTACGTATACCTACGAAGTTGGTCGCTAAAAATTCTCAATAAAACTACATTTTCTAAATCTCATAACCGCGACTTTTTCTAATTTAATCATATGTATATCACACGGATCCTTGAGATTTCTCTAACAAGTTACAAGACGGACTAACTCCATTTTCTTTATATTTAGTTCTTTAGATTAACGTAATAATGAATTAATAATGAATTTTCTGTGCTATCAGTAATTCCTGTAAAAAATTGACTGCTTTAACACGTTATCCATCATATAAATGATTTATAAAGCGACTACACAAAGGACTCGTTTGATTTCTTCCATATTAAGCTCTTTGCCTAAATATTTTGAAGCGCTAAACCATCAGCAATCATTTTAGGCAGGTTATTGATTTTTATATGGCTGTATCGGGTTACTGGTATGATTAGGAGTATATGATAGGTTGAGGATTTTGGTACTTGAAAATGAAAGAAGACGACTTGCGTCGTCGGCAGCTAAATTATGACTAAATTTTATTTTAACTAAAACTTACAAACTAAACTAGCTATGTACATTACGGTATTTCATCTCATTGTTATTACATTTCGCTTTGTAAAAATAATTCATGGCTTTTGCCGTTTCTGAATAGCGGTGCGGATTATGTCGGTGTCGCTATTCAATTTAAGTCCGCGGTATTGTTTTAAAAGGGATTTATTTCTATATTTAGAATTTCTCGTTTTTAGAAAATTGGAACGTTTGCGAGAAATTTCAAATATAGAAATTTTATATAAAATTTTATATATGAAATTTTAATGTGCCGCTACACACTCCCTTTCCAGCGAAGCGTTACTCAAGGAATGTTTACTTCTTAAATTTATTTTGTAACACATGTGCTGGTTTTATTCGGTCAATGGCGACCGTTATTGTTTTGCCGTTTATATCTAATACAAATTGTTTGCGAAGGCGACGAATGACTTTGAAAGGGCCTTCGCATGGAGGATTTAAACCGGTTCTTACCCTGTCAACTCTAAGAAAAACGAACTCGCAAGTGTTCAAATCGCTCGCAAAATATATATTTTTTATATTAAATATATTTTTTGGGGGGAAATACGTGTATCTGTAGGTTTGATATTGCTCATTGATTGTTTTAATTTATTTACATATTCTGGTTGATTGTCGCAATTGTCGTTGGAAGTGGGAATGAAAAATTCGCCTGGTAATTTAAGGCTCTGCCCGTATACGAGGTCTGCGGGAGAACACTGAAGATCCTCTCTTATGGCAGTTCTAATTCCCAGTAGTACTAGTGGTAATTCGTCGTACCAATTCTTAGCATTTTCTCGTGCCATTATGGATGCTTTTAGGTGCCTGTGGAATCTTTCGACTAGTCCATTAGCTTGAGGATGATATGCTGTGGTATGTATGTATACGATGTGTTCCAAGCATTTTTGTTATTTCAGCAAAAAGTTTAGATTTAAATTGAGTTCCCTGATCCATGGTCATTTCTAGTAGTACTCCGAAACGAGGGATGTATTGCTGGACAAAAGTTTCAGCTATTGTTTTTGCCGGCATATCCTTCATATCGTAGGCTTCCGGCCACCTAGAGAATCTGTCTATGATCGTAAGTAGATATACGTATCCGGCTGACGGAGGAAGGGGGCCTACCACATCAATATGGATGTGTTCGAATCTCTTGGAGGGTAGTTCGAAACGTTCGAATTTCGTTCGAGTGTGTTGATGAACTTTTGCTTTTTGGCAACCAATACAGGATTTTGTCCAGGCATTCGAATTCGAATTCATGGATGGCCAAAAATATTTTGTTGCCAATATGTTTCTGGTTGCCCTTATTCCAGGATGTGAGAGATTATGTATCGAATTGAATATGCCTTGCCTTAACTCTATTGGGACATATGGGCGATTTTTCTTTGTTCCAACTTCGCACCATAGTTTATGTTGAGTTAAAGGAACATGCATGAGTTCTAACTTGCATTTAGCTTGGCCTGAGGTTTGCTTTTGTAATAATTCCTGTAATTCTTTATCGTTTTGCTGTAAGTCTGATAGGTTTTTAAGATTTAACGACGCTGTCTCTATTTCGATGCTATCAATCCGTGATAGGGCGCCGGCAACTTGATTTGTTTTCCCGTTGATATGTTGAATATCTGTCGTAAATTGTGAGATGTAATCTTGATGTCTTGTTTGTCGCGGCGAGCGTTCTGTCTTGGATGGTATAGCCCTTACCAATGGCTTGTGATCCGTAAAAACAGTGAAGTTTCGGCCTTCGACAAAATATTAAAATGTTTTATTGGCATGTAAATGGCCAGAAGTTCTCTGTCGAAAGTTGAGTACTTCATCTCGGCTGGGGACATTTTCTTAGAGAAAAAGGCTAGTGGTTGCCAGTGTTCTTCGTTGAGCTGTTGAAGGACGGCTCCAACGGCTGTATTTGACGCGTCTGTTGTAATGCTATAAGACGTACTATCTACTGGGTGTGTTAACAGAGTGACCTTCGCGAGAGCCTCTTTAGTTTCACTAAAACTCGCTTGGCAGTCATCTGTCCAACTGAACGTCTTTTTATGACCTTTTTACCTTAACAGTTCAGCGAGGTGATTGTGGATGGGAGTTAATATGGCTGCTAGGTTCGGAATGAAACGATTATAATAATTCACCATTCCGACAAATTGTTGGATTTTTTTAATAGAGGTTGGTGTTGGTAAGTTGCTAATCGCCTGAATTTTTTCGTGTGTTGGTAAGATTCCTTTTTCTGATATGGTGTGGCTGAGGAAAGTTAATTCTGTTACGCCGAAAAGACATTTGGATGGGTTGATGCTCAAACCATATTCTGCTAATCGTTCGAAAAGATTTTGTAGGTGTTTTTCGTGTTCGCTTTCATCGCGACTGGCTACTAAAATGTCGTCAATGTATACGAAAACAAATTCTAAACCATTTAATACTTGGTTAATAAATCGTTGGAATGTTTGAGCTGAATTCTTCAGACCGAAAGGCATGCGTGTGAATTCAAATAATCCGAAAGGAGTTATTATCGCTGTCTTATCTATATCTTCTGGTGCGACGGGTATTTGATGATACGCTCTTATTAAATCGATTTTAGAAAAAATTTGAGATTCATGGAAAAATTTTGTATATGGGGAACCGGGTATCTGTCTGGAATTGTAGCAGCATTTAGGCGGCGATAGTCTCCGCATGGTCGCCAGTCCTTGCAATCCTTTTTAGGACCATGTGTAGGGGCGATGCTACTGGTGATGCAGATGGTCGGCATATTCCCAGTTGAACCATGTGTTCAAACTCGAACTTTGCTGCTTTATGTTGCAACGGGTGACTATATGATGTAGGATCGAATGTTTGATGGGTAAATTGAAATTGTGTGGTTGATGTATTGTTGGAAATTGTTTTAACAGAATGCCATACTTATTGTCGATGCTGAAGTTCAGTGGCGTGGGTGTATTTGATTGAATAGGAGTCATATCTGTGGATAAAGTAGTTGTATTGTCGATCAACTTTTTGCCTCGTATATTTACGATGATATTGAATTTTTCTAAGAAATCAGCGCCGATTATAGGTTTGTTTACGGACGCTATTAGAAATGAATGTATGAAATCTCGCCTGAGACCAAGGTTTAATTTCAAAAGTTTCGTACCGAACACTTTAATTCCTGATCCATTTGCTGCTGTTAAAATTTGATCGCTCGTTTTAACCGCAGAAGCGAAAAGATAGTGTGGTACCACAGAGACGTCTGCTCCTGTGTCTATTAGAAAATTTATCTTATTATTGTGGTCTCTAATGTAAAGGCGGGGTGTTTTGATGTCTGATCCCCCGCTCGCCGCTGTTATAGGGGAAAGTTTTAGTTTTTTTGGTTGTTCGCCGTTGGTTCTGTAACCGGTGGCTTGTAATTGCAGGGTTTAACGCATTTTTTCGCTTTATCGGCATATTTTGAATTATACCAACAAAGTATGTTGCTGTTGTTATTGTTGTTTACTGCCTTTCTATTTCTAGGACGGCTTCGGGATTTATCCCGGTTTTGGTTGTTGTGAAAAGACAAATGTTCGATCTGTTTTTTTAGTTCTGCGATCTCTTGTTGTAGGGAAGCAATTGCAGGGTTAGTCTCAATATTGCAAATACTTTTCGAGCTTGGAAGGGCATCCCAAATTTTGTCAGCCAAAGATATCAATTCGTCTATCGGCTTCTCATTTTGGGGAATTAGTGCTATTGTAATGGGTTGTGGTAACCGTCGCAACCATAAATTACGAATTAGTTTATCAGTAATTGCATCACTGGAACCAGCCATATTTGTCAATGATCGATAGAACTCGGACGGTGTTCTATCTCCTACTTCAATGTTACCTAGTAGTTGCTCGATTCTTCTTTCTTCGCTTATGGAGTGTCGGTTTATAAGGGTTGTTTTTAAAAATTCATACTTATTTTCCGCTGGAGGTTTTTGTATGGCATCTAGTACCGTTTCGATAACCTCTTGTGGAAGTGCTGCTAAAATATAATAATATTTGCTAATGTCTCTAGTTATTTTAGCAATTGTGAATTGCGCTTCTGCTTGAATAAACCAAGCTGCCGGTGAGCGCAACCAAAGTCTAATTGCATAAGAATTAATTTCCTTAGAATTATGTTCTTCGGAATTGTTGTTTTGAAGTTTGTGATCTTCAATGTTGTTGCCTGAATTCTGCATTGTAAAGCAGGTTGATAAAATGTATGAAATTTAGTAAGTTAATGAAGATTTTTTGAGTTGTGCAATAAAATCTTAATTACATTCTTGAAAATGTAGGATTGTTTATGGATTTTATTCGTTTTGCAATAACGTTGCTATCTATGATAAACTTTGGTTGTTTTTTTTTTAAATTAAGACAATCAAGAGTGCAATATTATTCACGTTCACTTTATATACGTATCACTTATATTTCTTGAGAAAGTTGTTGTCTACTCTACATTTTTTTGTGGAAAAAAAATGTGAGTTGCGATAGTTTGATATCGTTTGTGTATTGCAAATTGTTCGAATTTTCAAACGATTCGAAAACTTGAGTTCTTCATTTATAAAGAAAGAAAAAATTTCATTTGTCGACTTAAGAACCGTTTTAATTGTATGCCTGTTGCATGATTGTATTTTATTTTGTTGTTGTTCTGTTTAGTTTAATTTTATTTTATACTCCTAATCCCGAATTTTAACTAATTTTGTGCGATCAAAACTTTATGAATTGTTTAATTAGAGGAACCAAAAAAAAATTTTCATATTAATCATCCTATAGTAACGCAATTTTGGTAGTTTTCAATAATTTTCACTATCACTTTGTATTCTAAACCACGTTACTAATCCGCACCGTATTTCACATAAATTTTAACATTATTAATTTTCCTTTTTATACTCTAGATGAAATCATATAGAGTATTATAAGTTTAATCCAGCCCAAAAGTTTGTAACGCATAGAACCAAGCCTCGGACGAAAAAAGTTACATATTATTTTTTGTTTATTTGTGGCCAAAAACCTCAAATCCGCCTGACGTCCGTCTGTCCGTGAACACGATAACTCAAGAACGCCTTCACCTAGGATCTTGAAATTTTGAATCTAGATGTTTGGTTGAATTTGTAAGGCTAAGTTCGTTAACGGGCAAAATCGTCCTACTCCTTCGGGTAGCTGCCATACAAAATGTCCTTAAAACACGTATTCAAGAATATTGGTCGATAACTTCAGAAGGGTTTAAGCTACGTCTTTGAAATTTTGTATGTGTTATTTTTCCAATAGTTGGAGCTAAATATATGATTATGAAGAAAATCCTTTTATTCCTTCGTGTAGCTGCCATACAAATATCCTGTCAAAATGTATTCACTTAATTTACAAAACTCACAATAACTCAAGTAATCTTTTAGCTACGAATTCGGAATTTTGTACAAGTTAGTTTTGAGTGAAAAGGAAGTCGGAGTTTACTAGTCAGCCAAATCCTTTAACTCCTTCTGGTAGCTGCCATAAAAAATGTCCTTAAAACACGTGTTCAAGAATATTGGTCGATAACTTCAGAAGGGTTTAAGCTACGAGATTGAACTTTTGTATGTGTCATTTTTCCAATAGTTGGAGCTAAATATATGATTATGAAGAAAATCCTATTAGTCCTTCGTGTAGCTGCCATACAAATATCCTGTCAAAATGTATTCACTTAATTTACGAAACTCACTATAACTCAAGTAATCTTTTAGCTACGAATTCGGAATTTTGTACAAGTTAGTTTTGAGGGAAAAGGAAGTTTGAGTTTACTAATCAGCGAAATCCTTTTACTCCTTCTGGTAGCTGCCATACAAAATATCCTTAAAACACGTGTTCAACAAAATTTTCCGATAACTTATGAACGCTTCAAGCTACGAATTTGAAATTTTGTACACGTTTATTTTTGAATGGTTTCAAGGAAAAGGATAAATATGTAAGAAATCGAGTGAGTCCTTCCTGCACCTCCCATGTGAAAGTCCTTCAAAAAGGACATTTTTTTTATGACTTACCCAGTTCAAGGTATGAAGTTAAACACTGAATATTGTCTTTTAGTTTTGAGTAGCAATCTAATAGCAGTCCTTAATAAAGGACATGCACATGCACACACGTAATTCTACTTTATCCCCAACTACAATATAAATCGGAGTTCAGTATTCATCTAGAGTATTATACGATTGGCTTGCAGCCGATCGTGACTGCAGTATGTTTTTTAGTTATGTTTTAATAGGAAAGCGTATATGTGCGATATGTACTTTATGTGCAGAAATTATATTTTAATATATAAATGTTTGTATAATGTTGTATATTTTATATTAATTTATGAAAATTTTAATAAGTATAATGAATTTTACTTGTTTAATCCTTATTCTCGTGATACTTAGTGACTGCTATTTTGTCGATTTTAATCTTATTTTACTGGCCTGGGATGTGATTTTAATGCTGTGTTGATCGTTGTTGCTACTTTGTGTGCTGCTTGTTGTTGGTGTTTCGTGTGCTGCTTGTTGTTAGTGTTTCGTGTGCTGCTTGTTGTTAGTGTTTCGTGTGCTGCTTGTTGTTAGTGTTTTGTGTGTAGCTTGTTGTTGGTTTTTTTGTGTGTTGTTTGTTGTTGGTGTTTTGTGTGTAGCTTGTTGTTGGTGTTTTGTGTGTTGCTTGTGTGAACGATTATTGTATGAATTTCAAAACCAATTTAAAATATTGTGTTGCTTGTGTGAACGATTATTGTATGAATTTCAAAACTAATTTTAAAATATTGCGTTGCTTGTGCGAACGCTTATTGTATGAAATTCAAAACTTCTTTTAAAATAAAACTTTAAATTTTTAAAAACGTGTTTCACTTTGGAACTTTGGGGTCACCATTATCGGGTTACTGGTATGATTAGGAGTATATGATAGGTTGAGGATTTTGGTACTTGAAAATGAAAGAAGACGACTTGCGTCGTCGGCAGCTAAATTATGACTAAATTTTATTTTAACTTAAACTTGCAAACTAAACTAGCTATGTACATTACGGTATTTCATCTCATTGTTATTACATTTCGCTTTGTAAAAATAATTCATGGCTTTTGCCGTTTCTGAATAGCGGTGCGGATTATTTCGGTGTCGTTATTCAATTTAAGTCCGCGGTATTGTTTTAAAAGGGATTTATTTCTATATTTAGAATTTCTCGTTTTTAGAAAATTGGAACGTTTGCGAGAAATTTCAAATATAGAAATTTTATATAAAATTTTAAATATGAATTTTTAATGTGCCGCTACAGCTGATACGCGAAGGACTCTATCGATGCTTTTCATATATCAGGTTTTTACTTTCAATCATTGATTGAATAATTAATTTACGCGAAATCTCAACTCATTAATTTTACTTTATTATTTTTTAATAATAAAGTATTGTGATCGACCTGACATTTCAATAAAATTTGCTACCCTGAAATTTTGTATTTTCACGTTTTAGGACTAGTAGACAAAAAAAAAGACGCCGTACGTAAAACCGTTTAAAGGCGCATAGCTCACAAACCCGTTGTGATATTAAATTGAAATTTTTATAGTGTGTAGATTGGGTGAATCCCTACGATAGGTATCTTTTTGGCGGGTGTGGGTGTAAGGGGGGAGGAGGGGGGCGCGTTTCAGACGAAACATTTTGGTTTCTAGATCTCAGGAATTGCATATGGTAGGAGGCTGAAATTTAGAACTTATGTAGTATTATGATAGTGGACCTATTTGCAAAATTTTTGATAAGGGCTGAGGGGTGTGGGAGTGGGAGGGGGGAAACAAAGTGTCCGAAACGTTCGAAAGCTGGGATTGAAGCATTCTAAAATCCATATCTCTTGAACCGTTGATCTCAGAAGTGTGAAACTTTGTAGTTATCTTAAGGGATACTAGGAGAGTAGACAAGAGCTAAAAGTTTTAAGAGGGGAAGTGGAGTGTAGGGGTGGGGGTGAAAAACTTTAGATTACAATATCTTCTGAACCAATTGTGCCTGGAAGATGAAATTTGGTTTCTGTATACAGGGTGTTTGGTACTCCGTCCACGACCTTGTAAGGGGTTATTCCTTGATACATTTGGAGAAAAAAATTGTTCCACAGGGTGGGTCAATTTTCAATAACAGTGGAGATACAGGGTGATTAAGAAAAGTGTTTTTGACCGGTACCCTCACTCACTTAAAACGTTATATCTTGAAAACGAATAATCACAAGGCAAAGTGTTATAACTCGTTTTTTAGGCAATCGAATTACCTTTCATTTGATGTAACAGTCTAAATTGTAACTGCACCCAATCTTGAGATCGCAAACACAAATTTTTGCTACGTCAACCCTTAAAATTCAGTGATCAATGTAGTTTTTCTCAGAAAACCCCATTATAAACATGTCATTTTAATTTTATTTTTCTATGAGCCGTATTATTACCTACAAAAGCTGCATACATATGTATGAGTTACGATTAAAATTTTGGAAGTAATAGGTAAAAATACATATCGCATAAAAATTAAATATTCCAAAAGTCAGTGCATCTGCATGTTGATCTACACTACTTGCTTGAACTAAAAGAATTTAATAATGGTTTTTATGTTTTATTTAAAAAAATTTTGTTATAATAAATGTTCAAAATGGCCACCTTCATTTTGAATGCACGCTAAAGCTCGTTTGGCGAGTGTTCTCTTGGTATTCATATTCCTCAACTGCTGCCTTACTTCTATTGCTGCCGCATCGATCCTGATATTTAGATCTTCCAATGTTTCTACTGGCGTTGCGTAGACTAGGTCCTTCATCCGTCCCCATACAAAGAAATCCATAATAGTAAGATCAGGAGATCTTGCAGGCCAGTGTATCGGTCCATTTCTACCGATCCAGCGATTGCTATAATTGGAATTTAACCAATCTGTGATCTGTCGGCCGTAACGAGCTGGAGCACCATCGTGTTGGTAAAACATGGAAGCCAATCGAACCAGTAGAATATCATCCAACAAGTCCTGTAGATCATTTGATAAAAAATGTAAGTAATTGGAGCTATTTAGAGTACGCGGAAGCCTAATAGGTCCAAGTAAATCGTCACCAATCACACCTGCCCATAAATTGACACTGAATCTGTGCTGAAATGATGCCGCTCTTCTTGTGTGTGGATTGCTCTCAGCCCACGTATGTAGGTTGTGGAAGTTTGTGATACCGTCTCTGGTAAATTGGGACTCATCCGTCCACAGAATATTGTTGAAAAAATTGTCGTCATCTATTTGTCGTTCAAGGAGCCAATTGCAAAACTCCATCCGTTTGGGGAAATCAATGGGTAGCAGCTCCTGTACTGGTGTGTGATGGTAGGCATGGAAGCGTTCTACTTTTAAAATACTCCAAACCTTCCAAGTAGATATGTTAAACTGCAATGCCAAGCGTCGGATACTGATCGATGGATCATTTTGCACTGCTTGCAGTATTCTTTCATCAATCTGAACAGCGATTATAGGCGCAGGATTTGCATTTACTCTCCTTGTTCTAACGCTACCAGTTTCTAATTCTCCTGTAAACGTCCTGAAATACTCCCCTGTCAGATGTCCGTCGATGGGGATGTCTCTGATGGTAAAGCCTTCGCGCGGCTTGTCCATTTCCGCGACACTCTCCATAAATTAACACAATGTCAGCATATTCTTCATTGGAGTACTCACACATTTCGAAATTATTTTTTTTATTCTACTGACACCTTCTTCTTTTAGCAACGTAACTAAAACTGATAAAAATATGAAGGTAGTTTTGCTTTTATAGGCTTTTTATTTTGTAAGACACCCTATTAAAAAAGGCATAGTACCGCACCCAGTATTACCTACCACATACAGGTAAAAGCATCAATTATGTTGCAACTCAGTTACATTTCATTGTTTTCCTACATACTGTTAATAGTAATAAATGGGCAATAAAAATACTTCAGTACTACCGACAAATTAAACGAGGTCCATTTTATGGCACAGACTTTTGAAATATTTAATTTTTATGCGATATGTATTTTTACCTATTACTTCCAAAATGTTAATCGTGACTCATACATATGTATGCAGCTTTTGTAGGTAATAATACGGCTCATAAAAAAATAAAATTAAAATGACATGTTTATAATGGGGTTTTCTGAGAAAAACTACATTGATCACTGAATTTTAAGGGTTGACGTAGCAAAAATTTGTGTTTTCGAGTAAATATCTCAAGATTGGGTGCAGTTACAATTTAGACTGTTACATCAAATGAAAGGTAATTCGATTGCCTAAAAAACGAGTTATAACACTTTGCCTTGTGATTATTCGTTTTCAAGATATAACGTTTTAAGTGAGTAAGGGTACCGGTCAAAAACACTTTTCTTAACCACCCTGTATCTCCACTGTTATTGAAAATTGACCCACCCTGTGGAACAATTTTTTTCTCCAAATATATCAAGGAATAACCCCTTACAAGGTCGTGGACGGAGTACCAAACACCCTGTATAAGATCACAAGTGGAGTCTACTGAATGTAAAAATTTTGAGAGGGGAGGTAGAGTACGAAAGTGGAGGGATAACCATTTTTCAAAAAATGTTATTTGTATATCTCAAGAACCGTACTAGCTATGCTCTTAGAAGTTTTACAGGAATTAGGCCCAGTAGACTTCTAGCAGGAAAAAAAATGTTGGTGGTGCTGGCGAAGGGGGTGACGCTGGTAGGGGGTGGAACGAAATTTCATTTTTATTTCTCGAAAACCGCAAAACATAGAAAGCTAAAAATTGACGACTATATAGAGTCACCGTAGAAGTATCCTAAAGAAATTGTTGATAGGGGTAGCAAGGTCCGTGGGTGGGGGTGGTTTTTCATATCTCAGAAACAGCGTATGCTAGAAAGTTGAAACTTAGTACGTATATGTAGAAGTACTACAGGAGTAATTAAAGCAAAAAAAAAGGTTCAAAATTTTATTGATGTACAGAGCTGGAGTAATGCGGTGTAGGTCACTATGCGACGAATAACCTAAGATTAAACAGGAGGCTATTTGGAACGTTATTTTTTAGGTTGTCAGTCGCATAGTGACCTACACCGCATCTCAGTATTCGTTTCGGAGATCTACCCAAAAAATAATAAAGTTGCGCCCAGACTGTTGGCAGATTTTTTAAAGTATTTGGAAGTGATCAACATTATTCCTACACACGTGTTTTAAGGACTTTTCAATCGGAGTTCCGAAAGGAGTTGACGGATGTTACAAATCAAAGAACTTAATATTGTTTTTGACTTAAAACTAATTCCTGTAAATGTTTAGTTCTAGCTTTAAGTCCTTAAGATACAATGAATTTTGTATGGCGGCTACACGAAGTACTCTTTCGATTTGCTCTATACTCAGTTTTTCACCTGCACGTAGTGCAGAACTAATGTTTGCAAAATAAACATACAGCAGTCACGATCGGCTACAAGCCGATACTCTAGATGAAATACTGAACTCCGATTTATATTGTAGTTGGGGATAAAGTAGAATTACATGTGTATCCTTTATTAAGGACTCCATTTGATTACTACCCACACTTAACATTACATTTACATTTATCTCCAACTATTGGAAAATTAACTCACACAAAATTTGTAGGTCGTAGCTTAAACCCTCTTTAACACGTGTTTTAAGGATATTTTGTATGGCAGCTACCAAAAGTAGTAAAATGATTTCACTGAGTAGTAAACTCAAACTTCATTTTCACTCAAAACTTATTTGTACAAAATTCCGAATTCATAGCTAAAAGATTACTTGAGATAAAGTGAGTTTCGTAAATTAAGTGAAGAAATTTTAACAGGATATTTGTATGGCAGCTACACGAAGGACTATTAACTTTTTTTCGCCCGAGGCTTGGTTCTAGGCGTTACAAACTTTTGGGCTAGATTACACTTATAATACTCTATATGATTTCATCAAGAGTATGAAAATTTCTGTACTTGAAGTGTTTGGCCAATACTTGTGAATTCGTGTTTATGAACTCTTTCTAGTCTTGCGAATTTTATTTGACGAACGGTGATCAAATTTCAAATTTCAAGGTCAATACTAGAGATGGGAAATTCGGATCTTTTCAATGAGCCGGTTCACCGGATCTCGTTCTTTTCATTGAACCGGCTCTTTGAGCCGGTTCAAAAGATCCAAGTGTATCTTTTGCACTGCCGTACAAGGAGACTGCAGATTAATATTGAAAAACCGAAAACTAATTTAAAAAAAAAAATTGTGAATAAATTATGAGCTTTAATGAAAATACTCAAAGTTGATTATTTTAAGGCAGTGCTGGGTATTGCGGGAAATAATAGGAAACTAGTTTTAAAAAATTTTGGCTCTAGTCCTGGATTTGACGGCATAACAATTGAATGTCTAAAAATATTAAAAGATTTTATCTCAAAGCCTCTTACATACTTAATTATTTTTAACCTTTCGAAGAGTGTATTCCCTAAAATTTAGTAAACACTCAACAATTATTGACTTATTTCCTTAATATATATCGTTGGAAAAATAATTGAAAATGTTGCAAAGTAGAAATTAATGAGTTTCTTTAAAAGACATAAAATATTAAACGAAAGTGAAAATATTTCCATGGCAAGAGCGAAGCGCACGTCAGTCTAACATGAACGCGAAAAGAGAGTTTTAATCCCTTTAGCCCTGCAAATTTTGAGATAGCGATATCTTTTAATTTCGAATCGAGCGGGGAGTAAAACAAATTGAAATTGACTTAAAAGTGAAAATACCATTAATGAAAAATGTAAATTTTCATTTTGGAGTTTTGGTGTCCAGTAATACTTTTTCCTAAATATATCTTCCATATCCTCTTTTCAATTTATAATCTTTAATCTTTAATATTCCATCTTTAATCTTCAATTTTCAATCTTCAATCTTCAATTTTCAATCTTCAATTTTCAATATTCAATCTTCAATCTTCAATTTTCAATCATCAAACTTCAATCTTCAATTTTCAATCTTCAATCTTCAATCTTCAAACTTCAATCATCAAACTTCAATCATCAAACTTCAATCATCAAACTTCAATCATCAAACTTCAATCATCAAACTTCAATCATCAATCATCAATCATCAATCATCAATCATCAATCATCAATCATCAATCATCAATCATCAATCATCAATCATCAATCATCAATCATCAATCATCAATCATCAATCATCAATCATCAATCATCAATCATCAATCATCAATCATCAATCATCAATCATCAATCATCAATCATCAATCATCAATCATCAATCATCAATCATCAATCATCAATCATCAATCATCAATCATCAATCATCAATCATCAATCATCAATCATCAATCATCAATCATCAATCATCAATCATCAATCATCAATCATCAATCATCAATCATCAATCATCAATCATCAATCATCAATCATCAATCATCAATCATCAATCATCAATCATCAATCATCAATCATCAATCATCAATCATCAATCATCAATCATCAATCATCAATCATCAATCATCAATCATCAATCATCAATCATCAATCATCAATCATCAATCATCAATCATCAATCATCAATCATCAATCATCAATCATCAATCATCAATCATCAATCATCAATCATCAATCATCAATCATCAATCATCAATCATCAATCATCAATCATCAATCATCAATCATCAATCATCAATCATCAATCATCAATCATCAATCATCAATCATCAATCATCAATCATCAATCATCAATCATCAATCATCAATCATCAATCATCAATCATCAATCATCAATCATCAATCATCAATCATCAATCATCAATCATCAATCATCAATCATCAATCATCAATCATCAATCATCAATCATCAATCATCAATCATCAATCATCAATCATCAATCATCAATCATCAATCATCAATCATCAATCATCAATCATCAATCATCAATCATCAATCATCAATCATCAATCATCAATCATCAATCATCAATCATCAATCATCAATCATCAATCATCAATCATCAATCATCAATCATCAATCATCAATCATCAATCATCAATCATCAATCCATCCTCCATCATCCATCCTCCATCCTCAATCCCCAATCCTCAATCCTCCATCATCCATCCGCCATCCTCTATCCTCCATCCTCCATCCTCAATCCTCAATCCTCCATCCTCCATCCTCCATCCTCCATCCTCCATCCTCCATCCTCCATCCTCCATCCTCCATCGACAATCCTCAATCCTCAATCCTCAATCCTCAATCCTCAATCCTCAATCCTCAATCCTCAATCCTCAATCCTCCATCCTCCATCCTCCATCCTCCATCCTCCATCCACCATCATCCATCCTCCATCATCCATCCTCCATCCACCATCATCCATCCTCCATCATCCATCCGCTATCCACCATCATCCATCCTCCATCCTCAATCCTCTATCCTCAATTCTCAATCCTCAATCCTCAATCCTCAATCCTCAATCCTCCATCCTCCATCCTCTATCATCCATCCTCCATAATCCATCCTCCATCCTCAATCCTCAATCCTCAATCTTCCATCCTCCATCCTCCACCCTCCATCCACCATCATCCATCCTCCATCATCCATCCTCCATCATCCATCCTCCATCCTCCATCCTCCATTCACCATCCACAATCCTCAATCCTCAATCCTCAATCCTCAATCCTCAATCCTCAATCCTCAATCCTCCATCCTCCATTCTCCATCCTCCATCCTCCATCCTCCACCCTCCATCCACCATCATCCATCCTCCAACATCCATCCTCTATCCACCATCATCCATCCTCCATCCTCAATCCTCAATCCTCAATCCTCAATCCTCAATCCTCCATCCTCCATCCTCCATCCTCTATCCTCCATCCTCCATCCTCCATCCTCCATCCTATCCACCCTCCATCCACCATCATCCATCCTCCATCATCCATCCATCCTCCATCCTCAATCCTCAATCCTCAATCCTCAATCCTCAATCCTCAATCCTCCATCATCCATCCTCCATCATCCATCCTCCATCCTCAATCCTCAATCCTCAATCCTCAATCCTCAATCCTCAATCCTCAATCCTCAATCCTCCATCCACGTTCACCAGTTATGGTGCCAAAGGACGGACTAATAAACAGCAAGCGGATTTGAGGTTTTTGGACACAATTGAACAGAAAAAGTAAGTGACTTTTTTTTCGTCCGAGGCTGCAAACTTTTCGGCTGGATTACACATATAATCTTTACGTCTATATAATGTTGGTGTGTCCTTGTGGACACTTAACTCAAAAAACATCCACAGTCACATTCGGCTGCAATCCAATCGTATGATACTAGATGAAAATCTGAACCGCGATTTATATTATAAATGGCGGTAAAGCTGAATAATACCCCAAGAAGACGATACCCTAGAATTGACATCGATCAATTCATTCAATGTCAATTGAAGCTATTCTGACGGACACCAAGAATAACAAGACCAAACCTTTTTTTAAGCTCCTTATTCGTTTTGGGTTGCTAAAACTATAACAGAATTCACATTTATAATTAAAAACAAAAATTCATATAATTCAAACAAAAAATCTTACATTAAAATTTGGTTTCCTTGAGTATCACGTCAGGTGGTGTTGCAGCCGAAAATCAGAAAAGAAGGAGTTGATGATGAGACGTTATGACGGGCAGATTTTTTCCTAGATCGCCGCAACATCTTGTGCCGATTTGAATTGGGCACGTTCGCTGCGCAACATCCGCTCCCCTATTTAACGATCCTCAATGATAGTTTACTATAGATCTTTTCTCGTCTTGATGTCGAGCACGGCGATCTTCACTACCGGCCTATGATATTCGCCTCTCACAGTCCTCACAACCGCCGATCGGACTTGGTCTCCTTTACCTTTCATAACGCTTGTCACTATTCCACGCGTCCAGCTGTTGGGTAGAGCAGCTTCCCAGATTATTACGATATCGTCTACTTGAATCTCCTTTTTTGGGTAGTGCCACTTCGTCTTCTTTACAATGAATGGCAAATACTCGATATTCCATCTCTTTCAGAACACTTAAGTCACTCGCTGTGAAATTCGCCAGTTTCGCCTCAAAATCAGATCACTGTCGCTAAATTTTCCTATTGGCTTTGCTCCGCTACTTGAACCAAGAAGGAAGTGGTTCGGTGTGAAAGCTTCGTCATTAGTGATTTCCAGTGCAACGTACGTCAAGGGCATTCCACTTCCATGAGAATTGATCGTAGAAGTTCCTCCGAAGGGCGACGGGCTGGTAGTGCATACGACAGACAACTCTTCACGGACCTCACTTGTCCCCCCATATGTGGAGCATCCGGTGGGTTAAACCTTCATCTAAAGGTCCCAAACTCCTGGCGAAGTCTATCATTGTCTAGGTTCAGAATCTCGCGTTTAAATTCGTTTTTCGCTCCATGGAAGTTCGTTCCGTTGTCCGACCATATCTCGAGCGGCAGCTCTCGGCGTGCGACAATGTTTCGGAGTGCCAATATGCACGAGTCTGTTGATAGAGAAGTGACGATCTCAAGATGCAAGGCGCGAATAGTGAAGCACGTAAACAGCGCGCACCACTTCTTCTCTACTCGACGACCACTAGTCACCTCCAGTGGTCCAAAGTAGTCAAGACCCGTATAGCTGAAAGGTCTCGTATAGCTCGCTAGCCGAGCTTTCGGAAGTTCTGCCATTTGTGGATGCTCTGGTTCTGCTCTATTAATTTTGCACGCAATGCATTCTCTTCTTACGCTTTTGACCATTGTTCTCAGATGAGGCACCACGAATCGTTGTCTGATCGAATCTGTGGTGAAACTTGCGATGATAATCGGCGACAATGAGTTTGGTGATGCTATGATTTCGAGGTAGGGTAATCGGTCGCTTCATATCAAATGGGATATCCTTTGCTGCATTTATGCAACCTTTTGTTCGAATAAGCTTCTGGTCATCAATATATGGGACAAATTGGTAGATGAAGCTTGACTTTTCAACACGACCTGTGACTTCCAGGCAGTTGATCTAATTCCCCTAATCGTCTACTTTAGCACGGCTAGGGTCACTATATACACAACACTCTCTACCTAGGGTTTGGCAGATACGTCTAATTCGGTCGTTTCTGTACTAGAAATTGTAATTTAGCCTCACAAAAATCGCCTGTTTATGTACTAGTTCGCCTGTTTTTGTACTACTGGGAATTGCTATCAAATTGCGTTTTTGAAGTGTGTTAGTGCGAATATGTGAAGAGTCGGAAAAACAGCTGTCGGTTCCCTTCCACAATTCTAGTACGTGTTTTTCTTTGATATGGAAGTGTGTGTGCGCGAAATTGTGGTTTTCAATGGTAAATTTCCCTATTTCTTTCATTTCTTCTATGGAAATTTACAATTTTGCAGCGCAAAGTCAATCATTTCGAATGTTTATAAAGTGAAATCCCATAAACATGGCAAAAATTTAAATTTACTGGTTTTTCACCTTGATACGCATCTGCCAAACCCCTCTTAAAGGCTGTTTTGGTGTGAGTGTGTATACAGTAACCCTAAGCACGGCGTAATAGCACGATTTCAGCTGATTCAAGTTCGTCGAATGAAAGACGGTCACCTCGTTTGCGTCTTACCCTTTTCGGCGTTCGAGATTTGATGATTTTGATAAATATCATTATGTCGTGCACAAGAAGCAGCTCCTCGTCTTCGAAGTCTGGTTGAGTGATGTCATGCGGCCAGTCCGATTCTGGCAGGCGAAGAAACTCGGGTCCGTTGAACCACCTTGCTGACGGTTCTAGTGGCGATGGACCTTTCCACTTGGTCCCGTCATCCGCACCGCTTTCCTCGGTATCCATCTCCAGTATCTGACTTCGGACGACTCCAATATTTCTACAACTCGTGCGGCTACGTACTGCTTAAACCGACGATAATCAGACTTAATCCAATGTAAAACAGTTTTACTATCGGACCACATGACAGTTTGGTTGACCGTGTACAGGGTGGGCCAAACACAAGTTTCTTTTTAAAAATGCAATAAAATGAACAAAATTAAATTTTTTTTCCATGTATTATGGCTTTATTAATAAGAGTAAACATTCCCATTAATGATGGAACACAACTTCGTTCAAGTGGCTGCCTCGGCTGGCTGCGCAGTAGCGCATTCTGTCACTCCAATTTTCCAAGACCTTGTTGATGGTTTCCGGCTGTAGCTCACGGATTGCTTGGATGATATTGGCCTTAAGTGCTTGAATCGTTTCTGGATTGTTGGCATAACATCGGTCCTTCACGGTTCCCCACAAAAAAAAATCCAAAGGGGTCAAATCGCAGCTCCGAGGCGGCCAATTGACATCGCCAAGACGGCTGATAACACGATTTGGGAATTTGGTGCGTAAAAGATCGATTGTGGCGTGGGCTGTGTGGCATGGCGCGCCATCAAGCATGAACCAGAGGTCGTCCAAATCCATGTCTTCAATTTCAGTAAAAAAAAAGTCGGATAACATGGCTCTGTAACGTTCACCGTTGACCGGAACGTTGTTCCCAGCCTCATTTTCGAAGAAAAATTGTCCAATGATGTCACCACTCCACAATCCGCACCAAACTGTCACTCTCTGTGGATGCATTTTCTTCTCGACAATAACGTGCAGGTTTTCCGAGCCCCAGATGCGGCAATTTTGTTTGTTAACGTAGCCGCCGAGATGAAAATGCGCCTCGTCAGAAAAGATAATTTTTTGCCCAAAATCGTTGTCCAATTCAAGCTGCTCTAAGGCCCAAATTGCGAAGCGATAACGAAGCGGATGGTCGTGCGCCTTCAATTGCTGAGTCAATTGGATCTTGTAAGCGAAGAATCCGAAATCTTTGTGCAGAATTCTCCTCAGGCTAGTGCGTGAAATGTTGAGCTGTTGAGATCGACGGCGAGCTGATGTTCGTGGAGTGAGTCTCACACTCTCGGCTACAGCAGCCACATTCTCGTCTGTGCGCACCGTACGACGACGGGGCCATGAGTGTTGTCCACTAGCATGTCTTACGAACTTTTTGCACAAACTTGCGTACAGCAGGCGCGGTGGGTGCTTCATTTCGGCCAAAACTTCTTTTCAAAAAACGCACTGTTACTACACAGCACTCACTTTGGAAATAAGTTTTCAACATTTCCCAACGTTGTTCAAGCGTAAAGCGACTCATTTCGTTCCGCGGAGGTATGATACTGACTTTCTGTCAAGATTTCGAGCGGGAAACAGCTTTTAGTGTCAAAATAACCTATGATTTAAAAAGAAACCACTAGATGGCCCACCCTGTATGTGTGAGCTTTAATCACGGCGTTCTTCAAGCGTTGGCGTCCGCTGTACTGCTTGCAGTTCGAGTCGCTGAATAGATTGATAGCGCAGTGGAGCCACCTTTGTTTTCCCTCCTACAAGTGTACATCGTACGCCCATGGTGCTTGTAGCTAACGGCCGAACATCTGTGTTCACTCGCGTCCACAAATGTGTGAAGTTGAATCAATTAGATTTGCATTGTTTTGACTTCACGCAAATAGCAGCGGTTGACTCTGACTTTCTCTATGGCTGACAAGAGATCCACTAAGCTCCTGAACTTTCGGTACTCGCTATCTTTTATTGGCTCGTCCCAACTCACTCCTGACCTCCACACTTCTGGAAGTAAGATTTTCGCCGGTGCCGGGAAATGAGAAATAAGCCCAATGGGGTCAAAAATCATCATTAAAATCAGCAGTACTTCTCGTTTTGAAGGTCGGCGGTGATCGTCAACAATGTCACATGGTAGTCGATCTCGATTCACGAAGAAGCAAAACGCGTCCGGATCGAGCGAATGGCAAAAGCTTTTCGATTGTTCGGATGTACCGATTATGAGCAGCTCTAAAAGACGAGTTGAGTTCGAAAGCCAATTTCTTAATTCGAAGCCGGCCTTCGAATGTATGAATCTGACATCAGATGCCAGTCTGAACGCCTCCTCTTCCGTATCTGCACAATCCAGGAAATCGTCGACGTAGTGATTTCTTTTATTGCATCGACCTATTAGGTTTGTTCTTTTTTCATTCACTTTCTACACTTTTCTGCACTCGCTCAAGAGTTAGTGCAGAAAAGTGTAGAAAGTGTAGCCAAAAAGAACAAACCTAGTGCTGTCATTAAAAGTGTGTGAATTTTGCTCTTAAAAGTGTATCGTACCTAACTTCATACTAAACTAAACACCAAATGACATAAGTGGTGGTTTATGTTTAGGTCGTTAGTTTGAATCCGATATTCCTCCCGTTAGTGTTGTTGACGTAAAAATGTTTAATTTGGCGGTGTTTTAAGTAGCGACGAGGATTCCGATGTTGAAACTCGATCAATAATATTAAGACGGATTCGTGACGCTGCGAACCTATAAGATGTTCCTGATTCAAGGTAGGGTTTCTCTTGTACTTTATTTCTAATTAGATAATTAATTGTAAAAAAAATTACAGTTTCAAGCAATTATTCCGGTTATCCAAACCATCATTTTTGGAAGTATTGAATGGAATCAATGACGAATTGAAAGTGCGCAGCCGCTCCTCGTCAGTGCCACCAATCTTCAAATTAGCAGCAGCTTTGAGGTTTTTCGCTAGCGGCAGCTATCAGCGTTGCGTTGGACAGAGCTACGATATCGGTATGTCTCAACCGGAGATTTCTGTTGTACTTACAGAGCTCCTTGACGTGCTGGAAAGAAAAATATGTTCGAAGTGGATAAAAGAATCAAACTTGAGGAAAAAGATGCCACTAAACGTTTCTTTTATGAGAAATACAGATTGCCTGATGTAATCGGTTGTGTCGATGGGACACATATAAACATAATAAGACCTAGCCATAGCGAGCACCTGTTCTTCAATAGAAAAGGACTACACAGCATTAATACGATGATTGTAGATATTGTAAAAGCTTTGAATCTGACTATGAAAATGGAGAAATTGAAAACACAAGTGCGAATTCTGTACGAAATGAAATTTTAAATTCTTCATTTTCAATAATAACATTAAAAATACACGATTTCAGTCTTTCAAATATACAGGGTGTAACTAGTACTGAGGTTCAAACGAAAATGGGAGATAGAGGAACTTGTCCTGAGTAGAAAATCGTTGTAGACATACTCCCGTTTTTGCACCGTTAAGGAGATAGCGTGATTTTAAGGACGAAGGATTTTCATCGTACCTGTGATCACTGTTTGATCTCTAACTTCTGCTGTACTTAGCGTAACGTAATAATTCTGGGCTCGTCGAGTGAGTCCTTCCTGCACCTCCCATGCGAAAGTCCTTCAAAAAGGAAATTTTTTTTCGATGACTTACCCAGTTCAAGATATGAAATTAAACACTGAATATTGTCTTTTAGGTTTGAGTATCAATCAAATGGGAGTCCTTAATAAAGGACATACGACATGCACACACGTAATTCTACTATATCCCCAACTACAATATAAATCGGAGTTCAGTATTCATCTAGAGTATTATACGATTGGCTTGCAGCCGATCGTGACTGCAGTATGTTTTATTTCAGTCTTGTAAATATTTACTTCATTCGCTTATCCTTGATTAATTCAAATGCCAGCGCGTAGTACTTTCATTTTTAAATTTCTGTTTTTAAACTTCTAGTTAAATTTTTTTTTTATACTCTAGATGAAATCATATAGAGTATTATAAGTTTAATCCAGCCCAAAAGTTTGTAACGCATAGAACCAAGCCTCGGACGAAAAAAAGTTGTTTATTATTTTTTGCTTATTTGTGTCCAAAAACCTCAAATCCGCCTGACGTCCGTCCGTCCGTCCGTCTGTCCGTTAGCACGATAACTCAAGAACGCCTTCACCTAGGATCTTGATATTTTGAATCTGGATGTTTGGTTGAATTTGTAAGGCTAAGTTCGTTAACGGGCAAAATCGTCCTACTCCTTCTGGTAGCTGCCATACAAAATGTCTTTAAAACACGTGTTTAAGAATATTGGCCGATAACTTCAGAATGGTTTAAGCTACGTCTTTGAAATTTTGTATGTGTTATTTTTCCAATAGTTGGAGCTAAATGTATGATTATGAAGAAAATCTATTACCGCTTTTCCCGCTGGAAAACCGTATTAAAACCCCTACACAAAAGAGGGCGAACGGGGTTTGTCCGGCCAACCCAGAGAAGGGTCGTGGGCGCCAGTGATTCTTTTTTAAAGGGCCCCGTTCTTAATCTTTCCCCGATTGAATCACTAATTCGGGGTAAGATTTAAATGCGCGTAAAATCAAAAGAAATAAACCGACGGAAGGCGGGCTGTAACATGTCACAAAAATAATACATTAAGTAAGAGAAATGCAATAATTTAAGAAAACAATTCTACTTTAATAGGTATAACTGACGACGTAGTCGTCTCAAACGAGAGATAAATACCTGATTTGAGAATTCTAACTAATACAAAAAATTAGGTTTAACCTGGCTAACTTATACCAACTAGGGCGCCTCTGGTGCGTAGTCCCTCGGTGTTCGTTGTCGCGTTCGCCTCCTTTTCGTAATCTCCGCAGGTCTCCTTAGCTGGTGGTTTTCGTATGTCCGTAGGCCTTCTTCTTCCGATGTTCTTTGTAAGCACTCCCCGAACTCGAATTCTATCACTAGTGCCGTCACCAACTCGTGACGCTCGCTGCACGTTCTTCTTAATATTCGTTTTCAAAGTTCGTTTTTAAATTCAAGCAAATACCCAACCGGCGTTCGCACTCGTGACACTCGTGATAAGAGGACGTTTTTGGGTCAGTCACTTACCACGAAAACTTCGGTCAACTTTCGGGACGGTTACTTGGGCTTAAAAGACCGTTTCGGTTCAACGATCGCTCGCGCTCGGTCGTTAATCCCGACTTCCAAACTTACATTTATTATTTATTGATCGGTCCATCCAGGATTCTAACCCAACATTGTTGACCCGATTACGCCTTCTAGCGGCTGATTTCGCTCCGCTCAGTATTCAGCGATAATTACTATTGGTCAGCTTGGTAAATGGATGTGCGTGTGCGCCGACAGGGCGAAGCCGAGATTCGGTGTTGGGGGTGGAGCCTCGCGTTGATGCTTGACGACGTACGACGTACCTAACTACCTCTATCAACTCGTAGTCCTAAACCTATCACTGAAATTGCTGGTCCTCATCCTAAGTACATTTAACCTCCTAGTGCTACAAATTCTAACTTCGCATCCAGCTCTTCTTCCATGTATTTTCGTTACTTGACTCTAATTCAATGTTTTTGGTTGGCTCGGATGTGGATGGTATGAGTGGTGATTTCGCAGGGAGCTCAACAAATAAGTCCTTGGTAAGTTGGTAAATTTAGAAGAAAACGCGATATTGAAAACTAACAATTCTCTTCTTTCCTGACAGGGTGACGACCAAAACTGACCCGTAACAAATCCTATAAGTCCTTCGTGTAGCTGCCATACAAATATCCTGTCAAAACGTCTTCACTTAATTTACGGATCTTACTATAACTCAAGTAATCTTTTAGCTATGAATTGGAAATTTTGTACAAATTAGTTTTGAGTAAAAACAAAGTTCGAGTTTACTAATCAGCGAAATCCTTTTACTCCTTCTGGTAGCTGCCATACAAAATGTCCTTAAGACACGTGTTCAACAATATTTTTCGATAACTTTTGAACGCTTCAAGCTAAGAATTTGAAATTTTGTACACATTAATTTTTGAATGGTTCCAAGGAAAAGGATAAATATGTAAGAAATCGAGTGAGTCCTTCCTGCACCTCCCATGTGAAAGTCCTTCAAAAAGGACTTTTTTTTTCGATGACTTAACCAGTTCAAGATAAGAAATTAAACACTGAATATTGTCTTTTAGTTTTGAGTAGCAATCTAATGGCAGTCCTTAACAAAGGACATACAACATGCACACACGTAATTCTACTTTATCCCCAACTACAATATAAATCGGAGTTCAGTATTCATCTAGAGTATTATACGATTGGGTTGCAGCCGATCGTGACTGCAGTATGTTTTTATTTCTAAGGTTTCCATACGGTACCTTTGCTTTTCTGTATATAGTTTATTCAAATGCTCAAATTTTTATACTCTAGATGAAATCGTATACAGGGTGTTTGGTACACCGTGTGCCACCTTGTAAGGGGTTATTCCTTGATATATTTGGAGAAAAAAATTGTTCCACAGGGTGGGTTAATTTTCAATATCAGTGGAGATACAGGGTGGTTAAGAATAGTGTTTTTGACCGGTACCCTCACTCACTTAAAACGTTATATCTTGAAAACGAATAATCGCAAGGCAAAGTTTTATAACTCGTTTTTAAGGAATCGAATTATTTTTTATTTGATGTAGCAGTCTAATCTTGAGATATTTTCTCGAAAACATAGATTTTTGCTACGTCAACCCTAAAAATTCGGTGATCAATGTATTTGTTCTCAGAAAACCCCATTATAAAAATGTCATTTTAATTTTATTTTTTTATGAGCCGTATTATTACCTACAAAAGCTGCATACATATGTATGAGTTACGATTAACATTTTGGAAGTAACAGGTAAAAATACATATCGCATAAAAATTAAATATTTAAAAAGTCAGTGCCATTTTTATACAAAAAGAATAACAGGTTGATCTACACTCCTTGCTTGAACTGAAAGACTTTAATAATGGTTTTTATGTTTTATTTCAAAAACTCCAAATCCGCTTGACGTCCGTCTGTCAGTCTGTCTGTCCGTTAGCACGATAGCTCCAGAACGCATTGACCTAGGATCTTGAAATTTTGAATCTGGATGTTTCGTTGAATTTGTAAGTCTAAGTTCGTTAACGGGCAAAATCGTCCAACTCCTTCGAGTAGTTGCCATACAAAATGTCCTTAAATCACGTGTTCAAGAATATTGACCAATAACTTTGGAACGCCTAAAGCTACGAATTTGTAATTTCGTATACGTTGGTTTTTTCAATAGTTGCAACTAAATGTATGATTATGAAGAAAATCATATTAGTACTTCGAGTAGCTGCCATACAAATATCCTGTTAAAATGACTTCACTTAATTTACGAAACTCACTATAACCATTGTATTTATATCTTATAGTAGTATCACGAAGCTCACTTCTATGTTTTAACCGGCTTACACTAAAGGCGCTGCATGTGCTTTGCCAATTCCCTCTTATCCTACTTGTTCGTTTCATCAGTTCATTAATTTGCTCTCTCTACTATCCAAGAGGTGGATCCGGTGCGACGCGTGGGGAAATTGTGTAGTGGAATCTTTCTCTGTCAGTCAGTCTCATATGGCTTAGGCGATGTCGAATTTAAATTTTTTGCTGTGCAGACTGGGCGGGGAGAGGAAAGTAGAGGCTCATGTCTCGCTTTTATATTTTTTTCCATCGTTTGGACGAATATTTTTGCCAGACTATCGTTTTCCTGGAAATTTTTTAACTTTAGGAATTTCGACATTTCGGTTTTCAAACCTACAAAATTATTTTTTTTGCAATGACATTATTTTTTGTATGGAAAATAATAGTTCGACTGGTCCAATGAGAAATATTAATTCTGTTTGCAACACTTCTGTGTAAAATCGTAGTGAGCGAGATCGGGTCAAAATCCCGTTTTCTGAAATACCGACTTCACTCAATTTGTGAAAATGATATCATTTACCCACGAAGTTGAAACTTTGTAAAAATTAGTTTTAACTGAAAATTAACTTCAAGTTTATTAATTTAACGTTCGTGCTTCATTCTATTATTTCAGGAACCACATCTTCGCTCAGCAAGTACCTCCAAAATCCATCACTTGATTTAAAGAAAGCTTCGGTATTGATTGTGGACACAATATCTGCCTTTGCTGAAGTTCAAGTTTTTACAGACGAACTTCAGGTAGATGTGTTGATGCCTCGCACTCCTTCTCGTCAGACTCACCGCGAAAATCCACCCGCAACCTCACCTGAAGACTACTTTCGTAGATCTGTCTATAATCCGTTGCTCGATGAAGTAGTTTCAGATTTAAAAACGAGGTTCACATGTGACGTACTAGCAACGTTTAATCTGAGCGTCTTTCTTCCACGCGAATCAGGATCTGTGCATAACATTGATCTTGTTAGAAGTGTAGCCGAGTTTTATCGAAAACTGATTGGTTTGTATGTAAGATCAGTGGAGCACGAGTACGTTGTATAGGTGCAGAAATGGGTAAGAGAGCTATAAATGACAATGGAAGTAAACCTGAAACCGTTGTGCAAGTTCTTGATAACTGTGATATCAAGAATATGTATCCAGCTATTCAAATGCTTCTCAGAATTCCAGCTACTCTGCCAGTTAGTGTCGCCGAAGTTTTTTCACTTTGCGGAGACTAAAACCATGGCTAAGAGCTAAAATTGGCGAGGAGCGTTTGACTAAGATAAATGTGCAGTGTTTTACTTCCGAATTAAATTCCTTGGCACTGTCTTGATTTTTTTAGCAATTGACTCCCCGCTCCCGCTAGTTCATCTATCTTGTAACTCTGCGTACGCCCATCTAACTACAAAATGACCTTAAAAAACTATCCTCATGGTGCTCGGAAAATAAGCTTATATGTTATAAGATGATTTACATCAATAAACCCCCTTCTCTTCAATTTAACTATTACATTAATGATACCCTGCTCACAGAAATCTTACATATTGTTACATGTAAACCTGGCCACCGCGCAACTCGATCATTTCACATAATGGAAACAGCAATCAAATACCTAGCTACAAAGTAACCCAATCAGAAACCTAGTTGAAGTATATAAGGCGGAACGCGATTGTACCTCCCTTCTAATCGAATGCTCTCCAATGTACTAGAACAGCGTAGAAGATCAAATCGAATTCTCTCAAGCTTTCGAGTACCGTTCACACACACCACCGAGAGAAGATTCAATAACAGTCTAGACTACCGCCAATTAGTATAAAAGCAGATGAAGCTTTCAGCGAGGGATATAGTAATTGTTATCACGTCGACTGTGACAGCCAGCGTGTATACGCGACCGTGTTGATAGAAAGCGAAAGTGATCGCGTCAAGCGATATATATAGCGGGCAGTGTTGCCATACAGTGCGAATTATTGTGCGAATAGAATCAAAGTGCGAATAATAAATAAACACTTATTTTGATTTTCAACGGATTGTGTTTCACTTGAAATCTCGGCGAACCTCTAGCTCGCAATAATTGGTGTCAGAAGTGAGATTTCAAGGATTAATTCGGGTTAAAATCGCGAGAAGAAAAAGTGAATTTAAAATTCTCGAACGGACAAAGTGAGAATTTTGTACGCGAATAAAGGTTTCAAACTGTGCAGCGCAGTGAAAAATTCTCAAACAGACAGTGAGAATTTTGTGAAATCGAATATTTTCGAGTGCTCTGGTGAGCGGTAACTTGAATTAGTGAAGTGGAAAAGTTCTCCTACGGACAAAAAAAGAATTTCAGTGAATTTGCATGGCGAAATATTTTTCGCGAATCTTTAACAGACAAATAATCGATAGTGAAAATTCCGCGTTATTTAAAGGACTTAAAACTAACGGAGCTAAGGGAAGAGCTCGGTAGACGCGAGTTATCTACAACAGGGAATAAGTCTGAACTTGTCAGCCGTATGATCGAGATACTTGAAGCTGAGAGTAAGGACGCAAACAGTTTCGAGTTCCCAATCGAAGAAGCTCGAGCAGGAAGTGGTAAGGAGGGTTTTGGTACATCAGATTTTCTGACGCAGTTAATGCAGGAAATGATTAACAAATTAGACCAGACATCGAAAAACATTAATCAGGAATTGGAACAACAAAGGCAGCTCTCAGCAGACCTCTCAGCGGATCTCAGTCAGAAAATGGACCACCAAAGTCAACTATCAACAGACCTCAATCAGAAACTGGACCACCAAAGTCAACTATCAGCAGACCTTAATAACAAGTTAGATCAGACATCAACCGACCTTAACGAGAAGCTGGACCAGACTTCAAAAGACCTCAACCGAAAATTGGAACAGAAAATCGAACAAACGAAAGAGCTAAAAGAAGATCTAAATAATAAAATAGACACCATGGGTAAAATAATCGAAGAAAATCTGGAGGCGAAACTTCGAACTTTTGAAGATCAAATAACGGAAAAGACATCAGCGATTGTAGAAAAAGTTGACCGTCTAAAAAGGGACTTTGATAACGTGAAAGTGAAAGCGACTGGGGTCATCAAGACAGAACACGTTGCACACAAAGATCTTAAAGCCCCAATCTTCGATAGACAAACACCGTAGGCTATCTCCAAGACCCAATTTGAGGCTGCCGCGAGAAGTAATCATTGGAATGATTTGGAACTAGAAACGGCTCTTATATTGGCGCTAAGTAGAGGTTCTTCAAACTATTCCTCAAGAGCAACAACAAGATTTTTCGACGTTGGTACAGACATTGGATCTTCATTACGGCAGTGACCACATGCGAGAGATTTACAAAACACAACTCTACAACCGAACCCAAAAAAATGGTGAAGCTCTTCAAGAGCTGGCACGCAATATAGAACGACTTACATTATTGTTGCTTCCCAATGCGCAAACAGAGCAACGCAACGATATAGCAGTTTTCTAATTTAACAGTGCTGCATAGGACAGAAAGCTGCAGCAGCCGTTAAAATTGGCAGGAAAGAAAACGATTGGCGAAGCCTTAGTATATGGGCTTACATTTGAAGCTGCCAAGCAAAGCTCGCGAAGTAACTACCGAGTCCGAGAAATAACAGAAGAGTGTGTATGTCAGAGAGCAGAGTACACCAAGCGCAACGAAGGATTTGGTGCCCCCCGATGTTGGAATTGCGGACAGGCAGGACACTTAAGACGCGACTGCCGAAAACCAAGAAAAGCTACAAATTATTCTTCCGGCTGCGCTGCTAAACAATAGAGAGAACGAGGCGAACTATCACGAGAGAACGCTTCGCATAATAACAGTCCGGGAAACGAGTAAAAGCCAACTTCATGGGGCAGAAGATGGCTGGTGGAATCGACGCCCCCGGAACCATCATCGCAGTTTCTTGACTACATCGTGTTGAAAACGATTTATGCCTGAGTGGTCGAGTCGACAAATTAAACTGCATAATAACAATTGACAGTACGCACTTCGCACAGCAACAGGAGAAACTGCTACAGTCCATGGGGAAATATCACGTGACATCCGGCTTGGAGATTTGACATTCTCGCATGTATTCGTGATAGCTGATATTACCGACGAGTGTATTCTTGGAATGGATTTTCTGAAACCACACAGTATCCAGCTGGACCAAGGACAACGAATAATGAAGTGGCGGAACATCGATATCCCAATGGAAATAACATCCTCCAACACAACCAAGCTGCGAGTTATATTGTGCGAAGATGTGGATATACCAAAGTCATCAGAGAATGTTATTTGGGCAGAGCTCGATGGTGATCCCGGGAACCACCGATTCCACCTCATCGAACCAGAAACGACACCGGCATTACGAAGTCTAATATTGGGAAAAACGCTAGTAAAAAAAAATGAGAAGATGATTGTACCAATAAAAGTGCTCAACGTTTCGGACAGCATTACCAGCGTAAAGAAAGGTGATGTGATTGGCAGCTGCGAACCAATCTCGGCGGTGACGAGTATAGACACTGAAGAACATCATGACGCAGCCTCTAAAAATAATTCAAGAATTAAGAATAGTGTAACATCAGCAGCTCTTCAGTCAAGCAACCTTAGAGGAGCACAAGACAAGCAAGGTGTGAATTTGATCGAAAGATTCAGCGACGTCTTCTCCACCGGTGATGAGGACTATGGCAGAACAAACCTAGTGAAGCATCGTATAGATACCGGAAGTGCTACACCGATACCACAACCCCCAAGAAGGGTACCATAAGCGAAACAAGAAGAAGTGAATTCAATGGTCAAAACCATGGAGCATCAGGGAATAATCAAAGAATCAAAGAGTGCGAGGATATCGCCAGTGGTGCTGGTTAAGAAAAAGGATGGCAGTACTCGTTTTCATGGACACCCTGACAGATGCTAAATGGTTCTCAACGTTGGACTTGAAAAGTGGGTACTGGCAAGTGGAAATAGACGAAAATGATAGAGAGAAAACAGCATTCTCTGTCGTCAGCGGACTGTGGCAATTCATCGTAATGCCGTTTGGCCTGTGCAATGCTCCAGCTGCATTCGAAAGACTAATGGAATTTGCGTGGCCTTAGTTGGAAAACTTGTCTAGTTTACCTAGATTATGACGATCACATATCGGCTTCCAAGAGAGCGATTTAGTTTGGTTATACAATTCCAAACGACAGAAGGACAGGTCACCGAAACTACAGCGCAATTGGGAAGGACCTTATCAAAACATCAACCGATGTTGTGTACCGCATTCAGTTGCATCAAAAACTCTGTTCGGGACGAACAGGAACTAAGGAGGGAGTAATGTTACATGTAAACCTGACCACCGCGCAACTCGATCATTTCGCACAATGGAAACAGCAACCGAATACCTAGCTACAAAGTAACCCAGTCAGAAACCTAGTTGAAGTATATAAGGCGGAACACGATTATACCTCCCTTCTAATCGAATGCTCTCCAATGTACTAGAACAGCGTAGAAGATCAAATTGAATTCTCTCAAGCTTTCGAGTACCGTTCACACACACCACCGAGTGAAGATTCGAGAACAGTCTAGACTACCGCCAATTAGTATAAAAGCAGATGAAGCTTTCAGCGAGGGGCAGCGGGCAGTGTTGCCATACAGTGTGAATTATTGTGCGAATAGAATTAAAGTGCGAATAATAAATAAACACTTATTTTGATTTTAAACGAATTGTGTTTTACTTGAAATCCCGGCGAACCCCTAGCTCGCAACAACATTAAGGATTTGGGTGTTACATTTGACATCCGTCTTAAATTTGATATTCATATTTCGGAAATCGGTAGACATGCTTACAGCTTATGAGGTGAAGTGAAAACCAATCTAATATCTCATAAATCCTAAGAAATATGTCAAAAGCCTTACGTCCTATTGGAGTTGAATATCTAAAAATCCTGAAATTAATTTTTGACGATTATGTAGGAAGCCTTAGGAAGTAAAAATTAATTCGATATCTCATTAGAACTAAGAAATATGTAGGAATTTGTAAAAATATATGTTACCTCCTTGCACCCACTTTCGGGTTAAATATCAAAAAATCCTGAAATAGTTTTTTAGATATACAGGGTGTTTGGTACTCCGTGCACGACCCTGTAAGGGGTTATTCCTTGATATATTTGGAGAAAAAAATTGTTCTACAGGGTGGGTCAATTTTCAATATTAGTGGAGATACAGGGTGGTTAAGAAAAGTGTTTTTGACCGGTACCCTCACTCACTTAAAACGTTATATCTTGAAAATGAATAATCACAAGGCAAAGTGTTATAACTCGTTTTTTAGGCAATCGAATTACCTTTCATTTGATGTAACAGTCTAAATTGTAACTGCACCCAATCTTGAGATATTTACTCAAAAACACCAATTTTTGCTACGTGAACCCTTAAAATTCAGTGATCAATGTAGTTTTTCTCAGAAAACCCCATTATAAACATGTCATTTTAATTTTATTTTTTTATGAGCCGTATTATTACCTACAAAAGCTGCATACATATGTATGAGTTACGATTAACATTTTGGAAGTAATAGGTAAAAATACATATCGCATAAAAATTCAATATTTCAAAAGTCAGTGCCATAAAGTGGACCTCGTTGAATTTGTCGGTAGTACTGAAGTATTTTTATTGCCCATTTATTACTATTTAAAGTATGTAGGAAAACAATGAAATGTAACTGAGTTTCAACATAATTGATGCTTTTACCTGGATGTGGTAGGTAATACTGGGTGCGGTACTATGCCTTTTTTAATAGGGTGCCTTACAAAATAAAAAGCCTATAAAAGCAAAACTACCTTCATATTTTTATCAGTTTTAGTTACGTTGCTAACAGAAGAAGGTGTCAGTAGAATAAAAAAAATAATTTCGAAATGTCTGAGTACTCCAATGAAGAATATGCTGACATTGTGTTAATTTATGGAGAGTGTCGCGAAAATGGAGAAGCAGCGCGAAGGCTTTACCATCAGAGACATCCCCATCGACGGACACCTGACAGGAGAGTATTTCAGGACGTTTACAGGAGAATTAGGGAAACTGGCAGCGTTAGAACAAGGAGAGTAAATGCAAATCCTGCGCCGATAATCGCTGTTCAGATTGATGAAAGAATACTGCAAACAGTGCAAAATGATCCATCGATCAGTATCCGACGCTTGGCATTGCAGTTTAACGTATCTACTTGGAAGGTTTGGAGTATTTTAAAAGTAGAACGCTTCCATGCCTACCATCACACACCAGTACAGGAGCTGCTACCCATTGATTTCCCCAAACGGATGGAGTTTTGCAATTGGCTCCTTGAACGACAAATAGATGACGACAATTTTTTCAACAATATTCTGTGGACGGATGAGTCCCAATTTACCAGAGACGGTATCACAAACTTCCACAACCTACATACGTGGGCTGAGAGCAATCCACACACAAGAAGAGCGGCATCATTTCAGCACAGATTCAGTGTCAATTTATGGGCAGGCGTGATTGGTGACGATTTACTTGGACCTATTAGGCTTCCGCGTACTCTAAATAGCTCCAATTACTTACAGTTTTTATCAAATGATCTACAGGACTTATTGGATGATATTCCACTGGTACGATTGGCTTCCATGTTTTACCAACACGATGGTGCTCCAGCTCATTACGGCCGACAGATCACAGATTGGTTAAATTCCAATTATAGCAATCGCTGGATCGGTAGAAATGGACCGATACACTGGCCTGCAAGATCTCCTGATCTTACTATTATGGATTTCTTTGTATGGGGACGGATGAAGGACCTAGTCTACGCAACGCCAGTAGAAACATTGGAAGATCTAAATATCAGGATCGATGCGGCAGCAATAGAAGTAAGGCAGCAGTTGAGGAATATGAATACCAAGAGAACACTCGCCAAACGAGCTTTAGCGTGCATTCAAAATGAAGGTGGCCATTTTGAACATTTATTATAACAAAATTTTTTTAAATAAAACATAAAAACCATTATTAAATTCTTTTAGTTCAAACAAGTAGTGTAGATCAACATGCACATGCACTGACTTTTGGAATATTGAATTTTTATGCGATATATATTTTTACCTATTACTTCCAAAATGTTAATCGTAACTCATACATATGTATGCAGCTTTTGTAGGTAATAATACGGCACATAAAAAAATAAAATTAAAATGACATGTTTATAATGGGGTTTTCTGAGAAAAACTACATTGATCACTGAATTTTAAGGGTTCACGTAGCAAAAATTGGTGTTTTCGAGTAAATATCTCAAGATTGGGTGCAGTTACAATTTAGACTGTTACATCAAATGAAAGATAATTCGATTGCCTAAAAAACGAGTTATAACACTTTGCCTTGTGTTTACTCGTTTTCAAGATATAACGTTTTAAGTGAGTAAGGGTACCGGTCAAAAACACTTTTCTTAACCACCCTGTATCTCCACTGTTATTGAAAATTGACCCACCCTATGGAACAATTTTTTTCTCCAAATATATCAAGGAATAACCCCTTAGAAGGTCGTGCACGGAGTACCAAACACCCTGTATATAAAGAAATCCCGAGGAAGTGAAAAGCAATTCGATGTCTTATCACTCCTAACAGATATGACGGAATTCGTGAAAACGTGTATACGTAACCCGTTTATACCCTCTTAGGGGTTGAAAAAGGACTAAAATTTAAAACTGGTTTTAGGTGATTATTAAACAAGCCTGTGGAAGTGAAAAGTTATTCGATATCTAATCAGACCGGAAAGATATGGCTGAATTCGTGAAAATGTATACAACTCTTTTACACCACCTGGGGGTCGAAATTTAAGAAATCCTGAAAACGTTTTCTAGGTATTTATAAGAAAAATCCGTAGAATAAAAATGAATTTAATGTTTGGGAAGACCTAAAAGATATGACGAAAATTGTTAAAATATATGCATTCCACTTTCACTGATAATTTGTTTTGCCCCCCTTCCGAACGCGAATGGATATTTGAATTTTTTTTTAATCAATATTACTTTCCTACTAGATATACATAAACATACCGAGTTTCAACTTTCTAGCATAAGCCGTTCTATAGATAGGAAAAACATCCACCACTCCCGTACCATACTACCCCTATAAAAAATTATATTTTTCCAACATGCTACTACTATAGTTCTATCTAAATACCAAGTTTCAGCTTTTGATGATTACAGATTCTCGAGATATAAAAATTGTAATTTTTTCCTTTTCACCCTCCCCTACCCACACCCCCAAAGTTTTGTTTCTGCTAGGCGTCTATTAGGCCTACTTCTGGTAAAAATTCTATCATCTATCTTACACTGTTGTTGAGATATGAGACGTGATTTTTTAGAAAAATTCTTATCTTCCCCACTTCCATGCTCCACCGCCTCCTTAAAAAAGTTTACTTTCAGCAAACTTTATTTGTCAACCTTAATACAGAAACCAAAATTTTATTTTTCTAGTGCAAATGGTTCGTGAGATATCGTAGTCTAAAGATTTTCACCCTCCACCTCCGTACGCCACTGTCCCCTCTTAAAACTTTGTTTTTTATCTATTCTCCTAGTATACCTACAGATGTTCATTAAGTTTTAATTTCGTGACATTAATAATATGGAGTTTAGAATGTCTCGATCTCGGATTCCAAGCGATTCGGACGCATTATTATTCCACCCACTCCCACACCCCTTCACCCATATCAACAATTTCGACTATCGAAGCTCTATATAAATTCCAAGTTTCAGCCTTTTAACATAAGTGGTTCCTGAGATCTAGAAACCAAAATTTTTCGTCCAAAACGATCTCCGCTCCTCTCCCCTGGCCAAGGACTCCGCATTCCAAGACCTGCGCGATAACTCGGATATCGACCCCTTGAGCAAGGCGTACAAGGTAGTGATGAAAAGAGTAAGTGAAAAAAGTAAGAGAGCGCTTATGGACAGCGTAGTGGCGGCACTCTTTCCACCACAGAGTGAACTGACGCAAATATATCATCTACCCGCAGATATGGGTAATATTATTCTCGTGACAGCTGAAGAGGTTCTACTGACACTACGAAAAGTGACTGACAACAAAGCACCTGGTCTGGACGGCATCCCTAACGTAGCGATGAAAACGGCCATCCGGAAGGATCCCAAGACGTTCGCTAGGATGTACACAGCATGTCTCAATGAAGGAGTGTTCCCCGCTTTTTGGAAGCTGCAAAGATTGGTGCTGCTATTGAAGCCCGGAAAGCAACCTGAACAACCATCGGCATACCGGCCACTGTATATGCTGGACTCATTGGGAAAAGTACTGGAGAGCATTATCAGTAACCGATTGCAGGAGTCACTCGAGAGACCTGGAGGTCTATCTGAGCAACAATTTGGATTTCGCCGAGGGAGATCCACCATCGACGCAAAATGCAAATAATGCAAGCAATAGTTTCAACGTACCGGGATACCTACAGCGAATCATAGCTAACTACTTCTTCTGTATGACACCGAGGACGGCGTCAAGCTCTACGACGTTTCACGAGGAGTCCCACAGGGCTCAGTGCTTGGCCCCACATTATGGAACATCATGTATAATGACGTTTTTTGCATCGAGCTTCCAACGGACACCACATTGGTTGGCTATGCGAATGATATCGTACTAGTGGTAGTAGCGACACATATCCACACCTTGGAAGTTCTGTGCAGTGATGCGATCGATAGAATTATGCAGTGGTTAAGTAGTGCGGACCTAGAGTTGGCTTCGCATAAAACGGAGGCGGTTCTTTTGAGCTCTTGAAAAGTGCGCGAAGTTTTCACATTCAGAGCCGGAGAGCACGAGGTCATCTCGCAGCCAAATCTGCGATATCTTGGGGTGTTAATTGACACTCGGATGTCCTTCAAGGACCATCTTCTGGCGATCAGCGAAAAGGCTTCAAAGGTGAATGGTGCACTCTCACGCATCATGTCCAACATTGGAGGACCACGCTCCAGCAGGCGAAAACTATTAGCAACGGTCACGAGTTCCGTAATGCTATACGCTGCACCGATCTGGTCAGATGCAACGAAGGAGAAATTGTATATAGCCGGAATCCCAGCAATCTATCGTCTTAGCGCACTAAGGATTGCTAGTGCCTTTCGAACAGTGTCCGATGAAGCAATTGGAGTAATATCGGCAATGTTACCAATTGACATACTAGCGTGTGAACTTCAGCGACTCTACGTAGCAGCAGATGAAGCATCGAAAGTGGACGAGCGACGGCGCAGTATCCAGTAATGGCAAGGACGCTGGGAAAGCGCGAACAAAGGGAGATGGACATTCACATTGATCTCAAACATCGCCAGCTGGATAAGCCGCAAACACGGAGAAGTGGAATTTTATGTGACCCAGCTGCTCAGCGGACACGGTTGTTTTAAGCAGTATCTTCACCGCTTTAAGCATGAGGAAGACCCGTTCTGTCCCAACTGCCCCACGAGATTGAGGACGCGCCGCATATCTTACTGTACTGCCCGCGTTTCGACGTCGACCGAGCCGAGGTTGCGGCGGCCTTCGGAGAAGCTCCGACAGTAGAAAACTTCGTTAGACACATTTGTGACACAGCCCTCAAGTGGCAAGCTTTCCAGACTGCAGCAGCACGGATTATGTCGACACTTCGCCGCTTCGAGTGAATAAGAAACATCTAACGCGACGCACCACAGAAGACGACTGACTAGACTAAACAGACAATAACTGACGGTTTTAGCAATATTGCTATGACGGCCTCCCGACGCAATACCTAACGGTGGTTCCGGGAGAATCCATCCGTACGACTAAGGAGATGTTTAGCGGGTTAAAGTCCCGCACTGACATAGGCTTTCGATGACTTACTCCTCGTTAAAAATAAAAAAAAACACCCCTCCATTCAAAAAGTGGTCACTTCAAGGAGCCTGCCCAGTCTATTAAAAAAAGAAAGTTTCAATTAAATAGCTCACAGGATTTGAGAGCTATAAGCCTTTAAACGATTTTGCGTACGGCGGACGGCGCACAGACGGACTGAAAAATTTTTTTTTGCTTTTTTGGTGTTTATTAGTCATGAAACATGAAAAAAAAATGTTTAGGGTATCAAATTTTTCTTTTTTTTGAAATCGATAACAATACTTTATTATTAAAATAATAAAGTAAAATTAAACTGAAATATCTTATTATTATAAAAACATACTGCAGTCACGATCGGCTGCAAGCCAATCGTATAATACTCTAGATGAATACGATTTATATTGTAGTTGGGGATAAAGTAGAATTACGTGTGTGCATGTTGTATGTCCTTTCTTAAGGACTGCCATTAGATTGCTACTCAAAACTAATAGACAATATTCAGTGTTTAATTTCATATCTTGAACTGGGTAAGTCATCGAAAAAAATTGTCCTTTTTGAAGGACTTTCACATGGGAGGTGCAGGAAGGACTCACTCGATTTCTTACATATTTATCCTTTTCCTTGGAACCATTTAAAAATGAGCGTGTATAAAATTTCAAATTCTTAGCTTGAATCGTTCAAAAGTTATCGAAAAATATTGTTGAACACGTATCTTAAGGACATTTTGTACGGCAACTAGCAGAAGGAGTAAAAGGATTTCGCTGAATAATAAACTCAAACTTTGCTTTCCCTCAAAACTAATTTGTAAAAAATTCCGAATTCGTAGCTAAAAGATCACTTGAGTTATAGTGAGTTTCTTAAATTAAGTGAATACATTTTGACAGGATATTTGTATGGCAGCTACATGAAGGACTAACAGGATTTTCTTTATAATCATATATTTAGCTCCAACACTTAAAAAAATAACACGTACAAAATTTCAAAGACGTAGCTTAAACCCTTCTGAAGTTATCGGTCAATATTCTTAAACACGTGTTTTAAGGACATTTTGTATGGCAGCTACCAGAAGGGGTAAACGGATTTCGCTGACTAGTAAAGTCGAACTTTCTTTTTACTCAAAACTAATTTGTACAAAATTCCGAATTCGTAGCTAAAAGATTACTTAAGTTATAGTGAGTTTCGTAAATTAAGTGAATACATTTTGACAGGATATTTGTATGGCAGCTACGTGAAGGACTAACAATATTTTTTTTCATAATCATATATTTAGCTTCAACTATTGGAAAAATAACACATTCAAAATTTCAATGTCGCAGCTTAAACCCTTCTGAAGTTATCGACCAATATTCTTGAAGACGTGTTTTAAGGACATTTTGTATGGCAGCTACTCGAAGAAGTGGGACGATTTTGCCCGTTAACGAACTTAGCCTTACAAATTCAACCAAACATCCAGATTCAAAATTTCAAGATCCTAGGTGAAGGCGTTCTTGAGTTATCGTGCTAACGGACAGACGGACGGACGGACGGACGGACGTCAAGCGGATTTGAGGTTTTTGGCACAAATAAACAAAAAATAATATATAACTTCTTTTCGTCCGTGGCTTGGTTCTATGCGTTACAAACTTTTGGGCTGGATTAAACTTATAATACTCTATATGATTTCATCTAGAGTATAAAAAGTAGAATGTAAGGTTGAGTTCCATTGTTAGTGAAAGCCATCCATCTCTTCTGGTGATATCCAAACAAACTTCCTTATGAAACATGTTCATGAATATTAGCCGAAATTTGACAAACTCCGTGAATGAACCTCGTACTAGCATTTAATTTCAAGCGAGATTTTGTGCACCTGGGAAAATATTTACAATACATATGTTGATCGTCTTATACGAGTTAGTTTGTTAAAAAACGTTTCGGTACAATTATTGTCGGGGGAAAAAGTAATTCGCTGTATCAAGCAGTTCGTATGAACGAGGGTTTAATGTACAATACACTGTCAATAATTTATATACACAAGGAGTTGTATATTCCAAATACCTGCCACCAGCGAGCCATTGCCTTCACCATACGATCAGTATCCATTTCTGACTATTATGCAATATAATGACGACAGTATTGTCTTTAAATGTTCTGCCGAAATTAATGACTACAATACGTTCACGCTTTCTACTAGAAAACACTGGATAACACGTTTAAGTCGATTTGCTAATATTGTCGCGCATGTACGTACAATTCACAAAATAAATTTTTTCTCGACCAGTCTTTACCAAATCTGTGCACAAACTGAACAATGAACTTGTGATAATTGCATACGAAAATTGTCTTAACATTATTTCGGCGGTTCTATTTATAAATTGTTTTTATGTACGAACACTTCATTCTCTCCTCTAATACGTCAATTTAAAGACATGTATTTTTTATTTTACCACGTACACGATTTGCTTGAGTCCGAAAATGTCTCTAGAAACAATAAGATTTTAATGTTTTGCAAAATGTTTGCCAAGAATTGTTACTTCTGCGCATATGCCTTCGCGCAACTAATTGACTGTTAGTAAAATTGGTTTTATTGACAACAGAGATATGCTTGAAATCTCGTTTTACTTTATTATTTTTTAATAATAAAGTATTGTGATCGACCTGAAATTTCAAAAAAATTTGCTACCCTGAAATTTTGTATTTTCACGTTTTAGGACTAGTAAGCCCCAAGAAAGCAAAAAAAAAAATGTCCGTCTGTCCGCCGTAGACGCCGTATGCCGTCCGCCGTACGCTGTCCGCCGTCCGCCGTACGCCGTACGCAAAATCGCTTGAAGGCGCGTAGATCCCAAACCCGTTGAGATATTAAATTGAAATTTTTATGGTGGGTAGGTTGGGTGAACCCCTACAACTGGTATATTTTCGAGGGGTGGGAGTACAAGGGGAGAGGAGAGCGGAGCGTTTTAGACGAAAAATGTTGGTTTCTAGATCTCAGGAACCAGTTATGCTAGGAGGCTGAAACTTCTAACTTATGTAGTAATATGATAATGGACTCAATTGCAAAAAAATTTTCGATATTGGTTAAGGGGTGTGGAAGTGAGGGGAAAACAATGAGTCTTTAACGCATGAAAGACGGGATTGAAACATTCTAAAATCGATATCTCTTGAAAAATTGATGTCAGAAGATTGAAACTTTGTTGTTATCCATAGGGATACTTCAAGACTAGACAAGGGCTAACATTTTTAAGAGGGGTGATGGGGTGTGGGGGGTGAAAAACTTTGGATTACAATATCTTCCGAACCAATTACACTAGGAAGATAAAATTTAGTTTCTGTATATGGGATCACAAGAGGAGTCTACCGAAACTAAATTTTTTGAGGGGGGAGGTAGAGCACGAAAGTGGGGGGACAGCAATTTTTCAAAAAATGTAATTTTTATATCTCAGAAACCGTATCAGATATGATCTTGAAAATTTTACAGGAGTTGGGGTCGGTAAACTTCTAGTTGGGAAAAAATGTTGGTGGTGTGGGTGTTGGGGGTGACGGTGAAAGGGGGTAGAAAGGAAAACATTCTGATTTTTATTTCTCGAAAACCATACTGAATAGAAAACTAACAATTTAGGATTATATAGAGCCACTATGGAGAAACTAAAAAAAATAAAATTTTTGATAGGGGTACTAAGGTGGGGGTGGTTTTTTATATCTCAGAAACGGCTTATGCTAGAAAGTTGAAACTTAATACGTATATGTAGATGTACTATTAGAGTAATTAAAGCAAAAAAAAGTTCAGATTTTTATTGCCGTTCTGAGGTTGAGTAAAAAAAATGTCCGTGAATCCACTTTTTCACAAACTTCGTTAAAACTTTTAGACATGTCAAGCTAACAAAGCAATTTTACTTCTGTGGGCTATTTATATAAGAGCCTAGTAACGATCTTAAAAATTTTTTGATATCCAACCCCTAAGGGGGTTGTAAAGTGGTTGTGTACATATTCACGAATTCTGGTATATTTCTAAGGTATATTAAGATTTGGAATTCACTTTTACTTCTATAAGCGATTTAAGTATTCCTCTCTATTAAACCCCCTGGGGGTATTGTTCAAATTTTCACTGATTCCGAAAATCTCTTAGGTTTAATGTGGTCGAATTCGCTTTTACTACTATGAATTATTCTATTGATAAAAAAATACGTAAATAAATTAAAAAACATACTGCAGTCACGATCGGCTGCAAGCCAATCGTATAATACTCTAGATGAATACTGAACTCCGATTTATATTGTAGTTGGGGTTAAAGTAGAATTACGTGTGTGCATGTTGTATGTCCTTTATTAAGGATTGCTACTCAAACCTAAAACACAATATTCAGTGTTTAATTTCATATCTTGAACTGGGTAAGTCATCGAAAAAAAATTTCCTTTTTGAAGGACTTTCGCATGGGAGGTGCAGGAAGGACTCACTCGGTTTCTTACATATTTATCTTTTTCCTTGGAACCATTCAAAAATGAACGTGTACAAAATTTCAAATTCGTAGCTTGAAGCGTTCAAAAGTTATCGAAAAATATTGTTGAACACGTGTCTTAAGGACATTTTGTATGGCAGCTACCAGAAGGAGTAAACGGATTTCGCTGATTAGTAAGCTCGAACTTCGTTTTTACTCAAAACTAATTTGTAGAACTTAGCCTTACAAACTCAACCAAACATCCAGATTCAAAATATCAAGATCCTAGGTGAAGGCGTTCTTGAGTTATCGTGCAAACGGACGGACGTCAAGCGGATTTCAGGTTTTTGGCCACAAATAAACAAAAAATAATATATAACTTTTTTTTGTCCGTGGCATGGTTCTATGCGTTACAAACTTTTGGGCTGAATTAAACTTACAATACTCTATATGATTTCATCTAGAGTATAAAAATCTGCCCACAGTCTGGGCGCAACTTTATTATTTTATGGGTAGAAGTCCGAAACGTGTTTAATGACGAGAGGCGGTGTAGGTTGTTGTTGTTGTTTGAAGCGGGGGAAGATACGCAGCAAGGCCGCACATCTTCAGCACTCAGACAATTATTGCCCATTGCACTCGAGTCCCCCAGTCTTTACCCGAACTTTTTCGTCCTCCTCACGAATTTCAAGAGCTCAGGTAGGGAACGAGAACGGAGTTCTTCCATGCTCATCACATCGAGGCCGTATACGTGCACTCTCGCAGAAGAGTAAGCTAGACACTCGAGAAGGAAATGTTCCGTTGTGTCGTCGCTCTCGTCGCAACCAGTGCACATGGGGTCGTCAATGATTCTCAATCTGACCATGTGTAGGCCGCACGAGTTATGCCCTGTGAGGACACCAACTATACTACTACATTCTTTCCTGCTCAATTTGAGAAGAAAAGAAGCGGTTCGTCCACTTGGTCCGTCAACAAGATTTCTGGTCTGCCGCATTCCCGGAAAAATCTGCCAACAGTCTGGGCTCAACTTTATTATTTTATGGGTAGAAGTCCGAAACGTGTTTAATGATGAGATGCGGTGTAGGTTACTATGCGACTGACAACCTAAGAAATAACCAGGAGGCTATTTGGAACGTTATTTTTTTTATCTACAAGCAGTTGGTAGTATTATTAGTATATATTATACATATACTACAATTCCAAAACCAAAAGATTCATATTAGAATAGGAAAAAATTTGTAATGTAATGGACTCTAACAGACCAATTTCCTATTGTATAAAAATTTACACCACCCCCTCTGTACCATAATGCCCCTTTTAAAAGTTTTATTTTTAGAACGTGCCGCTACTATAGCTCTACCTAAATACCAAGTTTCAGCTTTACTTCATTAGTTGTTCTCGAGACATATGTTAAAAGTCGCAATTTTTCATTCTCCTCAATCCCCACCTCTACAATTTTTCCCGTATAAATTCTAAGCTTCTATCTTAAACAGTTCTTGAGATATGAGACGTAATTCTTCAGAAAAATTCTCCCACTTCCTTGCTTACTGTCGACATTAACCATTTACGAGATGGACTTTAGAATATCTCGATCTCAGCGTTCGAGCGTTTCGGAGGTAATGTTTTCTCCCACTCCCACACCCTCCACCAATATCGATAATTTTTCGCGAACTATCCAAGTTTTATATAAATTTCAAGTTTCAGCTTTCTATCATTAACGGTTGGTGATATCTAAAAAAGAAAATTTTTCATCTAAAACGCTCTCCCAACATCTCCCCTTACAATTGACCACACAAGAAGAAACCGCTTAAAGAGGATCCACCCGGTATACCCTGAAAAATTTCAACTTTCGACCGGAATGTGGTTTAAAGCAGGGAGATGGTCAAGATCCCACGCTTTTTAACTTGGCACTGGAGTATGTCATCCGAAAGACACTAATGGGACAATACTATTCAAGAATGGCATTTTTTTCATGGTAAGCTACCATAGAAGCAAATTTGATTAAATGTTAGTTGTTTTCCGGCGTCAGTAGAGTTTCTGGTGTGAAACCCCAACACGAAATCCCCGACTGTTGATTAATCGCTGTCTTTGAGGACATGACAATTGGAAAACCTTCATTGGATACGCCAGTTTTATAAGATTGTGTTGCACTAGGTCCGAAGGAGCTGTTTCGTCATCGGAGGGCATAGACTCGTCAGAGGGTGTATCATGCCTACTATCCGAAACACCCTTATAGCTGGTGGAATTGCTTACCATGAAAACAATTCCATTCTTAAAATTAGCGAAAAAATAAAATTACTGTTGGCGGGTTTCGATGTCGCGCTCTTAGCGTTTAGCTCTATATGTCCTGGCGTACAACCAAAAATTCCACCAAATTGATTGAAATATTAGGTGATCTTCAGCGCCACCTCCTTTAGTATAGGGTTGCGATGGCGGGAAATTAGCTAAACTTTAAAATTTGCGGATCGTAAATTTGATTTCGAGTTCGCTATATAGAAATTATGCTCAGAAATTCCACCAGCTATAAGGGTGTTTCGGATAGTAGGCATGATACACCCTCTGACGAGTCTATGCCCTCCGATGACGAAACAGCTCCTTCGGACCTAGTCCAACACAATCTTATAAAACTGGTGAAGGTTTTCCAATTGTCATGTCCTCAAAGACAGCGATTAATCAACAGTCGGGGATTTCGTGTTGGGGTTTCACACCAGAAACCCTACTGACGCCGGAAAACAACTAACATTTAATCAATACTATTCAAGTCCACACAACTAGTAGCATATGGTGATGACATAAACATCCTTGTAAGATCCTTTCCTTATGCCAAGGAGGTATTTGTCAATCTTGACTCCGCCGCAAAAGAAGTGGAATTACGCATTAACGGAAGTAAAACAAAAGTCATGACGCAAACAAGAAAGAGAATGGCAATCAGACAGAATGTAACAATTGCGGAGTATAATTTCGAGAGTGTGGACAACTTCATATATCTTGGGGCTAATCTAGCAAAAGACGGCAATGAAACTGACGAAATCAATCGACGGATCATGCTAGCAAATAAAACGTATTATTCGGTACTTTCAATATTTAAATCCAAGAAAGTGCACAAGAATAATAAGCTGTGAATATATAAAACTAATATACGACCTGGGCTCTGTTATGGCAGACGTGGACATTAACGTGAACTTCCGAAAACCAGTTAACGTATTCGAAAGAAAGGTCCTCCGAAGAATTTTGGGCCCTGTAAAGAATGGAACGGAATGGCAAATAAGATACAACCATGAGTTGTATCAACTCTACGATGGGCCACAAGCTTCTACGTTCATCACACTGCGTAAACTGCATGTAGAGCGAATGGAAGATAGAAGAATCCCCAAACGTGCTCTTAGGCCCGGTATTTCAATGTGAGGTTAACTTGTAAGTTTCGTAACTAATACCAAAAAGTTAACTCACAGTTAACTGACAGTTAACTTGTTAAGCGTATTTCCAAAAACGTTTGCTTTCAAGTTTGTAAATTGTAAGTAAGTGAGTATACTTAACAGTTTAAGTAAGTAAGTATACTTAACAGTTTATCAATAATAAATAAATTCAATAAACAGAAACAATTACAGTCAATTTAGAAATTACTTCAAATTTTTTAGGTTATCAACTGATAACTGTCAGTAAAATATAAGCAGAAGTTAACTCATGCCTTAAATATGAGTTAACTTTTACTAACACTTTATAGATTATCTGATAATGAAATACGGAAAACTATTTTAACTATGAGTTAATCAAAACCACTCGAGTTGACTTTATATTGAAATACCGGGCCATAAAGGCAAAGCGAGTGGTAACATGGTAGTACGCAAACCACGCAAGCGATGGGAAGACTCGGTTGATGAAGATAGCAAAGCCATCTTGAAACTTAGCAGCTGGAGGACGCGGTTTTTGGACCGAGACGATTGGAGGTGACGACTTCAGGAGGCCAGGACCTGATTTGGGCTGTCGCGCCATAGATGATGATGAGCTCTGTTCAAGCCAGCATGCACTTATCTCAAAATTCTATATTTTCTTTCCAAATTTCATTTTAATGTCTAAATTTCAATTCAATTGCTATTACAAGGTCACCAGCCAGTAGCGATGTTTTAAGATACACAATTTCACTGTCTAGACGCAAGTCAGCAGTTTTAGTTTTTCCCATGGCTCATGTGTCATTTACTGCGAGCCGGCATATGTAAGGTGAACCTTCCACATTGTGGGAAATTCAATTTGCGAGGTAAAATTTGTAAATCTAACTCTTCTTGGCTCAGTCGGCTTTTAATCATCAACACGAACAGTAATAAATCCAGTTAACGAATTTAATTAAGAGTTGTGTTTTCAGTGAAGTGAAGGTTAATCAATCGCAGCAACCTAAAGTGTTCTTGGCGTTTCCAATTGAAGGTGATATTATCTTGGTGGGTCGGTGTAGCACCGAACCACTTCAATAAATTACAATAGCCGGATTCGTATCCGACTATTACCATCTGCATAGGTTGAAGAGCACGCGAAGTCGACTCCAGAAGCGGTTAGGCAAAAGAGTCTAATCGTTTTGATTAAACATTTTGGTGACCCCGACGTGATTATGATCCCGAGTCACGTTTTCGCATTTTATCGCAGTTTATCGCATTTTATCGCATTTTATCGCATTGTACCACATTTTGGCATTCATTCATGTCGCAAATGGAGGATTTGGCCAAACGACAGTTGGCTTTAGCCAACGCCATCGAGAAGGCCTTCATAAACTACAAGAAGGATGGTCCAGTTCTGCGAACACGGGAATATTTGGAAAGACGTATGAGTATGTTGCAGGAAGACTGGGACCAGTTCGAGAAGGGGAATGCAATAATGGAAGAGTTTCGTCCCGAAAACCCAACGCACTCCTATTTTGTCGAAGGTCTCAACAACCAGGTTGCACGGATTCATTCGGAGTTTCAAACCATGATGTGCGCAGCTCTACAAAGTTACCAGTCGCAAGAGGCACCCTTGCCAAGTCTGATACACAGCGACGCAAGATTCGACAGATAAGGGCTGCAGTATCATCCATGACCTCCCTATTAACGGAGATTCCGAGTGAACTAGCCCAATCGGCGGCTTTCTATAAGCAAAAAATAAGTCTTCTACATGAGGACATTCGCAGAATTACCGAATGGCATTACGAGATCATGAGCGAAGAAGAACGTCTGGATTACGATGTGGAGTCCTTCACTCTGCTAAACAGGCAGGTACAACGCGTGCTGATCGAGCTGCAAGACAAATTGGATCAGATCACCACTCAGCAATTTGTGCCGCAATCATTGTCGATCATACGTACGGAAGTCAATGCTATGCATGACAACTGAAACTGCCAAAAATAACGTTACCAATCTTCAGTGGTAGTTATCTTCAGTGGACGCAGTTTCGCAATCTGTACGTCGAACTTATTCACAACCAAGCCATCTCGAAGGACCAGAAGATGTACTACCTCACCAGTAACCTGACTGGAGAGCCCAAATCTTTGATCCAACATTTGCCAGCGACAGAAGACGACTACGATATGGCCTGGAGTACCCTGGAGTCCAGATACGGCAATAAACGTCTGCCTGTCGACGCGTTAATTGATCGAATGATGGCCCAGCCGGCAATGAATGTAGGAAGTGCAACCTCACTGCGCTCTCTACACGATATCACAAAGGAATGTATATTGGGCCTCAAAAACCTAGGAGTTCCCATCGATGGTTGGGATGCAATATTGATATTCATCATTCTAAAAAAACTGGATAAGTAAACGCACACACATTATGAACAGAGTTTAACATCGCCAAAGGAATTGCAATCCGTAGTAAAACTGCTAGACTTTCTCGAACTACGATTCCATGCATTGGAAGCGCTAGGTACCTAGAAACATGAACGCTCGCCTGGTGCTCAAAGAATAAGAAGCAGTGTCGCTGGTCAAAATCGGGGACCATCGCGATCATCATTAGTTGCCACAGACAAGACAATAAACTGTGCTGTATGTCACCAGGATCATCATGTATTCTCGTGCAAGGAATTTATAGCACAGACTCCAGCAAGTCGTTTCGCAACGGGCAAACGGCATAAACTATGCATCAACTGCTTGAGGTCGGGACACAACAGCTCTCATTGTTCATCGCAAACTTGCCAAAAATGTAATATGAAGCTGTAACGAACGGCCCGTAGAACAATGTGGCAGAGGACAAATTTCCAAAAACACCAGTCCAGAACATCGAATAAAGTTCCTAGCAATTTATCGCTAGAGAATTCGCTGGGCACAAAGAGCAAAACCCCTTATGTCATTCTTTGGTCTGAGACCATAGAATACCCAGGAGAGGCTACTAAGATCAGCCAAGTTCACGTGCATGCGAAGCAACACCGGACACCAGACGCCAAGCTGCACCACACAGCTGGAAAAAAAGATGCTTGTGCGCAGTGCGCACTGACAGATCACGATCAGTTCAGTTTTAGCGATCGACCGCGCCGGTCGAAAAAGAAAAAAGAGTGTCGTGTTCGAGTCCTCAGCACACTGTGGAGATTGTCAGGTGGTGGAAGGAAAGAAGCAGAGAAGAAAAATCATCGGATGCAAATAGGTGCGCAGCGAGGGAAAAAGGACCGAGCCCGCCGGTTATTTAGGAGTGAAGAAGCGGAGCTAAATTTTAATCTCCATGTAAGTTTTTGTTTCTTCTTTCTCTTCATGCCTAAGGCATATCTAGTTTGCCGGGTTGTAGTCGATGATATAAAGAAAATATAAGAATGTCCATGTAACTTGCTTCGTTCCTTTTTTTTTCTTTTTTGTGTTGTTTGGTGTCGTCTTTAATTTTTTTTTAAATTGGGACGCTCGTCCGTAAGTGCGCCACTCTCGTGATAGTCTTTACGGTCAATTAGTTTAGAACGCTCCGACAGAAGTTCTCATGCGTCCTTTTAATAATTTTCAGGTTAAATCAAACCGTTCATAATCAACCGTAAAACGGTCCGCGTATAGAAAAAGAAACAGAAAAATCCGAAAAGCCGACAATCAAAGATTTCATTCGAACATCGCGAAAATGAGATCAATTCAATAATGTATTTTTTTTTTGTGTGAAGTGTGGAAAAATTCTGAAAATGTTTCAAATTAAAGTAAATTTCCGCCACGATCTGGTAATTTTGGGCGTATTCCGAACGAAGAAATAGTTTTCTTTGCGTATATTGCGTCTAGTTCACTTCAAATTGAATTGCGGTCGTGAATTTTCCTTTTTTTTTGCTCGTTCGTGTGGTTAAGTGCTAAGTTATCGGTGGCATGAGGTGCGTAATACCGGTATGTGTAACGGAGGTTCCCCCGTTAGGCATTAAGCCATCGGCAGGTTCCGTTACCCACGCCCTGAAGTACCGCTATTGACGCGCAACAGCATGGATGCCAACGCAGTCCCTGGTTGCCCGCATGCGCCTTCTAAGTGGACCCTCTTAGCTTAGCGTCCTGTGTGCTGACTTCGCTAAGTATATTTCAGGTTTCGAAAGACTTCGATGGGTTTCTTTTTTGACCAAATCATGTACCAGTAGGTACTAAATTCGGCCCTAACGTACCTTTGCGGCTTGTAGACGAATCTTTAGAAACCTTAGGAACTCCATTCGCAGACCTGCAGCGCTCATCGAGACAACGGCTGGATCAGTGAAGCCGCAATAGCTGAAAAGTTGCCCTCTTCTTTTGGTTTTGTTTTTTTTTCAGGTTAGGTACGAGCGTTGTCAAATTTAAGCGAATTCGGCCTTATTAGTTTTCCTTTTGACCATTCAAACCGAGGAATTAAAAACCTCCGAAGCCGAGTGAAGTAGCAGCAAAAGATGACATGTCGTTTTACTTCTAGGACACCCCGCTGTCTGTAGTTTTTTTGTTTTTTTTTGTTTTATTGTTCGGCACGCACCTGATTGAGTGGGTAGTTTTGTTGTTCAGGGCCCACGTTAGGTGGCTCCCGAAGCTGATATCACTTTATAATGGGGGCTTAAGAAGACCAACACCAGGTCCACCGTAAAGCACCACAGTACATGGAGTCCAACGAGGTTGTATGGCGTCAGAAGGCGGCGTGTACACATTAGAGATGGGTCGTTCCGGAGTGAACTGTTCCAAAGGAACACTTCATTGAAGTGAGTGAGTGAAGTAACTCACTCCTTTTGGTGAACTGCAGTTCCATTTGACACGTGACAAAAACTAAAAACATGAAGAACGACAGCCGCACGACCTTTTTTTTTTTTTTTTTGTCATCATCACATTGAGTGTTGTTTTCAGTGACGACTACGACCTTTTTTTTTCAACCAACAAAATCTTCTCGTTTTGCCCGTCTCCACAAACGGAAAACACACACAACGAAGACAAAACTTCATTTTTCACAAAGTACCAGTCAGCTCTTCTCTCTCAGTAGTTTATCACATATTTCATTCATATTTATTTTATATGAGTGGTATTTTCCATTGCATGTATATTATAAACAGTGCTGTCGGCTTCACTAGCACCGCAACGCCAAGTATCAGCTCTTCTCTCTCGGATTATCATATATTTCATTCATATTCATTTTATATTCGTGTGGTAATTTGTATTGCATGTATGGATATTATAAACAGTGCTGTCGGCTTCAATATCAATAACTAAAGTCCATGTCTACAGTAATTGAACAGTTTAGTTTTTAAATTGAACAAAAACATGGTGCACGGGGAATGTCAGCTTTATAATTTTCAAAGTATATTAGGCTATCAGTAATTATTAACATTACTTTTGCCAGAACAAAACTTGCTGGAGTTGACATTTGAGTGACTTGTATTTGTTCATCAAATTCCCATTTGAACGAATTTCAAAAAATTACTAATTGCATTTACTTCGACTTTATTGATAATTAATTTCATATGTAGAACAACGTTTCTAATAATATTAATTTCTAATTTGATAGGGATTTATTTACTTAAAAAAAGGCACGATTGATTGCAGTAAATTAAAAATCCCCATAAAGTCATAAGATCATTTATTAAAGATACAGACTATCTTTTGGTCATCGTATTAGTTTTAAATGTGATACAACTGAAAGGTTTTAAAGATGTATTTCTTCCCATTCGTTTCTAAAATAATAATTATATCTTCCATATTATTATGATATTGCTCAACCAGTTCGTAAGTATTTATCAGTATTACACATCAACCGATATCTGTAATTTTTCACACATTTCGGGTACTAATTTCAGATTTACATTTTTAAAACGCCCAAGTAATTGTTGACATCGTCACAATTCTCCAAGCTGATTTTTTTAAATAAAAATTTATAATTAAACAAAGTCGTCACAACCCTGTTTTTTCTCTGTTGTACATTAATGTATAAGGTGTTAAGTCTTTTCTGCTGTTCACTGTGTATTTTTCCCGCCTTAATAGAATAATTATGTATACGCGACGCGGTACGAGAAGAATACCATGACATTCCATTTTCCATCATGAGAAAAAAGAAAGAGGAAATGTACATGTTCGTGTATACACCGCTCTTCTTTCTATTTTCCAAACCACAAGCACAACTGTGGTAGTGAGTCCGGAACGAAGGAACGAAGTGACTAGTGGAACTGCGTCCGGAACTAAGTCCGGAACTAAGTCCGGAACGAAGGAACGAAGAGTTCAATTGAAGTGACTAGTGGAACTGCGTCCGGAACTAAGTCCGGAACGAAGGAACGAAGAGTTCAATTGAAGTGACTAGTGGAACTGCGTCCGGAACTAAGTCCGGAACGAAGAGTTCAATTGAAGTGACTAGTGGAACTGCGTCCGGAACTAAGTCCGGAACGAAGGAACGAAGAGTTCAATTGAAGTGACTAGTGGAACTGCGTCCGGAACTGCGTCCGGAACTAAGTCCGGAACTGAGTCCGGAACGAAGGAGCGAAGAGTTCCATTTTAGCGAACACTTCAATTGAATTTTTCAAGTGACTGCAGTTCCGTGTCAAAAACATGAAGAACGAGGGTGGGAGGACCCTTTTACTTTATTATTTTATAATAATAATAATTTTACTTTATTATTTTATAATAATAAAGTATTGTAATCGACCTGAAATTTCCAAAAAATTTGCTACCCTGAAATTTTGTATTTACACGTTTTAGGACTAGTAAACACCAAAAAAACAAAAAAAAATGTCCGTCTGTCCGCCGTATACGCCGTACGCCGTACGCAAAACCGTTTGAAGGTGCGTAGCACACAAACCCCTTAAGATATTAAGTTGAAATTTTTATGGTAGGTAGAACGGGTGAACCCCTACAAGTGATATATTTTGTACTATGATAGTGGACTCATTTGCAAAAAAATTACGGATAAGAGTTGAGGGGTGTGGAAGTGGGGTGGAAAACAATGAGTTCAAAACGCTAGAAAGCCGGGATAAAAACATTCTAAAATCCATATCTCCTGAACGATTGATGGCAGAAGATTGAAACTTTGTGGTTGCCCTTAGGGATACTTGAAGATTAGACAAGGGCTAACATTTTTAAGGGGGGTGGTGGGGTGTGAGGTTGGGGGGTGAAAAACTTTGGATTACAATATCTTCCGAACCAATTACACCAGGAAGATAAAATTTTGCTTGTGTATGTGGGATTACAAGAAGAGTCTAATGAACGTAAATTTTTTAGGGGGGAGGTGGAGCATGAAAGTGGGGGGATAGCAATTTCTCAAAAAATGTCATTTTTATACCTCAGAAACCGTATCAGATATTATCTTGATAGTGGACTCATTTGTAAAAAAAATTGTCGATATGGGTGGGGGTGGGGGAAACAATGCGTCCAAAACGCTTGAAAGCTGGGATTGAAACATTCTAAGATCCATATCTCCTGAACGATTGATGACAGATGGATGAAACTTTGTAGTTATCTTAACAGATACTAGGAGATTAGAAACTAGTTAAACATTTTAAGGGTGGTACAGAATTATGGGGGTGGGGGGTGAAAAACTTATAGTTACAATATCTTCCGACTCAATTATCTCCGGAAGATAAAATTTAGTTTCTGTATATAGAATTACTAGTGGAGTCTACTGAATATAAGATTTTGGGGGGGGGGGACGTGAAGAGCGGAAGTGAGGGGACAATCGTTTTTCAGAAAATGAAATTTTTATATCTCAAGAACCGCATCAGATATGATCTTGAAAATTTTACAGGAGTTAGGACTGTTAGACCTCTAGCAGAATTTTGAGGGTGTGGGTGTAGGGAGTGATGGTGGGAGGGGGTGGAAATGAAAAAATTCTGATCTTAATTTCTCGAAAGCAGCAAAGGACAGAAAGCTAAAAATTTAAAACTGTATAGAGCAACTATAGAGACATCCCGGAAAAATTTTTGATAGGGGTAGCAAGGTACGGGGGTGGTTTTTCATATCTCAGATATGCTACTAAGGTAATTAAGACTAAAAAAAAGGTCGGCCAACAGTCTGTGGGCGCAACATTATTATTTTATGGTTAGAAGTCCGAAATGTGTTTAATGCTGAGATGCGTGCTATTTGGAACGCTTTTTTTTAGGTTGTCAGTCATAGTACAGGCATTTCACTTCTACCCATAAAACACTGATGGACGTCACTCCCTTTTGGTAAACTGTAGTTCCATTCGACACATGAGGAAGAACGATGACCTTTTTTTTTTTTTTTGGTCATCAGAATCTCGGAACGAACAGTTCACTGGAACTAGTTCACTGAACTCGTTCCTTCAAGTGAGTGACTCGGAGTGAACTCCTTCACTAAAAGGAACTGCTTTGCCCATCTCTAGTACATATTACATGGCGCCCAACGTTGCCATTATCCGGCGCCATGACATTACATGCCGCTCAACGCGGTTGCCCCTACGCTTTAAGGCGTCAGAAGACTACATGTACATTACTTACCGCCAAACGTATGGGACGGCCATTTTATTCGGCACCAGGTATGTTACATGGCATCCGCATATGGTGCTGTATGATTATGACTCACATTACCTGGCGCGCAATCCCTTAAATGTATTTATGGCGGCAACCTCTGGGGCAATATACTTCAAGGCGTCTGACGTTTGTACTGAATATTTCTTCAAATCAGCATTATATGGTTGATAGTCCTCAACGTTCATATACCAGGAGGTTATAATACCCTTTTGGGATTTTGTCTGGTACCCCCAACGTATCACACACCTTATACCCTACATCAAATGGTGATTAAGAACGCGGCGCCAAACGTCGGCCTCCTAGCATTCGTGATGACGTTCTTTTTTTGTGGACCACGGAGTCGTGTGGTATTACTTGACGCCCGATGAACATCAGTATCGGTTCGTTTTTGGTTAATTGGCATCCAGGGGTTTTTACTGGATTTGTCCACACGCACAAATAATTTCGGCATAATACTAGCTAGTTCATAACCTCTGCTGAGTTTACACCACCTCCAAAGTATATAATTGAGATGTGCATCGGCCTTCCCGCCGAAAGTCTCTACTCATGTGCTTTTCCACCTTCATTTCCCTTCTTTTCTTTTCCATTTCCTTACCATAGTCTGCCTTCCTTCCTTCCTTCTTCCTTTACCTACCAGCCCGCTGATGATAGAATCCGAACCTCTCAAGTCGGATTTTCAGCCCAAAACTGTGCATAATTACGTAGTCCATGGTTACAGGTAGCCACTCACGCCCCTTCCGACGAGCTACGCACGTGCTAGAGCTAGATGCACGCTACCTTTCGGGAAACCATGGGACTAAAGTCACCCAACTATGGCTTGGTCACCGGACGATAGTCGCATTCGCGGTGTAGATTTGTCCTGACCAACCTGACCGAATATTTTCCAACCCCACGAATTCGTATCCCTAGCAACGGAAGGCGATCTGCTCCAGGAATCTCAAGTGATTTTAAGCACCGCACTCATCAGTCTTTCAAGCCATAAGGGACAAGCAATGCAGTTTCGCGCAGTGCTAGACAGTGGATCCCAGATCAACCACCGAAGCGGCAGCAAAGAAATTAGAACTGCCAGAAGGACACTCAGAAATTCGCATCCGCAGCATCGGAGGTTTATAACCGTATGTTTGGTAATAAATACTCGTTTGCTTCGGTTATATTATAAAATAATTTATTTTCCTAACTTTTACACAATTCACTTTTTCTTAATTAGGTATCGTTATTTACTAGGTTTAATTTTCAGGGTTTTATAAAATATTTTAAAGTGTACTATAATTCACTGTATATCTGAATTACTTTTCTAAGACCGGTTTTGACCGAGATGTGGTCAGTAAGCGAAAGGGACGAACTCAAATTTTTGGTACTCGTCGTTACACGGATATGGCTGTGAAGTTGGTAGTACTTTTTGTGTTGACATCTATCCGTCGAAGTCGCTACATCACTCCCCCTCCAGCGTAGCGTGCTATATTTTGAAAGAAACTGTTCCGGGTTTGTTAAGGTCGGCAACAGAATCCTGAATCTTATAAGCTGGTTTTAGTCGGTCAATGGAGACTGATGTATTTATATCCACAATGAAGAATTTTCTTAATTTGTTTTTAATTTTATATGGACCCTTATAAGGTGTGGAAAGAGCTGATTTTACCTTGTGTTCACGAATAAAGACGAAATCTGCTGTTCGGAGGGCGTCGGGTACGTGTACGTTGTTTTCTTTAGATTGCCTTGGTGGGGTTGCTTGTAATTTTTGCATGCTATTCCGCAATTGTTCAGCAAAATTGGAAGAACACGTTTCATCGGGGTTTAAACTGGGCCATAGAAAGTCTCCGGGTACCCGTAGAGTTTCTCCATATACTAATTCTGCCGGGCTGCAGTTTAAAGTGTCTTTTGGTGTTGTACGGATACCCAAAAGTACAAGAGATAGTTCTTCGCTTCAATTTATTGTATTGTCGCGGGCCATTAATGAAGCTTTTAGGGTACGGTGGAATCGCTCCACCATACCGTTTGCCTGCGGATGATACGCGGTGGTGCGTATGCGACTACTTCCCAGTATTTTGTTAACTTCTGTGAATAGTTTTGATTCAAATCGGCTTCCGCGATCAGTGCTGATTATGCTTGGGACTCTGAATCGGGACATATATTGGTGAACAAAAGCTTCTGCTACCGTCTGGGCGGTCATGTCTTTTGAAGGATATGCTTCCGGACAGCGAGTGAACCTGTCTATTATTGTTAGGATGTAATTGTATCCGTTTGACTGAGGAAGGGGTCCTACAAAATCCATGTGGATGTGTTCAAACCTTTTGGACGGTGTATTGACTTGTCCGAATTCGGATTTTGTATGTCTCTACACCTTTGCCTTTTGGCAATTCATACAAGCCCTCGACCAGTGGTTGGTATCTTTATTTATTTTGGGCCAAAAGTATTGTGAACTGATTAATTTTCGAGTAGCGCGAATGCCAGGATGAGATAGGTTGTGCACGGTTTCGAAAATGTTGCGTCTCAGTTCTTCTGGAATGTATAATCTATTTTTTCGTGTGCTGGTTTCGCACCATAGTTTCAGAGAAGACAAGGGGTATTCGCATAATTTTAAATGATATTTTGCTTTCGATTCTTTTTTGGAGGCTATGAGTGCTTTTAGTTCCTCATCTTTTTCTTGGGCTTTCATTATTTTCTCAGTTTCTGAGACGATAGATAAAGCACCAACGTCCTCGCCGGATCGTGAAAGGGCATCTGCCACGACATTGTCTTTCCCAGGTATGTGTTTTATATCTGTGGTGAATTGAGATATAAACTCCAAATGTCGGGACTGTCGTGGACTGCGCTCGGTTTTTGATACGATAGCTTTAGTTAGTGGCTTATGGTCGGTAAATATCGTGAAACTTTTACCTTCTACGAAGTAGCGAAAATGTTTTATAGACAAAAATATTGCGAGTAACTCTCGGTCGAAAGCCGAATATTTTTGTTCAGCCGTTGTTAGTTTTTTTGAAAAGAAGGCTAAAGGTTCCCATATTTTGTTGTTTCGCTGTTGAAGGACTGCTCCTACCGCGATGTTGGAGGCATCCGTTGTGAGAGTCAGTTCCGCATTTTGTATGGGGTGTGCCAATAAGGTTGCTTCGAATAGTGCGTCTTTCACTTTGGTGTAAGCTTCGACGCAGGCATTTGGCCATTCGAAGTTCTTTTTATTCTTCAACTTAAGCAAGTGAACTAGTTGTTCATGAATGGGGGCTAATAGTTGTGCCAATTTTGGTAAAAAACGGTGGTAATAGTTCACCATACCAATGAATTTCTGGATTTGCTTAATTGAAGTTGGAGGCGGGTAATTTATGATGGCTTCCACCCGTTCTTTTGACGGTGAGATCCCGTCTTTTGTTATTTTGTAGCTTAGAAAGTCTAAGGAAGTCACACCTAGGACACACTTACACGTAAACCATAATCCCTAAGTCGTTGAAATAACGCGTGTAAGTGCTGACAATGTTCTTGTTCAGTTTTGCTGGTGATAAGAATATCGTCAATGTACACGAATACAAAGTCCAGGCCTTTAATCACTTCGTGCATGAACCGTTGAAAGGTTTGAGCTGCGTTTCGAAGTCCGAATGGCATGCGCACGAACTCGAAAAGTCCGAAAGGTGTCGTTATTGCTGTTTTGTGCACATCTTCTGAAGCAACTGGTATGTGGTGATATGCACGCACTAGGTCTATTTTCGAGAAAATTTTGCAGTCTCGAAGTTGCAATGAGAAGTTTTGAATGTCAGGTATGGGATACCTGTCTGGTATTGTTGCGGAGTTGAGACGTCGGTAGTCCCCACACGGTCGCCAGTCTTCAGTGTTTTTCTTCATTGCTAAATGTAAGGGCGATGACACTGAAGATGAGGACGGTCGGCAGATTCCCAGTTCGACCATATGTTTGAATTCGACCACGGCTGTTTTGTGCTTAAGTCGACGCGGTCTTTCATAAGGCAGTGGTCCAGTTGTTAGTATATGATGAACTATACTGTGTCTTATTGGGGCATTGAAATCGGGTGAGGCTGTTAAGGTAGGGTATTGTTGTAAAATGTTACCGAACGTGCTGTCGATGGTACTGAATACGCTTCGTTTCAGTAGCATCGATCGGTGTATTAACATATGCATCCGTTGCGTTTATTGACAGCCTAGTTTTAGAATCGATCAATTTTTTATTTTTTAAATCGATTATTAATTCGAATTTCGTTAAGAAATCGGCGCCTATTATTGGCCTGTTGACTGCAGCAATGGTAAATGCATGTATGAAATTTCTACGCACTCCTAAATTGATCTGCAGAAGTTTTGTTCCATAAGTTGTTATTGCTGAACCATTTGCAGCAGATAAGGATAAGTGTGAAGATTTTTTTGGATTATTAAATATGTCATGTGGGACTACGGATAAATCCGCACCTGTGTCGATAAGAAAATCGAGTTTATTTATGGAGTCTCTTACGAAAAGGCGGCGTGACATAATATTGTTACCCCTACTTGTTTCCGCACGTATTGTAGGGTGCTCTAAAAATTTGAGCTTGTTGAAGGTTGTGGTTGATGTAGCTTCTCGGAGCAAGGAGGTACGCATTTTGTTGCTTTATTTCCGAATTTTGTATGGTACCAACATTTTTCGGCCTTTGGACTAGTTTGACGACTTTTGGACCTACTTTTTCGTGCAAATCTTGGGGATTTATTTTTGTCTGATAGAAGTTTGGATATCATTGTTTTTAGGGACTTGATTTCGCTCTTTAGTTTGTCAATGGCCACTTTGTTGTTTTCGTTTTGGAAATTATTATTGTTATTATGAGGGGTTCTTATTTTTTTATTTTCTACAGGCGAAATGGTAGTTTGTCTAGGTAATGCTTCCCAAAGCTTATCGGCAAGTGAACTAAGTTCTGTGAAATCCTTTTCGCTTTGAGGTATCAGTGATAAATTGATAAGGTGAGGCAGTCGCCTCAGCCAAAGTTTTTTAATGAAAGTCTCTCCTATAGTACCAGATGTACCGGCTAATTGTTTTAAATACCGGTAAAATTCTGAGGGTCTTCTATCGCCCATTTCTTCATTGGAAATGAGTTGCTCTATACGTTTTTCCTCACTTATTGAATGTCTTCTATTAGAATTTTCTTCAATTGTGGGTATAAATCAGAAGTCGGTGGGTTTGAAATAAAGTCTGAAATGAACTCTACAACGTCTTGCGGTAAGGACGCGATAACGTGGTTGTATTTGCTGCTGTCGCTTGAGATTCGACTCACCGCGAATTGAGCTTCCGTCTGAACAAACCAGGAATTTGGAGAATTGGTCCAGAAGGGAGGTAATCGTAGCGACATCGTCTCAGATTCGTTAGGCCTAATTGTACCCGGAAATGATTGTTCGCTTTTTTGAGTTTCCGAAAATTGAGTCGATCCTTCGTCACTATTCTTCATTTTTGAATGTATGTCGCAAAAAAAATAAAATATCTAACCGCGGTTTGACAGTGAAGTAATGTACCATAAAAAAAATATATTAATGTTTGTATGTAATAACGTTAGTTTTCATAAAATCTTTTAGAATTATTTATCACTGTTGGTAAATACATTATTGGCAATTAGAATATAAGCAATAGAGGAAAAATTCAATATTCAATATGTGTATATGTATATGTGTATATAAGTATGTAAAATGTATGTAAAAAATGTGTATATAAGTATTTAAAATGCACATAAGTATGTAAAAATGTATGTAAAAATGTGTGTATATAAGTATGTAAAATGTATATAAGTATAAAAAATCCAAAATTATATAAATGTCGAAATAATGTATGTAAAGTGATGTAGGAATCGTTGTAGAGCTTCCCGTTGGATTGGATGTGTGTCGGATTAAATTTTGAAAAATCGCAAAACCTTCCTTTTGATGAATTGTATGTGGAAGTTTAAAATGTTGCAAAATCTCCGGTCGAATTCAATGTGGTTCGGTTTCCAGGCAGGTACTTCCTTCTTTGAATTTCGATGTTGGACGCCGTCGTTGTGTTGTGAGTTATCTTGCTTTAGGCAATGTTTTGCTTTGGAGTAATACACTTTTATTCGTCGTACCGAAAACCAAACTCATTTTACCTGGTCCCTGCACGTTAACGTGTAATTTTATTGTGTTAAATTGCTTTATGTAACAAATTGTTAAGACATGTTTTTTATGCAGATTTTACTAGTTAGTTGAATTAATTGTTTTTATATTGGTATATTTCGGTTGAACGCGTTGCGATGATTTATATCACGCGTGTTGTTACGGTTTTTTTATGTTAACTGGATTTTTCTTTTCTTGTGAAAAATAACTGTTACCACTTATTACTGTTGTACCACGTTGCGCGAAAATTTTTCGTTTTAAATTTTGTATATTTTGTGATTTTATGAATTATTAATTAGGGAATAACTTTAATTTGGTTTTATTAGTTAACTTGTGTATGATTTTTGGGCGTATTTTAGTAATATTCACTTTTTGGGGTCACCACTTATAACCGCATGTTTGGTAATAAATACTCGTTTGCTTCGGTTATATTATAAAAAAATTTATTTTCCTAACTTTTACACAATTCACTTTTTCTTAATTTAGGTATCGTTATTTACTTGGTTTAATTTTCAGGGTTTTCTAAAATATTTTAAAGTGTACTATAATTCACTGTATATCTGAATTACTTTTCTAAGACCGGTTTTGACCGAGATGTGGTTAGCTTCGTGGTCAGTAAGCGAAAGGGACGAACTCAAATTTTTGGTACTCGTCGTTACACGGATATGGCTGTGAAGTTGGTTGTACTTTTTGTGTCGACATCTATCCGTCGAAGTCTCTACAGGTTTGTCTCAACGAACATGGCGGAAGGTCAACGTTTTGGTACAGTCAAACGCAACACAATTCGCGACCAGGGTAGATGCCTTGATTTTGCCGGAAATCACATCACCGCAACCGAGACATAACCTCAACATTTCCTCCTGGCCCATTCCAGGAAATATTTAACTAGCAGACCCACAGTTCCATCGAACAGGAGTCATTGACCTACTAATCGGAGCTGAAGTGTATTTCGACCTTCTTTCAGTCGGACAAATCAGACTTGGGAAAGGTGGACCCATCCTCCAGAATACAACTCTAGGATGGATAGTATCAGGCAAAGTACCAGCACCGATACCACAGCAAGTTACGTGTGGTATTTACAATGTAGAACAGGAACAGTTGAATCAGCAACTGGAGCGCTTTTGGAAACTGGAAGAAGGTGAAACTTTCGTTCCGACGTTAACCGCACCCGAGGTGAAGTGTGAGACTTACTTCCAACAGACGGTCAGAAGGACGCCAGAAGGTCGTTTCCAAGTTCGCTTACCATTCCGACAGAACCCGGACAACCTAGATGACTCCAGGGATATAGCGCTTACGCGTTTCTTACAGTTGGAACGTAGATTGGCAAAAAACCCGGATCTAAAGGAAATGTACACCAAGTTCATGAACGAATACCGCGAGTTAGGTCACATGAGTGAGGTAAATCCTCAGCAGATAACACCCCACTCTATTTTTTGCCGCATCATAGTGTACTGAAACCAGATAATACGACCACAAAACTCCGAGTGGTGTTTGATGCTTCGTGCAAAACGTTGACGAACATCAGCCTCAATGACGTACTGAGCACCGGACCAACCATTCAGGACGACCTTTTTGCCATTATCCTACGTTTTCGGCTACCAAAATTCGTTCTCACGGCCGATATTAAAAAAATGTACCGGCAAATATTGGTACATAAGGACGATCGGAAATACCAGCTGATTCTATGGCGTGATAATCCAGGTGAAGTCATCAGATCTTATGCGCTTAAGACTGTCACGTATGGCACGACAACAGCGCCATATTTGGATACCAAGTGTCTGTCACAGGTGGCAAACCAGAGCGGTCGAGATCCACTAGGTGCGGCTGCCATCCGAAAGGATTTCTATATGGATGATCTCATGACAGGCTCAGACAGTCTCCAAGAAGCAATGCAGAAACAAGAAGAAATTATACGAATTCTACAGTCTGCCCGTTTCAAGCTGCGCAAATGGTGTTCAAACCACAACGACTTGATGCGGGGCGTTCCCTTAGCGGATCGGGCGTTACAAGTAGATCTAGCCGATAAATGCGAAGCGCATGTCAAAACTTTGGGGTTAATTTGGTTTCCTGCAACCGATCAATTTCACTTCAAGATCATTGAAAACAAGACAACCGAAATAACCAAAAGATCCGCACTATCCGATATTGCGCATGTTTTTGATCCGTTTGGACTACTAGCTCCCGTGACAGTGACTGCCAAGATATTCATCCAAAAACTGTGGTCGCTTAAGCTGGACTGGGACGCAGCGCTTCCCATGGAATTATATACCAGTTGGACGCGCTTTCGGACCGAACTACAAGAATTAAGCCAGCTTCAGATACCACGCCATGTTTTCAGTGGGAGAATACCGAGTTCCACACAGATACACGTTTTTGCAGATGCGTCAGAGAAGGCCTATGGCGCGGTAGTCTACCTTCGAGCGGAACATCGCGACGGAACTAGAACCGTGAATCTTTTGTGTGCCAAGTCTAGAGTTGCCCCAGTAAGAATTATCACGATACCACGTCTAGAATTATGTGCTGCCAAATTGGCAGCAGAACTCGTCCATCGATTTAAGCAAAATATGCAGCTGAGAGGTCAACCGTGCTTCTTCTGAACAGACTCCGAAATCGTACTACACTGGTTGAAGCAAGAACCTTCCACACCTTCGTGGCCAATCGGATCACAACTATTCACGAACACTCGTCGCCAGGACAATGGAGACACGTACCATCAAGAGACAACCCAGCGGATCTTCTTTCCAGAGGACTAGCTCCATCAAAATTAAGCAGCTGCTCGTTATGGTGCTATGGCCCGGTCTTTCTACATGGCACTGAAAAGGGGTGGCCAAACGAATATTGCCGAAAAGAAACTGATCTAGAAAAGAAACAACCTAGATTGGTCTTATCCGCCGTTAAGGTCTCACCACATTTTGTACATGCCATTGATCATCAGAACTCCTTCAAACGATTACAGCGTATCACCGCATATGTATTGTGTTTTGTCAAACGCAGTCGACTCACAATAACAAGAAGATCCGGAGGATCCTCATTGACGACAGAAGAAGTGGAGGAAGCATTAGCAAGAAGTATCCGGAAAACTCAACTAGAAGGATTTAAGAGCGAACTGAAGGCTCTGAAGGGTGAAAATCAGATTAGCACAACTAATTCACTCAGCAGTCTCAATCCGTTTCTCGATGACGTCGGACTGCTCAGAGTCGGCGGGCGAATCGAAGCATGAAACTTGTCTTATAACGCTAAGCATCCGATTTTGCTACGCTACGCTCACTATGTCACTAAATTAATACTAACGGACATTCACACAGCCAATCTACATGCTGGAACCCAGACACTCCTGACCATAGCACGTCAAAGATTTTGGCTTTGAAGAGGAAGCCAGCCACGAAAATGATACTTGGCGATGTTTTGCTGTTTCGCAACCAAGGCAACCCATTTGGAGATTGTAAGTGACCTAACGACGGAAGCCTTCATCGGGACCCTCAAGCGTTTCATCGGACGAAGAAGAAATTGCCGTCACTTATACTGCGATAATGCCACGAATTTCATCGGAGCCAAAAATCAGCTAAGCGACTTAAGGGAAGCACTTCATTCTGAGACGGCGCAGCAGAGGATACTCAACTTCTGCACCACCAAAGGAACGGATTTTCATCCCATTCCACCCCGTGCCCCGCATTTCGGAGGGTTGTGGGAAGCGGCAGTGAAGTCCGCTAAACATCTCCTGCTAAGGTACGTAGCTACGGCAACGATTACTTACGAAGAAATGGAGACGGTAATGATCGAGATCGAAGCCATTCTCAACTCTCGACCACTGACCCCAGGACATTTTCTTATTGGTGAGCCCCTAACCAGCGCAGTCTATGCAACTCCTATCAGATCGACCTTATCCCAGCGCTAATCACCGATATTAAGTATAAGTTTTAGGAAAGATGGTCACATGAATATTTAAGTGGGCGTCAACATCGATATAAGTGGAAACAACGTTGCGAAAATATCTACCCCGGAATGATGGTTATTTTGAAGGAAGATAATTTACCGGTGTTGAAATGGCCACTTGGTCGAGTTATTCAAGGCATCAAGGGTACCGACGGATTGATGAGAGTCGCTGACGTCAAAACAGCATCAGGTGTGCTCCGGAGGCCCATATGTAAATTAGCGTTTCTGCCAATACAGGAGGACGAAGGGGAATGTGATCCAATTCAAGAAGATAAAGAGACAATCAAAGCAGCAGTGAACTAACCGATTAGAACGCCCAGCTCCAAACGTGCACTTCGGTAAGCCGATAACGAAGAGTCGAGCAGCTCTACAAGTATCCCGAGCGCATCTCGAAGGAAACAACCACGCTACGGTAATTCACTAATGAACATTATGTTGCTCACCAGCCTCATCTTGCCGATTCTTGGGGAGGCAATTCACGTAACACCTTTCAAAACGCCTCCAGGCCTACACATTGAGAACCTGGGGTCAGCCAATCTCATCGTGAGCGAGTGGAATCTAGTAGTGTATTACGATATGCAAAATTACTGGAAGGAACTAGGCTTGTTAAGAGCTGGAATTGAAAATTTGGATTACATTTGTCAGCGTTTCGCAAATAAACCCGCGTGTAGCGACACTGTCGCTCAGTTCCAAGTGTTGTTCAAGGATATCGAGAATAACAATGAACTGCTGCTTAATGGTCAAGGTTCAGCCAACCGTAGATCTAAACGAGGAGCCTTTAACATTATCGGCAACATTGCCAACTCTCTTTTTGGGGTTTTAGATTCGGAATACGCTTCAAAAATGTCGCAAACGATAAGTGAGGTTACAATGAATGAAGAACATCTGCTGTCGCTATTAAAAAACCAAACCTCGCTTATCGATTCAACCACTAACATCATGTTGAAGTCAGCGGGAACTATCGAACGGCAACTGAAGGACATCGAACGAGCTATTAATCAAAATAGAAACCAAATTAATAATATAACTTTGTACGACCAGAATACGACACAGATGTTCACATCCATGCAGTGCGAATGATTTTGATAACAAATAACTACCAACGAATGCAGGCTACCCTCCTAGAGGTAATGATAGATGCACGCCATGGGAAAATCAATCCGCAGTTACTAACCGTAGTACAATTTCAATCGGAGTTAATAACCATCCAGGCAAATCTCCCATCATACTTACGTCTACCAACCATGGCTGATGAGCTAACGGAACTATATGGCCTCATGACTATCGAAGGACGATTGGCCGCCAATCATTTCATATGTAGACTCAGAATTCCGTTGCCATTATATGAGAGATTTGAATTACTGCACATAGTGTCGGTTCCAACCACAATCAAAGAAGTAATAATATCCATGCAGCTTACCTCCAGTTATTTGATAGTTAGCCTCCACAGCCTCCTATATGCTGAGGAGGACATCAACCACATTTTGTGTGTGTGTCAGGCGGTTGCGAGGAGGCGACTGAGGTGGCTGGGCAGTCTTTTCTTAGTCAATTTGGAGGACCTGAGGTCAATAGGGTATGATAAGCTAGTCAAGTTCGTTAGGGATCTGGGTTGTTTAGGGGATGTTTAGTGACCTACGAGGTTCTGAAGGGATCGCTATGCGCCCTTTTGATGCCTAGTGTGCGCTGTGGCTCAGCGCTTCGCCCCTTCTTAAAACTAAAACTAAAACTAGCCTCTACAGAGACCAGTACTGTCAGAAAGAGAATGTAACATCATGCCAACGTTTCCGAGCATCGAACTATATGTGCAATCAGCTCCATCCCCTATTCCGCCAAGGATCAAATATTAGTGTCTGCGAGATGAGTTTCGTTAACCACATCGCTAAAAGGGGAAGTTGCATCATGCAATAACTAGAGCACATACCAAGATGGATTCAGCTAGCAACACCAAATCGATGGATACACTTCGTGAAACCCAAGGCCACTATTAATGCAGTGTGCGATAACACAATATCCCAAGTCACCTTGGAAAATTCCGGAATCATTGATCTTCCAGACACATGCGTCATTAAGGACGAGTTCATGACAATACAAGCCCACAACCTCTCCATAAATTCACTACGGACGAATCTCAGCTTCAAGCCAATGTCGAATGCCACACCTATGGGTATTACTCTAGATGACATGGCTCTAGCATTCGAACTAGGCTTGAGAGAAAACTTCAGTAGGGCGATTTACGAGCTGAGGGCTAAAATCCATAATCTTCAAAATCGGCAAACGATCCCATCAGCTACCGAAGCTAAGGAGATACACCAATTTGCCATCAGTTATCTGGGTTTATTCCTCAACATCATTGCAGGCATATATGTGTTATGGTCGCAACTGAGGAACCGATGTAGAACCACGCCAATCGCAGCACCCAGGACATTGCCACCAGAAGTCTACAGACTATCGACCATTTCAGAAGAGTCGCACTAGCCTTGCAATGCGGGGAGGATGTTCAAGCCAGCATGTACTTATCTCAAAATTCTATATTTTGTTTCCAAATTTCATTTTAATGTCTAAAATTCAATTCAATTTTGCTATTACAAGGTCACCAGCCAGTAGCGATGTTTTAAGATACACAATTTCACTGTCTAGACGCAAGTCAGCAGTTTTAGTTTTTCCCATTTCTCATGTGTCATTTACTGCGAGCCGGCACATGTAAGGTGAACCTTTCACATTGTGGGAAATTCAATTTGCGAGGTAAAATTTGTAAATCTAACTCTTGTTGGATCAGTCGGCTTTTAATCATCAATACGAACAGTAATAAATCCAGTTAACGAATTTACCTGTGTCTTCAGTTAATTAAGAGTTGTGTTTTCAGTGAAGTGAAGGTTAATCAATCGCAGTAACCTAGAGTGTTCTTGGCGTTTCCAATTGAAGGTGACATTATTTTGGTGGGTCGGTGTAGCACCGTACCACTACAATAAATTACAATAGCCGGATTCGTATCCAACTATTACCATCTGCATAGGTTGAAGAGCATGCGAAGTCGACTCCAGAGGCGGTTAAGCAAGAGAGTCTAATCGTTTTGATTAAACAAGCTCAATGTGCTTGAAAGCTACGGATTTAAAATTTTTTTTAAATTGATCACTATACTTTATTATATTAAAATAATAAAGAAAAGGATTGAATTCATAAGCTTCTGATAGTTAGAACCTACTTGTAGCGTCAAAAGCTATCGAAAATATTCTAGAACACGTGTTGTAAGGACTTTTTGTATGCGAGCTACCGGAAGGAGTTAACAGATTTCGCTGACTAGTAAACTCGAACTTTTTCTGCACTTAAAACTAATTGTACAAAATTCTGAATTCGCGGCTGAACGATTGCTTGAGTTATAGAGAGTTCCGTAAATTAAGTGAAGACAATTTTACAGTATATTTGTATGGCAGCTACACAAAGGATTAATGAGATCTTGTTCATAATCATACCATTTGCTTCAACTATTGGAAAATCAGTCTTAGCTTAAACCGTTCTAAAATTATCCGTCAATATTCATGATCACGTGTTTTAAAGATCTTTTGTATTGGGGCTACCAAAAGAAGTAAAGCAATTTTACTGTCTAATGAACAATATCTTTATTTTTCCTCAAAACTAATTTGTACAAAATTTCAACTTCGTGGCTTACCGATACCGAGTGAGTTTCGCAAATTGGGAGCCGATATTTTTATTGGATTTTTGTATGGCAGGTACTTGAAGGACTCATGGGGTTTTTTTTATATTCATTCCTTGAACTACAACTATTGGAAAACCAATGTGTGAAAAATTTGAAAGTCGTAGCTTGAGGCGTTTCGAAGTTATTGGTCAATGTTCTATATTAAAACACGTGTTTTAAGTACTTTTGTATGGCAGCTACCCCAAGAAGTAGCACGATTTGCCCGTTAACGAACTTAGTCTTAAAAATTCAACCAAACACCGAGATTCAAAATTTCAAGATCCTACGAGAAGGGATTTTTAAGTTATCGTGGTAACGGACGTCAAGACGATTTGGAGTTTCTGGCCACAAATAAACAGAAAATTATAAATAATTTTTTTCCGTCCGAGGCTCGGTTCTATGCGTTACAAACTTTTGGACTGGATTAAACTTAAAATGCACTCAGATTTCATCTAGAGTATAAAAATATTTAAATAATTAAAAAAAAATCTGGCAACAGTCTTGGCGTAACTGGGCGCTGAGATGCGGTGTAGGTTACTATGCGACTGCCAACCTAAAGAGTAACTAGGAGGCTATTTTGAACGTAACTCTGAGACTGACAACCTAAATAATAACCAGCAGACCGTAATTTTTCAGGTTTTCTGTCGCATAGTAACCTACACCGCATCTCAGCATTAAACGCGTCCCGAACTTTTACCCAAAAAATAATAAAGTTGCGCCCAAACTGTTGATAAAATAGATGAAATCTGAGAGTATTACAAGTTTAATCCAGCCCAAAAGCTTGCAACGCATAGAAAAGAGCCTCGCACGAAAAAAAAGCTGTATAATATTTTTTGTTTATTTGGGAACTAAAACTCCAAATCCCTTGACGTCCCTCCGTCCGTCTGTCTGTCCGCCCGTCTGTCCGTCCGTCCGTCCGTCTGTCCGTTAGTCTGTCTGTCCGTCCGTCTGTCCGTCCGTCCGTCTGTCTGTCCGACTGCCACGATAACTCAAAAACGCCTTGAGCTATGAACTTGAATTTTTAAATCTGGATGTTTGGTCGAATTTGTAAGGCTAAGTTCGTTAACGGGCAAAATCGTCCTATTCCATCGGGTAGCCACCATACAAAATGTCCTTAAAACACGAGAATCAGAATATCGGCCCATAACTTCAGAAGGCTTTAAGCTACGAAATCAAAATTTTGTAGGTGTTGATTTTTCAATGCATGATTATGAAGAAAATCGTATTAGTTCTTCGTGTAGCTGCCATACATATTGTTGCGAGCTAGGGGTTCGCCGGGATTTCAAGTAAAACACAATTCGGTTAAAATAAAAATAAGTGATAATTTATTAATCGCACTTTAATTCACAGAATTATAATCGCCAATAATTCGCACTGTATGGCAGTACCGCCCGCTTATACCATATATCGCTTGACTCGTTCACTTTCGTTCTCTCTCAACACGGTCGCGTATACTCGCTGGCTGTCGCAGTCGACGTAATCAAAATTACTGTGTCTTCGCTGAACGCTTCACCTGCTTATATACTAAGCGGTTGCAGTCTTGAATGTTCACCGGTGTACTTGAACGTTCGTTCAGTTGTAGAATCTTCTCGAAAGCTTCAGAGCCTTCGATTTCGATCTTCGTTCAGTGGTGTGTGCAGAGGATTCTAGTATATTGGAGAGCATTCGATAAGAAGAGAGATACAACCGTGCTGTTTTGCCTTATTTCTAATTGGGTTATTTTGCAACTAGGTATTCGGTTGTTGTTGTTTTCATTATGTGTAACGATCGAGTTGTACGGTTCCGCGGTTGCCAGGCTTACACGTAACAATATATTCTGTCAAAATGTCTTCACTTAATTACGAAACTCACTTTACTCAAGTAATTCTTAGCTACGAATTAGGAATTTTGTACAAATTAGGTTTGAGTTCAAACGAAGTGCGATTTCACTAGTCAGTGAAATCATTTTACTCCTTCTGGTAGCTTCCATACAAAAAATCCTTGAGACACGTGTTCAATAATATTTTCCGATAACTTTTGAATACTTCAAGCTAGGAATTTGAAATTTTGTACACATTAGTTTTTAAATGGTTCCAAGAAAAAGGATAAATACGTAGAAATCGAATAGTTCTTCCTGCACCTCCCATGTGAATGTCCATCGAAAAGAGGAAAAAAAATTTCGGTGACTCACCTACTTGTCGTTTAGTTTCGAGTAGCTACCAAATGGGAGTTTTTAATAAAAGACACACTACATGCATACACCTTATTCTACTTTATCCCCAACTACAATATAAATCGGAGTTCAGTATTTGATCTAGAGTATCTTAAGATTGGCTTGCATCCAATACAGTAGTTAAGCCCAGTCTTTTATCAGGCAAATGATTCTGAATTGAGAAAAATGTAATCGTTTATTTTAAGAATCTATAATTTTAAATAAAATATTCTGCATGTTTCACTGTATAATATTTGGATGAAAAATTTTACAGTATAAATCAAAAATAAAATGTTGTTTTTATTTATTTATTTATTGTAGATGATGCCCAATTATAAATAACAGAGCCCATCGGGTTTCGGTCAGGGCCAGAGGGCATATGTGACATCGATTTATAATATTGTACATGTACCTACTTAAATTCAAATTGTATGTTAAAATAATGTTAATTCATAAGAAGGCGAAAGAAAATAGTAAAAATAAAATGAAGACAAATAATAATGAATGGAAATTAAAATGAAGAAAATAAACCATAAAAAGTATAAATAAAGATAAGACAAGAAAAAGAAAATGAGAGAAAAGGAAAAGTGAATTCATGATTATTTCTAATAAAAACTTAAGACTAGTGTTCTATAAAATTGAAGTTTGTTACCTGCGGGAAAAAGAACGAAGGTGTTTCGGGGTTTGCACTGATTGGAAACCTGGGGTCCTTCACGCCCCGGACTACGCGACGACTGTTGACGGCGAGGGAGCATTGGGACGGGGGTGCGCCCGGTCCGAGATTGCTCCGAGTGGGCCGGCAGGGCAAAGTCACCACTGGCGTGGGCACTTGGAGTGGAGGGAGGATGGAAGGAACATCGCCGAACAATCAACAATTGCGTCTTCACAAAGGCCTTTTGGGTCGGGCTACGTTTAATTTTTAGAACCAATTCCTGTTTTTTTGATTAAAATTTATTTCATCCAACCGAGTAAAGGGAAGAACGACGACTTAAGTGGTTAGTTGAATCGGCCGAGGCCGAACACCATCAAAACAAAACCAACGCCGAATAGCAGACGCCGGCGTTAGATCACACACCAACACATCAGACGACTACACACGACAAGGAACGAGCCGCCCCTTTGTGGAAGAAACCCAGGTTCGCAACCCACCAACATGCGACCAGCGCGACACCTCGATCCACCGGCCGATGGCCGCAACGCTACGACAGAATCCAAGAGCGCGGCACGCGCGAGCTTCCTGGTTCCCGAGGCGGGCATTCACCCAGGATCAACGGGGCCGCAAGCCCTGGAAAGGTTGTGCTGCACGAATGAGCAACCTAGGGAATTGGCAGAGCACGAGCAGTCTCTCGAGGCTGGACCACGGTCGAATAAACATCTTCAACACCAACCGTCAACGTCGGTTTTTTTCTTTCTTTTCCTTGCCGCACTTTTCAATTATCATTAACGTAGAGTGTAACGTAAATCTTGCGTCGCCTAACGACCGGCAATCGTGCTTATATTGTGTAAACGACCTGAATAAAGAAGTCGCATTTAATGGTTTAACGGCCGATTTTTGATTCGTTCTGGTGTTTTTTTGTTCTATCCACAGATCTCCGTCCACTCCAGGTGCGTACCTCGTGACGAGCTAGTTGGTTTGGTATTTTCCCCGAAAGAGAAAAAAAATACCTGGCGCCCATATTCAAAAGGATTTCGCTCCGGTTGTCGCCCTCCCGTCCGCCCGCACCCACTCCGACAGCAGCTGGCCGGCCGCCCAGAGATCGGCGTAACATTTGGCGCCTAACGTGGAGCACGATTTTGGGAGACGCGTGAATCGAATCGAGCGAAGGTGAAGAACCCCAAGGAAGAATCGGTGAGTCATTTTTTTTTCTCAGTCAATCATATTCCCGAGACACATTCGTTTTCTTTCACCGGGTACATAAAGTGTGATATAAATCAATTCAGTGTAGAATCAGTTCGGGAAAAACGTGAAAATTTAAAACTTCGTATCAGTTTCGGCTAGGTTTAGTTTAGTTGGATTATAGGGTGGTTTACCCTAACGGGGATCCGCAACGGGAAATTCGCACGAGCGTCCAGTACGCATGCATTACGGTGTTTTGCAGTACCGGTACAACGGTCCCGGAAAACTTACCGTCTAGGTTATAGGGTTTTCCCAATTTAAGAGGAAACAACAACAAATTTTTATACCAAGTGGTTAGTGTACATCGATAGGGAAAAAGTGGATTTCTCGGGTTTTTTTCGGTTATCCGAGTGTTTTCTTGGGTGGTGTTCTCGACTAAGCCGCGAAAACTACATATTTGTATATTCTGAGGCGAATTTTAAGTGACGCGGTTCACCACAGACTCTCGGCAGAGCGCTGCGGTTGTTCTTTTGCAATAAAAGCTTTTAACGCATTTTGATTGGCGTATTTAGAATTATTAGGATTCGCGTGGACCAATAAACAACAAAGGGAGTGGCCCTTTAAAGCAAGTTAGATACGGGGTACGATAGCGATCGTACACTAGGCCACCAAACTTGAGTATCCCTTTGGTTTCATTTCTTTTTCCGTCTTTTTTTTTTTCTCATTACTTGACTATAAGGTTCTGGGATCTAAGAGAGATCTGCTCATTTTGGCGGGTTAAGGTCCTGAGATCTAAGAGAGATCTGCTCGTTTTGCGGGTTTTTCCCCGGTAGACTGTTTCAGGTTCACGTTTTGAACTCGGTTGACGTAAGATCGGCGAGATGGAAATAAACCGACTGAACCAAGAGGAGTTGACCTACGAGATGGCAAGTCGAGCGTTGCCGGTGGGTAGTGTTGAGTCAATGAGGGCCGCCTTGCGTAGCGCTTTGAAACTTGAACAAGATGGAACTAGTCTCATTATACCCGATTATCCTTTCACCGTCGCAGACGACTTGCGTGAGGTTTCGGATAAACTGGTGGAAATTGAAGATCTTACCACCACGATGGTGGGAGGGGTAGGATCGGCGGACTATCGGAAAATCCGTACAAAAATTCATTGGTCTTTTAATAGACTGGAGCGCTGTGAAGCCAAGGGTGACGAAAGGAAGGCCGTTTTAGAGTTGAGAGCAAGAGTGCTGGCGGCATTGACTAAGTTGGACGGGTTGGCTACGGACGAGGCAAATGATGAGTTCGCCCCCCCCCCAGCCGGGTCCATCCGGTGGTATAATCAATTGTTCAACCCCAATTGTCGGACGGAAAGCGGAATCGGTGATAGTCCGTGATGCCATTCCAGTCTCAAAATGGGGTATAAATTTTTCGGGCGAAGCCAAGGGCCAGTCAATAACTTCATTTCTCGAAAGGGTGGATGAATTGCGGGTAGCGCGAGGTGTCTCGAAACCGGATCTTTTCAAATCCGCTCTCAACCTTTTTTCGGGAGTCGCACTAATTTGGTTCCGCTCTATCAGAGCAGACGTATCGAGTTGGGACGAACTCGTACAAGAGGTGAGAGACCAATTTTTGCCTCCCGACTATGACGATCGCCTAATGGAGGAGATTAAACATCGAACCCAGGGCGAACAGGAACCAATTGGGTTGTATATTGCAGCCATGAGAGGGTTGTTCGCGCGGCTATCCGAACCGTGCACTGAAGGCCAAAAATTAAAAATCCTGAAAAGGAATATTCACCCGGGGCTACAAATGCATTTGGCTTTAGAGCTGGCCAAAATCACCAGCGTGGCGGAACTGTTACGGTTGGGCCGTACACTGGAATCTGTACGATCGTCAGTACAAGCTTTCGCTCCTCCTCCATCAAGGCGTACAACCAATCTTTTAGAGCCCGATTTGGCATACATTGAAACCTGCGAGAGCAAACCACCAATGGTTGCAGTCGCCGCTCCACAGTCGGGTCAAGCCAAACGCGGAAACGCCTGTTGGAATTGTAATCGTTCGGGCCATCTAATGACGGCATGCACGCTCCCGAAAAGTTGCTACAACTGTGGAAAGGAAGGGGTGATCCAAAGGAATTGCCCTAAGTGCACAACCCAGTCGGGAAATGCCAGCGGGGCTTGCTAAGGCGCGGCCCAGCAAACCCCAAACAAGACGCCGCGACCGGAAAGTCTTCCCAAGAGTTGCTCCGATGGATTGATTCGGTTCTCCAAAACTCTGGAGCAAAGATAGAAAATCTCTGTCACGGTACGGTCTACTGCCAACTCATTAACCTACTCGATCCTGACCTAATCCAATTGGCTGAGGTAAAATTCAACGCAGAGTCGGATCACGACTTTACCAATAATTGGAAGTTAGTTCAGGATGCGTTGAGTGTGGCCAGAGAAGGGACGACTGTTCCGATTGCGCAGTTGGTTAAAGGAAGATCGCGGGACAATCTTCGTTTCTTGCGGTGGTTCAAAAAATTTTTCGACAACCATGCAATAGGAACAAAGCCCAAGGAGGACACAGTAATACGAAATGAAATCCATGTTGGGTCCATTGCGGCGTCTAATCCGACGCACAAACTCGGGAAGAAAATGAGGTCGAAGAGAGCCTCAAAAGTCTTTAATCCTCAGAAGAAATCGCCTGCTGTTGCAATTTCTGGTGTACCCACGCCACTCATCCCGAAGAAGAACATTGAAAACCCGACGCAGCCTGAAGAAGCAGCACTCCGACCCAGTACAACCAATAAATCGCACGAGCGGATTTTATCGATAAACCCTACCCCAATGGTAGATTATCTACTGGAACGTACTGGCGAGGATGAGCGACCTTATATTCGGGTATCAATCCTTGGAGCTGGTCTAATGGGTCTATTGGACTCAGGAGCCACCCGGACTATCCTGGGAGCTAAAGGTTGGGAACTGGTCCAGAAATTGGGTTTCACGACGACAAAGTCCAGTTCGACACAGGTCGCAATGGCCGATGGTAAGAGAGTCGGAGTTAATGGCTCCGTAGAGGTGCCCATCGCGCTAGAAGGGCGCGTACGAATTCTCCAAGTGCTGGTAGTTCCGACTGTGACGGTCGACCTAATACTTGGAGTTGATTTTTGGAAAGGTATGGAAGTCATACCCAACTTAGGTACGGGTGAATGGCATTTTCATGCAGCCAGTACGAGTGAAGTGAACTCTGTGGCTACGATTCATGCTAGGTCTAGCCTAAATCCTCAGCAACAATTGGAACTGGATGCGTTAGTGAAAGACGCTTTTGAACTAATGGGCGATAAGTTGGGATGTACGACCCTTGTCGAACATGTCATCCGCGCTAAGGGTGAGCCCGTCAAGCAACGATATTACCCTGTAGCACCGCCTGTACAGCGTCACATCGACGCCGAATTAAATGACATGTTGGAAAAAGGAGTGGTTGAGAGATCGTCCAGTCCGTGGTCGTCACCGATTTTACTTAAAAAAAAGAAGGACAATAGCTATCGTTTTTGCATCGATTTTCGCCAGGTGAATAAAGCGACAGAGAGGGATGCTTATCCGCTGCCCTACGTGTCGGCCACCTTGGACAAACTGCGAGATGCCCGATTTCTTTCGTCTCTAGATATTAAGTCAGCCTATTGGCAGGTGCCAGTAGAAAAAGCCTCTCGGAAATTCACGGCCTTCACTGTGCCTAATCGAGGACTTTTCCAGTTCAAACGGATGCCATTTGGGCTGCACAACGCGCCAGTGACATGGCAGCGTCTGATTGATAGGGTTTTGGGACCTGAATTAGAGCCTCACGTATTCGTCTATCTCGACGATATAATCATTGTCACGCAGACGTTTGAGCAACACTTGGAGTCATTACAGGAAGTATTTCGCCGACTACAAGCCGCAGGGCTGGTACTCAGCAAAGAAAAATGCAATTTTTGTAGACAGGAACTGCGATACCTTGGCTACGTTGTGGACCAAATGGGGCTTCATGTGGATCCCGAAAAAGTGGAAGCAATCCTGAGCATTCCAGCCCCAGAGAATGTGCCAGAACTGCGTCGAATTATCGGGATGGTTTCCTGGTACCGACGGTTTATCCCTACATTTTCGACACTCATAGCCCCGATGACAGATCTCCTTCGGAAAAATCGCAAATTCGTTTGGAGCCAAGACTGCGCACAAGCTTTGGCCGAAACGAAGGAAAAGCTGGTATCAGCACCTATTCTTTCCTGTCCAGATTTCGAACTGCCTTTCGTCATACAAACGGATGCTTCCGGTTATGGACTCGGGGCAGTCCTCTCCCAACCGCACCCCGAAGGCGAAAAGGTGGTAGCCTATTTAAGCCGATCTCTCACACGCACGGAGCGAAATTATTCCACTACGGAAAGGGAATGTCTGGCCGTAATCTGGGCAGTCGAGAAGTTGCGGCCATATGTCGAAGGGTGTAAATTTCAGGTCGTGACAGACCATTATTCTTTAGTATGGTTGACTAATCTGAGGGAGCCAAACGGTCGGTTAGCCCGGTGGGCCGTCAGGTTACAACAATTTGACTTCGAGATAGTTCACAGGAAGGGAAAGGAGCACCTCGTACCGGATGCGCTGTCGAGGGCCGTACCGATAGCATCGGCCAACGCCACCACATCTACCGATAAATGGTATGATCTGATGGTAGGGAGAGTTAAAGTCAATCCACAAAAATTTCCATCTTGGCGACTAGAAACGGGGGTTTTGTACAAGCACCGCGAAGTAACGTACCCAGAACTGGCCAGCGAGGAGGACTCCTGGGTGAGGGTCGTACCAAAAATTGAAAGAAGAACCATACTATCAAAATTACATGACTTACCGACTGCAGGACACTTGGGAGTAGCGAAAACATTAGACCGGGTTCAGAGACAATATTATTGGCCAAAAATGCGAGCCGATGTGACGCGTTTCGTAAAGAAATGCCAAGTATGTCAAGCTACGAAACCACAACAACAGCTTCCGGCGGGTTTGATGGTAGCCCGTCCACAGGTGCAACGACCGTGGGAGATGGTAAGCGCGGATCTTATCGGCCCACTTCCGAGATCAACCCAGGGTTATTGTTACATCCTCTCAGTGCTAGATGTTTTTAGTAAATTCCCTATGTTCTTCCCGCTGAGGACGGCCACCGCTAGCAAAGTGAGGGAATTATTGGAAAGGGATGTATTTCTAGTTTTTGGAATACCACGGATTTTAATCGTCGACAACGGCAAACAATTTCGTAGTAAAGAACTACAAGCCATGGCGCAGGAATACGGGATCAGCATCTCCTATACGGCCTTTTACCATCCCCAAGCAAATCCCACGGAAAGACTTAATCGCACGGTGAAAACTGCGCTGAGGGCATACGTTTCTGAAAATCATCGCAAATGGGACGCCAATCTCGCCAAGGTAGCCTGTGCCATACGAACGGCGAAGCACGACACAACAGGACTCACCCCATATTTCGTCAATTTCGGCAGGGAAATGGTTATTCATCGCGACCCTGAAACCAGCACAACCCCCCCGCCTGAAGATTTCTTGGTTGGAGAACCCCAATTAAATCCGTCTCGGGCAGAAGGATTAGCCAGAATGTTCGAGAACATTCGAACCAAAATGAGAGAGGCAGCAGGAAAAGCCACCAAGAGGTACAACCTCCGACATCGAAACGTAGGATACCTTCCTAACGAGCTGGTTTGGCGAAGGAACTTTGCGCTTTCCAATGCAGCTGACTATTTTTCTGCGAAATTAGCTCCGAAGTTTTTCGGGCCCTGTGTGGTGCTCAAAAAGGTATCAGCAATGACGTATGAACTAGGTGACGCAGCCCGGAAACCCGTGGGCACCTGGCATGCTAAGGACCTAAAACCATACACGCCAGACCCAGATTAACGAAAGGGAGAAACCTTTCAACCTATACGTCAAACCTCCAGTTGGGACAGAATCGCTGAAAATAAAACCACCGAAACCAGAACCACTTAAAAGCTAGAAATGGTCATCAGGAATTTGAGAATGAATCGTGAACAGAAAGTAGACATAGGAGTTTTGAGATTAGTCGATAAAGTTAACATAAGTAGAAGTAGGTATTACATAATTATAGGGAATCATACCGTAATGAATAATAAATAAACTTGATAGAATTAACAGGAGTTGAGAATAGTATAAGTAGAGGTAGGTATTAAATATTTATAGGGAATCATAGCGTAAGGAATAATAAACGAACGGGGTGAGTAACTGAATTTAATAGAACATTAGTCAATAAGGCCAACCATTAGCCACAATCATACGATAGGGGAGGCATAGAATACGTCCTATAGACTACAAATCAAACGTGAGCGATCTCGCGTCATGGGCGATAGACTAGTTTCCGTTTTCACTCATATAAGGAGTTTTCGGTGTAAACTCCTGGAAGAAAGGGTGGGATTGTTACCTGCGGGAAAAAGAACGAAGGTGTTTCGGGGTTTGCACTGATTGGAAACCTGGGGTCCTTCACGCCCCGGACTACGCGACGACTGTTGACGGCGAGGGAGCATTGGGACGGGGGTGCGCCCGGTCCGAGATTGCTCCGAGTGGGCCGGCAGGGCAAAGTCACCACTGGCGTGGGCACTTGGAGTGGAGGGAGGATGGAAGGAACATCGCCGAACAATCAACAATTGCGTCTTCACAAAGGCCTTTTGGGTCGGGCTACGTTTAATTTTTAGAACCAATTCCTGTTTTTTTGATTAAAATTTATTTCATCCAACCGAGTAAAGGGAAGAACGACGACTTAAGTGGTTAGTTGAATCGGCCGAGGCCGAACACCATCAAAACAAAACCAACGCCGAATAGCAGACGCCGGCGTTAGATCACACACCAACACATCAGACGACTACACACGACAAGGAACGAGCCGCCCCTTTGTGGAAGAAACCCAGGTTCGCAACCCACCAACATGCGACCAGCGCGACACCTCGATCCACCGGCCGATGGCCGCAACGCTACGACAGAATCCAAGAGCGCGGCACGCGCGAGCTTCCTGGTTCCCGAGGCGGGCATTCACCCAGGATCAACGGGGCCGCAAGCCCTGGAAAGGTTGTGCTGCACGAATGAGCAACCTAGGGAATTGGCAGAGCACGAGCAGTCTCTCGAGGCTGGACCACGGTCGAATAAACATCTTCAACACCAACCGTCAACGTCGGTTTTTTTCTTTCTTTTCCTTGCCGCACTTTTCAATTATCATTAACGTAGAGTGTAACGTAAATCTTGCGTCGCCTAACGACCGGCAATCGTGCTTATATTGTGTAAACGACCTGAATAAAGAAGTCGCATTTAATGGTTTAACGGCCGATTTTTGATTCGTTCTGGTGTTTTTTTGTTCTATCCACAGATCTCCGTCCACTCCAGGTGCGTACCTCGTGACGAGCTAGTTGGTTTGGTATTTTCCCCGAAAGAGAAAAAAAATACCTGGCGCCCATATTCAAAAGGATTTCGCTCCGGTTGTCGCCCTCCCGTCCGCCCGCACCCACTCCGACAGCAGCTGGCCGGCCGCCCAGAGATCGGCGTAACATTTGGCGCCTAACGTGGAGCACGATTTTGGGAGACGCGTGAATCGAATCGAGCGAAGGTGAAGAACCCCAAGGAAGAATCGGTGAGTCATTTTTTTTTCTCAGTCAATCATATTCCCGAGACACATTCGTTTTCTTTCACCGGGTACATAAAGTGTGATATAAATCAATTCAGTGTAGAATCAGTTCGGGAAAAACGTGAAAATTTAAAACTTCGTATCAGTTTCGGCTAGGTTTAGTTTAGTTGGATTATAGGGTGGTTTACCCTAACGGGGATCCGCAACGGGAAATTCGCACGAGCGTCCAGTACGCATGCATTACGGTGTTTTGCAGTACCGGTACAACGGTCCCGGAAAACTTACCGTCTAGGTTATAGGGTTTTCCCAATTTAAGAGGAAACAACAACAAATTTTTATACCAAGTGGTTAGTGTACATCGATAGGGAAAAAGTGGATTTCTCGGGTTTTTTTCGGTTATCCGAGTGTTTTCTTGGGTGGTGTTCTCGACTAAGCCGCGAAAACTACATATTTGTATATTCTGAGGCGAATTTTAAGTGACGCGGTTCACCACAGACTCTCGGCAGAGCGCTGCGGTTGTTCTTTTGCAATAAAAGCTTTTAACGCATTTTGATTGGCGTATTTAGAATTATTAGGATTCGCGTGGACCAATAAACAACAAAGGGAGTGGCCCTTTAAAGCAAGTTAGATACGGGGTACGATAGCGATCGTACACTAGGCCACCAAACTTGAGTATCCCTTTGGTTTCATTTCTTTTTCCGTCTTTTTTTTTTTCTCATTACTTGACTATAAGGTTCTGGGATCTAAGAGAGATCTGCTCATTTTGGCGGGTTAAGGTCCTGAGATCTAAGAGAGATCTGCTCGTTTTGCGGGTTTTTCCCCGGTAGACTGTTTCAGGTTCACGTTTTGAACTCGGTTGACGTAAGATCGGCGAGATGGAAATAAACCGACTGAACCAAGAGGAGTTGACCTACGAGATGGCAAGTCGAGCGTTGCCGGTGGGTAGTGTTGAGTCAATGAGGGCCGCCTTGCGTAGCGCTTTGAAACTTGAACAAGATGGAACTAGTCTCATTATACCCGATTATCCTTTCACCGTCGCAGACGACTTGCGTGAGGTTTCGGATAAACTGGTGGAAATTGAAGATCTTACCACCACGATGGTGGGAGGGGTAGGATCGGCGGACTATCGGAAAATCCGTACAAAAATTCATTGGTCTTTTAATAGACTGGAGCGCTGTGAAGCCAAGGGTGACGAAAGGAAGGCCGTTTTAGAGTTGAGAGCAAGAGTGCTGGCGGCATTGACTAAGTTGGACGGGTTGGCTACGGACGAGGCAAATGATGAGTTCGCCCCCCCCCAGCCGGGTCCATCCGGTGGTATAATCAATTGTTCAACCCCAATTGTCGGACGGAAAGCGGAATCGGTGATAGTCCGTGATGCCATTCCAGTCTCAAAATGGGGTATAAATTTTTCGGGCGAAGCCAAGGGCCAGTCAATAACTTCATTTTTCGAAAGGGTGGATGAATTGCGGGTAGCGCGAGGTGTCTCGAAACCGGATCTTTTCAAATCCGCTCTCGACCTTTTTTCGGGAGTCGCACTAATTTGGTTCCGCTCTATCAGAGCAGACGTATCGAGTTGGGACGAACTCGTACAAGAGGTGAGAGACCAATTTTTGCCTCCCGACTATGACGATCGCCTAATGGAGGAGATTAAACATCGAACCCAGGGCGAACAGGAACCAATTGGGTTGTATATTGCAGCCATGAGAGGGTTGTTCGCGCGGCTATCCGAACCGTGCACTGAAGGCCAAAAATTAAAAATCCTGAAAAGGAATATTCACCCGGGGCTACAAATGCATTTGGCTTTAGAGCTGGCCAAAATCACCAGCGTGGCGGAACTGTTACGGTTGGGCCGTACACTGGAATCTGTACGATCGTCAGTACAAGCTTTCGCTCCTCCTCCATCAAGGCGTACAACCAATCTTTTAGAGCCCGATTTGGCATACATTGAAACCTGCGAGAGCAAACCACCAATGGTTGCAGTCGCCGCTCCACAGTCGGGTCAAGCCAAACGCGGAAACGCCTGTTGGAATTGTAATCGTTCGGGCCATCTAATGACGGCATGCACGCTCCCGAAAAGTTGCTACAACTGTGGAAAGGAAGGGGTGATCCAAAGGAATTGCCCTAAGTGCACAACCCAGTCGGGAAATGCCAGCGGGGCTTGCTAAGGCGCGGCCCAGCAAACCCCAAACAAGACGCCGCGACCGGAAAGTCTTCCCAAGAGTTGCTCCGATGGATTGATTCGGTTCTCCAAAACTCTGGAGCAAAGATAGAAAATCTCTGTCACGGTACGGTCTACTGCCAACTCATTAACCTACTCGATCCTGACCTAATCCAATTGGCTGAGGTAAAATTCAACGCAGAGTCGGATCACGACTTTACCAATAATTGGAAGTTAGTTCAGGATGCGTTGAGTGTGGCCAGAGAAGGGACGACTGTTCCGATTGCGCAGTTGGTTAAAGGAAGATCGCGGGACAATCTTCGTTTCTTGCGGTGGTTCAAAAAATTTTTCGACAACCATGCAATAGGAACAAAGCCCAAGGAGGACACAGTAATACGAAATGAAATCCATGTTGGGTCCATTGCGGCGTCTAATCCGACGCACAAACTCGGGAAGAAAATGAGGTCGAAGAGAGCCTCAAAAGTCTTTAATCCTCAGAAGAAATCGCCTGCTGTTGCAATTTCTGGTGTACCCACGCCACTCATCCCGAAGAAGAACATTGAAAACCCGACGCAGCCTGAAGAAGCAGCACTCCGACCCAGTACAACCAATAAATCGCACGAGCGGATTTTATCGATAAACCCTACCCCAATGGTAGATTATCTACTGGAACGTACTGGCGAGGATGAGCGACCTTATATTCGGGTATCAATCCTTGGAGCTGGTCTAATGGGTCTATTGGACTCAGGAGCCACCCGGACTATCCTGGGAGCTAAAGGTTGGGAACTGGTCCAGAAATTGGGTTTCACGACGACAAAGTCCAGTTCGACACAGGTCGCAATGGCCGATGGTAAGAGAGTCGGAGTTAATGGCTCCGTAGAGGTGCCCATCGCGCTAGAAGGGCGCGTACGAATTCTCCAAGTGCTGGTAGTTCCGACTGTGACGGTCGACCTAATACTTGGAGTTGATTTTTGGAAAGGTATGGAAGTCATACCCAACTTAGGTACGGGTGAATGGCATTTTCATGCAGCCAGTACGAGTGAAGTGAACTCTGTGGCTACGATTCATGCTAGGTCTAGCCTAAATCCTCAGCAACAATTGGAACTGGATGCGTTAGTGAAAGACGCTTTTGAACTAATGGGCGATAAGTTGGGATGTACGACCCTTGTCGAACATGTCATCCGCGCTAAGGGTGAGCCCGTCAAGCAACGATATTACCCTGTAGCACCGCCTGTACAGCGTCACATCGACGCCGAATTAAATGACATGTTGGAAAAAGGAGTGGTTGAGAGATCGTCCAGTCCGTGGTCGTCACCGATTTTACTTAAAAAAAAGAAGGACAATAGCTATCGTTTTTGCATCGATTTTCGCCAGGTGAATAAAGCGACAGAGAGGGATGCTTATCCGCTGCCCTACGTGTCGGCCACCTTGGACAAACTGCGAGATGCCCGATTTCTTTCGTCTCTAGATATTAAGTCAGCCTATTGGCAGGTGCCAGTAGAAAAAGCCTCTCGGAAATTCACGGCCTTCACTGTGCCTAATCGAGGACTTTTCCAGTTCAAACGGATGCCATTTGGGCTGCACAACGCGCCAGTGACATGGCAGCGTCTGATTGATAGGGTTTTGGGACCTGAATTAGAGCCTCACGTATTCGTCTATCTCGACGATATAATCATTGTCACGCAGACGTTTGAGCAACACTTGGAGTCATTACAGGAAGTATTTCGCCGACTACAAGCCGCAGGGCTGGTACTCAGCAAAGAAAAATGCAATTTTTGTAGACAGGAACTGCGATACCTTGGCTACGTTGTGGACCAAATGGGGCTTCATGTGGATCCCGAAAAAGTGGAAGCAATCCTGAGCATTCCAGCCCCAGAGAATGTGCCAGAACTGCGTCGAATTATCGGGATGGTTTCCTGGTACCGACGGTTTATCCCTACATTTTCGACACTCATAGCCCCGATGACAGATCTCCTTCGGAAAAATCGCAAATTCGTTTGGAGCCAAGACTGCGCACAAGCTTTGGCCGAAACGAAGGAAAAGCTGGTATCAGCACCTATTCTTTCCTGTCCAGATTTCGAACTGCCTTTCGTCATACAAACGGATGCTTCCGGTTATGGACTCGGGGCAGTCCTCTCCCAACCGCACCCCGAAGGCGAAAAGGTGGTAGCCTATTTAAGCCGATCTCTCACACGCACGGAGCGAAATTATTCCACTACGGAAAGGGAATGTCTGGCCGTAATCTGGGCAGTCGAGAAGTTGCGGCCATATGTCGAAGGGTGTAAATTTCAGGTCGTGACAGACCATTATTCTTTAGTATGGTTGACTAATCTGAGGGAGCCAAACGGTCGGTTAGCCCGGTGGGCCGTCAGGTTACAACAATTTGACTTCGAGATAGTTCACAGGAAGGGAAAGGAGCACCTCGTACCGGATGCGCTGTCGAGGGCCGTACCGATAGCATCGGCCAACGCCACCACATCTACCGATAAATGGTATGATCTGATGGTAGGGAGAGTTAAAGTCAATCCACAAAAATTTCCATCTTGGCGACTAGAAACGGGGGTTTTGTACAAGCACCGCGAAGTAACGTACCCAGAACTGGCCAGCGAGGAGGACTCCTGGGTGAGGGTCGTACCAAAAATTGAAAGAAGAACCATACTATCAAAATTACATGACTTACCGACTGCAGGACACTTGGGAGTAGCGAAAACATTAGACCGGGTTCAGAGACAATATTATTGGCCAAAAATGCGAGCCGATGTGACGCGTTTCGTAAAGAAATGCCAAGTATGTCAAGCTACGAAACCACAACAACAGCTTCCGGCGGGTTTGATGGTAGCCCGTCCACAGGTGCAACGACCGTGGGAGATGGTAAGCGCGGATCTTATCGGCCCACTTCCGAGATCAACCCAGGGTTATTGTTACATCCTCTCAGTGCTAGATGTTTTTAGTAAATTCCCTATGTTCTTCCCGCTGAGGACGGCCACCGCTAGCAAAGTGAGGGAATTATTGGAAAGGGATGTATTTCTAGTTTTTGGAATACCACGGATTTTAATCGTCGACAACGGCAAACAATTTCGTAGTAAAGAACTACAAGCCATGGCGCAGGAATACGGGATCAGCATCTCCTATACGGCCTTTTACCATCCCCAAGCAAATCCCACGGAAAGACTTAATCGCACGGTGAAAACTGCGCTGAGGGCATACGTTTCTGAAAATCATCGCAAATGGGACGCCAATCTCGCCAAGGTAGCCTGTGCCATACGAACGGCGAAGCACGACACAACAGGACTCACCCCATATTTCGTCAATTTCGGCAGGGAAATGGTTATTCATCGCGACCCTGAAACCAGCACAACCCCCCCGCCTGAAGATTTCTTGGTTGGAGAACCCCAATTAAATCCGTCTCGGGCAGAAGGATTAGCCAGAATGTTCGAGAACATTCGAACCAAAATGAGAGAGGCAGCAGGAAAAGCCACCAAGAGGTACAACCTCCGACATCGAAACGTAGGATACCTTCCTAACGAGCTGGTTTGGCGAAGGAACTTTGCGCTTTCCAATGCAGCTGACTATTTTTCTGCGAAATTAGCTCCGAAGTTTTTCGGGCCCTGTGTGGTGCTCAAAAAGGTATCAGCAATGACGTATGAACTAGGTGACGCAGCCCGGAAACCCGTGGGCACCTGGCATGCTAAGGACCTAAAACCATACACGCCAGACCCAGATTAACGAAAGGGAGAAACCTTTCAACCTATACGTCAAACCTCCAGTTGGGACAGAATCGCTGAAAATAAAACCACCGAAACCAGAACCACTTAAAAGCTAGAAATGGTCATCAGGAATTTGAGAATGAATCGTGAACAGAAAGTAGACATAGGAGTTTTGAGATTAGTCGATAAAGTTAACATAAGTAGAAGTAGGTATTACATAATTATAGGGAATCATACCGTAATGAATAATAAATAAACTTGATAGAATTAACAGGAGTTGAGAATAGTATAAGTAGAGGTAGGTATTAAATATTTATAGGGAATCATAGCGTAAGGAATAATAAACGAACGGGGTGAGTAACTGAATTTAATAGAACATTAGTCAATAAGGCCAACCATTAGCCACAATCATACGATAGGGGAGGCATAGAATACGTCCTATAGACTACAAATCAAACGTGAGCGATCTCGCGTCATGGGCGATAGACTAGTTTCCGTTTTCACTCATATAAGGAGTTTTCGGTGTAAACTCCTGGAAGAAAGGGTGGGATTGTTACCTGCGGGAAAAAGAACGAAGGTGTTTCGGGGTTTGCACTGATTGGAAACCTGGGGTCCTTCACGCCCCGGACTACGCGACGACTGTTGACGGCGAGGGAGCATTGGGACGGGGGTGCGCCCGGTCCGAGATTGCTCCGAGTGGGCCGGCAGGGCAAAGTCACCACTGGCGTGGGCACTTGGAGTGGAGGGAGGATGGAAGGAACATCGCCGAACAATCAACAATTGCGTCTTCACAAAGGCCTTTTGGGTCGGGCTACGTTTAATTTTTAGAACCAATTCCTGTTTTTTTGATTAAAATTTATTTCATCCAACCGAGTAAAGGGAAGAACGACGACTTAAGTGGTTAGTTGAATCGGCCGAGGCCGAACACCATCAAAACAAAACCAACGCCGAATAGCAGACGCCGGCGTTAGATCACACACCAACACATCAGACGACTACACACGACAAGGAACGAGCCGCCCCTTTGTGGAAGAAACCCAGGTTCGCAACCCACCAACATGCGACCAGCGCGACACCTCGATCCACCGGCCGATGGCCGCAACGCTACGACAGAATCCAAGAGCGCGGCACGCGCGAGCTTCCTGGTTCCCGAGGCGGGCATTCACCCAGGATCAACGGGGCCGCAAGCCCTGGAAAGGTTGTGCTGCACGAATGAGCAACCTAGGGAATTGGCAGAGCACGAGCAGTCTCTCGAGGCTGGACCACGGTCGAATAAACATCTTCAACACCAACCGTCAACGTCGGTTTTTTTCTTTCTTTTCCTTGCCGCACTTTTCAATTATCATTAACGTAGAGTGTAACGTAAATCTTGCGTCGCCTAACGACCGGCAATCGTGCTTATATTGTGTAAACGACCTGAATAAAGAAGTCGCATTTAATGGTTTAACGGCCGATTTTTGATTCGTTCTGGTGTTTTTTTGTTCTATCCACAGATCTCCGTCCACTCCAGGTGCGTACCTCGTGACGAGCTAGTTGGTTTGGTATTTTCCCCGAAAGAGAAAAAAAATACCTGGCGCCCATATTCAAAAGGATTTCGCTCCGGTTGTCGCCCTCCCGTCCGCCCGCACCCACTCCGACAGCAGCTGGCCGGCCGCCCAGAGATCGGCGTAACAAGTTATGAACAGAAAAATAGGTAAAAAGGTTTGAAATACATTAAAAATTTAAAATTAGTGAGGTGAGTAGAGGGAGACGGTCTGGTTGGTAGGATTATAGTAAATGGGAGATGTGGGGGGAATTAAAGAGTTGGAGGTGGAAAGTAGGGAGCTTAGGGAGGGCAGGGAGTGGTTGAAGAATTTAACCGTCTTGCTGCACTCCACCAGAATATGCTCCATTGTAAACGCCTTTTCGCAGGTTAGGCTCTTTTTAGTGAGAATTTTATGAGCTCCCTTTTGGTAAATGGCAATTTCGCTTCAGTTCTCATGGACCATTCGTCGATCGTCATTTCTACACATTTGTCGGTAGAAGTCGTGAAAGTGGGGATGGGACGAGCTGATGACTATATTATCCGCATATACATTTGTAATGAGTTGCTTGTGGAATGTCGGATAGGAGTTGTAAGAGGGAATGGGTGTAGACGTTAAACAGATGTGGTGAAGGAGGTGAACCCTGGGGCAGAGCGTTGTCTATCGCAATGTGGTTTGAAGTGAAACCTCTGACTCGTTCCATTATGGAACGGGAAAGAGGAAGTTATCAACCGTATGGATAAAGCGAGCATCAATACCCCAAACAGATTATCTTTGTTACTAGGGTTTTTATTATTCCTGTTTTTTGGAGAGTGTCATGTAAGTCTGAACTGTTGTTCCAGGTCGAGCAGGAGAGAGGTTGTACCTTTCCGCGGCGTAAAACTGTGCTGCTCGTCCGTCAGAAACGTCTCCAGTAGGAGTTCAAGTCTCTTACTCAAGATCTTTTCAAAGACTCTTGACAGGCAAGGGAGCAGCAAAATTGGACGTATTTCTTAGGTGTAATGGCCGAGGCTGAAGGTGTGCAACTCTTGCGGATCGGCACTTGAACAGTCCTCTTCAACATATACGGAAAAGAGCCCTGCGCCAGGGTCAGATTGTAGAGTTCCACCAGCCTGAATTTCAGGCGGTTTGTGGACTCCCTGATCATCTCGCAAATGATCATGTCGTGGCCTGGAGCTGATCCCTTGCAGGAATTAAGCACCGAGCTTAGCTCAAAGGCGTACTCTTGCTGGGCCTGGTAATTGGACTGAGATGTAACGAGGGGCCAACCTTTTGTCAGCGAGTTGCTCGGGAGAAAAACTTGAGTCTAAAGAATAATTAGTCCAGAATTGTGCAAGGTGTTCGGCAATATGCATGGAGTTAGAGAAGGTACCTAGTGCGGTGGTTAAGTTTAGAGGCAGTCCGCTGGGTCTGCTGCCGAAAATGGATTTAACCTTTCTCCAAGCATCGGCTAGATTAGAGCTGAGATCGATGGAACGAGCAAAAAAGTTCCAGTTTTCTCTTTTCGCGGCATTAATCTTTCTTTTAGTAAGTGACTAGAGGAGATCCTTAAAACGCTCCACTAGTCTGAACAATTACCTAAACCATCCGATTCTTAAAACGCTCCACCAGTCTGAAAAATTACCTGAACCATCCGATAAAGAAACCGACGTAAAGCTGCCTCGTATCACTTTGCCGACCTTCGAAGGTTCCTACGAAGCGTGGACGTCGTTCATGGATTTGTTTACCTCACTTATTCACACAAATTCGTCCTTGTCCAACGTGCAAAAGTTGCATTGTCTAAAATCGAGTGTAACAGGCGAAGCTGAACTTCTTCTTAGGTCCTCCACGGTCACCGATGCCAACAATGACGCACCTGGTTAATACGTAGACCGGTTCGAAAACAAAAGAATTTTGATAAATAATCAATTAAAGAAACTAGTTAACAATTCTTGTGTGGTCGAATCGTATTCCGGCATTCGTAACCTGTTGTATGAAACGACGGAAACTGTGAAAGCAATTGAGAACCTAAAATTAGCAGATCTGTGGGAGTCTATAGTCGTGTTTTTCGTTTAACGAAGGCTTCCATCAGAATCGGGACAATTATGAGAACAACAAATTGCAATTGAAGGAACACTTCTCAATTTCAGTAAACTATCAAATATTCTTGAAGTAAGATTTCGAACTCTTGAGGCTGTTGAACGTGATGATAGCAAGCAACTGAAACCCAAATCGAATTTGAGCCGATCCAATAATCCTAGAACGACTCAATCGTTTTATTCCGGTCAAAAACAAGCCTTTTCACTTTGTAACGAAATTCATAGCATTCGTCAATGCCCACAACTCACGCAGCTCAACCAGTCAGAACGTTTTGATGTTGTTAAAGGAAAAGGACTATGACTTAACTGTTTAGGAAAATGCCATACTGTAGCACACTCGCACACTGTCCAAGCAAATTTTTTTGTTCTCTATGCAAACAGCGCCATCATTTATGCTGTTATGACACTGGTTATTTTTGAGGCTTCAAAGAACTGCTATAATAACCACTGATATATAATATATGGATACCTCATCGGCTCATTTCCCTGTACGATATGACATATTGAAATAGCCGACGAAATCGTACCCTCCCGCTCCTTCTTAAAAATTCGAACTTCGAAATACATGGGCAACAACTTAAAGAAAATTAAAAACTTTTCAATTTGAATTATCAGTTCTGACAATTCAAATTGTTCAATTTGATGGTGAGAAGTTGTGTTTTGCGCTCGAAATTCATAACACAACTCACAGTTTACTTCAATTTTTTTATTAATAAATTTCTTGGGAAATAAAAGCTTCAGGAATATTTATAACGGTTGAGCATGTAATACGTTATTTTTGAATTTGGCGCCATACCGATAAGTACATGGTATTATATTCGTACTGCAGTAGCCAATATTACCTGTACAATTTACACAGCTTAGTTGCAATTTTATGAACTCATTTTCTTTCAATACCTTGCATTGTTTATCCAAAAAAGTATTTATCAAATTCAAATTATTTGATAATTTTTCAATTCGAAATTACACCTAAAAATTCGGATTTCATTTTTCATGTTGCCTAACCTGATAGTTCTGTCATTGTTTTCCTTCTCGCCTTAATACATGCATACCGTGCTACTAACTCTTTCCTTCTTAAGATTCAGGTCATCCGTGGCTCAATCCTAATTTGTACCCCGGATAACTTTCGAAGTTTCTCTAAACTTAAAATGAATTGAATTTGTGAAAGAAACATAAAGAAATGTTTCAATCAAAAATTATTTTATTTGCATTACCAATTTTAAATCTAATGAATGTTTAAAATCATCAAAATTTTGTTCAATAATGCAGAACCTCGGGTTATCATGGACACCTTTTTCGGATATTGACATTTTAAAAACGTCGGCTATGTGAGATAGCAAATCAAGGCCTCCATTTGATATATCTCAGTGATAATAACCAATCGTGCGACAAGGCAAATAAGATTGCAAGAGAGTGAGAAGACTGATGTCACCTTTTGATGTTAAACGTCATCTGTCATTTACCGAGTGTCAAATTGTATATGGTGGAGGATGGTCAAAAAACTCGATATATTCCTACTAATTGTGTGCTTATTGTGTATTCAGGCGGTTTTTCAGCTTACAGTGTCCTGCAGTTAGCGCGGCGAAGTACTTCCGTCGACATGTTGATCGTGGTTTCTTTGGTTTCAGATGTTCAGTGCGAACTGTGGAATCGTGTGTTGTGTTGGAAAAATGGAAAGACAGCAAACAACAGCACCTGCTTTGCTAAGCATTCAACGCAACAGAACACAACAAAGAAGTTCAATTTTTAAATGTAAATAAAATATGTTTGTGATATTTCCACCTAAATTCTTTTTTTATTTCAAAGAATATTTCATGACATTAAGTATGGAATAAAACGTCGTTCAAATGTCCGCCCCGCCTTTGCTTGGTGGCACATATTCGAAAGGTAAATTTTCGACAACTTCGTCCCATAAATCTAGCTAAATTTGATGGATGGCGTTCGTTATATTGACTTAAAGGTCATCAATTGTTTGCGGATTATAATCATCGACCTGCGATTTAAGATAGCCCCAAAGGAATAAGTCAGTTGCGTTAAGGGGTAACACCACTGGAACGGCCTAAAAAAAAGCATTTTTTCGACAATTTGTTTTTTGTGGAAGGAAAGGAAATAGGTAGATTAATAATATTTAGGGAAGTTAATAACCATGTATTAAAGTACACAATAAAAAAAAATTTTGTGAAAAATTTTACAAAATGGCGGCACTAAAGCCACTCTCCCGAGGCATAGAAAAGAATGAAAATTGTTTGGGTTATACTGCGTGCCGATTTCGAAAATAGTGTTTCGAGAAAAACGCGTTCAAACTTTTGAAATGTGTTACAGACATGAACAAATAAATAATTCTACTTTTAAAATTTTTTACCATTAGCCTGCAACTCCAGGACCATAAAGCTGTCCTTCTAAGTTGGAATATTCCTGTTCAATCTCTTTCCTCGACGATTTAATGGTGGAGCGCGCCTCTTTTGCCGCATCTGTCAATGAACGCTCAGCGTACTGGATTCGCTTAGCATCAGAATTGACACAAAACTTGTAGCATTGGACGCCAATATCTACATCCAGAACCTTCATAATCCGTAGTATGTTAGTCAGTCCATCATTAAAATTGCATACAGCGATATCCGTTGCTATATTTAGAATTTTTTTGCCACTTGAATAAAATGTTTACCTTTTTGTACATGAACTGACGCTATACTAACGTAATTCTGTGTGAATATGTATCCAATGGAACACAAAAACTTTCTAGCGATATCTATTAGTGTATTCGAGAAGTTAGAAACCAACAGTTATATCATTAGGCAGTATCTTCTCAGATGGATACCTGATCCGTCGTTTGAAGCAGCCTGACGCGCTCGGTAAAGAGCTCGAAATTCCAGGAAAAAATTGATTTTCATGTTTTAAACTTTCTTCCCCATATTTTCCAAGGTTCAAACAATTTTTAAAAAAAAAAACAATTGGTTTTTTGAAAATTTTACTGTGGTGTTACCCCTTAAATCGTACGATCACGGTTGCCAGTTCACGTCGCCGCCGCGAAAGATAACGATGCGCTCATGCAGAATTATTACGACTGGGAAAAAAAGGGGTGTTTAAAGTTGTAAATTATAATTAAATGAGTTATACCTTGAAACTGCCTGGTTGAAGACTGATGGTCTTTCCAAACTCGGAACATGAAGAAAAGAACGCAGAAAGTTTGAATTATAACTTTGAATATAAATAACATAACATTAAGACTTACCGCAAAATTAGGTGTCAGCTCCCTAGGGGAGACTAGTATCACCTTCACATCCGGGCACGGAAAACCTAAAATAACGCAGAGAATTTCGTATTAGTACATTACCACATAATTGTATTAATCAGACTAGAAAGAGAGAACGGATTGAAACAAAATTTCAATTAATGTTAGGCTTATCTTCGTAAAATATTAAAATTTAATTAGGAATAAGAATAAGGTTAGGATAGCTAGTAAGGAATTAAACTAAACAGTAACGAACATGAAGTGCGCGGCACCTTAAAAACCCCGGTTTATACGAACAAGACGCCGATTAAACATTAAGCGGATCAACATTTTAACGCTTCCGTAGAATAAATGAAACATACGGGCGCGAAGTGCCGAAAACATTGTACAATTTCGATGAACGACACCGAATCACCGAACATTCGACTGCAGTCCGACGCAATAAAAATAAAACACCCTTATTTACCCTCCCTGTGGCGATAATAACCCAAACTCACGTAACACAAACCTAAACAAACTTATCCTTCAGAACCCCAGTGTGCCGAACAAAACCACTCACTTCACTCGCGATGTTTGAAATTTCATATTATTATATTTTTTATATTCGTAACAATGCGCGCCGCCATAGTGGCACGAACAGACTTATACTTTGGAAGTGCGAAGAGGTATAATGCTGTGTTCCAATTCGCAACAGGAATAATTTGTGGAAAATTTGAAAACGTCAAAAGGGGTTCTTGACCGAGTCCTGAGGCCAAAAGCTTTAACCGGACGGAACGCCTTTGTGTCTTTGGGGCTAATAAGCATAAATCGAGGTTTTTTTTCCATTTTAAATGATGTTCGGAAAATACAGTGGAGAGGAATTAAAATAAACCAGCAAATTTTGTCACCCAACTGCGTACCAAGATGTTCCAACTCAAACCAAAGGACGCTAAAAAGACTGACATCCCAGTTTATATCCCCAAGGATTTGGAAAACTGCGATAAAGTTTTTGTTCGAATCGAAGGAACAAAACCGGGGTTACAATCGCCATATGAGGGTCCATATGCGGTAGTAAAAATATTTAGAAAGAATTACATTATCAACGAGAAAAATTCTAATATAAGCATCGATCGGTTGAAACCGGCTTTCATTTTCAAATCGTATTCCGAAAGTATACAAAAACATACTGCAGTCACGATCGGCTGCAAGCCAATCGTATAATACTCTAGATGAGTACTGAACTCCGATTTATATTGTAGTTGGGGATAAAGTAGAATTACGTATGTTCATGTTGTATGTCCTTTATTAAGGACTGCCATTATATTGCTACTCAAAACTTAAAGACAATATTCAAAGTTTAATTTCATATCTTGAACTAGGTAAGTCATTGAAAAAAAAGTCCTTTTTGAAGGACTTTCACATGGGAGGTGCAGGAAGGACTCACTCGATTTCTTACATATTTATCCTTTTCCTTGGAACCATTCAAAAATTAATGTGTACAAAATTTCGAATTCGTAGCTTGAAGCGTTCAAAAGTTAACGGAAAATATTGTTGAACACGTGTTTTAAGGATATTTTGTATGGCAGCTACCAGAAGGAGTAAAAGGATTTCGCTGATTAGTAAACTCGAACTTTGTTTTTACTCAAAACTAATTTGTACAAAATTTCGAATTTATAGCTAAAAGATTACTTGAGTTATAGTAAGTTCCATAAATTAAGTGAAGTTGTTTTGACAGGATATTTGTATGGCAGCTACACGAAGGACTAACAGGATTTTCTTCATAATCATATATTTAGCTCCAACTATTGGAAAAATAACACATACAAAATTTCAATGTCGTAGCTTAAACCCTTCCGAAGTTATCGGCTAATATTCATGAACACGTGTTTTAAGGACATTTTGTATGGCAGCTACCCGAAGGAGTAGGACGATTTTGCCCGTTAACGAACTGAGCCTTACAAATTCAACCAAGATGCTAGGTGAAGGCGTTCTTGAGTTATCGTGTTCACGGACAGACGGACGGACGGACGGACGGACGGACGGACGGACGGACGGACGGACGTCAAGCGGATTTGAGGTTTTTGGCCACAAATAAACAAAAAATAATATATAACTTTTTTTTGTCGGAGGCTTGGTTCTATGCGTTACAAACTTTTGGGCTGGATTAAACTTATAATACTCTATATGATTTCATCTAGAGTATAAATATAAAGATGCTAAGTGGTGCGGAATTCGAAGACATATACAACTGTGTTGGAACGAAGAAATTTGTGATCGATAATTTGGTGTACGAACAGACAGCATAATAAACTAAACAGAGTGCGGAAGTTAAATTGATCACGAGTTGGTGATTACGCGGAGTGAATCTGACGATATTACGGGCGGAATTATTGTAGCGTTAGTCGGTGAGCGTCGCGGAGTGTTCCTCGAAACAAAGGAATAGAATCAAGTATATAAATTTTGGCGACAACGTTACCCAGCACCAGCAGAATTGTTCCGAGGACGAAGCAGCTGTACAAGGACACCAGTCGTACCCTAGATATAAGGAATTAATTTTTTTTTATACATTTTCTTAACTTTTCTCTCATTAGCAAAATTAAAGTTTTTAACTCAAAATACTACAAATAGCTCTTTTCCCTGATTTACTGTGAAGAATTGTGGGTAAAACTTTTTCGTTTGAGCCACCACCTGACAAAAAAAAAATATTTTTCATTAAATCTGTCGATATTTTAAAACATATTGCGCTATGTTTCACATGTTGGTCGTCCTGAAATTAAAAGTTATAGCCATTTGAAATTCTGATTTTTACTTACCTTTTACACTATAAATTTACATCAGAATGACATTTTCGTAACACCAGCATTGCCATATTAAAACTTTTGTGGTATTTGTTCCACATTAGAATTAGAACATGGCGCGAAAAGTTTGAAAAAATTTAAAAAATTATTGTTTTTGGATGATTAAAACTCTTTTTTTGCGTCCATGTTTGGCTGACGCGCGCTTCGCTCCAACTACTTTTTGTGCAGCCCTGCGGGGCTAAAGGGATTAAAACTTCTTTTTCGCGCTCCAACTACCTTTTGCGCGCGCAAAAGGTAGTTGGAGCGAAGCGCGCGTCAGCCAAACATGGACGCAAAAAGGGAGTTTTAATCCCTTTAGCCCCGCAGGGCTGCACAAAAGGTAGTTGGAGCGAAACGCGCGTCAGCCAAACATGAACGCGAAAAAGGAGTTTTAATCCCTTTAGCCCCGCAGGGCTGCACTAAAGGTAGTTGGAGCGAAGCGCGCGTCAGCCAAACATGAACGCGAAAAAGGAGTTTTAATCCCTTTAGCCCCGCAGGGCTGCACAAAAAGTAGTTGGAGCGAAGCAAGCGTCAGCCAAACATGGACGCAAAAAAAGAGTTTTAATCATCCAAAAACAATAATTTTTTTAAATTTTTTTCAAACTTTTCGCGCCATGTTCTAATTCTAATGTGGAACAAATACCACAAAAGTTTTAATATGGCAATGATGGTGTTACGGAAATGTCATTCTGATGTAAATTTATAGTGTAAAAGGTAAGTAAAAATCAGAATTTCAAATGGCTATAACTTTTAATTTCAGGACGACCGCAAAGTGAAACATAGCGCAATATGTTTCAAAATATCGACAGATTTAATGAAAAATATTTTTTTTTTTTTTAGGTGGTGGCCCAAACGGAAAAGGTTTTCTGAATTGTGTTACGTTCCCTCTTTCAGAATCGCGATTGAAATTAACGGGAAAGTTTATAATTTTACCCAGCTCCACAGCTGGCTAGGTAGATAGAACGGCGACGAAAATTGAGTTGTGTGGCGCCCATCCCGTCACGACGGGTTAGCCAGCTCGTCGTCCTTCGCCTCTTTACGGCACTGGTTAGAAGCGAAAGGATTCGTAAAAGAATGTATATCGTAACACATAGCACCGTCCTGTTGGAAATACATGTCGTCAGTATCCATATCATTTAGTTTAGGCCACTAGAAGTTGCGTATCGTCGATCGTTTGACGGTTATGGCAATGTTAGTATCGTTTTGGAAAAAGTTTCTGGGGATGTATTTTGTCTATCTCATGTGGATTGGTATCGTCTCAAATCCGAGAATTTTGGTCGTTCACACATCCATTCATCAAGAAATAGGCCTCGTCGTTTAAAATCACGATATGCGCGGAACGTTTTTTGAACGGAGCTCAGATTTTGAAAAAAAAATTGATGATTTGCACACGTTCCTCAACGCTATAACCTTCCATGATGACTTGCCATACACTACTCAACAATTTATAATAAATTCGACGGATGTTGCTTTAACAACATGGCCGCTATAACCTAACAAATTTCTAGCGTTCCTAATGAAACACCCTATATAAAGAAAATATATTGCAATTTCTTTACATTTATTTTTAATATCTGAGTACGTGCTATCTCTATCGTACATATAGAGTTAAAGGTCCGTAGAAAATGTGTAGAAATTTCATAACTATTAGGCTATGTGACGATATTTCATTCAAAGGTGGTTTAAAGTTGTCTTGTACGTTTTTACGAATTAAAGAATTTAATATTGAATTTTTTTAATTATAACGGGGTTTTACTCTAAAAATCGGTTATTTTGATATTTTATTACCTATTGTGAATTCCTTTTTTAATTGCGAGAATGACGCGCGTGGTTCTGATTTAAACGCCTCTAATTAATATCACTTTTATTGTAAGAACGATGCCAATTAATAACGCACAAAACAATCGCCAAGACTTAATACCGACTGTACTGAGGATTACGCAGTTATAGTGCACGAAGTTATGGGCGCGGAGATAAATAGTACGAATTTATTCTTTCTTACTTTACCTATTCCGCCGACATGCGCCTAATGCACTATTCATAATATTGAGAGTAAACTATTTAACACAAATTAACTTTATTCCATTTAAATAATAAAACAAACAATTCAATAGCTTTTGCGTATTGGAATTTTATCTTTAGCCGCCCGACGACGCCATCAGACTATTCTCCTCCTAACTGGCACCAGCGCTTCAGTTGTCGGTGTATGAATCAGTCTATTGATGGGCACACCACACGTTTACTGGCACCTGCTACATCTTTTGCAAAGGATCATAACACTCTGTTTTTACTAAAATTCTAAAAATTAGTAAATAAACATACTGCAGTCACGATCGGCTGCAAGCCAATCGTATAATACTCTAGATGAATACTGAACTCCGATTTATATTGTAGTTGGGGATAAAGTAGAATTACGTGTGTGCATGTTGTATGTCCTTTATTAAGGACTGCCATTAGATTGCTACTCAAAACTGAAAGACAATATTCAGTGTTTAATTTCATATCTTGAACTGGGTATGTCATCGAAAGAAAATTTCCTTTTTGAAGGACTTTCGCATGGGAGGTGCAGGAAGGACTCACTCGATTTCTTACATATTTATCCTTTTCCTTGGAACCATTTAAAAATGAACGTGTACAAAATTTCAAATTCGTAGCTTGAAGCGTTCAAAAGTTATCGAAAAATATTGTTGAACACGTGTCTTAAGGATATTTTGTATGGCAGCTACCAGAAGGAGTAAACGGATTTCGCTGATTAGTAAACTCGAACTTCGTTTTTACTCAAAACTAATTTGTACAAAATTTCCAATTCATAGCTAAAAGATTACTTGAGTTATATTAAGTTCCGTAAATTAAGTGAAGTCGTTTTGACAGGATATTTGTATGGCAGCTACACGAAGGACTAATAGGATTTTCTTCATAATCACATATTTAGCTCCAACTATTGGAAAAATAACACATACAAAATTTTAAAGACGTAGCTTAAACCCTTCTGAAGTTATCGGCCAATATTCTTAAACATGTGTTTTAAGGACATTTTGTATGGCAGCTACCAGAAGGATTTAAAGGATTTCGCTGACTAGTAAAGTCGAACTTTCTTTTCACTCAAAACTAATTTGTACAAAATTTTGAATTCGTAGCTAAAAGATTACTTGAGTTATAGTGAGTTTCGTAAATTAAGTGAATACATTTTGACAGGATATTTGTATGGCAGCTACATGAAGGACTAACAGGATTTTCTTCATAATCATATATTTAGCTCCAACTATTGGAAAAATAACACATACAGAATTTCAATGTCGTAGCTTAAACCTACCCGAAGGAGTAGAACGATTTTGCCCGTTAACGAACTTAGCCTTACAAATTCAACCAAACATCCAGATTCAAAATATCAAGATCCTAGGTGAAGGCGTTCTTGAGTTATCGTACTAACGGACGGACGGACGGACGGACGGACGGACGTCAAGCGGATTTGAGGTTTTTGGCCACAAATAAACAAAAAATAATATATAACTTTTTTTCGTCCGAGGCTTGGTTCTATGCGTTACAAACTTTTGGGCTGGATTAAACTTATAATACTCTATATGATTTCATCTAGAGTATAAAAAGTTTTCCACCATCATGCACCCAACTTTATTATTTTTTTGGTAGGAGTACAAACCGCGTGTAATTTATTTATTTATTTAGAACAATAACAATTGAACAGAAAATCTTTTCCAATTATACAATTGCCTCGAATTACAAATAAAATATTTTACATGTAAATAAAAAAAAATATAAAAGTACTAATATAATATCGACAATGAAAGAAGTATAAGAAACTAAAATAATGGATTATGTATCAGAAAAACGAAAAAGAGTGACCTTTAAGTACACTTTGAATGAGTTTAAGGTAAAGCTATGAAAACTAAGGCAATACAAATTAAATTAAATCGAATTAGAGGAGAGTAATAGAAGCAATTAATATTGGCTTGAGGTACTGTAAAAATGTTGTGACATCTAGTATTGTAGTCAATATTTCGCAGTCTGAGCGTATCCTTGAGATTCGTACTGAAAACAAAAACAACTTTATACAAAAATACCATATCCAAGTATAATCTTCTGTCCTTCATGCAAGATATGCCAAATAATTCGAGACCAGTTTCACAAGATATATCATGAAAGCGAAGTTTACGAAAAAGTGATTTAGTGAAACGACGTTGAACTGTTTCCAAGGCAGTCACGAGATATATAAGATAGGGATTCCAAACTACTGAAGAATATTCAAGATGACATCGGACCAGACTATTGAAGAGATTTAAATATAGAGTTGCATTACAAAAAGGGTGCGCAGAACGTAATATAAAACCACATAGCCTGTATGCCCGTTTACAAACTTCAGTTATGTGCAAATCGAATTTTAATTTAGCGTCGAAAATTACACCTAAATCTTTGATGTTGGGGACTTCCAACAGAAGAGAATTGTCGATGTAATAGTCAAACTGAATGTGTGAGATTTTATTGGTGTAGATCATTATAAAGCATTTCTGCGTATTTAATGACATTTTATTCATAGTACACCAGGATAAAAGTTTCTTGAGGTCATTTTGTAGGAGGAGGCAATCAGATTGTGATTTTATTTCCCGAAAAACCTTTAAGTCATCAGCATACATTAAATACTTTGACTAAAATTCAGAAAGAAGATCATTAACAAATAGTATAAACAAAAGTGGGCCCAAAGCAGAACCCTGAGGAACACCATACGGAGCCAGGTAGGGCGTTGAAATAGATCCACTGAAGATGACCATTTGCTTACGATCATTTAAATATGATTGGAACCAGATAAGAAGCCCAGTACTTATGCCAAAAGAATGCAGTTTCCGTAGAAGAATGGAGTGATCAACAGTATTAAATGCCTTTGAGAAATCTGTATAAATCGTGTGAACATCATAATGGAGGGAGTGAGCTACAGAGTTGGTGAAAGACACCAAATTTGTTTCAGTAGAACGGCCTTTAAAAAATCCATGCTGGTTAATTGATACACAGTCACGAACTTGAGAAAAGACATGTTCATGAATAAGTTTCTCAAAAACTTTTGAAAAACAATTAATAATACATATTGTTCTATAGTTTTCAGCTTTATGTTTCTCTCCTTTTTTAAAAATGGGAATGACATGGGAATTTTTCCAAACATTGGGAAAAATGCCTTCACGAATGGAAGACGTGTAAAGATTTGACAATGGTTCAGCAAGAACATGGCCCAACTTTTTCACAAAGATATTGGGAATATTATCCGGACCAGCGCTGCCATTACTGTCTAAAGAATTGATGGCAATGATGACATCCTGCACGCTGAATACTGGCATCACATTGTTCTGATGTGCTATTCTATTAGGAAGGCTAGGAGTTAACGAAGACGTATAAACAGATTGGAAGTATTGAGAGAATAGCTCCACAATGTCGCTAGGAGTGGATGCAGTAGCCCCCGAGTATGTTACGCTGAAAGGAGTTGTCCGTGTAGCACGAGAAGCATTGATATATTTCCAGAAGGGAGTTATAAGTTTCGAAGGTAAACGCCGGATTTCTTTAACTAAATAAAATAAAGTGTATTTTATTATAAGCAATTGACCGCCAATAGGTATAATAGATGACTGCCACCTCTCTAAGCTTCACACCCGAATCAAGCCTCGGTTTACAGGTTTTAAGCGGTAGGTGGTCTTCTTAATCTTTATCATTTTGATGATGCCAGAAGGGCTTATCGGTTATTAAAAACATTTCATTAGTTAATTTTGCTGATGCACAATATTGTGATGCCAGAAGGGCCTTATCAGTTTTTAAAAACATTTCATTAGTTAATTTTGCTGATGCACAATGTTGTGATGCCAGAAGGGCTTATCAGTTATTATTGGGTGGCCTGATGGGCTACCGTGGTGTCGGGTATGTGGTATACAAAGCTCCTCCTACCTTAGGTTGAGGCTCCTGACTCAATACCTCAATTTCTTCAGTCTTTACCTCCCCTTTAGGTGGCGGTATTTTATTTACAATATTTATATTTCCGGGCCCTTTACATTTGACATAAAAATAAATTGTTACGGTGATTACAAGTATTATAAGTATTGTGAGAGTTGGAGTAAGTATGGATACGGCCAGGGTATGCCTGTTGTGCCTAATTTTTATCAGTTCTAATTCTTTCTGACGCTCTATTTCAATCAATTCTAGGTCCTCCAAGTGGATTTCCGTTTGGCTATTATTAAGTATCAGATGCGCCTGTACGTACAATATGTGATCATACTTCATTATATTATTTGTATAAGTTATATTATTTATTACTACTGAACAATTAGAGAACGTTAAAATTGAATTTGGAGATAAATTAATATCGTTGTCTTTACAATTTTGAGACAATTTGATGTTATTTGGTTTTTTATTTGTAATTAATAAGGTGCCCTTGCGTATTTCATCGACATTTATGTCAGGTTATATCTCTATTAGTTTACATTGATAGTTACAATCTATTTCTTTCTTAAGCCTATGAATATACTTCGTAAATGGATACATTTTCCCGTCAATTTTAATAATTTTTTCGTGCAAAATTTCCAAAATAGTGTTGTTGACTGTGGGTATGGGTTTTATAATATATGATTTCGCGGTTTTATTTGAAAAAATAGGGATAGTGATAACAATTACAAATTTGGATGTCCCCTGTTTGCCCAGTACATCTATAGTTAAATCATGGATTTGGTTAATGTTTATGTTGTATTTTAGTTACTCCTCGGTGTCTAATACTAGCTTTGACATGGTTCCTGACTTTGCGGAGTTAATATTGTCGATCATTTTATCAACTTCGGCTATCAGATCGTCTAACGCGCTGTTAGTCCATAATTGTTTGATTACTTTAGTCGTAGCTTCCCAATTGTTATTTACCGTAACCCTCATACTATCATAAGCCTGTTTAATTGTTTTCATATTAGTTTTGAACTGGTTATTAATTATTATTTGCTTATCGGCAAATTGTTTTATAGTTAATTGATTATTCTCAAGATCCTGTAATGCCCCCATAATTTCGTCCCTATCTTCATTATCCAGAATGCCGAATAATGATTTGTATACTGTGCCTACTAAATTGAACAAGCCTCTTCGTTTCCTTGGATTGGTTGCGTTGTTATATTGGTTTAAAATATTTAGATGTGTCTGAATTGTATTAACTCTATTTTTTAAAATTTCGTTATTAAATCCTGAATTAAATTTTTCATGTACCCCTAAATCTTGTGCTAAAGTATCTAACGTATTCTGCATCTCTTTCAAATTTATAATGTGGAAAAGTCGGTATTCGTCCTCTATTAGGTTTACTATTTCCTCGTTAAGCAATATGATCCGTGTATCCTCTTCTATTGCTTCTACTGTGATTCCTTTGGCATTCGTCTTTGCTATTAGCGTAGTCAGTAGAATTATGAGTATTGTCCTCAACTGAAATAAGTATTTAAAGTATTACTGGTATTTTCTCTTCTTAGGGTGTTGGTCAGGGTGTGTTTTATCATTCTTGTTGGTTTTAAAACTAGGTTCCAACTTCTGTCTATTATAATTTTTAATGATTTTGGTATTAACCTCTTCTGTCTTTCTATCTAAATTCAATTTCTCAATCGTTCTTTCTTTTATTATTTTAAGTTTGTTGTAAATTTCTACATTGTTTTCCTGTCCGTGATGTATTGCTATCGGTGCTTTGCCTGTTGATGTGTGTATCGCTGAGTTATATGTGGTCAATATTGACATAATTGGGTCCAAGCTTGACATTCCATTTCTTTCTTTCTCTGTCATCTTCCATATTTTCATCTTTTCATTTAAGGTGTTATGAAATCTTTCTACGTCTGAGTTACCGGTATGATGGTTCGGTGTGGTGTAGTGTATTTCGATGTTGTCCTTCCTTAAATGATTATGAAATGTTTCGTCTTGGAACGGTTTCTCGTTATCCAATACTATTTTCTTTGGTATTCCCATTATTGATAATGTGTTCAATATTCCGTTTAATACATCATTACATCTCCTTGATTTTATTTTTGTAATGGTAGCATACTTGCTAAATTTATCTATTGCCGTAAGATATACATTATTTTTGTTGCAGAACCATAAATCAGCGTGAATTCCTTCTCTTGGTGAACGTGGAGTGTCCGTTATTTTGTATGGTGTCTTGACTGGATGTCTGTCGTATTTTGCACGTAAACAGATCTCGCAGTTGTTCAACACCTTCTCGATCTTCTGCTTCATATTGGGATAATATATTCTGCTCTTTAGTGATTGGTAGGTCTTTTCGATCCCGTCGTGATGAGATCGAACGTGCGTCTTGTTTATTTCCTCCAATATTTCGTCATCGTTTGCGTTCACTAATCGCAACCTACTCTTAAGACACCTTGTTTTGTTTTTCGTGTCCTCTTTCCACTTCTTAAATTGTGTTTGGAATTTTAGAAACAAATCCTTGTCCTCAATGTAAACTCCTACCGTTCCTTTATAAGGCATGTTATTCTTAATAATATACATCATGAATTTGTCATCCGGTTCCTTAGATTCGAATATATATATCTTCTTATCTTTGTATGTAGCCTTTTGTGTTCTGTTGATTTTCGCTTTCCGTATAATTAATTGCGTTTTGAAAGTATTTAATGGATTTTCGGTTAGTCCTATCATATTTAAGTCATCCTGTTCTGCACTATGTATTGTTGCCCTGTCGCTCGCTACATTTTCCATTACTTCCTCTTCGTTGCTGTTACTCTCGATTTGTTTTTCCCGCTAAGTAGTCTATCTTGAAATTATATTCCTCCAATAGGAGTTTCCACCTCTGCATTTTTGGATTTGGCTCCTTTAAATTGGCAAGCTACACTTGTTGTGATCGGAGGCCTTGGAGTGGTTATTTCGACTTAAAAAGTCAAAATAACCGAAGGGAAGGTTGGGATCGGGAAACAGGGGTCCAATTCCACCTACGTCCGAATTGGTGGCTGAAATACGAACTGGAGCGACGTGCTTGCTGGCTTCCGGGCTAGCTGCGGCTGTGGGGGGGTACGTTGTTCGTATTCCAGACCATAAAACCCATGGCCTGTACAACAAAAATTTCACGCCGACTTACCCGGGTGATAAAATTGGGATAAGATTCCCAATCGGTCATGAGAGACCGAGAAAACTCCCTTCAACTCGACTGGCGCTGATGTTATGCGCCGTCTAGCCCACCCTACCATAGCCATACTGATCCTTGAAAGAATGGTATATGTATGGCCCCTAAAGAGAGGACTGAGGGGGCGGAAGGTCTTCAAACGAGAAGATCCATCTTATAGGCTTCCTTAACTAGCCATTAGGTCTTTTTAAACAAACTCAAAAAAAAAAAAAACCGATTCATACCAAAAAAAACAATAGATAAAAAAAAAATTACCTTTTTTTTCTGTTTCTTCTTATCGCCGCATAAGTAAAGTTTTACATCCTTTTACATTACTTTTTTTGTTTATCGCATTTTAATTTTATATTATTTATTCTTCGTCCATGTCAATTCCTGTCCTGTCAGTCTTGTCATAATTTTATTTTTATTTCATTATAATTCCTTTTTAATTTTATTTAATTTTTTTTTTTTTTATTTAATTTGTTTAATTTAATTTATTTAAATTTACTTCATTTTTTTTTTTTTTTTATTTTTCAAATTTAATTTGTTATGCTTTCATTCATTTTATTTATTTGTTTTTATTTTTCCTTTAATTCCTCCTTTCATACGGTGGACGAAAACTTTTTGGAGTCACTCTTCTTGTTTTAAAATTTAACGTGGGCCAAAACTTTTTCGAGCCATTGTAAATTAATGGCAACACTCCGCACCACTCTCTCCTCCTTTTCTTTCTTTCCCAGCTGTCAGACAAAACTACTCCAAAAACCCGCCACTGAACTGATTCTTTGCGCCAAAAATCTTCACTTAACTTCCTAATTTCGATCTGCCAAAAAAACTTTTTTTCGCGCTCATAAAAACCGACTTTCGTACGCGCCAAAAAAAAAACTTACCCTCCCTCAAAACTTAACCTAACCTTCTTTTTTCTTGCCAGCTGTCAGACCTCAACTCTCCAAAACAAAAAAACCCCAACCACTGAACTGATTGTTTTTTTTTGTGGAATTGGTGTGGATCAAAGTAATGCCACTGCATTAATTGGTTTACACCAATTCTCACAGATGACACTACAACACAGACTGCTCGCCGTTGTCTACAACGCCGAACAGGCTGAAAAAGGCAGCTGTGAGCTCCGTCTGCGTCTCATGCTCACGACTGCAGTGACCGGGCACTCTCGGAGTATGTCACTCGCTCCAGTCACTGACGAAGGTCTTTGGAGTGGTACACTCCCACACGTTTGCCTCCGAGATCTTCTAGCTCATATCGCGAGTTGCCTAGCACACGACGAATCCTGCACTTAAAGAACTTTTTTGCCAGTTTGGCGTTATAATTTTGTGCTGCTGTGGACAGGGTAAAGTTTCTTCTGTACACTTCCTGTCCTTCTCTAAATTGAGTTTGAGCCGCACGCATATTATAACGCCTACTGCTGTTCTCGTGTGCGACCTGAATATTCGCCTGTGCCAGTTGCCTCACGATAGGAGTACCTTCTCTGGGACCCAGTTGCAAGTCTACATCACCTAGCGCTTTCAAACGATGCAACAGAGCGTAGTCCTCCCCATGCGACATCATGTGAGTCCCAAACAAAACCTGATAGGGCGAAAACTTAGTGGCTTGGTGAATTGAACTCCTAAGAGAAAATCCTATTTTGCTTAAGTTTTCGTCCCATCGAGTCTGGTCCTCCACGATGAACGCACGGAGTCCAGCTAAAACAGAACGGTTGACTCGCTCTGAAGCATTCGCTTGAGGCGAGTATTTCGGGGTATAAAGGTGTTTAACTCCATACTTGGAAAGCATGGAGTTAAATGTCGCCGACTTGAACTGAGACCCATTGTCGGAGAGAATTGTCTCGGGGGTACCAAACATATGGAAGACATCCCTCTCCAAAAACATCGTGATCTCACCCGCCGTAATTCTTCTTAGGGGATGAAGGATGGGAAATTTTGACAGATGGTCAAGGACAACAAGGATAGCAATTTTCCCACTTTTGGTCCTAGGGTATGGTCCTAATACATCAATGTACAGATGTTGAAAGGGCTTCTGTGTTTTGAAGGCTTCTCCCATTGCAGCTCTAAGCGGACGATTCGGGGACTTAGTTTCTTTACAAGTCTGACACGAAAGAACGAAATCGCGGACTTGTGTAGACACACCGGGCCAATACAAGTATCGCCTAATGCGCTCTAGCGTTTTGGCGAACCCACCGTGAACCATGGTATCCGCTTCATGGGCCTGAGCGATCGCAGTAGGCGCCAAGCTCGATGGAATCCAAAGTTTCCAGGCACGATCTTCTGTGATCGGGTCACCGTTATAGGGCTCTGTACGCTTGTATACGTAGCCATCTCTAACGCATACGTCAGGAAGCCGAGGGGCATTTGCCTCCACAGTTGCCTTCAGATCTTCATATTCCGTATTCTGAAATTCTGAAGAGCTCAAGTCAACCATGGGTGCAACGTCGATCAGCGCATTTAATCCGTCTTCGTATACGCGAGAGAGGGCGTCGGGAACAATATTCAGGCTCACACGACGATGTTCGATCACGAAGTCGAAGCCTTGCAACTTCAAACTCCAGCGAGCCAAACGTTCACTGAGATCCTTCTGAGACATCAGCCATTTGAGACTCGCATGGTCCGTTATAATCTTAAACGATGTCCCTTCCACGTACGCTCTGAATTTTTTCACGCTCAACACAGCGGCGTAGCATTCAAGCTCTGTAACACTGTAGTTGCGTTGAGCGGAATTGAGCTTCTGGGACATAAATGCAATAGGAGATTCCGATCCATCATTGTTCTCCTGGAAAAGAACACTCCACACTCCAGATTTGCTAGCATCGCATTGAATCACGAATGGTCTAGTGAAGTCTGGATTTACCAATACAGGGGCCGCAGTTAACATGGCCTTCACAGACTGAAACGCAGTTTCCGCCTCTGAAGTCCAAGTAAATTTGTCGGCCTTTTTCAGCGTGTCTGAGATCGGTGAGACCACGGCTGCAAAGTTGAAAATGAATCGTCGATACCATCCATCCATACCAAGAAAGCGTCTAACCTGACGTGCGGATTTCGGCGAAGGGTAATCGACCATGGCCGAGACTTTTTTCGGATCTGTCTTCAGGCCTCCATCTCCAACAATGTATCCGAGGTAATTCACTTCCCTCAGACAGAACTTACTTTTTCCCACATTGATTGTAAGTCCAGCCTTCCTTAGGCATTCGGCAACTTCCGCCAACAAAACCAAGTGAGAATTGAAATCCTCCGAGATCAACAATAGATCGTCCAAGTAAACAAATACTTGGTCCTTCAGTTCGGGTAGGATAACACGATCCATCAAACGGCACATACGTTGGGGTGCATTGCACAACCCAAATGGCATCCGGGTGAAATGATAGAGGGGTCGTCCGGGAATGGTAAACGCCGTCATTTCACGGGACTTAGCCTCGAGAGGAATCTGCCAAAAGGCGTCCTTCAGGTCAAGACTGGTTATGTAATTGGCTCGTGGTAATCGACTAAGGATTCCGTCGATATGTGGAAGTGGATATGCATCCTTTTTCGTCACATTATTAACCTTTCGAGAATCCAAACATAACCGGACTTTCCCTGGTTTCCTCACGAGCACTACCGGCGAACTCCACGCACTCAAACTAACCTCTATCACTCCCATTGCCAGCATACGATCGACCTCGCCATACATGAGGTTTTGAATCGCAGGCGATACTGGGTAGTGTCTCTGTTTGATGGGGCGCGCTTCTCCTACGTCGATTTCGTGTTCGAGAACGTTAGTCCTTCCCAAACCGTGAAGTTCGAAAGAAGGGAACTTGGACTTAACGTTCTCTAACCGTTCAACATCTTTACTCGTTAAAGAGTGCATCGCAGTAGCATCATGTTGCGAAGAGGTGGTTTGTGTGTTGACACAACTGATGATGGATGGAGCAAGATGAAAGGCTCGCCAGAAGTCCACCCCAAGATATAAATCCTGAGATAAACTCGGCACGATGTAAAGAGTAATAGGTTGTGTAACTCCACGAAATTGAATTTCGGTCGTCACACTTCCCACTACCCTCTGTGAAGCACCATCAGCTGTCTTCACCTCGTGGCAAATCGGCTTCCAATGCACTTGCGCTCGCTCAAGGCGTTCTAGTGCATTGGCTCCTAGGCAACTAATGCTCGCACCACTGTCTAAAAGACCTTTAACGTTTACATTGAAAAGGGAGACCATAGCATAGGGATGTACATCAAAAGGTTCGGAGATAATAGTCGACATTACTGCCTTCTTTCTCTCACGAACTTTACGCCAAAATGCGCGTAAACGTAAAACCGCCTTTTTAGGAGTTGGAATAGGGGAAGGTTGAAATGTGGAACAAGAAGAAATATTCACTAAAGGTGAATTTGAGTCGTTAAAAATCCTGTCGCGGGCCTCCATGTACTCCTTCAGTCTTACATGGTAAGGCTTCCGAGGTACAGGTGCTTTGCGAACAGGAGGTAAGGATTTGGGAAGAATTACGACTGGATGAGACTCAGTCGTGGCATTTGTAAAATCCGGTGTTTTCGCTGGTGATGCGTCGTCATCACCACAAGTTGCGGAGATCGAAGAGTCTCCTACGTTTTGGGTGGCTGCTGTGGGTTGCTCCGAAAAGGACGAGAATTTTCCGAAGTGGTTTTGTCCGTTCCGGAGTTTTCCCGATTGCAACGAGCACAATGCGGTCGCAAAACGTCTTTTGTTCCGCAGCCATAGCAGAAAATACCCCTGGGAGCTTCTGCACATAGTCGGTAACTGTGACCTGTACGCTCAAAGTTCCAACATTTTAGTGGAGCCCCAGATGTAATTGCCGCCATGGCTTCGGAACCATTGCGCTCATCACAAACCTCTGTAGGAGGTTCCACGAACTCAGCAACTCGGGCGTGACTCGAGTAGCCGTAATTGGTGGACCGTCTAATATCTTCGACTCTTGAGACGATCTGTCGAAGATGGTCAAGCGACCAAATTTGTTGCAGGCAAATTTGTTGCTGCGTGTTTGGCAACAAATTTCCCCGCACCAGCTCCACGAACTCTCCGTCGTGCATCGGATTTGATAGCAACGTTCGGAGCTCACACAAGTCCTGCTCGAACACCTGATAGGACTCGCTTGGGACCTGACGTCTGGCTAATATTTGCCGTCTAATGTCCCAGTCACTCGCTCGCACACCCCACGTCTGCAAAAATGCAGGTTTTAGTACCGCCCAAGTTGGCATTGGATTGGACCTGTGCCAGGTCCAGAACCAACTGTTTGGACGGCCGTCAAGCAGCATGTAGAAGCTGCGTGCGAGCAAGTCCATATCCGCGTTCAGCTCGCTGGTCGCAAGAGCCTCGGCGCGATATATAAGTTCTTCGGCTCGCAACACCTTAGCGTCTCCATTAAATTTTAGACGCCATGTCCGTATGGGACTTGTGGTGTTGCGGCGTCTATAATTCGGTCCGGTGCTCCTACGATCAGCGAACTGAGCGACCGGATAGTGTGGTGGCTGAGCCCTCTCAAGTGCTCGAGCAGCACTTGTAGCTCTGGAGGTGTGATTCGTTGTACGAGAACGATCACTGGGCGACTCTTGGAATTGATGAGATCGCTCCTCCCTCAGCACAGTGCGAATCAGTTGAGTGATCTCATCAACTCCAAGATTCACACGTGCCTCTTGTGTCGTCCTCGGTTGTAGTGGTAGTTGTAGTTGTGGTGGTTGTAGTTGTGGTGGTTGTGGCAGGTTTTATGAAGGCAGTGGTAGTTGCAGGTGTGGTGGTTGTGGTAGGCCCATTCCCATCCCTAGGTCGGTGACCACTGTTCCGTCCGGAGCGTAGAAGGCTTGACCGCCGCCCAGCTCGTGTGGAGGATCCAAATTTGACTCCCTAAGGAGAGAAACTCCATATTTTGAAAGCTGTGGGACCATTAACTGAGCCCTGCTTCTTGTCAACGGTCCAGGGGCGGCTATCGCTCCCTCTACTCCCCTGAAAGACCAGTAGTCCAACTTGCCCAGATGATTCCGGCAAGTGGGACAGCTCTGCTGTTTCGTCATCCACTTTTCTAGGCAATTCTCATGGAATTGGTGACCACATTTTGTGCGGACTTCATCGTCCAGTCCCACCCACTCCTGGTAGACAGTGCACAAAACATCTTCGCCCCTGTTTTCTGGCGTGCGTGACAGTGGCATGGTCGAAAAAATTAAGAAGTAAGAAAGGATAACAAAAAAAAACAAAAGCTAAACTAAACCAAATTAAATTCCGAACATAAACTATAAATTAGAATTAATTCCAGGTAGGTATGTAGACCCTAAACAAAATCAAAATTTAAACTAATCATAAAAACTTAATTCAGCTACTAAATCTACAAATTTAAAGCGAAACCAAACAAACACTATAATTAAACAATATAAGACTAAATACTAACCAAAAAAAAAATCCAATATATATACCAAAAACAACTAAGCCGAACTAAACCAACTAAATTTAAAGTAAGAAAATAACAACTAAATCTAAAGAAAAATTAAACTAAGAAAACTACTATAAACTTAACAAGAGAATAATAACGATAATATAATATATAATATATATAACAAATAAATGAATAATTCACTAATCCTACAAAACCATGCACAAAAAGCGAATAAATAACTAATGATACGGAAAAAAATAACCTAACATGCAAAATAGAAAAACGCCTATAATAAATAAATAGTTACATCGGGAAATATATTAACTACAAGAATATTCCTCAAACTAAGGATTCAAAAAAAATAAGTAGCCTAAAATAGAGCTAATCAAACCAAAAATGAAAAGATGATGTGCAAATCAAAACATCTAGGTGTAGTGAAGCAATGGAATTTGAAATCTAAGCCAATCAAATACACGCGACTATTAAATCAAAATTTGATGGCAACAGAAAAATAAATATATATAAATATCGCAATAAAAAAAAATTATAACAAATAAACGAAAGCAAAAGAAAATCATGCAAATTTAAATAAATAAGCAAATAGAATATTCGAATCTGCGAAATTGAAGAAAATCTCTACAAAAAAAAAACGAAAAGCAAAACCAAAATCAACTAGTAAGTGCTAACAGCAAAACCAAAAAAAATCAAAGCAAAGCAAAATTCCATCAGAAGGCAGAATTTAAATCAAAAATGTGATGGATCTTCTCGCTATCCACCTCCCAAACCTCATCCTCTCTCCTGCTAGGTCGAGTTAAAAGGCAAATCTCAGCCTCTTCAACTTCCTGGGAAAATTGGAATTGAGAAAAATAAAAAAAAATGGGATAAAACAAAAGAAAAATAAAATAAAATACTAATATGAAAAATAAATTGAAAAAATTTGTCCTAAGACTTAAAATTTAAAAAAAAAATATACTACATAATTTGATTTAATTTTACGTTATAGGAACTCTAAAAGGATGGAATAAGGAAATAAGGAACTCTTTTGAAGACTTCTGTATTGTCTTCTCCTCACCAATCCAAAACATATATTGCAGGTAGTCTGCCCAATCGTCTGACGACTTGCCCGCTAAGTCAAGGCAAGCCCAGCTTTCAAAAGGGTACCTACAATACATCAGTTAGATGGGTCTTGAAGACCCTACTTAACCCACAACAAGTCCAATTCGAACCCACAGATAGAAAAGGCTGCCCCTTCATATGGAATTCTGATGGCGCCTAAAGGTTGCCAACAGAAAACTGTCAATATGAAGGTTTCACAATGTCCAGCTGTAAATTCGAACCACACTAGAAGTAAGTGAAGTAACAAAAGAGCTTGTTCACTGGACTTGTAGGTGCTGTTTAAGCGTTATTTTAAGTCGCTACCAGACAAATTTTAAGTCCTTTCGATGTGACAACTTTTATGCGGCATTTTTCCGACTCTCGCATATTGTCCCATCACGCGTTGTGAACTACGCGCTGATTTGGCTAGCCCCACGTTGGGCGCCATTTTGTTGTGATTGGAGGCCTTGGAGTGGTTATTTCGACTTAAAAAAGTCAAAATAACCGAAGGGAAGGTTGGGATCGGGAAACAGGGGTCCAATTCCACCTACGTCCGAATTGGTGGCTGAAATACGAACTGGAGCGACGTGCTTGCTGGCTTCCGGGCTAGCTGCGGCTGTGGGGGATTACGTTGTTCGTATTCCAGACCATAAAACCCATGGCCTGTACAACAAAAATTTTACGCCGACTTACCCGGGTGATAAAATTGGGATAAGATTCCCAATCGGTCATGAGAGATCGAGAAAACTCCCTTTAACTCGACTGGCGCTGCTGTTGTGCGCCGTCTAGCCCACCCTACCATAGCCATACTTGTCCCTCAAAAGAATTTAAACCGTATGGCCCCTAAAGAGAGGACTGAGGGGGCGGAAGGTCTTCAAACGAGAAGATCCATCTTATAGGCTTCCTTAACTAGCCATTAGGTCTTTTTAAACAAACTCAAAAAAAAAAAAACCAATTCATACCAAAAAAACCAAAAAAAAAACAATAGATAAAAAAAAAATTACCTTTTTTTTTTCTGTTTCTTCTTATCGCCGCATAAGTAAAGTTTTACATCCTTTTACATTACTTTTTTTGTTTATCGCATTTTAATTTTATATTATTTATTCTTCGTCCATGTCAATTCCTGTCCTGTCAGACTTGTCATAATTTTATTTTTATTTCATTATAATTCCTTTTTAATTTTATTTAATTTTTTTTTTTTTATTTAATTTGTTTAATTTAATTTATTTAAATTTACTTCATTTTTTTTTTTTTTTTATTTTTCAAATTTAATTTGTTATGCTTTCATTCATTTTATTTATTTGTTTTTATTTTTCCTTTAATTCCTCCTTTCATACGGTGGACGAAAACTTTTTGGAGTCACTCTTTTTGTTTTAAAATTTAACGTGGGCCAAAACTTTTTCGAGCCATTGTAAATTAATGGCAACACTCCGCACCACTCTCTCCTCCTTTTCTTTCTTTCCCAGCTGTCAGACAAAACTACTCCAAAAACCCGCCACTGAACTGATTCTTTGCGCCAAAAATCTTCACTTAACTTCCTAATTTCGATCTGCCAAAAAAACTTTTTTTCGCGCTCATAAAAACCGACTTTCGTACGCGCCAAAAAAAAAACTTACCCTCCCTCAAAACTTAACCTAACCTTCTTTTTTCTTGCCAGCTGTCAGACCTCAACTCTCCAAAACAAAAAAACCCCAACCACTGAACTGATTGTTTTTTTTTGTCGAATTGGTGTGGATCAAAGTAATGCCACTGCATTAATTGGTCCACACCAATTCTCACAGATGACACTACACACTAATGGTTTGTGATCCGTTAAGATTTTGAATTCACGACCGAAAATATACGGCCTAAAATGTCGTGTTGCCCAAATTATGGCCAACAACTCCTTCTCTATTGTGCTATAGTTCACTTCGTGCTTTCCTAATGTCCTCGACGCGAAGCAAACCGGGTGATCCTCTTGCGATAAAACTGCACTAATCGCATAATTAGATGCATCGGCTGTTAATACAAAAGTTTTTTCAAAGTCCCCCGCATGATGGGGTCCGATATAATACATGATTTTAATTCATTAAAAGCTTCTAAATATTTTTCATCATTTACGTTTATTCTTGATCCATGTTTTAGTCGCTCAGTTAGGGGCTTGGCGATTTTAGCAAAGTCCCTGATAAACCTTCTGTAGTATCCGACGATACCTATAAATTGTTTGATCTCCTTCTGCGTACGGGGTACTGGATAATTTACAATTGTTTTAGTTTTTTCGGGGTTGGGCTTGATCCCGTCCCTAGATATAATGTGCCCTAGAAATTCTGTCTCCATCCTAAAGAAATTGCTCTTTTTTAATTCCACTTTTAAATTTGCTTGCCTTAATGTCTTTAATATTGTACGTATCGATTTTACGTGTTCCTCAAACGTCGTTGAAAAAATGACTATATACGAGACAAATGCGTCCTAAATGCTTCTGCAGCACGTCATTCATCATTCGTTGAAATGTTGACGGCGCATTTTTCAACTCGAATGGTATTCTAAGATATTCGTAGTGGCCACTTTTCGTCGAGAATGCTGTTTTTCGTCTGCTTTCCTCTGTCATCTCGATTTGGTGAAACCCTTTGGTTAAATCGAGTGTCGTAAAGTATATTGATTTACCCAGTTTCCCTAAAATTTCCTGCATATCTGGTATCGGGTACCTATCTGTTATTGTGTTTTCATTAAGTCTGCGGAAATCAATCACGATCCGCCAATTTTTACTACCGTCTTTCGAGTCTTTTTTCGCCACAACACAAAGTGGAGCGTTATAGGGTGAATTTGAACTTGTTATTATTCCCTGTTTCATCATACTTTCTATCTGTTTCTGAACTTCTACTTCATGATATTGTGCGTACTTGTACGGCTTTATATAGATTGGACTCTCGTTTAGAGTTTTAATTTCATGTTTTACTACATGAGTGAAAGTTAAATCCCTCCCTGTTCCGAATACATCCTCATATTCTATCTTTATACGTTCTAATTCTTCTTGTTCCTTCTTATCTAAGTCTTTCTCTATTCCGTAGTTAGTTTCTTTATCTTTGATTCCTAAATCCTCTTCTACGTTGTATATCTGTGCTTCGTAAATATCGCTTTCTTCTTCCTCTTTTTTTGAAAAATACATCTTTATATCCTTACCCCTTATTCTCACTGTCATTTTTTTAAGATTTATTACCGCTTCAGCTGATGTAAGTATATCCATCCCTATCATACCATCGAAAAACTTATGTGCTTCTTTCATAATAAAAAAATCTGCCAACAGTCTGGGCGCAACTTTATTATTTTTTGGGTAGAAGTTCGGAACGAGTTTAATTCTGAGATGCGGTGTAGGTTACTATGTCACTGAAAACCTAAAAAAAGTTCGGGAAGCAGTTAGAATGGGGACGTGCTAGAATACTTACGCCGCTGCCACATCTATCATATGAATTACTTAATTGGGTCATACTCCGGGACGAGGTCTAGTCCTAGTATAATATCAGTTGTTACGCCATTAGAAGGTTTTTTGTGATTTCGTTTTGGGCCATTACATGAAATCGGAAATGCGTTTGTAGACGATTATATAAAAAGTCTGTGGAAGTGAAAACCAATCTAATATCTCATCAATCCTGAGAAATATGTCGAAAGCCTTACGTCCTATTGGAGTTGAATAACAAACATCCTGAACTCAACGTTTTGACGATTATGTAAGAAGCCTTAGGAAGTAAAAATGATCTCGATATCTCATTAGAACTAAGAAATATGTAAGAATTTGTGAAAACATATGCAACCCCCTTGTACTCACTTTGGGGTTGAATATAAAAAAATCCTGAAATTGTTTTTTAGATATATGTAAAGAAAGCCAGAGGAAGTGAAAACCAATCCCATGTCTTATCACTCTTAAGAGATATACCGAAATTCGTGAAAACGTGTTCAACCCGTTTTTACACTCTTAGGGGTTGAAAAAGGCAAAAACTTTAAAACGAGTTTTAGGTGATTATTAAATAAGCTCGTGGAAGTAAAAAGTTATTCGATATCTAGTCAGACCTGAGGGATACGGCTGAATTCGTGAAAATGTATACATCCCCTTTACACCACCTTGGGGGTCGAATTTCAAAAAATCTTGAAAACACTTTCTAGGTATTGATATGAAGAAGCCGTAGAATAAAAATGAATTTAATATTTGGAAAGACCTAATAGATATGACGAAAATCATGAAAATATATGCATTCCATTTTCACTGATAATTTTTTTCGCCCCCCTTCCGAACGCCATTAGATATTTAAACTTTTTTTAAAACAAAATTATTTTTCTAGTTGAGTTACATATACGTTCCAAATTTCAACTTTCTAGCATAAGCCGTTCTATAGTTAGGAAAAACATCCCCCACCACCATACCATACTACCCGTATAAAAAATTATATTTTTTCACCATGCTACTACTATAGCTCTATCTAAATACTGAGTTTCAGCTTGATATCATTATAGGCTCTCGAGATATAAGAATCAGCTTTTCTACTTTTCACCCTCACCCACCCTCACCCTCTACACCCTCATCCCTGAAATTTTTTTTTCTGCTGGGGGTCTATTAGGCCTACTTCTGGCAAAAATTTTAAGCATCTATCTTACACTGTTCTTGAGATATGAGACATGATTTTTTAAAAAAATTTTTACCCCCTCCACTTCCATACTCCACCGCCCCCTTAAAAAATTTTACTTTCAGCAAACTTTATTTGTCAACCTTTATACAGAAACCAAATTTTATTTCTCTAGTGTAATTGGTTCGTGAGATAACGTAATCTAAACTTTTTCAACCCCCACCCCGTACTGCAGTGCCCCCTCTCAAAAATTTGTTTCCAATCTATTCTCCAAGTATACCTACAGATGATTATTTAGTTTTAATTTCGTGACATTAACCGGTTAGGAGATATGGATTTTAGAATGTCTCGATCTCGGCTTTCGAACCTTTCGGACGCATTATTTTTCCCCCCACTGCCACACCCCTTCACCCATATCAACAATATTTTTGGAAATGGGTCCACTATCGAAGCTCTATACAAATTCCAAGTTCCAGCTTCCTAACATGAGCGGTTGCTGAGATCTAGAAACCAAAATTTTTCGTCTAAGACGCTTCCCCCACCTCTCCCCTCATACTCCCACCCCCCAAAAAGTGATAACTTCAAGGGACCTACCCAGTCTATAAATAAAAAAAATTAAATTTAATAGCTCATAGGGTTTAGGAGTTATAAGCCCTCAAACGTTTTGCGTACGGCGGACGGCGTACGGCGGACGGCGCACAGACGGACTAAAATTTTTTTTTGCTTTTTTGGTGCTTATTAGTCATAAAACGTATAAAAAAAAAATTTTCAGGGTAGCAAATTTTTTTTTTTTAAAAATCGATAACAATACTTTATTATTAAAATAATAAAGTAAAATGTAACTTCTACGTCTTTACCTAATTCTTCAAATTTCTTTACCGTTGTGTATTTCGTAATTGTGTTTTTGCCGTTAATTGTAGTTAATTGCATGGGTTCTTTGAGTAAACGTTGGTTTTTGGGGTCGCAGATACGTTCGTTGACAATGCTCCTCATCGCCCCCGTGTCTATTAGAAACCTAAGATACGTATTTTTACTCTTGACCCTTATACAGGGTGTTTGGTACTCCGTGCACGACCTTGTAAGGGGTTATTCCTTGATATATTTGGAGAAAAAAATTGTTCTTCAGGGTGGGTCAATTTTCAATATTAGTGGAGATACAGGGTGGTTAAGAAAAGTGTTTTTGACCGGTACCCTTACTCACTTAAAACGTTATATCTTGAAAATGAATAATCATAAGGCAAAGTGTTATAACTCGTTTTTTAGGCAATCGAATTACCTTTCATTTGATGTAACAGTCTAAATTGTAACTGCACCCAATCTTGAGATATTTACTCGAAAACACAAATTTTTGCTACGTGAACCCTTAAAATTCAGTGATCAATGTAGTTTTTCTCAGAAAACCCCATTATAAACATGTCATTTTAATTTTATTTTTTTATGAGCCGTATTATTACCTACAAAAGCTGCATACATATGTATGAGTTACGATTAACATTTTGGAAGTAATAGGTAAAAATACATATCGCATAAAAATTAAATATTTCAAAAGTCAGTGCCATAAAGTGGACCTCGTTTAATTTGTCGGTAGTACTGAAGTATTTTTATTGCCCATTTATTACTATTTAAAGTATGTAGGAAAACAATGAAATGTAACTGAGTTTCAACATAATTGATGCTTTTACCTGGATGTGGTAGGTAATACTGGGTGCGGTACTATGCCTTTTTTAATAGGGTGCCTTACAAAATAAAAAGCCTATAAAAGCAAAACTACCTTCATATTTTTATCAGTTTTAGTTACGTTGCTAACAGAAGAAGGTGTCAGTAGAATAAAAAAAATAATTTCGAAATGTCTGAGTACTCCAATGAAGAATATGCTGACATTGTGTTAATTTATGGAGAGTGTCGCGAAAATGGACAAGCCGCGCGAAGGCTTTACCATCAGAGACATCCTCATCGACGGACACCTGACAGGAGAGTATTTCAGGACGTTTACAGGAGAATTAGGGAAACTGGCAGCGTTAGAACAAGGAGAGTAAATGCAAATCCTGCGCCTATAATCGCTGTTCAGATTGACGAAAGAATACTGCAAACAGTGCAAAATGATCCATCGATCAGTATCCGACGCTTGGCATTGCAGTTTAACGTATCTACTTGGAAGGTTTGGAGTATTTTAAAAGTAGAACGCTTCCATGCCTACCATCACACACCAGTACAGGAGCTGCTACTTATTGATTTCCCCAAACGGATGGAGTTTTGCAATTGGCTCCTTGAACGACAAATAGATGACGACAATTTTTTCAACAATATTCTGTGGACGGATGAGTCCCAATTTACCAGAGACGGTATCACAAACTTCCACAACCTACATACGTGGGCTGAGAGCAATCCACACACAAGAAGAGCGGCATCATTTCAGCACGGATTCAGCGTCAATTTATGGGCAGGCGTGATTGGTGACGATTTACTTGGACCTATTAGGCTTCCGCGTACTCTAAATAGCTCCAATTACTTACAGTTTTTATCAAATGATCTACAGGACTTATTGGATGATATTCCACTGGTACGATTGGCTTCCATGTTTTACCAACACGATGGTGCTCCTGCTCGTTACGGCCGACAGATCACAGATTGGTTAAATTCCAATTATAGCAATCGCTGGATCGGTAGAAATGGACCGATACACTGGCCTGCAAGATCTCCTGATCTTACTATTATGGATTTCTTTGTATGGGGACGGATGAAGGACCTAGTCTACGCAACGCCAGTAGAAACATTGGAAGATCTAAATATCAGGATCGATGCGGCAGCAATAGAAGTAAGGCAGCAGTTGAGGAATATGAATACCAAGAGAACACTCGCCAAACGAGCTTTAGCGTGCATTCAAAATGAAGGTGGCCATTTTGAACATTTATTATAACAAAATTTTTTTAAATAAAACATAAAAACCATTATTAAATTCTTTTAGTTCAAACAAGTAGTGTAGATCAACATGCACATGCACTGACTTTTGGAATATTTAATTTTTATGCGATATGTATTTTTACCTATTACTTCCAAAATGTTAATCGTAACTCATACATATGTATGCAGCTTTTGTAGGTAATAATACGGCTCATAAAAAAATAAAATTAAAATGACATGTTTATAATGGGGTTTTCTGAGAAAAACTACATTGATCACTGAATTTTAAGGGTTCACGTAGCAAAAATTGGTGTTTTCGAGTAAATATCTCAAGATTGGATGCAGTTACAATTTAGACTGTTACATCAAATGAAAGATAATTTGATTGCCTAAAAAACGAGTTATAACACTTTGCCTTGTGATTATTCGTTTTCAAGATATAACGTTTTAAGTGAGTAAGGGTACCGGTCAAAAACACTTTTCTTAACCACCCTGTATCTCCACTGTTATTGAAAATTGACCCACCCTGTGGAACAATTTTTTTCTCCAAATATATCAAGGAATAACCCCTTACAAGGTCGTGCACGGAGTACCAAACACCCTGTATATGGTAGCTGTCTACCCCTGAGGCTGGTAGCAAAAAATTTTCGCATGATTCTTCCTGATTATGTAGTGAAACGTTTGATGTAACTGTCCTCATTGAGACAACTTCCTGATGTACTTCCCTCGGGACTAGCCTATTCTCGTTATTAATCTGCTCTTGATTATGCACTTGATTAAACTGCCTACCCTGATTATTATTCCGAGACCTATTCTGGTTTTGATGATTAGCCTGATTCTGTTGATAATAGCTGTTTCTGTTTTGGAAGTTATTGTTTCGTTGTTGGTAACTTGGTCTTTGTACCTGATTATTTCTGACATCGTTCTGATTCTGGTTACCCTGCTGCCTATATTCGTAATTGTTACCATTATTTGTGCTATGCTGAAAATTATTTGTGTTTTGCCGGGGATTTGCGTAATTGTTATTTGAAAATCTTGCTTGATTAGAAAAATTATTTCTATAATTATTGTTATCCTGATTTAAATTTTGATTTAAATCGGTATTTGTGTTATTAAAATTTTTATTGAAAAACAGATTCTTATTATTTAATAAATTGAATGCTTCTGTCATTGATTTTACATTATTTGCTTGCAAAATGCAAGATTTGTTTTGAGGAATTATTTCCAAAAATAAGTTTAAAGCTAATTTCTCATTGTTCGCCGGTTGATGTTCAGCGTGCGCTGTTTGGCCCTCTTCTCCTGAATATTTGCTATTAAGTTTACCCAAACATGCATTTAGCTTGTCGAAGATGACGTTAGTCGGTGCACGTGGGTTAGTTGTATGCATCTCGATTATAATGCTGTGGTAGGACTGTGTTATCCCGAACGCAGCCCTTAAGGTTCTTGTAATTTGGTGCCAATATCCTTGCCTGTTTTTTATAAACTCCTCACGAGCTCGTTCCGTCAGTTTGTTTACCAGAATCCCAGAAATATAATTTCGTTGGGGTCCCGGTTGGGGTATTAGTGCCAATGTTTGCGCGCACTCCTCGATCCAGGCTTCTAGGGCGGTTGCCGCCCATCGTAAGTGGATATGTGCCTCACCTGTCTTGCTACTTCTTGGAAGGATAGGCCTAACGCTGCTTGCGCTTCGTCGTTCATAATTGAGTCACTCTTATTCTATTTTACCTTAGTACTTTGAGTTTATTGTAACCCACGATGTGTGTCCCAATTTCGTTTGTGTCGGCTAATTCGGCTACCGCTTCCTGTTAATACGGGAAGCGTCACTAATGAAAACTAGGTTCACTCAAGGTTAAGCACTTTTAACTGTTGGTTACAACGATATCTAGAGATATCGAATTAAACTTTAAATAATAATTTTTAACACTTCCAATTTATTTGCATATCGTGTGCGTAATTTTCGCGTTCGAATACGGCTGCGCCAGTTATAAGTTTCGAAGGTAAACGCCGGATTTCTTTAACTAAAAATAAAAGTCCGGATTTATATCGAAATAAAGTGTATTTTATTATAAGCAATTGACCGCCAGTAGGTATAATAGATGACTGCCACCTCTCTAAGCTTCACACCCGAATCAAGCCTCGGCTTACAGGTTTTAAGCGGTAGGTGGTCTTCTTAATCTTTATCATTTTGCTGATGCAAAATGTGATGATGCCAGAAGGGCTTATCGGTTATTAAAAACATTTCATTAGTTAATTTTGCTGATGCACAATGTTGTGATGCCAGAAGGGCCTTATCAGTTTTTAAAAACATTTCATTAGTTAATTTTGCTGATGCACAATGTTGTGATGCCAGAAGGGCTTATCAGTTATTATTGGGTGGCCTGATGGGCTACCGTGGTGTCGGGTATGTGGTATACATAGCTAGGGTTTATCATTACCAATGAGAAGCGAAGAATTAATTTTGTCCACATAAAGGCGAAAACTTATCTTTATTTCCTTCTTTAGCTGCTTCCTGAGGTTACCATAATTCGATGCATTGTTATGGTTGCGTTCTCTTAGATAACGGCGCCTAGCACGATTTTTTTCGTATAGTAAGTGAATGATTTTGGCATTAAACCAATGAGTATAATAGCTCCCTTTCTTTGAAGACAATGGAATGTTTTCGGCAATGATTGCGTTTAAAATTCTGTAGAATTCTTCAACAGCAATATTGGCAGATTCTGTACTCAGAGTTGTCTGCCAGTTAATGTTTCCTAATACATCAGAAAGTTCCTCATAATAACATTTATAAAAATTGCGTTTCGGACGATTAATAGGCAGCAAGAAGGTGAGAGGATCCAGGTTAAGCGAAATTTCAATTGCGGGGTGATGTGAGTCAATTGGAACAAGTCCAAGGGGAGAAGTAATAATTGTTATCCCATTGGCATTAGTATTAGAAAAAATCAGGTCAAGTATTATGTTGTTTTTATTTGGCATTAGGTTAAATTGGCAAAGGTCACAGAACTCCATAAAAGATTGCAAATGAAAGTAATGCTGGGAGAAGGTGGGCAAACATGAAGATGCATCACTACTCCACGTTACATAGGGCATATTGAAATCTCCACATATCAGAAATTTGGAACCAGGACCACACTGATTTATAAAAAGTGAAAGTGCTTCAAAGAGTTCAGAGAGGTTAGTTGCAGATAAGCTACACGGTATGTAACAAGTGAAAACGAACAACGAAGATCTACCACATTTGATCTGAACAGCAATGCATTCGAAGTTGCAAAGAAATTCAGTACATAATTCGGAAAATAACCTATTATCAACAGCTATCATGACACCACCACCATCACTTTCACTGGAGGACAGAAGATCGCGATCACGACGATACACATTATAAGATCCAGGGACTAGCTCTGAATCGAAAATTGATTTGTTTAGCCAAGTTTCCGTAATGCAGATAACATCGAAAGAATTTGATAAAATAGAGTTTCTAAATGTTGTTGCCTTAGTTTTCAAACCTCTTATATTTTGATAAAAAATACTAATGTGTTTTATAACAGTGGAAGTCGATAAAACCAATGCTGACGTTAAGTTAGGTGCTCCTTGGTGACCGCAGAACGAAAATTTTTATTGATGTTACTTATTGATCTCGAGTCGAATTCTTTAACGATGAGACCTTTCGGCCAAAACGTAGGTTTCAAGATCTTTGAAATCATGTCATAAGGTACACGAACTCTAAAGGACACATATGTTAAATTAACAACATCCTCTCCAGCCTTCGTAAGGCGATAGCAAGGAATCTCAGTAGTAATTGCTTCGAATTTACTTTTGATGAATCTCAGCTTCGAGCTGAGTTGAAACGTCACAGCGAGAAGCGTATATCCATCGAGGCATCTTCGCCGCAATGAGTCCAGATGTTATTTCACTAGCAGGTAGATTACCTTTAGAATGATGAATGCCTGTGACGTCATTACAGTTGTTTTCACCAGCGACAACAACCGCCGGTTGAAAGGCACAATTATTGTCATTCGAGTTCTCGCTGACTGATGTACCAGCGACCGTCGCATAATTTAGACCAGGAGTAACTTCCTTTGCCGGTTTCGCAACAATGTTGGGCACAACAGCAGATGAAGCGACTTTACCAGACTTCATTTCAACATTTGATTTCAGCGATGGACTACCACTCACCGATGAGTTTTTCCGATTCCTATTTACCTTTTTACCTTTGCGTTTAAAATTAAAGGCAACCGATATAAGTTTTAGAATAATAATTAATTTCCGCAGAGTGCGACAAGAGTAGAACCGTATACTTAGAGATCGTGATTTGTAATATTCAGATACGAAGTAGGGTAAACCACCCTAATCTTGACACTCTTCCAATAATTGACACCATTAGCCAAAAATAAAGATATCAAGTAATTCTGGCTATACTATGTAACGAAACAATTTTTAAAAATTTGTTCGACTTGCACTGCAAGCTGGCAACAAAGCACAGTTTTCTTTAAATTCAAGGTAACGGTTGGTGTTTCTTTCTAAGTCACACGTTCGAGTGGAGTTGCTAAAAGACTATTCTTTTTCGATTCAGATTAAGGTGAGGGTGTGAAATATCTATGCTTTTTATAATGAAATACATCAAAACATGAACGTTTTGAATGGTTTGCAAGGTTGTTAACATTTTCTGTAAGTAAACATAAACTTACTTTCAGTATTTTACTTTATTATTTTTTAATAATAAAGTATTGTGATCGACCTGAAATTTCAAAAAAGTTTGCTACCCTGAAATTTTGTATTTACACGTTTTAGGACTAGTAAACCCCAAAAAAGCAAAAAAAAAAAAAATGTCCGTCTGTACGCCGTACGCCGTCCGCCGTCCGCCGTACGCCGTACGCAAAATCGTTTGAAGGCGCGTAGCTCCCAAACCCGTTGAAATATTAAATTTAAATTTTTATGGTGGGTAGATTGGGTGAACCCCTACCACTGGTATATTTTTGAGTGGTGGGGTTACAAGGGGAGAGGAGAGGGGAGCGTTTTAGACGAAAAATTTTGGTTTCTAGATCTCAGGAACCACTTATGCTAGGAAGCTAAAACTTGGAACTTATGTAGTACTATAATAATGGACTCAATTGCAAAAAAATGGTCGATATTGGTTAAGGGGTGTGGAAGTGGGGGGGAAAACAATGAGTCTTTAACGCATGAAAGACGGGATTGAAACATTCTAAAATCGATATCTCCTGAACCATTGATGTCAGAAGATTGAAACTTTGTTGTTGTCCTTAGGGATACTTCAAGATTAGACAAGGGCTAAAATTTTTAAGAGAGGTGGTGGGGTGTGGGGGTGGGGGGTGAAAAACTTCGGATTACAATATCTTCCGAACCAATTACACTAGGAAGATAAAATTTAGTTTCTGTATATGGGATCACAAGAGGACTCTACCAAAACTAAATTTTTTGAGGGGGGAGGTGGAGCACGAAAGTGGGGGATAGCAATTTCTCAAAAAATGTCATTTTTATATCTCAGAAACCGTATCAGATATGATCTTGAAAATTTTACAGGAGTTGGGGACGGTAAATAGTAGGAAAAAAATATTTGGTGATGTGGGTGTTGGGGGTGATGGTGAAAGGGGGTAGAAAGGAAAACATTCTGATTTTTATTTCTCGAAAACCATAATGAAGAGAAAGCTAAAAATTGAGGATTATATAGAGCCACTATGCAGACATCCTAGAAAAATAAAATTTTTCATAGGGGTATCAAGGTACGGGGGAGAGGGGTGGTTTTTTATATCTCAGAAACGGCTTATGCTAGAAAGTTGAAACTTAGTACGTATATGTAGATGTACTATTAAAGTAATTAAAGCAAAAAAAAAGTTCAGATTTTTATTGGCGTTCAGAGGTTGAGTAAAAAAAATGTCCGTGAATCCACATTTTCACAAATTTCGTTAAAACTTTTAGACATGTCGAGCTATCAAAGCAATTTTACTTCTGCGGGCTATTTATATAAGCGCCTACTAACGATCTCCAAAATTGTTCGATATCCAACCCCTAAGGGGGTGTAAAGTGGTTGTGTACATATTCACGAATTCTGATATATTCCTAAGGTATATTGAGATTTGGAGTTCACGTTTACTTCTATAAGGGAAAAACCCGATTTAAGAATTTTTGCGTATTAAACCCCCTGGGGGTATTGTTCAAGATTTCAATAATTCCGAAAATCTCTTAGGTTTAATGTGATCGAATTCGCTTTTACTACTTTCAATTATTCTATTGATAAAAACATACGTAAATAAATAAAAACATACTGCAGTCACGATCGGCTGCAAGCCAATCGTATAATACTCTAGATGAATACTGAACTCCGATTTATATTGTAGTTGGGGATAAAGTAGAATTACATGTATGCATGTTGTATGTCCTTTATTAAGGACTGCCATTAGATTGCTACTCAAAACTAAAAGACAATATTCATTGTTTAATTTCACATCTTTAACTGGGTAATTCATCGAAAAAAATGTCCTTTTTGAAGGACTTTCACATGGGAGGTGCAGGAAGGACTCACTCGATTTCTTACATATTTATCCTTTTCCTTACAACCATTTAAAAATGAACGAGTACAAAATTTCAAATTCGTAGCTTGAAGCGTTCAAAAGTTATCGGAAAATATTGTTGAACACGTGTCTTATGGACATTTTGCATGGCAGCTACCAGAAGGAGAACAAGGATTTCGCTGATTAGTAAACTCAAACTTCGTTTTTACTCAAAACTAATTTCTACAAAATTTCCAATTCATAGCTAAAAGATTACTTGAGTTATTGAAAGTTCCGTAAATTAATTGAAGACGTTTTGACAGGATATTTGTATGGCAGCTACACGAAGGACTAATAGGATTTTCTTCATAATCATACATTTAGCTCCAACTATTGTAAAAATAACACATACAAAATTTCAAAGTCGTAGCTTGAATCCTTCTGCAGTTATCGACCAATATTCTTAAACACGTGTTTTAGGGACATTTTGTATGGCAGCTACCTGAACGAGTAAAAGGATTTCGCTGACTAGTAAAGTCGAACTTTCTTTTCACTCAAAACTAACTTGTAAAAAATTTCGAATTCGTAGCTAAAAGATTACTTGAGTTATAGTGAGTTTTGTAAATTAAGTGAATACATTTTGACAGGATATTTGTATGGCAGCTACACGAAGGACTAACAGGATTTTCTTCATAATCATATATTTAGCTCCAACTATTGGAAAAATAACACATACAAAATTTCAATGTCGTAGCTTGAATCCTTCTGAAGTTATCGACCAATATTCATGAACACATGTTTTAAGGACATTTTGTATGGGAGCTACCAGAAGGAGTGAAAGGATTTCGCTTACTAGTAAACTCGAACTTCCATTTCACTCAAAACTAATTTGTACAAAATTTTGAATTCGTAGCTAAAAGATTACTTGAGTTATAGTTAGTGTTGTAAATTAAGTGAATACATTTTGGCAGGATATTTGTATGGCAGCTACACGAAGGACTAACAGGATTTTCTTCATATTCATATATTTAGCTCCAACTATTGGAAAAATAACACATACAAAATTTCAAAGTCGTAGCTGAAACCCTTCTGAAGTTATCGACCAATATTCATGAGCACGTGTTTTAAGGACATTTTGTATGGCAGCTACCCGAAGGAGTAGGACGATTTTGCCCGTTAACGAACTTAGCCTTACAAATTCAACCAAACATCCAGATTCAAAATTTTAAGATCCTAGGTGAAGGCGTTCTTGAGTTATCGTGCTAACGGACAGACGGACGGACGGACGGACGGACGGACGGACGGACGGACGGACGGACGGACGGACGGACGGACGGACGGACGTCAGGCGGATTTGAGGTTTTTGGCCACAAATAAACAAAAAATAATATATAACTTTTTTTCGTCCGAGGCTTGGTTCTATGCGTTACAAACTTTTGGGCTGGATTAAACTTATAATACTCTATATGATTTCATCTAGAGTATAAAAATCGGCCAACAGTCTGGGCGCAACTTTATTATTTTATGGGTAGAAGTCCGAAACGTGTTTGATGATGAGATACGGTGTTGGGTACTATGCGACTGGCAACCTAAAAAATAACGTTCCAAATAGCTTCCTGGTTATTTTTAAGGTTGCCAGTCGCATAGTACCCAACACCGTATCTCATCATCAAACACGTTTCGGACTTCTACCCATAAAATAATAAAGTTGCGCCCAGACTGTTGGCCGATTTTTTCTCATAGTACGAAGTAAAAGAGGTGTCAGGAATTGGTACAATCTTTTCAAGTTTGCCTAATTTTGACACGGTATGTCGATAATTGGAATATAAAAAAAAAATATTATAAACAATATTTTAACTTAAAACTGTTTAATTTAACTCCAGAATTAATCAATATCGAGAAATTATTTTTTACTATTGATTTGCCAAATTCGGACACCGTGTCAAAATTTCAAAAACCTATTATTGGCATAGTGTTAATAATTGGGCACCGAGGTGTTAATATTATAGAATATATCAAACTGAATAGGTAATTCTATTAATTTTACGAAAAAGGAACCAACAATGTACTTATTAAATTTTCTTGCAGCACTTTGCTAATTATGGCTAAAGAAAAACGCAGAACCACTGGTCAAAGAAAGAAATACTCGAAAGAGGCATTGCAAATGGCTTTAAATGCTATTGATAATGGCATGAGTAAGAAACTCGCTGCCAAAATATATAATGTCCCAAGAACAACGCTTATATTTAAGAAAAAATACCCAGATAGGAAAGAACGCCCAGGATCATGGACTATGTTAACAGATGCGGAGGAATCGCATTTAGTTCAATGGATAAAAATAAATAGCCGGAAAGGGTTTCCAAGGAGAAGAGAAGATTTGATAGCTAGTGTTGTGGAATATCTTAAGAAGGTAAATACACCTAATCTATTTAAAGATGGAATTCCAGGTGAAAAATGGTATACCCTTTTCCTAAACCGACATCCTGAGATAACGGTAAGAACAGCAGAACCTGTCACTTCTGTCAGCACATGTGTGTCGCAGACTGATATCAGGAAGTGGTTTGTGAGTAGTGTGGATATACCGATTTCGGACCAACGGAGGACGGAGGAGGAGCTTTTATATAGATGACGTCATCGATTTGTGTGGAATTCACTCCGTCGGAGGAGCTTTTGCCTGGTGACGTCATAGTCTTGTATGGAGCTGATAAGGAATTCACTCCGCCAAAACAATGGAGCAGATGGAGGAGCTTTTACGGAGGAGCTTTTACGGAGGAGTTTTTGCATGTGACGTTATAGACTTGTATGAAGCAGATAAGGAATTCACTCCGCCAAGCTTTTTACATAAATTTAGGTGTTTTTTGAGAAGATTTTTTCCCATTGCATAAAGTTGGGCGTAGCTTTTTTCGTAAAGTTTGGCGTTTTTTCACGAGCTTTTTGAAATAGGACACGAGCTTTTTAACATTTGTATGGGCTTTTTGACATACTCCGTGGTGCGAGTCCAGAGTGGGAACTTAGATGATCTGAGGCTTAGGTTTAGTCTATCCAGGGGCTTAGGCTATCCGAGGGCTTAGGCTAGCGGGGGGCCGGGGCTTAGGCTAGAGTGGGGCTTGTATGAGCTTTTTGGCAGTTCCAAGCAGTTGTACTCTATAAAGTTGTGAAGAGGTGCCAGTTGAAGGTTATAATAATAATAAAGGTTGACTTAAACGGGTTTAATACAAATAAAGACTAACTTAATCAGGTTCACTACTAATACTAATAAAGACTAACTTAAAGAGGCTCAGCTAATTATCTTCACCAAAGTAATATAATTTAAAATACTAATAAAGGTTGACTTAAACAGACTCAGCTATACCATAGACTCAGATTCTTAATAAATGTAACTAATAAACACATTCTCAGCTAGATATGGTTAACTCAGATTCTTAATAAATGAAACTAATAAAGGCTGACTTAAACAGGCTCAGCTAGTTGTCATTATCAGAGTAATATAGGTTATAATAATAATAATGGCTGACTCAGCTAGATATCATTGACTTAAATAAATGTAAGGATCTGGGGGCTTAGGTTAGTGGGGACTTAGGTGATCTGAGGCTTAGGCTTAGGCTATCCGGGGGCTTAGGTTTAGGCTATCCGGGGGCTTAGGGCTTAGGCTATCCGGGGGCATAGGCTAGCGGGGGGCTTGTATGAGCTTTTTGGTAGTTTCAAGCAGTTGTACTCTATAAAGTTGTGAAGAGGTGACAGTTGTAGGGGGCTGATATAGGTTATAATACAAATAAAGGTTAACTTAATCAGGTTTACTACTAATACTAATAAAGACTGACTTAAAGAAGCTCAGCGAATTATCTTAGTAATATAGATTACAATAATAATAAAGGCTGACTTAAACAGACTCACCTTTACTAGTCAGATTCTTAATAAATGTAACTAATAAAGGCTGACTTAAACAGACTCAGCTAGTTGTCTTTATCAGAGTAATATAGGTTAAAATACTTATAAAGGCAGACTCATCTAGATATGGTTGACTCAGATTCTTAATAAATGTAACTAATAAAGGCAGGCTCAGCTAGATATGGTTGACTCAGATAAATGTAACTAATAAAGGTTGTCTTAAACAGGTTCATTTGACTCAGATTCGTACGGGGTGATAATAAAGGCTGACTTAAACAGGCTCACTTATTTGACTTTACTAGTCAGATTCTTAATAAATAATAATAAAGGCAGGCTCAGCTAGTTGTCTTTATCAGAGTAATTCATGTTAAATATAGGTTATAATAATAATAATAATAAAGGTTGATTTAAACAGGCTCAGCTAGGTATCGTTGACTCAAATAAATGTAAGGTATAATACTAATAAAGGCTGACTTAAGTAGGCCCAGTTAGATATGGTTGGCTATATTAGACAAATTCTTAATAAATGTTTGGTATAATACTAATAGGTTACAATAATAATAAAGGCTGACTTAAACAGACTCACCTATATATCGTTAACTTTACTAGTCAGATTCTTAATAAATGTAAGTATAATACTAATAAAGGCTGACTTAAACAGACTCAGCTAGTTGTCTTTATCAGAGTAATTCATGTTAAATATGGGTTATAAACAGGCTCAGATAGATATCGTTGACTCAAATAAATGTAAGGTATAATAACAATAAAGGCTGATTTAAACAGGCTCAGCTAGATATCGTTAACTCAAATAAATGTAAGGTATAAAACTAATAAAGGCTGACTTAAGTAGGCTCAGCTAGATATGGTTGACTCACATTCTTAATAAATGTTTGATATAATACTAATAAATGCTAACTCAAACAGGCTCAGCTAGAAATGGTTGACTATACTAGTCAGATTCATAATAAAAGGCTGATTTAATAAGGTTCAGCTAAATATGTTTGACTCTACCAGTCAGGTAATAAGGCTGACTTAAACAGGCTCAGATTCTTAATAAATGTAAGGTAAGGCTGGCATAATAAGGTTCAGCTAAATATGTTTAACTCTACCAGTCAGGTTATAATAATAATAAGGCTGACTTAAACAGGCTCAGCTAGATATGGTTGACTCACATTCTTAATAAATGTTTGGTATAATACTAATAAAGGCTAACTCAATCAGGCTCTGGTTGACTATACTAGTCAGATTCTTAATCAATGTAAAGTAAGGCTGATTTAATAAGGTACAGTTAATATGTTTGACTCTACCAGTCAGGTTAAAATAATAATCAGGCTGACTTAAACAGGCTCAGATTCTTAAGGTAAGGCTGGAATAATAAGGTTTAGCTAAATATGTTTGACTCTACCAGTGAGGTAATAAGGCTGACTTAAGCAGGCTCAGCTAATTGCCTTTATCAGAGAAATATAGATTAAAATAATAATAAAAGCTGAATTAAGGAGACTCAGCTAGATATGGTTAACTTTACTAGTCAAATTCTTAGTAAATGTAAGGTATAATAATAATAAGGCTGAGGCTCACCTAATTGCCTTTATCAGAGTGATATAGGTTATAATAATAATAAATTCTAACTTAAGAAGGCTCAGCTAGATATGGTTGACTCTACCAGTCAGGTTATAATACTAATGAAGGGTGATTTAATAAGGTTTGGCTAAATATGTTTGACTCTACCATTGAGGTTATAATAATAATAAGGCTGACTTAAACAGGCTCAACTAATTGCCTTTATCAGAGTAATATTAGTAATAAAGACTGACTTAAACAGGTTCATTTGACTCAGGTTCGTACGGGGTGATAATAACAAGGACGGCTTACACAGATGCAGCTAATTGCCTTTATCAGAGTAATATAGGTTGTAATAATAATAAAGGTTGACTCAGGTATATATGGTTGACTCAGATAAATGTAAAGTATAATACTAATAAAGGTTAACTTAATCAGGTTCAGCTTCAGGTTTCTAATAAATGTACGGGGTGATAATAAAGGCTGACTTAAACAGGTTCACCTAATTGACTTTACTAGTCAGATTCTTAATAAATGTTAGGTATAATAATAATAAAGGCTGACTTAAACAGGCTCACCTATATATTGTTAACTTTACTAGTCAGATTCTTAATAAATGTAAGGTATAATACTAATAAAGGCTGACTTAAACAGACTCAGCTAGTTGTCTTTATCAGAGTAATTTATGTTAAATATAGGTTATAATAATAATAAAGGTTGATTTAAACAGGCTCAGGTAGATATCGTTGACTCAAATAAATGTAACTAATAAAGGCTGACTTAAGTAGGCTCAGCTAGATATGGTTGACTCACATTCTTAATAAATGTTTGGTATAATACTAATAAAAGCTAACTCAATCAGGCTCAGCTAGAAATGGTTGACTATACTAGTTAGATTCATAATAAATGCAAGGAAAGGCTGATTTAATAAGGTTCAACTAAATATGTTTGACTCTACCAGTCAGGTTAAAATAATAATCAGGCTGACTTAAACAGGCTCAGATTCTTAAGGTAAGGCTGGTATAATAAGGTACAGCTAAATATGTTTGACTCTACCAGTCAGGTTATAATAATAATAATGCTGACTTAAACAGGCTCAACTAGATATGTTTGACTAAGATTCTTAATAAATCTAAGGTATAATACTAATAAACTCTGACTTAAGAAGGCTCTGGTTGACTATACTAGTCAGATTCATAATAAAAGGCTGGCATAATAAGGTTCAGCTAAATATGTTTGACTCTACCAGTAAGGTAAAGGCTGACTTAAGCAGGCTCAACTAATTGCCTTTATCAGAGAAATATAGGTTAAAATAATAATAAAAGCTGAATTAAGCAGACCCAGCTAGATATGGTTAACTTTACTAGTCAAATTCTTAGTAAATGTAAGGTATAATAATAATAAGGTTGAGTCTCAGCTAATTGTCTTTATCAGAGTGATATAGGTTATAATAATAATAAAGGCAGGCTCAGCTAGCTATGGTTGACTCTACCAGTTAGGTTATAATACTAATAAAGACTGATTTAATAAGGTTTGACTAAATATGTTTGACTCTACCAGTGAGTTTATAATAATAATAAGGCTGACTTAAACAGGCTCAACTAATTGCCTTTATCAGAGTAATATTAGTAATAAAGACTGACTTAAACAGGCTTAGCTAGATATCGTTGACTTTACTAGTTAGATTCTTAATAAATCTAAGGTATAATACTAATAAACTCTGACTTAAGAACGCTAAGACAGATATTGTTAAATCAGATTCTTAATAAATGTAAGTTATAATACTAATAAAGGCTGACTTAAGTAGGCTCAGCTATATATGGTTATCTAAGGTATATTAATAATAAAGGCTGAATTAAGCAGACTCAGCTAGATATGGTTAACTTTACTAGTCAAATCCTTGGTAAATGTAAGGTATAATAATAATAAGGCTAACTTAATCAGGCTCAGCTAATTGCCTTTATCAGAGTGATAATAACAATAAATTCTGATTTAAACAGGCTCAGCTAGATATGATAGATTCAGATTCTTAATAAATGTAAGGTAAGGCTGACTTAAAGAGGCTCAACTAATTGCCTTTATCAGAGTAATATAGGTTATATTAGTAATAAAGACTGACTTAAACAGGCTTAGCTAGATATCGTTGACTTTACTAGTTAGATTCTTAGTAAATCTAAGGTATAATACTAATAAACTCTAACTTAAGAAGGCTCAGCTAGATATGGTTAAATCAGATTCTTAATAAATGTAAGGTATAATACTCTTAGACAGGCTCAGCTAATTACCTTCATCAAAGTAATATAGGTTAAAATACTAATAAAGGTTTACTTACAGGCTCAGCTAGATATGGTTGACTCAGATTCTTAATATGGTGTGATAATAACAAGGCTCAGTCTCAGCTAATTGTCTTTATCAGAGTAATATAGGTTATATTAATAATAAAGGCTGACTTAAATAGGCTCTGGTTGACTCAAATTCTTAATGGCATTCAGCATATTTCTTCGTCGGGCTTAGGCTAGCGGGGGCTTAGGCTATCCGGGGGCTTAGGCTAGGGGCTTAGACTAGCGGGGGCTTAGGCTAGCGGGGGTCTGGGGCTTAGGCTATCCGGGGCTTAGGCTTATTTTGACAGTTGTATGATTCACGAGGTTTTTGGGAGAATTTACTCCAAGCTTTTAGACAGGAATTTACTCTATAAAGTTGTGAAGAGGCTGATATAGGTTATAATAATAATAATAATAAAGGCTGACTTAAGTAGGCTCAGCTAGATATGGTTGATTCAGATTTTTAATAAATGTAAAATAAAGGCTAACTTAATCAGGTTCACTACTAATACTAATAAAGGTTGACTTAAAGAGGCTCAGCTAATTATCTTCACCAGAGTAATATAGGTTAAAATACCAATAAAGGTTGACTCACACAGGCTCAGCTATAGACTTAGATTCTTAATAAATGTGACTAATAAATACATTCTCAGCTAGATATGGTTGACTCAGATTCGTACGGTGTAATAATAACAAGGTTGACTTATCAGAGTACCTTTATCAGAGTTATAATACTAATAAAGGCTAATTTAAACAGACTCAGCTAGATATGGTTGACTCAGATTCGTACGGTGTAATAATAACAAGGTTGACTTAGACAGGTTCAGCTAATTACCTTTATCAGAGTAATATAGGTTAAAATACTAATAAAGGTTGACTCAGCTAGATATGGTTGACTCAGATAAATGTAAGGTATAATACTAATAAAGGTTAACTTAATCAGGTTCAGCTAGATATGTTTGACTCCTAATAAATGTACGGTGTGATAATAACAAGGCTCAGTCTCAGCTAATTGCCTTTATCTGAGTAATATAGGTTAAAATACTAATAAAGCTTGACTTAAACAGGCTCAGCTATAGACTCAGATTCTTAAGGTAAGGTTGACTTAAACAGGCTCAGCTAAATATGTTTCAGGTTATAATAGTAACAAGGCTGACTGAAACAGGCTCAGCTAGTTGTCTTTAGCGTAAGTGGGGAAGACCGTCAGGCTATCGGGGGGAGGGGGGCTACAGAAATATTGGTAAGTTATTGCATAAAGTTGTGAAATTCTTATTTAAAGTTATAAAATAGGAACAGGTCAGATCAAAAAGCAGAACAGGTCAGGTCTAAAAAATAACAGGTCAGGTTAAAAAGCAGAACAGGTCAGGTCTAAAAAAGAACAGGTTAGGTTTAAAAAAGAACAGGTCAGGTTTAAAAAAGAATAGGTCAGGTCTAAAAAATAACAGGTCAGGTCTAAAAAATAACAGGTCAGGTCAAAAAAATAACAGGTCAGGTCTAAAAAAGAACAGGTCAGGTCTAAAAAAGAACAGGTCAGGTCTAAAAAAGAACAGGTCAGGTCTAAAAAATAACAGGTCAGGTCTAAAAAATAACAGGTCAGGTCAAAAAAATAACAGGTCAGGTCTAAAAAATAACAGGTCAGGTCTAAAAAAGAACAGGTCAGGTTAAAAAGCAGAACAGGTCAGGTCTAAAAAATAACAGGTCAGGTCTAAAAAATAACAGGTCAGGTCAAAAAAATAACAGGTTAGGTCTAAAAAATAACAGGTCAGGTCTAAAAAATAACAGGTCAGGTCTAAAAAATAACAGGTCAGGTCTAAAAAAGAACAGGTTAGGTTTAAAAAAGAACAGGTCAGGTTTAAAAAAGAACAGGTCAGATCAAAAAAAGAACAGGTCAGGTTAAAAAAATAACAGGTCAGGTCAAAAATCAGAACAGGTCAGGTCAAAAAGCAGAACAGGTCAGGTCTAAAAAATAACAGGGCAGGTCAAAAAAATAACAGGTCAGGTCTAAAAAATAACAGGTCAGGTCTAAAAAATAACAGGTCAGGTCAAAAATCAGAACAGGTCAGGTCTAAAAAAGAATAGGTCAGATCAAAAAAAGAACAGGTCAGATCAAAAAGCAGAACAGGTCAGGTTTAAAAAAGAACAGGTCAGATCAAAAAAAGAACAGGTCAGATCAAAAAGCAGAACAGGTCAGGTCTAAAAAATAACAGGTCAGGTCAAAAATCAGAACAGGTCAGGTCTAAAAAAGAACAGGTCAGATCAAAAAAAGAACAGGTCAGATCAAAAAGCAGAACAGGTCAGGTTTAAAAAAGAACAGGTCAGATCAAAAAAAGAACAGGTCAGATCAAAAAGCAGAACAGATCAGGTCTAAAAAATAACAGGTCAGATTAAAAAAAGAACAGGTCAGATCAAAAAAAGAACAGGTCAGATCAAAAAGCTGTTAATAACAGAACAGGTCAGGTTTAAAAAAGAACAGGTCAGATCAAAAAAAGAACAGGTCAGATCAAAAAGCAGAACAGGTCAGGTCTAAAAAATAACAGGTCAGGTCTAAAAAATAACAGGTCAGGTCAAAAATATAACAGGTCAGGTCTAAAAAATAACAGGTCAGGTCGAAAAGCAGAACAGGTCAGGTCTAAAAAATAACAGGTCAGGTCAAAAAAATAACAGGTCAGGTCTAAAAAAGAACAAGTCAGGTCAAAAAAGGACAGGTCAGACGCTAATATCAAAAAAAATTTGTTAAATTCAAGTTTGTGTGTTTATAAGGAAATATTACTAACGATATATAAGTTGTAAAATTCTTGTTTGTCCAGCTGAAGTGTGTGTTAGTTATTTAGTGGAATAAACTAAACCAAACAGAATAATACCGATCAGGCATTAAATTTCATATTGTTTTTTAGTAAGAAAAATTATTCAGTTTTTAAAATATGTTTTATTAATTGTTTTTCTTAATCTAATAACATATTACTATTTTCTATTTTATAATGATCTCAATTATATGTTTGAGACGATAGAGTTTCTCATGATAGTTTAAGTTTTTTTGTTTAACATTTATTAATAATAATAATAATTTCTAATTTATACGCATCACTTTTCTTCGACGGTTCCATTATTGTTGTAGTCGGTTGCGTAACTGATGTGGATAGTACACTACACTTTTTATGATGTTCTTTTCGCGGATATATTCTCGCACAAAATTCACATTTAGAACAATGCTTTGGATGCATACTTCTTATATGTCTATATAAACTATCTTTGCGTGAATAGCTTAGACCACAATATTCACAAATAATTGATTTCATCTTTAACTCACAAAACTTTTAAACAAACTGATAGTGGGATAAAAAAACGTTCTGTCTTATATAGTAATATTTCTCCTCCCCACTCCAATTAATATTTCCCCTCCCCACTCCTTTTCAGTTCATGATAGTTGTTGTTATCTAATTTACAATTGATGCTCGTTATACTAGATTATTATTGATATACATATTCTCAAATTTAACACGATCCGTTTTTAGATATACATTTTTTTCGCGCATGTCCACACAACACTTTTGAACGAACTGATCAATTTTTGCTGGAGGCGAATACACCAGAACAAGTAGAACAAACTAAAATCAAGCCATATATTCCCAGTGTTTAATCTACAATTTTATAACTTTAAATAAGAATTTCACAACTTTATGCAATAACTTACCAATATTTCTGTAGCCCCCCTCCCCCCGATAGCCTGACGGTCTTCCCCACTTACGATAAGGACAACTAGCTGAGCCTGTTTCAGTCAGCCTTGTTACTATTATAGCCTGAAACATATTTAGCTGAGCCTGTTTAAGTCAACCTTACCTTAAGAATCTGAGTCTATAGCTGAGCCTGTTTAAGTCAAGCTTTATTAGTATTTTAACCTATATTACTCAGATAAAGGCAATTAGCTGAGACTGAGCCTTGTTATTATCACACCGTACATTTATTAGGAGTCAAACATATCTAGCTGAACCTGATTAAGTTAACCTTTATTAGTATTATACCTTACATTTATCTGAGTCAACCATATCTAGCTGAGTCAACCTTTATTAGTATTTTAACCTATATTACTCTGATAAAGGTAATTAGCTGAACCTGTCTAAGTCAACCTTGTTATTATTACACCGTACGAATCTGAGTCAACCATATCTAGCTGAGTCTGTTTAAATTAGCCTTTATTAGTATTATAACTCTGATAAAGGTACTCTGATAAGTCAACCTTGTTATTATTACACCGTACGAATCTGAGTCAACCATATCTAGCTGAGAATGTATTTATTAGTCACATTTATTAAGAATCTAAGTCTATAGCTGAGCCTGTGTGAGTCAACCTTTATTGGTATTTTAACCTATATTACTCTGGTGAAGATAATTAGCTGAGCCTCTTTAAGTCAACCTTTATTAGTATTAGTAGTGAACCTGATTAAGTTAGCCTTTATTTTACATTTATTAAAAATCTGAATCAACCATATCTAGCTGAGCCTACTTAAGTCAGCCTTTATTATTATTATTATTATAACCTATATCAGCCTCTTCACAACTTTATAGAGTAAATTCCTGTCTAAAAGCTTGGAGTAAATTCTCCCAAAAACCTCGTGAATCATACAACTGTCAAAATAAGCCTAAGCCCCGGATAGCCTAAGCCCCAGACCCCCGCTAGCCTAAGCCCCCGCTAGTCTAAGCCCCTAGCCTAAGCCCCCGGATAGCCTAAGCCCCCGCTAGCCTAAGCCCGACGAAGAAATATGCTGAATGCCATTAAGAATTTGAGTCAACCAGAGCCTATTTAAGTCAGCCTTTATTATTAATATAACCTATATTACTCTGATAAAGACAATTAGCTGAGACTGAGCCTTGTTATTATCACACCATATTAAGAATCTGAGTCAACCATATCTAGCTGAGCCTGTAAGTAAACCTTTATTAGTATTTTAACCTATATTACTTTGATGAAGGTAATTAGCTGAGCCTGTCTAAGAGTATTATACCTTACATTTATTAAGAATCTGATTTAACCATATCTAGCTGAGCCTTCTTAAGTTAGAGTTTATTAGTATTATACCTTAGATTTACTAAGAATCTAACTAGTAAAGTCAACGATATCTAGCTAAGCCTGTTTAAGTCAGTCTTTATTACTAATATAACCTATATTACTCTGATAAAGGCAATTAGTTGAGCCTCTTTAAGTCAGCCTTACCTTACATTTATTAAGAATCTGAATCTATCATATCTAGCTGAGCCTGTTTAAATCAGAATTTATTGTTATTATCACTCTGATAAAGGCAATTAGCTGAGCCTGATTAAGTTAGCCTTATTATTATTATACCTTACATTTACCAAGGATTTGACTAGTAAAGTTAACCATATCTAGCTGAGTCTGCTTAATTCAGCCTTTATTATTAATATACCTTAGATAACCATATATAGCTGAGCCTACTTAAGTCAGCCTTTATTAGTATTATAACTTACATTTATTAAGAATCTGATTTAACCATATCTGTCTTAGCGTTCTTAAGTCAGAGTTTATTAGTATTATACCTTAGATTTATTAAGAATCTAACTAGTAAAGTCAACGATATCTAGCTAAGCCTGTTTAAGTCAGTCTTTATTACTAATATTACTCTGATAAAGGCAATTAGTTGAGCCTGTTTAAGTCAGCCTTATTATTATTATAAACTCACTGGTAGAGTCAAACATATTTAGTCAAACCTTATTAAATCAGTCTTTATTAGTATTATAACCTAACTGGTAGAGTCAACCATAGCTAGCTGAGCCTGCCTTTATTATTATTATAACCTATATCACTCTGATAAAGACAATTAGCTGAGACTCAACCTTATTATTATTATACCTTACATTTACTAAGAATTTGACTAGTAAAGTTAACCATATCTAGCTGGGTCTGCTTAATTCAGCTTTTATTATTATTTTAACCTATATTTCTCTGATAAAGGCAATTAGTTGAGCCTGCTTAAGTCAGCCTTTACCTTACTGGTAGAGTCAAACATATTTAGCTGAACCTTATTATGCCAGCCTTTTATTATGAATCTGACTAGTATAGTCAACCAGAGCCTTCTTAAGTCAGAGTTTATTAGTATTATACCTTAGATTTATTAAGAATCTTAGTCAAACATATCTAGTTGAGCCTGTTTAAGTCAGCATTATTATTATTATAACCTGACTGGTAGAGTCAAACATATTTAGCTGTACCTTATTATACCAGCCTTACCTTAAGAATCTGAGCCTGTTTAAGTCAGCCTGATTATTATTTTAACCTGACTGGTAGAGTCAAACATATTTAGTTGAACCTTATTAAATCAGCCTTTCCTTGCATTTATTATGAATCTAACTAGTATAGTCAACCATTTCTAGCTGAGCCTGATTGAGTTAGCTTTTATTAGTATTATACCAAACATTTATTAAGAATGTGAGTCAACCATATCTAGCTGAGCCTACTTAAGTCAGCCTTTATTAGTTACATTTATTTGAGTCAACGATATCTACCTGAGCCTGTTTAAATCAACCTTTATTATTATTATAACCTATATTTAACATAAATTACTCTGATAAAGACAACTAGCTGAGTCTGTTTAAGTCAGCCTTTATTAGTATTATACCTTACATTTATTAAGAATCTGACTAGTAAAGTTAACAATATATAGGTGAGCCTGTTTAAGTCAGCCTTTATTATTATTATACCTAACATTTATTAAGAATCTGACTAGTAAAGTCAATTAGGTGAACCTGTTTAAGTCAGCCTTTATTATCACCCCGTACATTTATTAGAAACCTGAAGCTGAACCTGATTAAGTTAACCTTTATTAGTATTATACTTTACATTTATCTGAGTCAACCATATATACCTGAGTCAACCTTTATTATTATTACAACCTATATTACTCTGATAAAGGCAATTAGCTGCATCTGTGTAAGCCGTCCTTGTTATTATCACCCCGTACGAACCTGAGTCAAATGAACCTGTTTAAGTCAGTCTTTATTACTAATATTACTCTGATAAAGGCAATTAGTTGAGCCTGTTTAAGTCAGCCTTATTATTATTATAACCTCAATGGTAGAGTCAAACATATTTAGCCAAACCTTATTAAATCACCCTTCATTAGTATTATAACCTGACTGGTAGAGTCAACCATATCTAGCTGAGCCTTCTTAAGTTAGAATTTATTATTATTATAACCTATATCACTCTGATAAAGGCAATTAGGTGAGCCTCAGCCTTATTATTATTATACCTTACATTTACTAAGAATTTGACTAGTAAAGTTAACCATATCTAGCTGAGTCTCCTTAATTCAGCTTTTATTATTATTTTAATCTATATTTCTCTGATAAAGGCAATTAGCTGAGCCTGCTTAAGTCAGCCTTATTACCTCACTGGTAGAGTCAAACATATTTAGCTAAACCTTATTATTCCAGCCTTACCTTAAGAATCTGAGCCTGTTTAAGTCAGCCTGATTATTATTTTAACCTGACTGGTAGAGTCAAACATATTAACTGTACCTTATTAAATCAGCCTTACTTTACATTGATTAAGAATCTGACTAGTATAGTCAACCAGAGCCTGATTGAGTTAGCCTTTATTAGTATTATACCAAACATTTATTAAGAATGTGAGTCAACCATATCTAGCTGAGCCTGTTTAAGTCAGCCTTATTATTATTATAACCTGACTGGTAGAGTTAAACATATTTAGCTGAACCTTATTATGCCAGCCTTACCTTACATTTATTAAGAATCTGAGCCTGTTTAAGTCAGCCTTATTACCTGACTGGTAGAGTCAAACATATTTAGCTGAACCTTATTAAATCAGCCTTTTATTATGAATCTGACTAGTATAGTCAACCATTTCTAGCTGAGCCTGTTTGAGTTAGCATTTATTAGTATTATATCAAACATTTATTAAGAATGTGAGTCAACCATATCTAGCTGAGCCTACTTAAGTCAGCCTTTATTAGTTTTATACCTTACATTTATTTGAGTTAACGATATCTAGCTGAGCCTGTTTAAATCAGCCTTTATTGTTATTATACCTTACATTTATTTGAGTCAACGATATCTATCTGAGCCTGTTTATAACCCATATTTAACATGAATTACTCTGATAAAGACAACTAGCTGAGTCTGTTTAAGTCAGCCTTTATTAGTATTATACTTACATTTATTAAGAATCTGACTAGTAAAGTTAACGATATATAGGTGAGTCTGTTTAAGTCAGCCTTTATTATTATTGTAACCTATTAGTATTATACCAAACATTTATTAAGAATTTGTCTAATATAGCCAACCATATCTAACTGGGCCTACTTAAGTCAGCCTTTATTAGTATTATACCTTACATTTATTTGAGTCAACGATACCTAGCTGAGCCTGTTTAAATCAACCTTTATTATTATTATTATTATAACCTATATTTAACATGAATTACTCTGATAAAGACAACTAGCTGAGCCTGCCTTTATTATTATTTATTAAGAATCTGACTAGTAAAGTCAAATAAGTGAGCCTGTTTAAGTCAGCCTTTATTATCACCCCGTACGAATCTGAGTCAAATGAACCTGTTTAAGACAACCTTTATTAGTTACATTTATCTGAGTCAACCATATCTAGCTGAGCCTGCCTTTATTAGTTACATTTATTAAGAATCTGAGTCAACCATATCTAGATGAGTCTGCCTTTATAAGTATTTTAACCTATATTACTCTGATAAAGACAACTAGCTGAGTCTGTTTAAGTCAGCCTTTATTAGTTACATTTATTAAGAATCTGACTAGTAAAGGTGAGTCTGTTTAAGTCAGCCTTTATTATTATTGTAATCTATATTACTAAGATAATTCGCTGAGCTTCTTTAAGTCAGTCTTTATTAGTATTAGTAGTAAACCTGATTAAGTTAACCTTTATTTGTATTATAACCTATATCAGCCCCCTACAACTGTCACCTCTTCACAACTTTATAGAGTACAACTGCTTGAAACTACCAAAAAGCTCATACAAGCCCCCCGCTAGCCTATGCCCCCGGATAGCCTAAGCCCTAAGCCCCCGGATAGCCTAAACCTAAGCCCCCGGATAGCCTAAGCCTAAGCCTCAGATCACCTAAGTCCCCACTAACCTAAGCCCCCAGATCCTTACATTTATTTAAGTCAATGATATCTAGCTGAGTCAGCCATTATTATTATTATAACCTATATTACTCTGATAATGACAACTAGCTGAGCCTGTTTAAGTCAGCCTTTATTAGTTTCATTTATTAAGAATCTGAGTTAACCATATCTAGCTGAGAATGTGTTTATTAGTTACATTTATTAAGAATCTGAGTCTATGGTATAGCTGAGTCTGTTTAAGTCAACCTTTATTAGTATTTTAAATTATATTACTTTGGTGAAGATAATTAGCTGAGCCTCTTTAAGTTAGTCTTTATTAGTATTAGTAGTGAACCTGATTAAGTTAGTCTTTATTTGTATTAAACCCGTTTAAGTCAACCTTTATTATTATTATAACCTTCAACTGGCACCTCTTCACAACTTTATAGAGTACAACTGCTTGGAACTGCCAAAAAGCTCATACAAGCCCCACTCTAGCCTAAGCCCCGGCCCCCCGCTAGCCTAAGCCCTCGGATAGCCTAAGCCCCTGGATAGACTAAACCTAAGCCTCAGATCATCTAAGTTCCCACTCTGGACTCGCACCACGGAGTATGTCAAAAAGCCCATACAAATGTTAAAAAGCTCGTGTCCTATTTCAAAAAGCTCGTGAAAAAACGCCAAACTTTACGAAAAAAGCTACGCCCAACTTTATGCAATGGGAAAAAATCTTCTCAAAAAACACCTAAATTTATGTAAAAAGCTTGGCGGAGTGAATTCCTTATCTGCTTCATACAAGTCTATAACGTCACATGCAAAAACTCCTCCGTAAAAGCTCCTCCATCTGCTCCATTGTTTTGGCGGAGTGAATTCCTTATCAGCTCCATACAAGACTATGACGTCACCAGGCAAAAGCTCCTCCGACGGAGTGAATTCCACACAAATCGATGACGTCATCCATATAAAAGCTCCTCCTCCGTCCTCCGTTGGTCCGAAATCGGTATATCCACACTACTTTTGTGAATATTGAGAAATATCTCAAAGACAATAATTACTGCGAGATTCTAGAAAACCCAAAGAGAGTTTTTAACGGCGATGAGACTACTTTTCAACTGTGTCCCAAAACTGGAACTGTTCTATCAATGAAAGGAGAAAAGAATGTCTATGAAATAGACCAAGGACAGTCCTGCCTTACCGTGATGTTCGCTTTTACAGCAACTGGCGTAACAATGGTTATTTTTCCTAATAAGAGACTCCTAAAAGAAATTACTACAAAAGTTCCTAATGATTGGGGTGTTGGGTTAAGTGACAATGGGTGGATGAAAACAGAAATATTCTTGGATTATTTGCGAAATGTTTTATACCCACACTTAGTGAATATTGGTACATTATTTCCAGTAATATTATTTGTTGATGGTCATACAACACGCGTTACTTTCAGTGTAAGTGAATTATGTACTGAACTAAAAATTATCTTAATAGCATTATATCCAAATGCTACTCGGATTCTACAACCAGCTGATGTAGCTGCTTTTAAACCATTAAAGAATGGCTGGAAAAAAAAATGTTTTGAAGTGGAGAAGAGAGCAACCTACACAAGCACTCACAAAAACAGAGTTTGTTCCTATTTTAAAGTCTACAATTGAGTTTTAAAGCCACTGGACTTTATCAGTGGAATCCTGAAAATATTGATTTCACAAAGTGTTTGGGAAGAAGGGAAGTACAAGAAACTAGAGAAGGAAGTTCTGTAATGACAAAAGAACAGTTTTTCTTCAAAATTGAACAGTCCGATATTCAATCCATAGAATGCCCTGAAATCGTCGGAAGCAACACCATGCCAAGACCGACAACAAGCAATTTTTCTACTATCAACCTACTCGAAAAAACAGGAACAACGAACTGTAAAACTACAGAGAATCTTGATCTCGATATCCTTAATCTACCAATTATTTATTATGATTCAATTGAACAGTTCAATGAAAATACACCGGATAATTCGCCTATTAGAGAACCGCAGTCAATTGTTCACGAAGTTCACGTTCACGAAAGTGATGCTGTTAATAATGATAAGACAAACTTACTTGAAACATTCACAACTAACATGGAGGAATATTCAATACAAAACAATACAAATCAAGAAATAGACATTGTTGAAACAATTATAATACCGCAAAAAGCTCTTACATTACAGGATACTCTTGTTTTTGCAAATTCTCCATTAAGTAAAGGTATTAAAAATACCAAGAAAAGTACGTTTGTTTTGACATATGAAGAATGGAAATAAATTGAACAGAACAAAATTGAACAAAGGCAAAGAAGAATTAATGAAGTCAAGAAGAGAAAAGAAGAAAGGATTCTTAAAAAGCAAATAACAGCCCAACGACAAAAAAAGAAGAAGAAACAAGATATCGGGTGCCAAGCGTGTCAGTGTCCTTTCAAATATAAACCTAAGTCAAATTAAAAAAAATAATCAATCCATCTGAGAATAAAAAGAAGAGTAAAAACGTTAAGCAAGAAGATCAAAAAGAAGAAATTGTTATTAAAAGCCTAGATTTTCCAAAGAACTGTTGTACCAGAAAGAAGAAACCACTTAAAGAGAATGAAATTAAGGAAATGCTTAACAATAATGAAGACTCCAGTGAAGATTGAAGTTTGAAGTTTCTTTTTATTGTTTCAATTCATTTTTTTTAAGTTTTTTTTTTTTTTGAGATAAATGGATATCTGTTTTTTTTTATATACAGGGTGTTTGGTACTCCGTCCACGACCTTGTAAGGGGTTATTCCTTGATATATTTGGAGAAAAAAATTGTTCCACAGGGTGGGTCAATTTTCAATAACAGTGGAGATACAGGGTGGTTAAGAAAAGTGTTTTTGACCGGTACCCTTACTCACTTAAAACGTTATATCTTGAAAACGAATAATCACAAGGCAAAGTGTTATAACTCGTTTTTTAGGCAATCGAATTACCTTTCATTTGATGTAACAGTCTAAATTGTAACTGCACCCAATCTTGAGATCGCAAACACAAATTTTTGCTACGTGAACCCTAAAAATTCAGTGATCAATGTAGTTTTTCTCAGAAAACCCCATTATAAACATGTCATTTTAATTTAATTTTTTTATGAGCCGTATTTTTACCTACAAAAGCTGCATACATATGAATGAGTTACGATTAAAATTTTGGAAGTAATAGGTAAAAATACATATCGCATAAAAATTAAATATTCCAAAAGTCAGTGCATCTGCATGTTGATCTACACTACTTGCTTGAACTAAAAGAATTTAATAATGGTTTTTATGTTTTATTTAAAAAAATTTTGTTATAATAAATGTTCAAAATGGCCACCTTCATTTTGAATGCACGCTAAAGCTCGTTTGGCGAGTGTTCTCTTGGTATTCATATTCCTCAACTGCTGCCTTACTTCTATTGCTGCCGCATCGATCCTGATATTTAGATCTTCCAATGTTTCTACTGGCGTTGCGTAGACTAGGTCCTTCATCCGTCCCCATACAAAGAAATCCATAATAGTAAGACCAGGAGATCTTGCAGGCCAGTGTATCGGTCCATTTCTACCGATCCAGCGATTGCTATAATTGGAATTTAACCAATCTGTGATCTGTCGGCCGTAATGAGCAGGAGCACCATCGTGTTGGTAAAACATGGAAGCCAATCGAACCAGTAGAATATCATCCAACAAGTCCTGTAGATCATTTGATAAAAAATGTAAGTAATTGGAGCTATTTAGAGTACGCGGAAGCCTAATAGGTCCAAGTAAATCGTCACCAATCACACCTGCCCATAAATTGACACTGAATCTGTGCTGAAATGATACCGCTCTTCTTGTGTGTGGATTGCTCTCAGCACACGTATGTAGGTTGTGGAAGTTTGTGATACCGTCTCTGGTAAATTGGGACTCATCAGTCCACAGAATATTGTTGAAAAAATTGTCGTCATCTATTTGTCGTTCAAGGAGCCAATTGCAAAACTACATCCGTTTGGGAAATCAATGGGTAGCAGCTCCTGTACTGGTGTGTGATGGTAGGCATGCAAGCGTTCTACTTTTAAAATACTCCAAACCTTCCAAGTAGATATGTTAAATTACAATGCCAATCGTCGGATACTGATCGATGGATCATTTTGCACTGCTTGCAGTATTCTTTCATCAATCTGAACAGCGATTATAGGCGCAGGATTTGCATTTACTCGCCTTGTTCTAACGCTGCCAGTTTCCTTAATTCTCCTGTAAACGTCCTGAAATGCTGTCAGGTGTCCGTCGATGAGGATGTCTCTGATGGTAAAGCCTTCGCGCGGCTTGTCCATTTCCGCGACACTCTCCATAAATTAACACAATGCCAGCATATTCTTCATTGGAGTACTCAGACATTTCGAAATTATTTTTTTTATTCTACTGACACCTTCTTCTTTTAGCAAAGTAACTAAAACTGATAAAAATATGAAGGTAGCTTTGCTTTTATAGGCTTTTTATTTTGTAAGGCACCCTATTAAAAAAGGCATAGTACCGCACCCAGTATTACCTACCACATCCAGGTAAAAGCATCAATTATGTTGCAACTCAGTTACATTTCAATGTTTTCCTACATACTTTAAATAGTAATAAATGGGCAATAAAAATACTTCAGTACTACCGACAAATTAAACTAGGTCCACTTTATGGCACTGACTTTTGAAATATTTGATTTTTATGCGATATGTATTTTTACCTATTACTTCCAAAATGTTTATCGTAACTCATACAGCTTTTGTAGGTAATAATACGGCTCATAAAAAAATAAAATTAAAATGACATGTTTATAATGGGGTTTTCTGAGAAAAACTACATTGATCACTGAATTTTAAGGGTTCACGTAGCAAAAATTTGTGTTTTCGAGTAAATATCTCAAGATTGGGTGCAGTTACAATTTAGACTGTTACATCAAATGAAAGGTAATTCGATTGCCTAAAAAACGAGTTATAACACTTTGCTTTGTGATTATTCGTTTTCAAGATTTAACGTTTTAAGTGAGTGAGGGTACCGGTCAAAAACACTTTTCTTAACCACCCTGTATCTCCACTGTTATTGAAAATTGACCCACCCTGTAGAACAATTTTTTTCTCCAAATATATCAAGGAATAACCCCTTACAAGGTCGTGGACGGAGTACCAAACACCCTGTATACAGGGTGTAACTAGTACTGAGGTTCAAACGAAACTGATAGAGGAACTTGTCCTGAGTAGAAAATCGTTCTACACATACTGCCGTTTTTGCACCCTTAAGGAGATAGCGCGATTTTAAGGACGAAGGATTTTCATCGTACCTGAGATCACTGTTTGATCTCTAACTTCTGCTGTACTTAGTGTAACGTAATAATTCTGGGCTCGTTGGAAAGGAAACAAATTTTTCTTTCTAATTGCTATCAACTGTGTCAATCAGTGTTATACTTTTTGAGAAAAATTCATTTAAATGACACAAAAATAATAAAAAATTAAAAAAAAATACAAAAAAGTCCTGTTTTCTCCAAGAAGGACCTGATTAACCACCAAATTTTATTACATTTTCGGAAAGCCCATAAAATTTCACTATACGTTTGATAACAGAATTTCTTCTTATTTGCAACAACAAGTGAGTTCCTTGCACATGTAGGAAATACTGCTAAACATAGAATTTACCGCAAAACAGATGCAGTAATGAGCAGCCATGTTAACAACACACGTATTGCTCTTATGTGTGGAAATTATGTTACAGGTAAGTAAAAATATGACAACTAATTAGAAGCGTAATTTTACATAAAACAAAAAGGAAACCTAGGTACCTAGTTATTTTTCATTATAATCCAAGTGTCATTAATGGGTAGTAATGATGTCAAAATTTGGTAATTGTATTTTATAAACTGATTTAATTTCAAATCTTGGGACAATCTTTCATTCTTTTAAATATTATTGACTTATTCTAGATGGTGCGACGAAATTAAACATAAAAATGCGTAATCAAAAACTTCATTATCTTTTTCTTTATAAAATGTTTAGCTGCATTAGTGCCTTAAAGTGTCAATAATTGGGTGGTTTACCCTAGGTCGGTATGCGACTGACAACCTAAAGAATAATCAGCAGGCTATATTGAACGTAATTTTTTTTCGGTTGTCAGCCGCTGTGAGGACGGAAATTTTGGGATCAATTTCCGCCCACACCAACTGCTGAAGAACAGAGGACCAGAGCACACTGAATTACAAATGAATTGAAATAACATAGAACATAAGAATAACATGGATTACAAGTAAATAGAACATAAGATTAACAAACACAGAACATGAATTACATGGAGACACAAAACATGAAACACAGGAGACAAAAGGAACCCAAGAAACACAAGAACCTGAAAGGGTTCACATTGGCATCAAAAGACAAAAAGCCTGTACAGCCGGCAGGAGCCACGGCAATGCTACAGGCAACATCGGGTGGACAGATAAAACCCGCCGACAAATCGCATGTGAAGTACGGTTTTGCTACATAGTGAAGGGTACATGCATCAACCGCGAATTATAAAATGAAGAAAAGGAAATTCTTCCATGACGAACACTGCGTAATAAATCGCAGATGACAAATGTTCCCGCGAATATATAGTCTCCAGCGAACGACCAGAAGGCAGGCAGGCGGCAGCGATCAGCCAGTAGCAAAGGTTGTGAATTTATAATTCCGCGGGAGCGAAAACTGAAGACTGTGTTTCAAATCAAGTCGACCTATGTTTGGGCTGACTCTCGGAGTCAAGGGTAGCCATCACGAGCAACCAGCCAGAAGACGTCCCCTACGACGACAGACACTGAACACAGAAGAATAGCAGAAAGAAGAAGAGAGCGTTAGGCATCTACTTTGTGAGTGTCGCCAGCTAGCCAGCTGTAGGTTCAGAGCCATGGGCAGCTACTTCTTCTCCAGACTCGGGGACATTGCTGGAGCACGAATTGATGAACTAGCCAAGTTCATTCGCATCTGTGGCTGGTTCGACTAGCTTTCCCCTGTAGCAATGCTACGATAACTCCCTATATGGGACTTCATTAAGGTGTCACGGGTGTGGTATCACAATGAACCAACCGAATGGTCTAAGTGAGTCGATCCATAGTTTGGATGGCTCCCACTATAACCTAACCTAACCTAAATCAAGTTAAAATATATGCCATCAATCAGGATTAATAAAGTGAAGTCTAATCAATGGAATAAATGTTTGTAACGATCCCTGGCAACCACTGAACATACCCCTGCACGAAAATGAGTCGTTACACCGCATAGTAACCTGCAACGCATTTTAGCATTAAACACGTTTCGAGTGCAATCCAAAAATTAATGAAGTTGCGAACATTTTTTAAAATTCCAAACAATTTTTTTTAATTATAAAAGAGAAATATATAAAATAATGTAATTCAAATATACATATGTGGAAATTTTATTATGATTTTCATTTTCCAAAATATTATCGTTTATTTCTAAATTTGGGACAGAGCAACTGTAGTTGAAGCATGAAGTGTACTTTCTTAATTATCAAATACATATAATTTTAATCATTAACATTAATATAAGTGTTCATGTTATTAATTGTTGCAAGTAGTATGTTCGACCGCTTTTCGAATGCTCTGTTTCCAAACTCTAAAGTTGTACTGGTTTTGATCAAGCGTAGAATAGATGAATATAGGCATTGAGTTTGTCATAACCCACACATTACTTTCAGAATCAATCTATTAAAAAAGAATTGTTGTTAGATATTAATCGTATTAGTTTTTATATATATACCGTCAAATCACTGGGATAAATCATTGATATGGGATTTTGCTGAATAACATCGTGATTATGGCTTGAAAATTTTTGTTTTGTATTCCAGCAACCGACACCATATAAAGCAATTTCGGCGTAAAGTATTATTCCCGTTTGGTGATCAAAATCGTGCATTGTAGATTGTTTGTCAATACCTCTTACGCCTAGGTGCTATCAAAAATACATTAAATAATATCTTTTTGAAACTCTTTATATGCAAGTTGTCTTCAGTTTAATTTTCTATAATTTTCAAGATAACTTCAGAAAATTCTCAAATATCAAATATATACATATTTGCTTTATTATCTATACCAAATCAGGAAAGATAAATAGAAACGTGAAACTTAAAATTTAGGAAGAGCTACATAGGGGTAGTTAAAGGGGTGGTGCATGTTTTTCCTATCTCTGGAATGCCTTATTTTAGAAACTTGGTGGGTTCATGTAGATGTACTAGCTAAGTAATTTAGATTAAACAAATTTCTGCGTATGAGGAAGGAGGCAAAAAAAATTATCAGTGTAATGATGTCAATATATTTTCTCGATTTTCGTTATATCACTTAAGTGTTCTGAAGTATTAGATAATTTCTGTGGTAAAAAGCGATATCAGCTAAAGTCGAAAAAAAAATTTGGCAATTACGTGTATCAAAATTGATAATTACAAGAAGATCTTATTTAATTTAATTTAATAATACAACCTAATAATAATATATTATATGAGATAAACATACTTCAGTCACGAGCGGCTGCAAGCCAATCGTATAATACTCTACACCTTTTCCACATGTATTTCAGATTATGTAAATTGTATTTCAGAATAGTGAATTGTATTTCAGATTAGGTAAAATGTATTTCAGAATTGTGAATTGTATTTCAGATTTGGTAAAATGTATTTCAGAATAGTGAATTGTATTTCAGATTTGGTGAAATGTATTTCAGAATAGTGAATTGTATTTCAGATTTGGTAAAATGTATTTCAGAATAGTGAATTGTATTTCAGAATACGTAAGTTTGAATTCAGAAAACGTAAATTGTATTTCAGATAACATTGCATTCTTTATCAGAATGTTGTACAATCAGGAAAACAAATCATTTGGATCGATGAGACAAATTTTAATTTATTCTGCCAAAGAACTGGAGAACGTGCAAAGGCTGGTTGTAGAGCTGTACAACTTCTTCTTGCTTCAAGAGGAATCAAATGTGCACCTAATTGCAGCAATCTTCGGGGCAGGTGGGTGTTAATGGAGAGAAGATGGGGTTCATTTGCTTCGCAGCTGGCAAATGAATGGTTGAAAACCATTCTACACCGGTGGCAAGGAATGGGGAATCAATTACAAGATTTGATTATTGTTTGCGACAATGCCCCATGCCATGCGAGACTGGAAGTGGCCATCAGAGAGATGAATGAGCATGTTACTGCAAACTTGCTACGTCTTTCGCCATATTTTGTAATGATTAATCCTGTTGAGCATATTTGGTTGAAAATTAAGAGCTATGTAAAAGGACACTTGCAGCTACCAAATCTCACTGGCCCAGGCAATGGTGAACAACAATAGCTGGTGGTGACTGTGCTCGGACGGCGCAGCATACTACCACTTTTCATGCCAAAGCTTTGGTATTGGATGATATGCAAGTGCGAAATTAAGCTTAAATATTTCGATTATCATTTTAAATGTTATGTTATATGTGTTCTGAAATTCAATTCATATACTCTGAAATACAATTTACGTTTTCTGAATTCAAACTTACGTATTCTGAAATACAATTCACGATTCTGAAATACATTTTACCAAATCTGAAACACAATTCACTACTCTGAAATACATTTTACGTAATCTGAAATACAATTCACTATTCTGAAATACATTTTACCTAATCAGAAATACAATTCACTATTCTGAAATACAATTTACATAATCTGAAATTAATATTATATAGTCTGAAATACATGTTGAAAAGGTGTAGATGAATACTGAACTCCGATTTATATTGTAGTTGGGGATAAGGTAAAATTACGTGTGTGCATTTTGTATGTCCTTTATTAAAGACTGCCATTAGATTGCTACTCAAAACTAAAAGACAATATTCAGTGTTTAATTTCATATCTTGAACTGGGTAAGTCATCGAAAAAAAATTTCCATTTTGAAGGACTTTCACATGGGAGGTGCAGGAAGGACTCACTCGATTTCTTACATATTTATCCTTTTTCTTGCAACCATTCAAAAATTAATGTGTAGAAAATTTCAAATTCGTAGCTTCAAAAGTTATCGAAAAATATTGTTGAACTCGTGTCTTAAGGACATTTTGTATGGCAGCTACCAGAAGGAGTAAACCGATTTCGCTGATTAGTAAACTCGAACTTTGTTTTCAATCAAAACTAATTTGTACAAAATTTCCAATTCATAGCTAAAAGATTACTTGAGTTATATTAAGTTCCGTAAATTAAGTGAAGACGTTTTGACAGGATATTTGTATGGCAGCTACACGAAGGACTAATAGGATTTTCTTCATAATCATATATTTAGCTCCAACTATTGGAAAAATAATACATACAAAATTTCAAAGACGTAGCTTAAACCCTTCTGAAGTTATCGGCCAATATTCTTAAACACGTGTTTTAAGGGCATTTTGTATGGAAGCTACCAGAAGGAGTAAAAGGATTTCGCTGACTAGTAAAGTCGAACTTTCTTTTCACTCATAACTAATTTGTACAAAATTTTGAGTTCGTAGCTAAAAGATTACTTGAGTTATAGTGAGTTTCGTAAATTAGGTGAATACATTTTGACAGGATATTTGTATGGCAGCTACATGAAGGACTAACAGGATTTCCTTCATAATCATACATTTAGCTCGAACTATTGGGAAAATAACACATACAAAATTTCAATGTCGTAGCTTAAACCCTTCTGAAGTTATCGACCAATATTCTTGAACACGTGTTTTAAGGACATTTTGTATGGCAGCTACCCGAAGGAGTAGGACGATTTTGCCCGTTAACGAACTTAGCCTTGCAAATTCAACCAAACATCCAGATTCAAAATATCAAGATCCTAGGTGAAGGCGTTCTTGAGTTATCGTGCTAACGGACAGATGGACGGACGGACGGACGTCAAGCGGATTTGAGGTTTTTGGCCACAAATAAACAAAAAATAATATATAACTTTTTTTCGTCCGTGGCTTGGTTCTATGCGTTACAAACTTTTGGGTTGGATTAAACTTATAATACTTTATATGATTTCATCTAGAGTATAAAAATCTATCAAAGAATGGCAATTTTTTTTAAAAATGCAATTGAAAACTTGAAAAATGTTTTTTTTCTTATTTCGACATAAGCTGTTATCGTTTTTTACCACAGATTTTTACTTGTTGAAGTATGATATCTTGCAACACCATTCTAGAGTATAATTTGAATTATCTTGGTATTGTAAACCCCATATATATTGTAAGCTATGAATTCAGTGAGTCAGGCGTTGAAATAAACTCTCAGAAGTACCAAGTGTTTTCATTCGGTTTCGGTTTAATTGGAAATACCTCTAACAAAGGTTATGTGCCCAAACCCAAGTGTCTTTTTTTAAATCGAAAAATTAATTAATATTAGCGCGATGAGTTCCGCTTTATATAATATTGAAAAACTAAACGACGATAATTACGACTCCTGGAAACTCCGATGAAGTCGATTTTGGTACACAGTGAGCTATGGCATTTTGTAGATGGAGCGGAGCCCCAACCATCTGCTATGACCGAGCTGACAACGTGGAAAATTAAGGACGAAAAGGCTTTAGCCACAATAGTGCTAAGTATAAAGAACGGTCAACTTCTTCATATTAAAAATTGTAAAACTTCGGCTGAAGCATGGACGAAGTTGCAAGAAGTGCATCAACCACGCGGACCCGCTCGAAAGGTAACGCTCTTCAAGCAACTACTAAATTTAAAAATGGCCGAAAATTCAGAGAAATCATCAATGCCCTCGCATATCAATATGTTTTTTGATTTGGTTGAAAAACTTATGGAAATTAATATTGATCTCAAAGATGAGCTATTGGCTGAATCAAGGGATCAGTTACCCGCTACAAGCATACTAAAAACAAAATTGATTAAAGAAAGTAAAAGGAGAGAGGGAGGTGACACTCAAGGAAATGGAGAAGCTGCATTCATGTCTAAACAAACGGGTAACTCAACATAACGAACGGCCCAGCCGCACACATCTACAACAAATAAAATACGTGTGAAGTGTTATAACTGCAACTAGTGCGGACATTATGCGTCCGTCCAGTTGTCGTGATTCGAAAAAGAAACCATCTTCCACATCTACAATGCTTCACGTGATGAGTTCTGTCGGGATAAATAAAAGTGATCGGATTATTGATAGTGGAAGTACATCTCACATGTGTTGTTATAATTCCCTTTTTTTCCGACCTTAAAGAACATAAAGAGAAAATTGAATTAGCATCCGATAATCTCGTTTGGTCATCGGGTATCGGGACAGTCGTGATTGAAACCGGTTACAGTACAGTCAGCCTCAAACAGGTGTTACTAGTGCCGGAACTAAAGACCAATTTTATTTCAGTGAGTAAAGCAACAACAAGTAATCATACCGTCACGTTCGACAAGAAAAGTGCCAAAGTTAGATTGCTAAATGGTGGAACAGTGTTGTGCGCGAAAAAATTCGGAGACTTATTCATTTTTGGAAACAATCGATATAATTTCAATATGAAAACGGGACTCAATGATTTAGCGCTTTGGCATCAGCGGTTCGGACATTTAAACACGCAAAGCATAATAAGTTTGAGCAAAAATAACATGGAGCAGGGGATTAACCTTAAAAATTGCGATACACGAGTGTAGTGCGAGGTTTGTCTTAAGGCGAAAATATGTCGTTTGCCTTTTCCGAATAGCAGTACGGTTACAACAGACGTCCTAGAATTAGTACATAGCGACATATACGGGCCTATGAGAAAAATTTCTATAGGAGGGTCAAAGTACTTCATAACATTCAGCGACGATTTTTCGCGAAAAATGTTTGCCTACTGTTTAAAGAACAAAAGCGATGCGTTTGAAGTATTCAAAAATTTTCAAACATTTGTGGAGCGTGAAACTTCGAAGAAAATTAAAACTCTGGGTAGTGATAATGGCCGTGAGTTTGTTTATAACAGTTTTTCGAAGTACTTACAGGATGTCGGTATAAGACATCAGCTTACAGTAGAATACACCCCGCAACAGAACGGTGTAGCAGAACGCGCAAACAGAATGATAGTTGAGATGGCGCGCTGTATGCTGCTCAGTTCCAATCTATTTGAGTCTTTCTGGGCAGAAGCTGTTAACACGTGGGTCTATATAAGAAATCGAAGCCCCACTAAAATACTGAAAAATAAAACTCCATACGAAATGTGGGTTGGAACGAAGCCTAATGTATCTCACTTCAAATCCTTTGGGTGTAAAGCCGTAATGCTAGACAAGTGCCCTGGCAAGTCTAAGTTCCAGACGAAAGGCATTGATTGCTACATGGTAGGATATTCAAGTGAATCGCGTATACGTGCCCCATACCAAAAAGGTGGTAAAAAGTCGAGACATTCATTTTTTGGAGGATTCATTTAAATTACCTGACGCGGGTACACAAGATGACTATACCATTGTAGAAATACCGTCCAAGCTAGCAAGCGGTGACGTGACTGCAGAATTAAAAGCAGAAGCTGAAATTGATAAAAATGATAGTATATTCTGTGATGCTATCGATCCAGATCAATTCGGAGACGACGACGACACATCTAATGAGATAAAGAACTGAAATTTGGCGGAACCGTCAGAGATAGACAACGCTGCTGTATCTAATCAACGAAACCTTCGTCCGCGTCATAACAAAAATGTACTACACTATATAAAAGGCGCAGAATACATTGGCAACCCGTCAACAGTGAAAGAAGCTTTTCAACGCCCGGATAGTAGTCGATGGTTCCAGTCCATGCAGAGCGAATTTGAAACGCTTATCGCGAATAATACTTGGGAGCTGGTAGACCTCCCACGAAACCGGCAAGCGATTAAGTCGAAATGGGTTTTCAACATTAAACGCGACAAAAATGGAAATGTGGAGCGCTACAAATCAAGGCTGGTGGCAAAGGGTTGCAGCCAAAAGTTCGATGTTGACTATAATGAGACGTTCTAACCAGTCGTACGCTATTCTTCATTGAGACTGATACTAGCACTCGCAGTGGAGCATGATTTGGAGATACACCAGATAAATGTAGCAGCGGCGTACTTAAATGGCGAGCTCAAGGAGAACATTTTCATGATTCAACCGGACAATTTCGTAGATAAAGATAACCCGAACAAGGTGTGCAAGTTAAAAAAGGCCTTATATGGCTTAAAGCAGGCAGGAAGGGAATCGAACGGAAGACTGGACCAGTTTTTAGTCAACATTGGGTTTAAACGATGTAATGCTGATTCCTGCGTATACACCATGAACAGAAAGAATGAAATCAACATCATCGCCGTTTATGTAGATGATATTCTTTTAGCTTGTTCGGATCTTCGAGTTTTAAACCAAATTAAGCATCGTATCAGACTGGAATTTGATGTGGTAGATAAAGGCCCAATTGAGTATTTTTTGGGCTTGGAGGTGACAAGAGAAAAACAAGGAAATTGTATAAGCATTTCCCAACACCGATTCATTCACAATTTATTGGAAGAGCACAACATGACTAACACACGAAAATGTAATACTCCTCTGGATCCTGGGCAACGATTTAAAAAATGTGGCGATTGTTCCAACTGTGAGATAATTGATAATAAATTATACCAGTCGATGATTGGATCGTTAATGCACATTGGTACATTAACTAGACCTGATATTGCCCACTCAGTTAGCAAACTGGCGCAATTCAACGTGAACCCCCACACGGAGCACCTCACTGCTGCGAAGCATGTGTTAAGGTACCTAAATAATACCATCAATTACAAACTTCATTTCAGAAAAAGTGACGACCATTTAAGAGCATTTGCTGATGCAGATTGGGCTGGTTGCTGTGATGACCAAAAATCTTATACCGGTTACGCTTTCTTCATTGCTGGTGCAGCAATTACTTGGGAATCTCGAAAGCAGCAATCGGTAGCACTGAGCAGTACTGACGCCCAATACATAGCCTTATCATCTGCCTCGAAGGAAGCTGTTTATTTGCGAAACTTCATCAAAGAGCTTGGATTCTCCAAATTTGTCGAAGGACCTACTGAACTAAAAATAAGACTAAGCATGCAAAACTATCTCGAATGTTGGGACTATTTCATTAATTTTGTTTATTTAACACTAGTATGGTTTTGAAGGGTAGTATTGAAGTATGATATCTTGCAACACCACACTAGAGTATAATTTGAATTATCTTGGTATTGTAAACCCCATATATATTGTAAGCTATGAATTCAGTGAGTCAGTCGTTGAAATAAACTCTCAGAACTACCAAGTGTTTTTCTTTCGGTTTCGGTTTAATTGGAAATACCTCTAACATTACTTTTACGGGGTTTTCAGATAAATGCCTAGAAAGTGTTTTCAGGTATTTTTTTAGATTCAACCCCTATGGAGTGTAAATGGGCTGCTTACAATATCACGAATTCCACCATATATCTTGGGACTGATAAGATAGTGAATTGGTTTTCCCTTAGTCAAGCTTTCCATATAATCGTCTAATAACAAATTTCAGGATTTTAAGATATTTTTACGTGTAGGCCTGGCCACCGCGCAACTCGATCGATTACGAATAGGGAAACAATAACAACCGAATACCTAAGCTGCAAAGTAACCCAATCAAAAGCCTAGTTGAGTAAATAAGGAGAGCGGAGCAACACGATTATACCCCACTTCTTATCGAATGTGCTCGAATGCGCTCGAACAGCGTAAAGAGTCAAATGGAAAGATCTTAAGCTTTCGGGTACCCTCTACACACACCACTGAACGAAAATTCAAGAACAGTCTCGACTACAGGCAACTGGTATAAAAGCAGATAAAGCTTTCAGCGAGGAGATAGTAATTTTTATTACGTCGACTGTGACAGCCAGCGTGTATACGCGACCGTGTTGGTAGAGAGCGAAAGTGATCGAGTCAAGCGATATATGGTATAAGCGGGCGGTATTGCCATACAGTGCGAATTTTTGTGCGAATAGAATTTAAAGTGCGATTAATAAATAATCACTTATTTTTATTTTAACCGAATTGTGTTTTACTTGAAATCCCGGCGAACCCCTTGCTCGCAACAATATTCTACCTCAAAGTGTTGTAAAAGTTTCCATGCGTTGTCACAGTTTTTCTCCACATCTCTTAGGTGTGATAACATTGAAAATTGCTTTTTAATTCCCCGAGCATTTCAAATAATCGGTTAAAAAACTTTTCTACGTTTTTGCAAAATTTAATTTCCAAGGGTGTAAACAGGTTGCATACATTTTCATGGATACCAATTTACTTCTCTTAAATCGGATGAGCTATCTCAGATTTCTCAAAAACTAGTTTCAGGATTTTTCAACATTCACCACCCAATAGAGTGTAAGGGGGTTGCATACGTTTTCACCTTTTTCGCCATATCTCTTATGTTTAATTAATAATAAGATAGGGATTTTCATACTCTAGATGGAATCATATAGAGTATTATAAGTTTAATCCAGCCCAAAAGTTTTCAACGCATAGAACCAAGCCACGGACGAAAAAAAGTTATATATTATTTTTTGTTTATTTGTGGCCAAAAACCTCAAATCCGCCTGACGTCCGTCCGTCCGTCCGTCCGTCCGTCCGACCGTCCGTCCGTCCGTCCGTCCGTCCGTCCGTCCGTCTGTCCGTTAGCACGATAACTCAAGAACGCCTTCACCTAACCTAGCATCTTGATATTTTGAATCTGGATGTTTGGTTGAATTTGTAAGGCTAAGTTCGTTAACGGGCAAAATCGTCCTACTCCTTCGGGTAGCTGCCATACAAAATGTCCATAAAACACGTGTTCAAGAATATTGGTCGATAGCTTCAGAAGGGTTTAAGCTACGACATTGAAATTTTGTATGTGTTATTTTTCCAATAGTTGGAGCTAAAGATATGATTATGAAGAAAATCCTGTTAGTCCTTCGTGAAGCTGCCATACCAATATCCTGTCAAAATGCATTCACTTAATTTACGAAACTCACTATAACTCAAGTAATCTTTTAGCTACGAATTCAAAATTTTGTACAAATTAGTTTTGAGTGAAAAGGAATATCGACTTTACTAGTTAGCGAAATCCTTTTACTCCTGCTGGTAGCTGCCATACAAAATGTCCTTAAAACACGTGTTAAAGAATATTGGCCGATAGCTTCAGAAGGGTTTAAGGTACGTCTTTGAAATTTTGTATGTGTTATTTTTCCAATAGTTGGAGCTAAATATATGATTATGAAGAAAATCCTATTAGTCCTTCGTGTGGCTGCCATACAAACACCCTGTCAAAACGTCTTCACTTAATTTACGGAACTTAATATAACTCAAGTAATCTTTTAGCTATGAATTGGAAATTTTGTACAAATTAGTTTTGAGTAAAAACAAAGTTCGAGTTTACTAATCAGCGAAATCCGTTTACTCCTTCCGGTAGCTGCCATACAAAATGTCCTTAAGACACGTGTTCAACAATATTTTTCGATAACTTTTGAACGCTTCAAGCTACGAATTTGAATTTTTGTACACATTAATTTTTGAATGGTTCCAAGGAAAAGGATAAATATGTAAGAAATCGAATGAGTCCTTCCTGCACCTCCCATGTGAAAGTCCTTCAAAAAGGAAATTTTTTTTCGATGACTTACCCAGTTCAAGATATGAAATTAAACACTGAATATTATCTCTTTGGTTTTAGTAGCAATCTAATGGGAGTCCATAATAAAGGACATACAACATGCACACACGTCATTCTACTTTATCCCCAACTACAATATAAATCGGAGTTCAGTATTCATCTAGAGTATTATACGATTCGCTTGCAGCCGATCGTGACTGCAGTATGTTTTTTTTTGTTTTCACAAATTTCATAAAATCTCTTACGTCTACATAGCAATATGGGAAATAGATTTTTAATTCTGTGGCCTCTTAATTATCCGCCCAAAAACTAATTACAAAAATTTTTGTTGTTTTCCGGCGTCAGTGGAGTGAAACCCCAACACGAAATCCCCGACTGTTGATTAATCGCTGTCCTTGAGGACATGACAGTTGGAAAACCTTCACTGGATAGGCCAGTTTTTATAAGATTGTGTTGGACTAGGTCCGAAAGAGCTGTTTCGTCATCATATGGCATAGACTTGTCAGAGAGTGTATCATGCCTACTATCCGAAACACCCTTACAGCTGGTGGTGTGGCTGAGGATTGTTCTATATAGGTGATCTTGAAACCAATTTTTATTATCACGAAATATATACTAAGTAACCTTCTTGCCTTCGCATTCTAATACTTCAGGTGGCACTGAAGATCACCTAATATTTCAACCAATTTGGTGGAATTTTTGGTTGTTCGCTAGGATATACATATAAAGCTCAACGCTAAGTGCGCGAAATCGAATCCCGCCGTCCGCCGCACGCTAAACGTTTGAGGGCTTATAGCTCTTAAACCCTTGAAGCTATTAAGTTGAATTTCTTTTTATTGGTAGACTGAGCGGACCCCTTCAAATGGCCACCTTTTGTGTGGTGAGGGTGTGAGGGAGGAGGTGGAAGAAGTGTTTTCGAGGAAAAATTTTGGTTTCCAGATCTCAGTAACCGCTTATGCTAGGAGACTGATACTTAGAATTTATATTGAGCTTCGATAGTGAACCCATTTGCAAAAAAATTGCCGATAATGGTGAAGGGGTGTGGGAGTGGGAGTGGGGAGAATATTAATGCGTCCGAAACGCACGAAAGCCGAGATCGAGACATTTAAAAATGCATATCTCCTAAACGATTAATGTCATGAAATCAAAACTTAATGAACATCTGTAGATATACTTGGAAACAAATTTTTGAGTGGGGGCAGTGGCGTGCGGAGGTGGGGGGTGAAAAACTTTAGATTACGATATCTCACAAACCAATTTCACTAGAAAAATAAAATTTGGTTCGTGTATAAATTTTGACAAATAAAGTTTGCTGAAAGTAAAATTTTTTAAGGGGGCGGTGAAGTATGGAAGTGGAGGAGATAAGAATTTTTCAAAAGAAGAATAGTACATATAAGATAGATGCTTAAAAATTTTACAAGAAGTAGGGCTAATAGACCCTTAGCGGGAAAAAATTGTTTTGGCAATGTGGGTGCAAAGGGTGAGGGTGGGGGAGGATGAGAAGGGAAACATTCCGATTTTCATATCTCGAGAACCTATAATCATGGAAAGCTAAAATTTGGTACTTAGATAGAGCTATAGTTGTGGCGTGTTGGAAAAATATATTTTTTTATAGTGGTACGTAGGTTGCTACTTAAGTTTTGAGATATGGCAACACTGATGTGAATACGTCAAATCTGACATTGTCGTCGTAAAGTATGACATTTTTAGTGGTGAACGTACTCAGAACGTGTTGTCACACGAGTACTATTAGTGTTGTTTACAGATACTTGAAATATTCATCTTGGTCGAAAAATGGAATTAAATTGTGAACATTTTCGTGCGAAGATTTTCTATGACTTTCGACGTGGATTAAACCAACAGCAGTGTACCGATCAACTCGCTTCGACTTTTGGTGATGAAGCACCATCTCGAGCCACCGTGTTTCGCTGTTTTTCTGAATTCAATCGTGGTCGCACTTCGCTACAGGACGAATTTCGTGAAGGTCGTTCAAAATCGGCAGTTATGCCAGAAAACTTCGATGCTGTGCGTGAACTGATATTGCAAGATCGTCATGTGACATACCGTGAGATTGAGACATGCCTGGTATTAGTTCCACTCGCATACATTCAATATTGTATGAACATTTGGCTGTCAAAAAGATTTGTTCGCGTTGGATACCGCATAATTTGACAATTGCTCAAAAAAAAGCTCGTGTCGATTGATGCAAAGAAATGTTGAAATTGGTTCTATCGCATGCAAAAGTGTGTTGATCTTCATGTAGGATATTTTGAAAAATATAAAGCCATTTTTGATCATAAATATTTGTTTTTATTTGTCTATCTCAAAACTTAAGTACCAACCTACGTAGTATGGTACGGGGGTAGGGTGTGTTTTTTCTATCCATAGAACGGCATGTGCAAACAAGTTGAAACTCGGTGACTATACGTAGATTATTAGAAAAGCGATTTAGATAAGTAAACTTTTTGAAATATCCATTGGTGTACGGAAGGGGGGCTAAACAAGTGATCAGTGAAATCGAAATTCATACATTTTCACGAATTTCGTCATATCTCTTAGGTGTTCTAAAATTATGAATTGATTTTCATTTCACGGATTCCTCATATAAATACCTAGAAAATGTTTTCAGTGCTTTTTAAATTCGAACGCTAAGGGGTGTAATAGGGTTGTACACATTTGAACGAATTCGGCCGTATCACTTTCGACTGATTAGATACTGAATAGCTTTTCACTTCCATGGGCTTTTTATATTCTAGATGAAATCATATAGAGTATTATAAGTTTAATCCAGCCCAAAAGTTTGTAACGCATAGAACCAAGCCTCGGACGAAAAAAAGTTATTTATTATTTTTTGTTTATTTGTGGCCAAAAACCTCAAATCCGCTTGACGTCCGTCCGTCCGTCCGTAAGCACGATAACTCAAGAACGCCTTCACCTAGGCTCTTGAAATTTTAAACCTGGATGTTTGGTTGAATTTGTAAGGCTAAGTTCGTAAACGGGCCAAATCGTCCTACTCCTTCGGGTAGCTGCCATACAAAATGTCCTTAAAACACGTGTTCAAGAATTTTGGCCGATAACATCAGAAGGGTTTAAGCTACGATTTTGAAATTTTATACGTGTTATTTTTGCAATAGTTGGAGCTAAATATATGATTATGAAGAAAATCCTATCAGTCCTTCGTGTAGCTGCCATACAAATATCCTGTCAAAATGTATTCACTTAATTTACGAAACTAACTATAACTCAAGTAATCTTTGAGCTATGAATTGGAAATTTTGTACAAATTAGTTTTGAGTAAAAACGAAGTTCGAGTTTACTAATCAGCGAAATCCTTGTACTCCTTCTGGTAGGTGCCATACAAAATGTCCTTAAGACACGTGTTCAACATTATTTTTTGATAACTTTTGAACGCTTCAAGGTACGAATTTCAAATTTTGTACATGTTCATTTTTAAATGGTTCCAAGGAAAAGGATAAATATGTAAGAAATCAAGTGAGTCCTGCCTGCACCTCCCATGTGAAAGTCCTTCAAAAAGGAAATTTTTTTTCGATGACTTACCCAGTTCAAGATATGAAATTAAACACTGAGTATTGTCTTTTAGTTTTGAATAGCAATCTAATGGCAGTCCTTAATAAAGGACATACAACATGCACACACGTCATTCTACTTTATCCCCAACTATAATATAAATCGGAGTTCAGTATTCATCTAGATATTATACGATTGGCTTGCAGCCGATCGTGACTGCAGTATGTTTTTATAATCGACTAAAACGGTTTTTCAAGTTTTTTCCTTTTTGCTATCAACGGTTTTCTCACTTCCGCGGGCTTTCTTTATACAGGGTGTTTGGCACTCCGTGTGCCACCTTGTAAGGGGTTATTCCTTGATATATTTGGAGAAAAAAATTGTTCTACAGGGCGGGTTAATTTTCAATATCAGTGGAAATACAGGGTGGTTAAGAAAAGTGTTTTTGACCGGTACCTTCACTCACTTAAAACGTTATATCTTGAAAACGAATAATCACAAGGCTAAGTGTTATAACTCGTTTTTCAGGGAATCAAATTACCTTGCATTTGATGTAACAGTCTAAATTGTAACTGCACCCAATCTTGAGATATTTACCTACCACATCCAGGTAAAAGCATCAATTATGTTGAATCTCACTTACATTTCATTGTTTTCTACATACTTTAAATAGCAATAAATGTGCAATAAAAATATTTCAGTTCTACCGACAAATTAAACAGGTTCTTAAACGAGGTCCAGTTTATGGCACTGACTTTTGAATTATTTAATTTTTATGCGATATGTATTTTTACCTATTACTTCCAAAATGTTAATCGTAACTCATACATATGTATGCAGCTTTTGTAGGTAATAATACGGCTCCTAAAAAAATTAAATTAAAATGACATTTTTATAATGGGGTTTTCTGAGAAAAACTACATTGATCACTGAATTTTTAGGGTTGAAGTAGCAAAAATTTGTGTTTTCGAGTAAATATCTCAAGATTGGGTGCAGTTACAATTTAGACTGTTACATCAAATGAAAGGTAATTCGATTTCCTAAAAAACGAGTTAAAACACTTAGCCTTGTAATTATTCGTTTTCAAGATATAACGTTTTAAGTGAGTGAGGGTACCGGTCAAAAACACTTTTCTTAACCACCCTGTATCTCCGCTGTTATTGAAAATTGACCCACTCTGTAGAACAATTGTTTTCTGCAAATATATCAAGGAATAACCCCTTATAAGGTGGCGGACGGAGTGCCAAACACCCTGAATATCTAAGAACTCATTTCACGACTTTCGGATATTCAACCCAAAGTCGTTGTAAGGGGGTTGCATATGTTTTCACAAATTCCTACATATTTTTTTAGTTCTGATGACATATCGCATTCATTTTTACTTCCTAAGGCTTTCTACATAATCGTCAGAAAGTTGATTTCAGTATTTTTAGATATTCAACTCTAAGGGGGCGTAAGGCTTTCGAAATATTTCTTAGGATTGGTGAGATATCAGATTGGTTTTCGCTTCCACAGACTCTTTATACAATCGCGTACAAATGCATTTCCGATTTCATGTAACGGCCCAAAATCAAATCACGAAAAACCTCCTAATCGCGTAACATCTGATATTATACTACAACTTTGACTGCGTCCCGGAGTATGCCTCAATTACGTAATTCAGATGTATTCTAGCGCGAGCCCATTCTAAACACTTCTCAAACTTTTTTTTAGGTTTTCAGACACATAGTAACCTACACCGAATCTCAGAATTAAACGCATTCCGAACTTCTACCAAAAAATAATAAAGTTGCGCCCAGACGTTCGCAGATTTTTTACTTTATTTATATATATTTTTTAGCGTCTACCATCACGCTTATTCTGGAAAACGTCGGATTTTTTATTCCCGCCGACTATGTGGTTCACATCATATATGGATTAGTAAACTATATTGCTAGCGGCAATTGTCAAAGTCAGTATTTGTTGCAAACAGATGATTCTGAATTTGCCAATTCAATCGGTTGATATTGCAGTGGCTTGCATGATTTTCATGTGAATGCGGTTATAAATAAATTGAACAATTATACATAAATTTACTTTATTATTTTTTTATTTGATAATGGTTTATTAAAATGTGTGTCCGTCCGTCGTCTGTCCGTGAACACGATAACTCAAGAACGCCTTCACCTAGGATCTTGAAATTTTGAATCTGGGTGTTTGGTTGAATTTGTAAGGCTAAGTTCGTTAACGGGCAAAATCGTCCTACTCCTTCGGGTAGCTGCCATACAAAATGTCCTTAAAACACGTGTTCAAGAATATTAATCGATAACTTCAGAAGGGTTTAAGCTACGAGATTGAAATTTGGAGCGTGCTATTTTTCCAATAGTTGGAGCTAAATATATGATTATGAAGAAAATTCTATTAGTCCTTCGTGTAGCTGCCATACAAATATCCTGTCAAAACGACTTCACTTAATTTACGAAACTCACTATAACTCAAATAATCTTTTAGCTGCGAATTCGGAATTTTGTACAAATTAGTTTTGAGTGAAAACAAAGTACGAGTTTACTACTCAGTGAAATCCTTTTACTCCTTCTGGTAGCTGCCATACAAAATCTCCTTAAAACACGTGTTTAAGAATATTGGCCGATAACTTGAGAAGGGTTTAAGCTACGTCTTTGAAATTTTGTATGCGCTATTTTTTCAATAGGTAGAGCTAAATGTATGACTATGAAGAAAATCCTATTAGTCCTTCGTGTAGCTGCCATACAAATATCCTGTCAAAACGTTTTCACTTAATTTACGGAACTTAATATAACTCAAGTAATCTTTTAGCTATGAATTGGAAATTTTGTACAAATTAGTTTTGAGTAAAAACAAAGTTCGTGTTTACTAATCAGTGAAATCCTTTTAGTGCTTCTAATAGCTGCCATACAAAATGTCCTTAAGACATGTGTTCAACAATATTTTTCGATAACTTTTGAATGCTTCAAGCTACGAATTTGAAATTTTGTACACGTTCATTTTTAAATGGTTCTAAGGAAAAGGATAAATATGTAAGAAATCGAGTTAGTCCTTCCTGCACCTCCCATGTGAAAGTCCTTTAAAAAGGAAATTTTTTTTCGATGACTTACCCAGTTCAAGATATGAAATTAAACACTGAATATTGTCTCTTAGTTTTGAGTAGCAATCTAATGGGAGTCCTTAATAAAGAACATACAACATGCACACACATAATTCTACTTTATCCCCAACTACAATATAAATCGGAGTTCAGTATTCATCTAGAGTATTATACGATTGGCTTGCAGCCGATCGTGACTGCAGTATGTTTTTTTCACCGATCAAAAGTCGCCATTGCATGTTTAAAATTTCTGGATCAATGGCACTAAACGGAAATTCTTTAAGCAACGGCAAGATCGAAGGCATATTTCCTGATATTATCTCTTTAATATGTAAATACTTTAATAAACTAATTTTGTTGCCATCAAACTTAAAACATTTCTTGATTTTGCACCAATATTTTTTTTAAGTCAATAATACCAGTAGCGTTGAGCTGGCTTTGTAAGTTAACAAACTCTCCAAATTTTATTCCAAAGAACATTAAATCATAAGAAAGGTGATTGGATAACATCTCAACATCACAGTCAAGTAATTCGGTGTTGCCGGATGCTGGTTACCGGTGCATGCCGTGCCGGCTGGTTGTATGTGCCTTGTTCCTTCAAAGTCCATTCTATAAATAATTAGCTTAATAGCAGGGTGTAGTGAAGTTCTGTACCGATATCAGTTCTACCATTGATGTAAGTGGTTGGACGTTGGAATATTGAATAATAATAAAGATGAAGTAGAAAATATAAAAGTGAAGTGGAAATCGTTTACTTCGCACTAGAAATTATTTTCCGAAAAATCGAAGTAGATCTACTTCGATTGAAGTAGAGTGGCAACGCTGGTGACGATACTTCGTTGGAAAATTGTTTGAGAGTTTTGCATGAATTAAAGACTATTCTGTAATATGGAAGTTAAAAATAAGGAAATCAGTGTTAGTGAGCGTAAAGTGATAGTGAAATTGCGTGAAAACGGGAAAGGTTTTCGTGAAATCGCAAAATTAGTTAAAAGAACCCATTCCTCGGTACAAAGGGTTGTTGCTAATTACGAAGAAACCGGTTCGATTATTTCACGGCATCGATCAGGACGTCCTCCTAAACTTACAGCACGTGAACGTCGGAGTATTATTAATGCTGTGAAAAACTAGATGAATACTGAACTCCGATTTATATTGTAGTTGGGAATAAAGTAGAATTACGTGTGCGCATGTTGTATGTCCTTTCTTGAGGACTGCCATTAGATTGCTACTCAAAACTAAAAGACAATATTCAGTGTTTAATTTCATATCTTGAACTGGATAAGTCATCGAAAAAAATGTCCTTTTTAAAGGACTTTCACATGGGAGGTGCAGGAAGGACTCACTCGATTTCTTACATATTTATCCTTTTTCTTGTAACCATTCCAAAATGAACGTGTACAAAATTTGAAATTCATAGCTTGAAGCGTTCAAAAGTTATCGAAAAATATTGTTGAACACGTGTCTTAAGGACATTTTGTATGGCAGCTACCAGAAGGAGTAACAGGATTTCGCTGATTAGTAAACCCAAACTTCCTTTTTACTCAAAACTAATTTGTACAAAATTTCCAATTCATAGTTAAAAGATTACTTGAGTTATAGTAAGTTCCGTAAATTAAGTGAAGACGTTTTGACAGGATATTTGTATGGCAGCTACACGAAGGACTAATATGATTTTCTTCATAATCATAAATTTAGCTCCAACTATTGGAAAAATAACACATACAAAATTTCAAAGTCGTAGCTTAAACCCTTCTGAAGTTATCGACCAATATTTTTAAACACGTGTTTTATGGATATTTTGTATGGCAGCTACCAGAAGGAGTAAAAGGATTTCGCTGACTAGTAAACTCGAACTTTGTTTTTACTCAAAACTAATTTGTACAAAATTTCGAATTTGTAGCTAAAAGAGTACTTGAGTTATAGTTAGTTTCGTAAATTAAGTGAATACATTTTGACAGGATATTTGTATGGCAGCTACACGAAGGACTAACAGGACTTTCTTCATAATCATATATTTAGCTCCAACTATTGGAAAAATAACACATACAAAATTTCAAAAACGTAGCTTAAACCCTTCTGAAGTTATCGACCAATATTCTTGAACACGTGTTTTAAGGACATTTTGTATGGCAGCTACCCGAAGGAGTAAGACGATTTTGCCCGTTAACGAACTTAGCCTTACAAATTTAACCAAACATCCAGATTCAAAATTTCAAGATCCTAGGTGAAGGCGTTCTTGAGTTATCGTGGTCACGGACAGACGGACGGACGGACGGACGGACGTCAAGCGGATTTGAGGTTTTTGGACACAAATAAGCAAAAAATAATAAATAACTTTTTTTCGTCCGAGGCTTGGTTCTATGCGTTACAAACTTTTCGGCTGGATTAAACTTATAATACTCTATATGATTTCATCTAGAGTATAAAAATCCCCGATTAACGGCGTTCCAAATTGTGCAGGACATAAAACAGAAATATAATAAAACAATATGCTATGAAACAGTGCGCATAATTCTCAGGAAACGCGGTTACCATGGTCGAGTCGCACGTAAAAAGCCGTCGCACGTAAAAAGCCGGAACGAAATCGTCGAAAGAGAATGGAATTCGCCAAAACCTATGTAACTATGCCAAAAGGATTTTGGGAAAACGTTCTTTTTTCGGACGAAAGTAAGTTTTGTATATTTGGGATAAAAAAATTAGTATGGAAAAAACGCTCGACAGAATTGAATAAAGAAAATTTGATTCCCACTGTAAAGCATGGTGGCGGCGGTGTGATGGTTTGGGGGTGTATGGCAGGCAGTGGAGTGGGGCAACTAGTTTTCATAGAATCCATAATGGATAAATACGGGTACCTTAATATTTTAAAAAATAATGTTAAGCAAAGTGCTGAGAAATTGCGGCTGGGGAACGCATTTTACTTTCAGCACGATAATGACCCCTAACATACTGCTGAAATAAATAGGCTTTGGTTGGCCTACAACGTCCCAAAACTCTTAGGTACACCTCCTCAATCACCAGATGTAAACCCAATTGAACATTTGTGGGATTTACTTGAAAGAAAAATTCGACAGCACGACATTACAAGCAAAGAGTCATTAAAACATACTGCAGTCACGATCGGCTGCAAGCCAATCGTATAATACTCTAGATGAGTACTGAACTCCGATTTATATTGTAGTTGGGGATAAAGTAGAATTACGTGTGTGCATGTTGTATGTCCTTTATTAAGGACTGCCATTAGATTGCTACTCAAAACTAAAAGACAATATTCAGTGTTTAATTTCATATCTTGAACTGGGTAATCGAAAAAAATGTCCTTTTTGAAGGACTTTCACATGGGAGGTGCAGTAAGGACTCACTCGATTTCTTACATATTTATCCTTTTCCTTGGAAACATTCAAAAATTAATGTGTACACGATTTCAAAGTCGTAGCTTGAAGCGTTCAAAAGTTATCGAAAAATATTGTTGAACACGTGTCTTAAGGACATTTTGTATGGCAGCTACCAGAAGGAGTGCAAGGATTTCGCTGATTTGTAAACTCAAACTTCGTTTTTACTCAAAACTAATTTGTACAAAATTTCCAATTCATAGCTAAAAGAATACTTGAGTTATAGTAAGTTCCGTAAATGAAGTGAAGATGTGTTGACAGGATATTTGTATGGCAGCTACACGAAGGACTAATAGGATTTTCTTCATATTCATACATTTAGCTCCAACTATTGGACAAATAACACATACAAAATTTCAAAGACGTATCTTAAACCCTTCTGAAGTTATCGGCCAATATTCATAAACACGTGTTTTAAGGACATTTTATATGGCAGCTACCAGAAGGAGTAATAGGATTTCGCTGACTAGTAAAGTCGAACTTTCTTTTCACTCAAAACTAATTTGTACAAAATTCCGAATTCGTAGCTAAAAGATTACTTGAGTTATAGTGAGTTTTGTAAATTAAGTGAAGACGTTTTGACAAGATATTTGTATGGCAGCTACACGAAGGACTAATAGGATTTTTTTCATAATCATACATTTAGCTCCAACTATTGGAAAAATAAGACGTACAAAATTTCAAGGTCGTAGCTTAAACCAATCAGAAGTTATCGGCCAATATTCATAAAGACGTGTTTTAAGGACATTTTGTATGGCAGCTACCAGAAGGAGTAAAAGGATTTCGCTGACTAGTAAAGCCGAACTTTCTTTTCACTCAAAACTAATTTGTACAAAATTTCCAATTCATAGCTAAAAGATTACTTGAGTTATAGTAAGTTCCGTAAATTAAGTGGAGACGTTTTGACAGGATATTTGTATGGCAGCTACACGAAGGACTAACAGGATTTTCTTCATAATCATATATTTAGCTTGAACTATTGGAAAAATAACACATACAAAATTTCAAAGTCGTAGCTTAAACCCTTCTGAAGTTATCGACCAATATTCTTGAAGACGTGTTTTAAGGACATTTTGTATGGCAGCTACCCGAAGGAGTAGGACGATTTTGCCCGTTAACGAACTTAGCCTTACAAATTCAACCAAACATCCAAATTCAAAATTTCAAGATCCTAGGTGAAGGCGTTCTTGAGTTATCGTGTTCACGGACAGACGGACGGACGGACGGACGGACGGACGGACGGACGTCAGGCGGATTTGAGGTTTTTGGGCACAAATAAACAAAAAATAATATATAACTTTTTTTCGTCCGAGGCTTGGTTCTATGCGTTACAAACTTTTGGGCTGGATTAAACTTATAATACTCTATATGATTTCATCTAGAGTATAAAGATGTTATTTTGAACGAGTGGAACAAAATAACGGCCGAAGTAACATCAAAGCTTGTTCACTCCATGCAAAATAGGCTAAAGGAAGTCATTTATAGGAAAGACTATGCTACTAGATATTAATACCCCAGGCAGACGACACAATCGAATGATCATTCCTAGTCGAATGATCATTCCGCATCACGTCTGTAATAATGAAATTGTCGAATTGGTCATTCATTCGATCATTCGAATTACAATTGCGAAATGGTCATTCCGAAATAAATTCGTAATTCGTTCAAGCGCTGGCAACGCCATCTAGCGTCAAGCCCTATGAAACTAGTGGAACAAGTGGAAAATCAGGTGTTCCATCTTCCAAATTTTTCTATTTATTTCATGTGTGCAATAATTACGATCCATCTCTTTAACGTTTCGTTTACAATTGCTGACATATTAGCAGTTTTCTATCACTTTATTTCAACATATAAAACGTAGCCGCATGCCAATGCAAAAATGGCAACTTTTATTTAGCATTCCAACAACAATAATATTTTGACAGATTGAATGTAATTCCGATAGACGTGTGTCAATGTTGATCATTGAATGGGAATGATCATTCCCCGAATGATCATTCGAATGTGTCGTCTGCCTAGGGTATTAGGTTCTTAATCTGATAAGCTAATATAGTGCATTTCAAATAAAATTAATAAATTTTTTCAGGTGTACGCAGACTTTTTTGGATGCATTTTGATGACTTCTTGGAAGAAACTTTTTTATTTTGGTTATTCTAAACAGCGAACGAGTACTCAGTTTATAATTATCTACCATATAGTTTAATGAAAGTAATAAACAAAAATTTTTAAATTATAAACAAATGGCAAAGGTTTTTATATTGATATGTTTGCTACAACCAGGAAGTGTACGCAGACTTTTTTGATCATGTGTATATATGTATGTACGCCCAAATTTTTCCTCGGGTCGATTCTACCCAGTGTGACAACGGAAGGTTAATGTGATCGATTCCGCTTTTACTACTATGAATTATTCTATTGATAAAAAAAATACGTAAGTAAATAAAAAACATACTGCAGTCACGATCGGCTGCAAGCCAATCGTATAATACTCTAGATGAATACTGAACTCCGATTTATATTGTAGTTGGGGATAAAGTAGAATTACGTGTGTGCATGTTGTATGTCCTTTATTAAGAACTCCTATTTGATTGCTACTCAAAACTAAAAGACAATATTCAGCGTTTAATTTCATATCTTGAACTGGGTAAGTCATCTAAAAAAAATGTCCTTTTTGAAGGACTTTCACATGGGAGGTACAGGAAGGACTCACTCGATTTCTTACATATTCATCCTTTTCCTTGGAATCATTTAAAAATGAACGTGTACAAAATTTCAAATTCGTAGCTTGAAGCGTTCAAAAGTTATCGAAAAATATTGTTGAACACGTGTCTTAAGGACATTTTGTATGGCAGCTACCAGAAGGAGTAAAAGGATTTCGCTGATTAGTAAACTTGAACTTCGTTTTAACTCAAAACTAATTTGTACAAAATTTCCAATTCATAGCTAAAAGATTACTTGAGTTATAGTAAGTTCCGTAAATTAAGTTCAGACGATTTGACAGGATATTTGTATGGCAGCTACACGAAGGACTAATAGAATTTTCTTCATAATCATACATTTAACTCCAACTATTGGAAAAATAACACATACAAAATTTCAAAGACGTAGCTTCAACCCTTCTGAAGTTATCAGCCAATATTCTTAAACACGTGTTTTAAGGACATTTTGTATGGCAGCTACATGAAGGAGTAATAGGATTTCGCTGACTAGTAAAGTCGAACTTCCTTTTTACTCAAAACCAATTTGTACAAAATTCCGAATTCGTAGCTAAAAGATTACTTGAGTTATAGTGAGTTTCGTAAATTAAGTGAAGACATTTTGACAGGATATTTGTATGGCAGCTACACGAAGGACTAACAGGATTTTCTTCATAATCATACATTTAGCTCCAACTATTAAAAAAGTGACACTCACAAAATTTCAAAGTGGTAGCTTAAACATTTCCGAAGTTATTGGCCAATATTCTCGCACACGTGTTTTAAGGACATTTTGTATGGCAGCTACCCGAAGGAGTAGGACGATTTTGCCCGTTAACGAACTTAGCCTTACAAATTCAACCAAACATCCAGATTCAAAATTTCAAGATCCTAGGTGAAGGCGTTCTTGAGTTATCGTGTTCACGGACAGACGGACGGACGGACGGACGGACGGACGGACGGACGGACGGACGGACGGACGTCAGGCGGATTTGAGGTTTTTGGCCACAAATAAACAAAAAATAATATATAACTTTTTTTCGTCCGAGGCTTGGTTCTATGCGTTACAAACTTTTCGGCTGGATTAAACTTATAATACTCTATATGATTTCATCTAGAGTATAAAAATCTGCCAACAGTCTGGGCGCAACTATATTATTTTATGGGTAAAAGTCCGAAACGTGTTTAATGATGAGATGCGGTGGTGGGTACTATGCGACTGACAACCTAAGAAATAACCAGGAGACTGTTTGGAACGTTATTTTTTAGGTTGTCAGTCGTATAGTACCCAACACTGCATCTCATCATTAAACACGTTTCGGACTTCTACCCATAAAATAATAAAGTTGCGCCCAGACTGTTGGCAGATTTTTTGTTCTGGTACGATTGTTTGGATGTAGCGTTCTATTGCCTCAATATATCTTTAGTTTTGACGATTCATTTTTTTTTCTGGCCACCCTACCTTTTTTTCGGTGACCTAATGATTAATGATTAATGATTATTATCATGCCAAACCAAGTCAATTATCGTGTTAGCTGAAATCACTGGATGTTTGTGTACATGGTTTCATTCTTCTGTATACGTTGTACATGGGCAAACCACTGTCGATATCGGCTCCTCTTCTATTTCATAATTACTTTCATGTTTTCGTTCCTGTTCATGATTCGATTGTGCCTTCACTCTCAAAACTACCAATGTAGGGATTTATTTGTTATTGAGACGATATTTAGCCAATGCAAAATTATTTCTAAAATTTTTTATCGATTTTATCATAAGGCTTATCACAAAGCTTATTAAATTGATTTGTTTTTTTTTATCTTGACTCTTCATTACAGCAGTGAATAATGCCCATGGATCAAGCTCTCAAACCGAATCAAAAGGCAATTCGCTGTGAAGTCTTGCAAACTGGAGATAAAGGAAAAGTGAAAGCTTATCAAACGGTAACAATCTCTCATTCGTGGCGTCAAATATTGTCAAAATAATATTCTTCATTCCAGATACCTGTCGAAAAAAAAACTCAGATTGTAGCAGTACGCAGTCAGAAAAGAAATCCAGACAAACAATCAAAATTTTACCGACAGATATTTGTTTCGAAGACTTTCGGAGATTTACGGATGTGGAATCTGTTATACGAAACGATATCCTTCTGAAACATCCAGAAACTTTATTTATCGAAAATTGAAGAGAACATAAAACTTTATTACGGAACGATCTTTATAAATAGTTCAATTTGGCCGGAAGAAATCAAAATTCATGACAAAGCGGTGCGGGCTTTGGATGATTTCGTGGAATTGAAAAATGCTTTGTTAAGGCGACGACTTAACTTGGACATGGACAAGAATGCTGTAAGTCGAAGCTAAGATCTTAGCTGAATTTTAATAACTATAAGTTGCTTTAACTAATTCTCGATTTGTTTGTGTTGTTTTTACAGGTTTCGGATTTAGAAATAAATAGAGAACCTGCTCCCACTAATAACAATAAAGAAGATTTTGTTATCACTCAAAGTGCAGTTGCTAGCGATGAACTGCATCCATCACCGGAGATATTCCCGTCGATGAAAAATTGAGTGATATGCAGGCTGTTTGGCACTCCGTGTGCCACCTTGTAAGGGGTTATTCCTTGATATATTTGGAGAAAAAATTTGTTCTACAGGGTGGGTCAATTTTCAATATTAATGGAGATACAGGGTGGTTAAGAAAAGTGTTTTTGACCGGTACCCTCACTCACTTAAAACGTTATATCTTGAAAACGAATAATCACAAGGCAAAGTGTTATAACTCGTTTTTTAGGCAATCGAATTACCTTTCATTTGATGTAACAGTCTAAATTGTAACTGCACCCAATATGAGATATGAGATATTTACTCGAAAACACAAATTTTTGCTACGTGAACCCTTAAAATTCAGTGATCAATGTAGTTTTTCTCAGAAAACCCCATTATAAAAATTTTATTTTAATTTTATTTTTTTATGAGCCGTATTATTACCTACAAAAGCTGCATACATATGTATGAGTTACGATTAACATTTTGGCAGTAATAGGTAAAAATACATATCGCATAAAAATTATATATTTAAAACATACTGCAGTCACGATCGGCTGCAAGCCAATCGTATAATACTCTAGATGAATACTGAACTCCGATTTATATTGTAGTTGGGGATAAAGTATAATTACGTGTGTGCATGTTGTATGTCCTTTATTAAGGACTGCTATTAGATTGCTACTCAAAACTAAAAGACAATATTCAGTGTTTAACTTCATACCTTGAACTGGGTAAGTCATCGAAAAAAAATGTCTTTTTTAAAGGACTTTCACATGGGAGGTGCAGGAAGGACTCAATCGATTTCTTACATATTTATCCTTTTCCTTGGAACTATTCAAAAATTAATGTGTTCAAAAATTATCGGAAAATATTGTTGAACACGTGTTTTAAGGACATTTTGTATGGCAGCTACCAGAAGGAGTGAAAGGATTTCGCTGAATAGTAAAGTCGAACTTCCTTTTCACTCAAAACTAACTTGTACAAAATTCTGAATTCGTAGCTAAAAGATTACTTGAGTTATAGTGAGTTTCGTAAATTAAGTGAATACATTTTGACAGGATATTTGTATGGCAGCTACACGAAGGACTAAAAGGATTTTCTTCATAATCATATATTTAGCTCCAACTATTGGAAAAATAACACGTACAAAATTTCAAAGACGTAGCTTAAACCCTTCTGAAGTTATCGACCAATATTCTTGAACACGTGTTTTAAGGACATTTTGTATGGCAGCTACCCGAAGGAGTAGGACGATTTTGCCCGTTAACGAACTTAGCCTTACAAATTCAACCAAACATCCAGATTCAAAATTTCAAAATCCTAGGTGAAGGCGTTCTTGAGTTATCGTGCTAACGGACAGACGGACGGACGGACGGACGGACGGACGAACGGACGGACGGACGGACGGACGGACGGACGGACGTCAAGCGGATTTGAGGTTTTTGGCCCCAAATAAACGAAAAATAATATATAACTTTTTTTCGTCCGAGGCTTGGTTCTATGCGTTACAAACTTTTGGGCTGGATTAAACTTATAATACTCTATATGATTTCATCTAGAGTATAATAATATATAACTTTTTTTCGTCCGAGGCTTGGTTCTATGCGTTACAAACTTTTGGGCTGGATTAAACTTATAATACTCTATATGATTTCATCTAGAGTATAAAAATCAGTGCATGTGCATGTTGATCTACGCTACTTGCTTGAAGTGAAAGAATTTAATAATGGTTTTTCTTTCAAATATTTGTATTATAATAAATGTTCAAAATGAAGGTGGCTCATTTGGAATGCACGCTAAAGCTCGTTTGGCGAGTGTTCTTTTGGTATTCATATTCCTCAACTGCTGCCTTACTTCTATTGCTGTCGCATCGATCCTGATATTTAGATCTTCCAATGTTTCTACTAGCGTTGCGTAGACAAGGTCCTTCATCCGTCCCCATACAAAGAAATCCATAATAGTAAGATCAGGAGATCTTGCAGGCCAGTGTATCGGTCCATTTCTACCGATCCAGCGATTGCTATAATTGGAATTTAACCAATCTGTGATCTGTCGGCCGTAACGAGCAGGAGCACCATCGTGTTGGTAAAACATGGAAGCCAATCGTACCAGTGGAATATCATCCAATACGTCCTGTAGATCATTTGATAAAAACTGTAAGTAATTGGAGCTATTTAGAGTACGCGGAAGCCTAATAGGTCCAAGTAAATCGTCACCAATCACACCTGCCCATAAATTGACACTGAATCTGTGCTGAAATGATGCCGCTCTTCTTGTGTGTGGATTGCTCTCAGCCCACGTATGTAGGTTGTGGATGTTTGTGATACCGTCTCTGGTACATTGGGACTCATCCGTCCACAGAATATTGTTGAAAAAATTGTCGTCATCTATTTGTCGTTCAAGGAGCCAATTGCAAAACTCCATCCGTTTGGGGAAATCAATGGGTAGCAGCTCCTGTACTGGTGTGTGATGGTAGGCATGGAAGCGTTCTACTTTTAAAATACTCCAAACCTTCGAAGTAGATATGTTAAACTGCAATGCCAAGCGTCGGATACTGATCGATGAATCTTGCACTGCTTGCAGTATTCTTTCATCAACCTGAACAGCGATTATGGGCGCAGGATTTGCATTTACTCTCCTTGTTCTAACGCTGCCAGTTTCCCTAATTCTCTTGTAAACGTCTTGAAATACTCTCCTGCTAGGTGTCCGTCGATGAGGATGTCTCTGATGGTAAAGCCTTCGCGCGGCTCGTGCATTTTGGTCACACTCTCCATAAATTAACATCATGTCAGCATATTCTTCATTGGAGTACTCCGGCATTTTGAAATAATTTTTTTAATTCTACTGACACCTTCTTCTTTTAGCAACGTAACTAAAACTGATAAAAATATGAAGGTAGTTTTGCTTTTATAGGCTTTTTATTTTGTAAGGCACCCTATTAAAACATACCGCAGTCACGATCGGCTGCAAGCCAATCGTATAATACTCTAGATGAATACTGAACTCCGATTTATATTGTAGTTGGGGATAAAGTAGAATTACGTGTGTGTATGTTGTATATCCTTTATTAAGGACTGCCATTAGATTGCTACTCAAACCTAAAAGACAATATACAGTGTTTAATTTCATATCTTAAACTGGGTAAGTCATCGAACAAAAATGTCCTTTTTGAAGGACTTTCACATGGGAGGTGCAGGAAGGACTCACTCGATTTCTTACATATTTATCCTTTTCCTTGGAATTAGTTAAAAATGAACGTGTACAAAATTTCAAAATCGTAGCTTAAAGCGTTCAAAAGTTATCGAAAATATTGTTGAACACGTGCCTTAGGGACATTTTGTATGGCAGCTACCAGAAGGAGTAAAAGGATTTCGCTGATTAGTAAACTCCAACTTTGTTTTTACTCAAAACTAATTTGTACAAAATTTCCAATTCATAGCTAAAAGATTACTTGAGTTATAGTAAGTTCCGTAAATTAAGTGAAGGCATTTTTACAGGATATTTGTATGGCAGCTACACGAAGGACTAATAGCATTTTCTTCATAATCATACATTTAGCTCCAACTATTGGAAAAATAACACATACAAAATTTCAAAGACGTAGCTTAAACCCTTCTGAAGTTATCGGCCAATATTCTTGAACACGTATTTTAAGGACATTTTGTATGGCAGCTACCAGAAGGAGTAAAAGGATTTCGCTGACAAGTAAACTCAAGCTTTGTTTTTACTAAAAACTGATTTGTACAAAATTCCGAATTCGTAGCTAAAAGATTACTTGAGTTATAGTGAGTTTCGTAAATTAAGTGAATACATTTTGACAGGATATTTGTATGGCAGCTACACGAAGGACTAACAGGATTTTCTTGATATTCATACATTTAGCTCCAACTATTAAAAAAGTAACACATACAAAATTTTAAAGTCGTAGCTTTAGGCGTTCCGAAGTTATTGGTAAATATTCTTGAACACGTGTTTTAAGGACATTTTGTATGGCAGCTACCCGAAGGAGTAGGACGATTTTGCCCGTTAACGAACTTAGCCTTACAAATTCAACCAAACATCCAGATTCAAAATTTCAAGATCCTAGGTGAAGGCGTTCTTGAGTTATCGTGTTCACGGACAGACGGACGGACGGACGGACGGACGGACGGACGGACGGACGGACGGACGGACGGACGGACGGACGGACGTCAGGCGGATTTGAGGTTTTTGGTCACAAATAAACAAAAAATAATATATAACTTTTTTTCGTCCGAGGCTTGGTTCTATGCGTTACAAACTTTTGGGCTGGATTAAACTTATAATACTCTATATGATTTCATCTAGAGTATAAAAAGGCATAGTACCGCATTCAGTAGTACCTACCACGTCCAGGTAAAAGCATTAATTATGTTGAAACTCACTTACATTTCATTGTTTTCCTTCATACATTAAATAGTAATAAATGTGCAATAAAAATACTTCAGTACTACCGACAAATTAAACAGATTTTTGGACGAGGTCCATTTTATGACACTGAGTTTTAAATATTTAATTTTTATGCGATATGAATTTTTATACTCTAGATGAAATCATATAGAGTATTATAAGTTTAATCCAGCCCAAAAGTTTGTAACGCATAGAACCAAGCCTCGGACGAAAAAAAGTTATATATTATTTTTTGTTTATTTGTGGCCAAAAACCTCAAATCCGCCTGACGTCCGTCCGTCCGTCCGTCTGTCCGTGAACACGATAACTCAAGAACGCCTTCACCTAGGATATTGAAATTTTGAATCTGGATGTTTGGTTGAATTTGCAAGGCTAAGTTCGTTAACGGGCAAACTCGTCCTACTCCTTCGGGTAGCTGCCATACAAAATGTCCTTAAAACACGTGTTCAAGAATATTGGTCGATAACTTCAGAAGGGTTTAAGCTACGTCTTTGAAATTTTGTACGTGTTATTTTTCCAATAGTTGGAGCTAAATATATGATTATGAAGAAAATCCTTTTATTCCTTCGTGTAGCTGCCATACAAATATCCTGTCAAAATGTATTCACTTAATTTACAAAACTCACAATAACTCAAGTAATCTTTTAGCTACGAATTCGGAATTTTGTACAAGTTAGTTTTGAGTGAAAAGAAAGTCGGAGTTTACTATTCAGCGAAATCCTTTTACTCCTTCTGGTAGCTGCCATACAAAATGTCCTTCAAAAGCGTGTTCAAGAATATTAGTCGATAACTTCAGTAGGGTTTAACCTACGTCTTTGAAATTTTGTATGTGTTATTTTTTCAATAGTTGGAGCTAAATATATGATTATGAAGAAAATCCTGTTAGTCCTTCGTGTAGCTGCCATACAAATATCCTGTCAAAATGTATTCACTTAATTTACGAAACTCACTATAACTCAAGTAATCTTTTAGCTACGAATTCGGAATTTTGTACAAGTTAGTTTTGAGGGAAAAGGAAGTTCGAGTTTACTAATCAGCGAAATCCTTTTACTCCTTCTGGTAGCTGCCATACAAAATATCCTTAAAACACGTGTTCAACAAAATTTTCCGATAACTTATGAACGCTTCAAGCTACGAATTTGAAACTTTGTACACGTTTATTTTTGAATGGTTCCAAGGAAAAGGATAAATATGTAAGAAATCGAGTGAGTCCTTCCTGCACCTCCCATGTGAAAGTCCTTCAAAAAGGACATTTTTTTTATGACTTACCCAGTTCAAGGTATGAAGTTAAACACTGAATATTGTCTTTTAGTTTTGAGTAGCAATCTAATAGCAGTCCTTAATAAAGGCCATACACATGCACACACGTAATTCCACTTTATCCCCAACTACAATATAAATCGGAGTTCAGTATTCATCTAGAGTATTATACGATTGGCTTGCAGCCGATCGTGACTGCAGTATGTTTACCTATTACTTCCAAAATGTTAATCGTAACTCATACATATGTATGCAGCTTTTGTAGGTAATAATACGGCTCATAAAAAAATTAAATTAAAATGACATGACATTTTTATACTCTAGATGAAATCATATAGAGTATTATAAGTTTAATCCAGCCCAAAAGTTTGTAACGCATAGAACCAAGCCTCGGACAAAAAAAAGTTATATATTATTTTTTGTTTATTTGTGGCCAAAAACCTCAAATCCGTCTGTCCGTGAACACGATAACTCAAGAACGCCTTCACTTAAGATCTTGAAATTTTGTAGCTGGATGTTTGGTTGAATTTGTAAGGCTAAGTTCGTTAACGGGCAATATCGTCCTACTCCTTCGGGTAGCTGCCATATAAAATGTCCTTAAAACAAGTGTTCAAAAATAATGGTCGATAACTTCAGAAGGGTTTAACCTACGACATTGAAATTTTGTATGTGTTATTTTTCCAATAGTTGGATTTAAATATATGATTATGAAGAAAATCCTGTTAGCCCTTCGTGTAGCTGCCATACAAATATCCTGTCAAAATGTATTCACTTAATTTACGAAACTCACAATAACTCAAGTAATCTTTTAGCTACGAATTCGGAATTTCGTACAAATTAGTTTTGAGTAAAAAGGAAGTTCGAGTTTACTAATCAGCGAAATCCTTTTACTCCTTCTGGTAGCTGCCATACAAAATGTCCTTAAAACACGTGTTCAAGAATATTGGTCGATAACTTCAGAAGGGTTTAAGCTACGACATTGAAATTTTGTATGTATTATTTTTTCAATAGCTGGAGCTAAATATATGATTATAAAAAAAATCCTGTTAGTCCTTCGTGTAGCTGCCATACAAATATCCTGTCAAAATGTATTGACTTAATTTACGAAACTCACTATAACTTAAGTAATCTTTTAGCTACGAATACGGAATTTTGTACAAATTAGTTTTGAGTAAAAAGAAAGTTCGAGTTAACTAATCAGCGAAATTCTTTTACTCCTTCTGGTAGCTGCCATACAAAATGTCCTTAAAACACGTGTTCAAGAATATTGCCGATAACTTCAAAAGGGTTTAAGCTACGTCTTTGAAATTTTGTGTGTGTTATTTTTCCAATAGTTGGAGCTAAATGTATGATTATCAAGAAAATCCTATTAGTCCTTCGTGTAGCTGCCATACAAATATCCTGTCAAAAAGTCTTCACTTAATTTACGGAACTCACTATAACTCAAGTAATCTTTTAGCTAGGAACTCGGAATTTTGTACAAATTAGTTTTGAGTGAAAACGAAGTTCGAGTTTACTAGTCAGCAAAATCCTTTTACTCCTTCTGGTAGCTGCCATACAAAATATCCTTAAGACACGTGTTCAACAATATTTTTCGATAACTTTTGAACGCTTCAAGCTACGAATTTAAAATTTTGTACACATTAATTTTTGAATGGTTCCAAGGAAAAGGATAAGTATGTAAGAAATCGAGTGAGTCCTTCATGCACCTCCCATGTGAAAGTCCTTCAAAAAGGACATTTTTTTTCGATGACTTACCCAGTTTAAGATATGAAGTTAAACACTGAATATTGTCTTTTAGTTTTGAGTAGCAATCTAATGGCAGTCCTTAATAAAGGACATACAATATGCAGACACGTAATTCTACTTTATCCCCAACTACAATATAAATCGGAGTTCAGTATTCATCTAGAGTATTATATGATTGGCTTGCAACCGATCGTGACTGCAGTATGTTTATAATGGGGTTTTCTGAGAAAAACTACATTGATCACTGAATTTTTAGGGTTGACGTAGCAAAAATCTGTGTTTTCGAGTAAATATCTCAAGGTTGGGTGCAGTTACAATTTAGACTGTTACATTAAATGAAAGGTAATTCGATTGCCTAAAAGGAGTTATAACACTTTGCCTTGTGATTTTTCGTTTTCAAGATATAACATTTTAAGTGAGTGAGGGTACCGGTCAAAAACACTTTTCTTAACCACCCTGTATCTCCACTAATATTGATAATTGACCCACCCTGTAGAACAATTTTGTTCTCCAAATATATCAAGAAATAACCCCTTATAAGGTGGCACACGGAGTGCCAAACACACTGTATATCAAGAATCTCCGATCGATTAAAGATCCGACGAAAAATCAATAAAGTCACGGCGTTGCAAAGCGCGCCCTAAGTGCAAACAAGATTCGGCTCTACTCGACGAAGAAGTAGTTCAAAAAAGAACGACACCATCACCAGCTCCGGTATCAAAGATAGTTGAATCATTTTCCGGTAAATTAATTAAGCAGTCCCTTAAGGCCGTGAGATCTTAGCAATTTTACAGAAGTTAGGCCCAGTAGAATTCTAGCAGGGAAAAGAATTTTGAAGGTGTGATTGTAGGGGGTGATGTCGGGAGAAGGTGAAAAGGAAAAAAATATGATTCTTATTTTTAGAGAACCGCAAAGGATAGAAAACTAAAAACTTTTGACTATATTGAGGGCATTCTAGAGAAAGAAGGCAGGCACTTTAAGAAGGAACTGGTCTGCCTACCTACCACCTACACATTAAATAAGGAAAGTATAAACGAGTAAGGGAAGATTATGTTAGATTTAAACAACGAATTTAATATTTATCGGAAGGGAAAGGACCGAAGGGTAAATATGTTTATTTATTTTAGCTCATACTAAGTAACCAAAGAATATATAGCAATATTTGTACCTTTAGTAGGTAAAGAAAAGGGTAGTTTGTAGAGTCGGCAGAAAAGCCGCACATACCTCCCTTGAATCCATAGAAAAAGAGACGATCGGTAAATGTCTGCTTTAAGGGGTAATACCTAGTCGGAAGCAAAAAATAAGACAGTTTTTTGTTAATTTTTTGTGCCTTTGTTAAAAAATCGATTAATGCGAAATATTGAGGGATCATTACACTTATCTTGAACTATAAAAAAAAATGTTTATTTTAATTTTTAATGAAAAAATGGCGGCTGAGCAGTGCACGGAACGAAGGTCGATTTTTTGTAAGCGTCCCGCGGCTAGCAGCACAAGTCTTCAACGAACATATCTGGAACAATGAAAGAAATTTTTTCATGATATGCACGAGTTTTACTGGTAAAGTACACATGGATATTCAGAAATTTTAATTTTTGAAAATTTGCGAGCACTTCGAAAAAAAAATCGATTTTTCAACTAAAACATACTGCAGTCACGATCGGCTGCAAGCCAATCGTATAATACTCTAGATGAATACTGAACTCCGATTTATATTGTAGTTCTGGATAAAGTAGAATTACGTGTGTGCATGTTGTATGTCCTTTATTAAGGACTGCTATTAGATTGCTACTCAAAACTAAAAGATAATATTCAGTGTGTAACTTCATACCTTGAACTGGGTAAGTCATCGAAAAAAAATTTCCTTTTTAAAGGACTTTCACATGGGAGGTGCAGGAAGGACTCACTCGATTTCTTACATATTTATCCTTTTTCTTGGAACCATTCAAAAATAAACGTGTACAAAATTTCAAATTCGTAGCTTGAAGCGTTCAAAAGTTATCGAAAAATATTGTTGAACACGTGTCTTAAGGACATTTTGTATGGCAGCTACCAGAAGGAGTAAAAGGATTTCGCTGATTAGTAAACTCGAACTTCGTTTTAACTCAAAACTAATTTGTACAAAATTTCCAATTCATAGCTAAAAGATTACTTGAGTTATATTAAGTTCCATAAATTAAATAAAAACGTTTTGACAGGATATTTGTATGGCAGCTACACGAAGGACTAATAGGATTTTCTTCATAATCATACATTTAGCTCCAACTATTGGAAAAATAACACATACAAAATTTCAAAGACGTAGCTTAAACCCTTTTGAAGTTATCGGCCAATATTCGTAGACACGTGTTTTAAGGACATTTTGTATGGCAGCTACCAGAAGGAGTAAAAGGATTTCGCTGACTAGTAAAGTCGAACTTCCTTTTCACTCAAAACTAATTTGTACAACATTTTGAATTCGTAGCTAAAAGATTACTTGAGTTATAGTGAGTTTCGTAAATTAAGTGAATACATTTTGACAGGATATTTGTATGGCAGCTACACGAAGGACTAACAGGATTTTCTTCATAATCATGTATTTAGCTCAAACTTTTGAAAAAATAACATGTACAAAATTTCAAAGTCGTAGCTTAAACCTTTCTGAAGTTATCGACCAATATTCTTGAACACGTGTTTTAAGGATATTTTGTATGGGAGCTACCAGAAGGAGTAAAAGGATTTCGCTGACTATTAAACTCGAACTTCCTTTTAACTCAAAACTAATTTCTACAAAATTCCGAATTCGTAGGTAAAAGATTACTTGAGTTATAGTGAGTTTCGTAAATTAAGTGAATACATTTTGGCAGGATATTTGTATGGCAGCTACACGAAGGACTAACAGGATTTTCTTCATAATCATATATTTAGCTCTAACTATTGGAAAAATAACACGTACAAAATTTCAAAGACGTAGCTTAAACCCTTCTGAAGTTATCGACCTATATTCTTGAACACGTGTTTTAAGGACATTTTGTATGGCAGCTACCCGAAGGAGTAGGACGATTTTGCCCGTTAACAAACTTAGCCTTACAAATTCAACCAAACATCCAAATTCAAAATTTCAAGATCCTAGGTGAAGGCGTTCTTGAGTTATCGTGTTCACGGACAGACGGACGGACGGACGGACGGACGGACGGACGGACGGACGGACGGACGGACGGACGGACGGACGTCAGGCGGATTTGAGGTTCTTGGCCACAAATAAACAAAAAATAATATATAACTTTTTTTCGTCCGAGGCTTGGTTCTATGCGTTACAAACTTTTGGGCTGGATTAAACTTATAATACTCTATATGATTTCATCTAGAGTATAAAAATCGGCCTCAATTTGTTTATAAAAGTCGTAATTGTTTATGAAACTCAAAAATCGTGTATACTTTACTAGATAATCTATCTAAGAAGGTACAGCCAAAATTTCATATCGATCGGATAAAAATTACTCGAGTTCTACTGCTAGCCGTTTTTGAAAACATGGTTTCGAGAAAAACGCGTTTAAAGTTTCACAATGTGTTTACTACATGAAACTTTAAAGATACAGGCTTGGCTACACAGACAACGTATGTTCAATATTTGCTTAAAACTACATATTTACGCCATCTATACCTCATTTAGAAACTATATAGTGTACCTTTGCACCGTCGGTAACGAGTAAAAGTGGCGAAACTCACTCCGAAACTCAATTTGTCGTTTTCAAGCGCTCCGCCTTGCTTCGAAAATTCGTCTTTTACGACCACTTAAAATTTGTTTTCAATAAAAAATGATGTCAGACATCATCCTTGACATGTTTTTACACCATTTAAGCCAATAAAAAAAAATGGAAAAAAAAAATTTCGACTAGGTATTACCCCTTAAAGATATGAATGACAATGTATGCAATTTATTGTAAGAGGAAAAGAAGAGTAGATTGGTAAATTAGAGCAATTTGGATCCAAGTAAATGAAGAATAAATAGATCGGTAAATCCATGGTATGAGAAAGGGTCGATGGGAAATGAATATCATGATATTCGAATATCTGATATCGGCATATTCCTAATATCTAATATATCCAAATATTAGTAATATCATAGCGAATACTAATATATTCTTCTCATCTCTAGCACAAACCCATCAAAGCTAAACATTCCTTTAATTACTTGAAAATCATTTCCATGAAAAGATCTTTGCGAATTGGATTCATTCCGCAGAATTTTAGTAGAAACTGCAAATTCTGAAATACTGAAAAAAGATTAATCATTTTATGTATATACATTTATATTTCAATTACTCATACCTAGCCATGGGGTGAAAGAAAGCGGTACGAAAACCATCTTTATTTTTATTTCCCAATGTTATTGAAAATATTCCATCACTCCATTGAAATCTTTGGCCTGATATATTGAAATCTCCCCATAAAGGGTCAGAGTTGAAATAATTATGTTGAAACCTCCACATACGGTTTTGTTGAAAACTGAAAATGATTGATAGATACATATTGATATTAATTATTGTTTTTTTCAACTTTATCCAGAGCAAATATAAAATGAACGAGTAATGTTGATATATATTGTTATACTCTATAGATGAATTATGAGGGTATTATAAGTTTGTAACGCTGTCGTGGTCCGGTTTGGCCCCGAATCTCCCTACGCGCACCTCGTATTGGTGATTGTGTTCAATATTCGAACTATGTCAGAATTTCCGATACGAGGAGACGAACCTAAATTAGTCCAAAGGTCGAATACCTTTGCTCGGCGGTCAGCAGGAAATTTGCAACATCGACTATCGATCAACAAAATCCAACTCGGGTCAACTGCCGAGAATTGATCGATGGTCGATGCAGATCAGCAATTATCGGGTTGATGGATATTAATTGACTAAGCGATAATTGCTAATCGATTTTCCCAAGTCCAGGAAACTTTCAGTATTGTCACGATTCTTAAGAGATTGAGTAGCCTCCGCGGTTCGAGCCGGTAGTTAATGCACGTTGCAATATGATTTTTTTTCAATAAGTTTCAAATAAATAATTGTTCAAGTGTAAGTTCATGATTTTTTCTCATGGGTGGTTCAAGTGCTTGAGGTGATTGTTGAATACGCGGAATAATGAAGCATGTATTAAGAAAGTACACAGTATTCGCGTTCCTTTTCCTTCAAGTGCGTGAAGCGAGCCCTAGGAGGGAGACTATACAAGGGATATTTTAGTGAAGTGATTGAATTTATTTCAGTATCCATGCGGATAATATTAAATACAATATCTACATGTCCTTTTAAAATCGAGTAAATAATTCAACAATAATTTATTATAAAAAGAAAAATTCATTAAGAAAGAGAATGACGTGAAATTGAATGATAATAGAAAAGAAAGGAAAAAACATACTGCAGTCACGATCGGCTGCAAGCCAATCGTATAATACTCTAGATGAATACTGAACTCCGATTTATATTGTAGCTGGGGATAAAGTAGAATTACGTGTGTGCATGTTGTATGTCCTTTATTAAGGACTGCTATTAGATTGCTACTCAAACCTAAAAGACAATATTCAGTGTTTAATTTCATACCTTGAACTGGGTAAGTCATCGAAAAAAAATGTCCTTTTGAAGGACTTTCACATGGGAGGTGCAGGAAGGACTCACTCGGTTTCTTACATATTTATCCTTTTCCTTGGAACCATTCAAAAATTAATGTGTACAAAATTTCAAATTCGTAGCTTGAAGCGTTCAGAAGTTATCGGAAAATATTGTTGAACACGTGTTTTAAGGATATTTTGTATGGCAGCTACCAGAAGGAGTAAAAGGATTTCGCTGATTAGTAAACTCGAACTTTCTTTTCATTCAAAATTAACTTGTACAAAATTCGGAATTCGTAGCTAAAAGATTACTTGAGTTATAGTGAGTTTCGTAAATTAAGTGAATACATTTTGACAGGATATTTGTATGGCAGCTACACGAAGGACTAACAGGATTTTCTTCATAATCATACATTTAGCTCCAACTATTGAAAAAATGACACATACAAAATTTCAATGTCGTAGCTTAAACCCTTCTGAAGTTATCGACCAATATTCTTAAACACGTGTTTTAAGGACATTTTGTATGGCAGCCACCCGAAGGAATAGGACGATTTTGCCCGTTAACGAACTTAGCCTTACAAATTCAACCAAACATCCAGATTCAAAATTTCAAGATCCTAGGTGAAGGCGTTCTTGAGTTATCGTGTTCACGGACAGACGGACGGACGGACGGACGGACGGACGTCAGGCGGATTTGAGGTTTTTGGCCACAAATAAACAAAAAATAATATATAACTTTTTTTTGTCCGAGGCTTGGTTCTATGCGTTACAAACTTTTCGGCTGGATTAAACTTATAATACTCTATATGATTTCATCTAGAGTATAAAAATAAAGCTAACAAAATGTCAAACAACAAAGAAAAATAGTATTACTGTGTGAAAGAAAATACAAAAATGATAGTGGTAATGATAAAGTAATGAAGAATAAAATAATATATATGGTGCTTTATTGAAGAAGATATTTTTTTAAATTATGCTTAAACTTGTTCGATTGAGTCACGACATTTTGGCGCAGCAGGAAAAAAGAAATTAATGCAAGTACATACGTATATCAGTTAAATTTTCTTCGTTTTATTTTTTTGTTTAAATTTTGATATACATATACTCGTATTGTGTTCGAAATCGACTTCGGTACGGATGTTTCGTGGGTTATTTATTACAATTTAGGAGCATATTAAAGAATAAAGAACAAAATGAGAGTTAAAGTTGTCGTTGGGGAAGAATAAAGTGAAAGTTACAGATAAAATCAGTTAGAAGTTAAATTCCCGACTCGATGTCATTCGGAATTTTTGGTATTACTAAAATTATAATATACGTGAAGTGGTATTGTTCGTAATTGCTTGTCAAATAATACCAAATTGTTGTAAAAGCGATTTTTTTGTGATTTTAACACTGACCTGCCTTAACGGTACTTAAAAATGCATTGGCGTGTTAAGTGGTGTCAAATTTCAAAGTTGAATGCGCCCGACGGTACGATGTTCACTGTAGCACTAATGCAGTCAGAATGATTGCCGGCATATGTTGATACAGAAACACTAGTATCACGTTGCACGCAAGGTCGTGTGGATTTTTCTTCATTTGAAAGTCAGTTCTAGAACACCGTGCGTTCCATAACATAGTGGATGTAGACGAGTGAAAAAAAATGAAAAAAACATAACGCAGTCACGATCGGCTGCAAGGCAATCGTATGATACTCTAGATGAAATACTGAACTCCGATTTATATTTTAGTTGGGTATATATCAAAAGAATGAGGACTGCACATACAATTATTGCATGACCTTTTATTTCCAGGTAGAAACTATTGTATAGTGGTTACTCTATGGATGGTTAAACGATTTCTTGAGTTATAGGGATTTTCATAAATTAAGTTAGGATATTTTTACAGAATTTTTGTATGGCAACTACATGAAGGACTTATGGGATATTTTTCATATTAATATTTTCAGCTGCAACTACCTATTATAATATAAAATCCACGTACACAAAAATTTAAAAATTTCATTTGGTGAACACGTGTTTTAAAAACTTTTGTATGACAGCTTCTCAAAGGAGTCGACGGATGACTCAAATTAATGAACTCAGTCTTGCTTTTGATATAAAACTAATTCCTGTAAAACTTTAAATTCCTGCTTTACCTCATACTAGAGTTATAGTGGATTCTGTAACTTGCATACATTTTGGAAGGACTTTTGTAGCCTGCTACACGAAGGACTCATTTGATTTGCATCATATTCTTTCTCTTCAAATATTGAAAACTTTAAGTGTGCAAAATTTCAAGTTTCTAACTTGAAGCATTCGAGCAACGACTCTTGTATGGGAGGTACCCGAAGGAGTGGAAGGATATCGCCCATTAATGAACTTAGCCCTACTTTTTTCATTTTGAAGGTGGTGACAAAATTTCAACTTCCTAGGCCAACGCGTTCCTGAGTTATCGTGTAAACGGACGGACGGACAGACGGACGGACGAACGGACAGCAAACGGATTTGGGGTTTTTAGTCTCAACTGAACACAAAATAGTATATAATTTTTTTTTGTCCGAGGCTCGGTTCTATGCGTTACAAACTTTTCTGGCTGGATTATACTTATAATCTTAATATATAAAAATGTTCGTTCGGGGTTCGTGTTTCTAAAACTCGAGAACCGCTGGACCTATTGACACCATATTTGGACCATATGTTAGTTTGGTCTGCCGGAAGGTTTCTCTTCAGTTTACTTCCGGTATGTGGCGCTATATTTCCTGATATTTGATCATATCGGAATGGATGTTCACTCTTATACGTACGTACGCTACGATTATTGAAATGTTTATAATTTTGTTGACTTCTGATAGGTGGCGCTGTATTCTCACTTTTGAATTTGGTGGTCGATTTGGCTTGTGCTTTGTTGATATTTGAATATTATTGTTTCATGTACTTACGACGTGTGCATAAACACATATTAATTTAAAAAAAAATAATAATAATTTATCGAAGCGGAATTAACATCAAAATGATTGTAAGTAAAAACAGGTGTAGTTATTGTATAATTTCAAAAACGTGCAAATGTTTTTAATTTATTTTTTATTTCATTTCGTGTTTCTTTAACATTCAATTTGGTTATAGAAAAATGCCGAGACGGCCCAAAGGAGGAAACATTGCCAGAAATTACCGACATGCCCGACAAAAAGCGTCCTTGGAAAAATTTCTGGCCAAACAAAGTGCACTCATTCGATTATTTAAACATGCATCAGAAAGAATGATTACTGACAATTATATGATTGTAATAAAAACGGATAAAGTCCCTATGGGAGAACACACACGCAGATTCATTGCTCCAACGGTCAATGGAGTTGCAGTAGGTATCGTGAGAGATGTTTTTAAACAACGAGACAATATAATTATGCGTAGAGACAATAATATTAAAATCATGCATAATTCACATCGGTCATATGATACGTTACAATATCCGTTAATTTTTTAGGAAGAAGATGATAAAGGGTTATCAAATAGGTACATAAGACTTTTTTATTTCAATACAAACGCACCCTTAAACTTTTATGCTGGGCTGTCAATGTGAAAACGTCAGACAAGGGTTACATTTTTATCATAATGAAGTTCACGAACGAGCAACGTTTGGAAATTATTCTCCGATTGGGTTTTGCAAAATTTTGAAGAAAATTCTCAATTTCATTGAAAAATCATTATCAGCGATGAAGCTCATTATTGGCGTAGGGGTTTTGTCAATAAAAACCCAAATATGTTTCGAACCCACATGGGCTTCAAGAGACTCCATTACATCCACATAAAGTGACCGTGTGATGTTGAATGGAGTTCGCTATCGTGCCATTGTAGAGGATATCTCTAGTTGTGGAGAGGTATCTCTAGTTGAATCCTTTTTCAATCCAATAGATTAGAAAATTATAAGACGATGAAATTTGAACGTTTCTATATTTAAAATTATTTATTTCTTGATTTATTAAAATTAATTGTTTTAACAATTGAACATTTTTCATTTCTGTTAAAACTAATTGTTTGAACATTTTTAATTTCTTTATTCATCAAAACTAATTATTTTTCTAAAACGTTTTACAGCAAGAGCTTAAGTAATACCCTGTACAGACTATGCATTTTAAACGCATTTAAGTTGGTAAATTTAACATGTTAAAAAAGTAGTGTTCAGACTAGGCAACTCGTTTTATTTTGATACATGATAGCTGGATGTGATTTGTTTTGACAAGTAGATATTCAGCTGTGTTTCATTAGCAAAATTATGCTTTCTAAATTGTTTGAAACCAATTAGTTTGTATAGCAGTAATAAAAAGGGAATTTATTAGCTAATGCAGTCGTTGCACAAGCACAAAATTGAGTTTCTGCAGCATTAAATAGTTTCTCCCAAAGTTTACTTCGATTTCCGCGAGGGTCGCAGTACATGTTTTCGGTTAATCGCGTAGTAGCTACGTGTTTTCGTAAACGCGTCCGGGAAGTGTTTTCAGCGCATTTAACTCAATTTAAACGCGTCAATCTCGCAGTCTGAAGTATAGTATAAGACTGAAAATATTTTTCCACATTTTTATTTTTGGCTAAATATGCCAACTTCAATTTGAATAAAATGTATGAATTGATAATGAAATTTTTTCATGGTAAGCTACCATTGAAGCAAATTTGAAGAAATTTTTGTTGTTTTCCGGCGTCAGTGGAGTGAAACCCCAACACGAAATCCCCGACTGTTGATTAATCGCTGTCCTTGATGACATGACAGTTGGAAAACCTTCACTGGATAGGCCAGTTTTTATAAGATTGCGTTGGACTAGGTCCGAAGGAGCTGTTTCGTCATCGGAGGGCATAGACTCGTCAGAGGGTGTAAATACCCTTACAGCTGGTGGTATTGCTGAGGATTGTTCTATATAGGTGATCTTGAAACCAATTTTTATTATCGCGAATTATAAATTAAGTAACCTTCTTGCCTTCGCATCCCAATACTTCAGGTAGGTGGCACTGAAGATCACCTAATATTTCAGCCAATTTGGTGGAATTTTTGGTTGTTCGCTAGGATACATAAAGCTCAACAACAAGTGGCGACATCGAATCTAGCCCAAAGCAATTTTAATTTTTTGTCCCTTTTTTTTTAAATCAAACTACAAACAAATTAATAATTTCATATTTATTTTTCAGGTGAAGAATTGCAAAAGGATGTGAGTGACATGATTCGTCATACCGTATTATGATTCGATATAAAAACGATGATTTCAAACAAAATATTTCAATTTCAATTAAATTTCATTTCAATCATTAAATAATGTTTCTTCTTTGACAATGATATAAAATTTGGAAATAACTTCCATGTAGACATTGTCAAATAGCATGTTCTTAAATTATACTCCAACGCCACCTATCGTAGTTGAAATAAATTTCAGTAAAATTATTAAGAAAAAAAAGATTTGTTTAACGCAAAAACCCGTATGCCGGGTCAGCCAGTCTTAATATTGTATATAAACCTACTACAGTCACGATCGACTGCAAGCCAATCGTATAATACTCTAGATGAATACTGAACTCCGATTTAAATGTTGTATGTCCTTTATTAAGGACTGCCATTAGATTGCTACTCAAAACTAAAAGACAATATTCAGTGTTTAATTTCATATCTTGAACTGGGTAAGTCATCGAAAAAACATACTGCTGTCACGATCGGCTGCAAGCCAATCGCATAATACTCTAGATGAATACTGAACTCCGATTTATATTGCGGTTGGGGATAAAGTTGAATTACGTGTGTGCATGTTGTATGTCCTTTATAAGGACAGCCATTAGATTGCTACTCAAAACTAAAAGACAATATTCAGTGTTTAATTTCATATCTTGAACTGGGTAAATCATCGAAAAAAAATGTCCTTTTTGAAGGACTTTCACATGGGAGGTGCAGGAAGGACTCACTTGATTTTTTACATATTTATCCTTTTCCTTGGAACCATTTAAAAATGAACGTGAAATTCGTAGCTTGAAGCGTTCAAAAGTTATCGAAAAATATTGTTGAACACGTGTCTTAAGGACATTTTGTATGGCAGCTACCAGAAGGAGTAAAAGGATTTCGCTGATTAGTAAACTCGAACTTCGTTTTTACTCAAAACTAATTTGTACAAAATTTCCAATTCATAGCTAAAAGATTATTTGAGTTATAGTGAGTTTCGTAAATTAAGTAAATGCATTTTAACAGGATATTTGTATGGCAGCTACACGAAGGACTAATAGGATTTTCTTCATAATCATACATTTAGCTCCAACTATTGGAAAAATAACACATACATAATTTTAAAGACGTAGCTTAAACGCTTCTAAAGTTATCGGTCAATATTCTTAAACACATCTCCCAAGGACATTTTGTATGGCAGCTACCAGAAGGAGTAAAAGCATTTTGCTGATTAGTAAACTCGAACTTTGTTTTTACTCAAAACTAATTTGTACAAAATTTCCAATTCATAGCTAAAAGATTACTTGAGTTATAGTAAGTTCCGTAAATTAAGTGAAGACGTTTTGACAGGATATTTGTATGGCAGCTACACGAAGGACTAACAGGATTTTCTTCATAATCATACATTTAGCTCCAACTATTGGAAAAATAACACATACAAAATTTTACAGTCGTAGCTTAAACCCTTCTGAAGTTATCGACCAATATTCTTAAACACGTGTTTTAAGGACATTTTGTATGGCAGCTACCAGAAGGAGTAAAAGGATTTCGCTGATTAGTAAACCCGAACTTTGTTTTTACTCAAAACTAATTTGTACAAAATTTCCAATTCATAGCTAAAAGATTACTTGAGTTATTGTGAGTTTCGTAAATTAAGTGAATGCATTTTGACAGGTTATTTGTATGGCAGCTACACGAAGGACTAACAGGATTTCTTTCATAATTCTGCATTTAGCTCCAACTATTGAAAAAGTAACACATACAAATTTTTAAAGTTGTAGCTTAAACCCTTCCGAAGTTATCGGCTAATATTTTTCAACACGTGTTTTAAGGACATTTTGTATGGCAGCTACCCGAAGGAGTAAGACGATTTTGCCCGTTAACGAACTTAGCCTTACAAATTCAACCAAACATCCAGATTCAAAATTTCAAGATCCTAGGTGCAGGCGTTCTTGAGTTATCGTGCTAACGGACGGACGGACGGACGGACGGACGGACGTCAAGCGGATTTGAGGTTTTTAGCCACAAATAAACAAAAAATAATATGTAACTTTTTTTCGTCCGAGGCTTGGTTCTATGCGTTACAAACTTTTGGGCTGGATTAAAGTTATAATACTCTATATGATTTCACCTAGAGTATAAAAATGTTCATTCGGGGTGCGGCGGTCTAAAACTCGAAAACCGCTGCTCCCCTTGACATCATATTTGGACCATATGTTAGTTTGGTCTGCAGGAAGGTTTCTCTTCATTTTACTTCCGGTAGGTGGCACTGCAGTCGAGATATTTCCATTTTTCCTATTTATGGTACGATTTGGCTCAAATTCACAATATATATTACTTCAATAAAAATAAATTCGTTAAGAAAATTTGGACCCGGTAGGTGGCTGTGAAGGTGAGATATTTATGAAAACTATCTACATATATAAAAGAGGATGTATGTATGTATGTTCCCTATAGACTCCTAAACCGCTTAACCGATTTTGATAACATTTTTAGGGAACATGTAGAATAGTCCCGGGATGGTTCCTGTGAACTTTGGTAGTGATTGAAACAAAAACAATTGTTTTTCCGAAATTTTTCCAATTTTTTCGCGTTTTTAGTACCCTGGTGCTCTAATTGTTGGTGTGTTTGTCCTGTAGGCCTTCCTATAACATTCATCCGATTGTGATGAAACTTTGTTGATATTTTTGCGAGCTAGGGGTTCGCCGGGATTTCAAGTAAAACACAATTCATTTAAAATCAAAATGAGTGATAATTTATTAATCGCACTTTAATTCTATTCGCACAATAATTCGCACTGTATGGCAATACCGCCCGCTTATATATCACTTGACTCGATCACTTTCGCTTTCTACCAACACGATCACGTATACACGCTGGCTGTCACAGTCGACGTAATAAAAATTACTATATCCCTCGCTGAAAGCTTCGCATGCTTTTATACTAGTTGGCTATAGTCTAGACTGTTCTTGAATGTACGCTCGGTGATGTGTGTGGACGGTTCTCGAAAGCTTTAGAGCTTTCGATTTTGATCTTCTACACTGTTCTGGTTTAAATGAGAATAGAAGGTGTTCCCCTTCGAATTGTTCCGCACCTTATATACTTCAATTCGGCTCTGATTGGGTTACTTTACAACTAGGTATTCGGTTGTTGCTGTTTCCATTATGCGAGACCAATCGAGTTGCGCGGTTGCCAGGCTTGCATATAACATTACTCCCTCCTTAGTTTCTGTTCGTCCCGAACAGAGTCGATCCCTCGTCAGAGACGTAATTTTTCATTTTAGCCCGTGGTACTCTCTCCTTTAGTTGGGTGTTGATTCGATGCCGTCCTTTACATTTGCACTGATATTTTGGCGATATTCCTCTCTGGCTCCGAGGTTTGTGTAATAATACCAGATTGTTAACTTTTTGGCTGGAAGATTTCCATTCTGGTGATTTGTTGCCGAACAGATTTTGTCTCGAGTTTGTTTATGTTTCGGATGCTGTCGATCACAAACTTTTAATCGTCTCAAATTGCCCACGAACTCTCCGTCTTGTTGACTACTCTGCAATAATTCGGTGTTCTCTTCGCTTTCCGACAATTGAGCCTTAAGTGTCCTTCTTCTCCACATTCCCAACATAGTAGCATTCCATGACTTTCGCTTTGTCTTTCGTTTCCTCTCTACCGGCAATCGTTATCAATGGTTATCTCCCCATCGTGACATCTATTGCATAGCAGTTGTTTCGAAACGCAGTCATCGTAGTTATTCTTACTTCTTCCTAGTTGCCAACAGTCACGCTGTGAGTGCCTGGCCTGTCCGCAATGTCAACATCGGAGAACGCTGAGCCTAGCGTGTTCCAACCTCCGACTCACGAACATTGACTTGTGTTTTCATTGCGACAATGGTGGGTTGTCTCTCTGTCAGTACAATCCGCTGATCTTAGTGCTTTTCTGCAATTATAACTTAAGTGTCCCGCCCGTCTGCAGTTCCAACATCGGGGACCTCTAGACATTTTGCTTCGTTGCGTACTCCTCGCCTTCTAACATACGCATTCTTTTGTTGTGTTTCGAACGCCACCGTTACTGTTTTTGACTGCTTCAAAAGTAAGACCATATACGAGGGCTTCGCTAATCGTTTTCTTGCCTGCTAGTTTCAATGCCAACTGTAGCTCTTTATCCTGTACGGCATTATTAAATATGAAGACAGCCAAATCACTGCATCGTTCGCTTTCCACATTAGGAAATAAAAGCAACGTAACTCTTTCTACATTAAGCGCTAGCTCTTGTAGTGTTTCGCCACACTTTTGACTTCGGTTGTAGAGTTGCATCTTCTAGATCTCTCGCATGTGGTCACCGCCATAATGAAGATCCAATGTCTGTACTAACGTTGAAAAATCTTGTTGTTGCTCCTGAGTAATCGTTTGAAGAACCTCTGCTGGTGGACCTCTTAGCGCCAATATAAGAGCCGTTCAATGATTGTTTGATGTTTTGATGGCCCCAGTCGCTTTCACGTTATCAAAGTCCCTTTTTAGGCGTTCAGCTTCTTCCACAATCTCAGATGTCTTTTCCGTAATTTGTTCTTCGAAAGTTCGAAGTTTCTTCTCTACATTTTCTTCGATTGTCTTGCCTATGGTGTCCATCGACTGGCTTAGATCTTTAATTTTATTATTTAGATCTTCTTTTAGCTCTTTCGTTTGTTCGCTTTGTTGTTCCAATTTTTGGTTGAGGTCCTTCGAAGTCTGGTCCAGCTTCTCGTTAAGGTCTGTTGATATCTGATCTAACTTCTTGTTAAGGTCTGCCGACAACAGTTGACTTTGTTGGTCTAATTTCTGATTAATGTCCTTCGACGTCTGGTTGAGGTCCATTGATTATTGGTCCATTTTCTGGCTGAAATCTGCTGAGAGCTGTTCTTGTTGGTTCATCATTTGCATTAATTGCCTTAGAGAGTCTAACGTCTCTGAACACTCATCACTACTTGCTGCGCGAGCTTCTCCGATTGGAAACTCGATATTGTTTGCGTCCTTGCCCTCCGCCTCAAGTATCTCAATCATACGGCTGACAAGTTCAGACTTGTTCCCTATTGTAGATAATTCGCGTCTACCCAGCTCCTCCTTCAGCTCCGTTAGTTCTAAGTCTTTTAAATAACGCGGCATTTTCACTTTTGATTATTTGTCCGTTAAAGATTTTCCCTATACAAATTCACTCAAATTCTCTTTTTGTCCGTACGAGAATTTTTTACTTCACTAATTCAAGATACCGCTCAGTAGAGCACTCGGAAATGTTCGATTTCACAAAATTCTCACTGTCCGTTCGAGAATTTTGCACTTCACTTCCTAGTTTGAAACCTTTATTCGCGCACAAAATCCTTACTTTGTCCGTTCGAGAATTTTAAATTCACTTTTTCCACTCGCGATTTTAACCCGAATTAATCCTTGAAATTTTACTTCTGACACCAATTGTTGAGAGCTAGGGGTTCGCCGTGATTTCAAGTAAAACACAATTCATTTAAAATCAAAATGAGTAATAATTTATTAATCGCACTTTAATTCTATTCGCACAATAATTCGCACTGTATGGCAATACCGCCCGCTTATATATCGCTTGACTCGATCACTTTCGCTTTCTACCAACACGATCTCGCGGTCGCCACCCTATAAACCAAACATCGATGAAGAGGCAGCGAACAGTTTCGAAACTTGTCGCTGAAAAAAGATTATCAGTTGGGAACAAGTTCAGCTATGTACTTGCTATCTGTGAATACGTGTGAGGTATTCGCATTTCTTTCTTGCTCGTACTGAAATGCATCCGACCATCTCATCCGCACTCGTCGACATGAGAGATCTCCTATCGCGCATTGTATTTGAAATTGGAATGAGCAAGAACGAGATAGCAGTACGTGCACTCACTGAAGAGTATGTATGAAAGGAGTATGAAGTAGACCTGACCAATCATTGATGAAAGGTAGGCCTGACTTACAGGCGAATTCTGCCTTACCGGTCGACACTGCACCGATGGACGGCGTCCGGTCATATTGGAATAGAATTCCAGTGGTCGTCGACTAGTGCAACGAAAAGACAACTTTCAATCGACTAATGCAATCGAAAGATGAATTTCATTACACTAGTCGTCAGAGTTATGGCTTCCGGCATCATATTCGTATGTAGAAAACAATAGCGCTGTGCGCAGTTCAACATCTAAGTTTGAAATGGCATTTACCGGCGAGTACGCACTTGATGATAATACGTGTCGTGTTGGACGTTTAGTCCTTTTCTCTCGATAAAGGCGGAAAAGATCGGCATGTTTACATTCTTGAGAAGAAGATGGGGAAATATTTACTTTTCGTTTTTCGCCACAAACACAAGCGCACGAGTTAACATAGTAGTAGTTTGTACATAAGAACCCATGAATTTTTCGTGCTTTTGGTTTATAGGGCAGGCTTGCATATAACAATATGTTGAGCGCACGCTCGTGAAGCTTTCTATATTAGTGAAACTGTTCTACAATAGATGGCGAGCGAAACAAACAAATGATTGTGTTTCATATAGTTTAGCGATAGTTTGTGTGTTTTCGGTGTGCATGTCTGAAAAAATCTAACAACGGGAGCAACGGATGCAACGGGAACAACGGAAGTAATGGGAGAAACAAACGGGAAGCAAGATTGGAAATCGCTGGCTTTGCAGTTGTTGTACCCAGCATTGTAGCAGCATCCCTATTCCCTGATCAAATCCAGATGTTTGGATTTCCCCTCGTATCCGCATTGCCGGTAGGTCAGTTTCGTAATAATTAACGTAAATAACTCTGTTTGTTTACTGACCTACTGGAAATGCCGGTAGTGTTAAGTATCTTTAAGTAATATTGCTAACTTGCGGATTCGGACTTAAGCGCCCGTTCATATTGCCCGGTCGAGGTCGAAGCTACAAACAAAATACAATTGTTTGGAGCTTCAGATTTCGTCACGCAATGTGCGACCGAGTCCAAGACCCAGAATCCAATGTCAGCAATGTTTTGCCGAATGACATGTAACTGAGTAATTTCCCAAAGCGGAACACAAGACTCAGTTCCGTGTCAGTCGGCACTTTTTATACTCTAGATGAAATCATATAGAGTATTATAAGTTTAATCCAGCCCAAAAGTTTGTAACGCATAGAACCAAGCCTCGGACGAAAAAAAGTTATACATTATTTTTTGTTTGTTTGTGGCCAAAAACCTCAAATCCGCCTGACGTCCGTCCGTCCGTCCGTCCGTCCGTCCGTCTGCCCGTGAACACGATAACTCAAGAACGCCTTCACCTAGAATCTTGAAATTTTGAATCTGGATGTTTGGTTGAATTTGTAAGGCTAAGTTCGTTAACGGGCAAAATCGTCCTACTCCTTCGGGTAGCTGCCATACAAAATGTCCTTAAAACACGTGTTCAAGAATATTGGTCGATAACTTCAGAAGGGTTTAAGCTACGACTTTGAAATTTTGTATGTGTTATTTTTCAAATAGTTGGAGCTAAATATATGATTATGAAGAAAATCCTGTTAGTCCTTCGTGTAGCTGCCATACAAATATCCTGTCAAAATATATTCACTTAATTTACGAAACTCACTATAACTTAAGTAATCTTTTAGCTACGAATTCGGAATTTTGTACAAGTTAGTTTTGAGTGAAAGGGAAGTTTGAGTTAACTAATCAGCGAAATTCTTTTACTCCTTCTGGTAGCTCCCATACAAAATGTCCTTAAAACACGTGTTCAAGAATATTGCCGATAACTTCAGAAGGGTTTAAGCTACGACATTGAAATTTTGTATGTGTTATTTTTTCAATAGTTGGAGCTAAATGTATGATTATCAAGAAAATCCTATTAGTCCTTCGTGTATCTGCCATACAAATATCCTGTCAAAAAGTCTTCACTTAATATACGGAACTCACTATAACTCAAGTAATCTTTTAGCTATGAACTCGGAATTTTGTACAAATTAGTTTTGAGTGAAAACGAAGTTCGAGTTTATAAGTCAGCAAAATCCTTTTACTCCTTCTGGTAGCTGCCATACAAAATATCCTTAGACACGTGTTCAACAATATTTTTCGATAACTTTGGAACGCTTCAAGCTACGAATTTGAAATTTTGTACACATTCATTTTTGAATCGTTCCAAGGAAAAGGATAAATATGTAAGAAATCGAGTGAGTCCTTCCTGCACCTCCCATGTGAAAGTCCTTCAAAAAGGACATTTTTTTTCGATGACTTACCCAGTTCAAGGTATGAAGTTAAACACTGAATATTGTCTTTTAGTTTTGAGTAGCAATCTAATGGGAGTCCTTAATAAAGGACATACAACATGCACGCACGTAATTCTACTTACTTACTACAACTACAATATAAATCGGAGTTCAGTATTCATCTAGAGTATTATACGATTGGCTTGCAGCCGATCGTGACTGCAGTATGTTTTAATATATAAGTTTAGTGTTAGCTAGTTGTAAGGCTCAGTCTTAATTTCTCTCAGTCTTTGTATACACGCACCCGAAAAAACAACAATAAAAGTATTTTTTAAACCAAAGAACAACAAGATAATTATTATTTAGGTAAGGAACCTTAATAGTTCTATTTTTTACAGGTTTCTAAACGGACTTGTCGGCCCATCATTCATGAGAAGCCACGTCCCACCAGTCTCCACCGTTGGCACACAGTAATGAAGTGCCGGGGAAAAACCATTCATCATAGGTCCCTAAGTACCTTGGGGATTTACCATCGTGTATAAATCGGGTATCACGGATACCCTCAACAAATACAACATTGACGCAGCCGGCTTTCGTCTTGTTAATATAAATAACAAGCCGAACCTACACTTTACTACAATGGAAGCAACATTTTTTATAATTGCGAAAAAGAAGTTTCAAAGAGACTCACAATTTTAGAAAATGTTTTCTCCGTTTTTCTTTCTTCGAATTCTTTTACTATTAGCAGCAACTGTTAATAGTAATTTCAATTATTCAAATAATGAATCGGCATTATTTACTATAAGAAATATCGCTTGTAGTGATATTGTTTTGTTTTACCTTTTTCCAATACCATTTTCATACTACAATGCATTGTTTTTGCATTGAGTTCAATAAACACAACATTGGCGATAGTAAATAATACGAAATTAAAAACCCTCAGCGAAAATGACTGTAATCCAAGCTCGAGTGGTTGCATGTCGGCATTGGGCCGAAAGTATACTGATATGACTTGGACAGTGATTTTTCTTATTTTTTTTTTTTCCTTCGTCTTCATAATTTTTTTTTTTTCCTTCGTCTTCATAATTTTTTTTTTTCGTCTTCATAAATTTTATTTTATTCAAGAGTAGTTCTTATTTCATTTACTCCCATCACCTAAGATATCAGTTATAACAAATTTCCGTTTTTTAACAAAAAAATTTTTTTTTTTAAATCAGATAGATCTCTTTCTGTGAAAATTAAATACATTTTTGCTTCGAGTCCCAGGTACATTTTCAGAAGTTTCATAAATTAGTAAATGAAATTGTTTTCAAACCTAGCCATTGCTGAGAAAAATACACGCACCAGTTAAAATATCCAGTTAAAAAAAAATGTCCTCTTACGAAGAAATTAGTGAGACAGTGTCTCGTATAGTTCCCATTTTTAATGGAATCCAATTTCCAGATAAAACGGGGAGGTTACACGAGTTTCTTAATGCATGCGAATCAGCTTTAAAATGCATTAATGAAGCGAATGAAAACATTTTCATTACACTGCTCTCCACGCGTTTAAACGGCGACTTTTCTGACCTGATTCAAGGAACTCCTTTTAGGACCTTGAGTCAGTTCAAAACGGTAATAAGGAGTGCTTGCCTAACAACTCACTCTCTCGATAGCGTATTAGACGAGATCAAAATGACGCACCAGGCAACGTCGAAGGATATTATCGGGTTTTCAGGGCATTTGGGAAAAACTAGGAATCGTTCAAAGGTACATACGTTCCGAACTACCAGGCAAAGTCACATAACCAAACTGAAATGTGAATGGTGTGCCAGGCTAGGACATATTGAGGATTCTTGTTTTAATAAGCGACATTTTTTAGAAAAACATCGTAAACGTTTAGAGAGCCAGCTCAACAATAAACGCTGCGCACCAATAAATAGGACCCAAACCTCCAAAACGTTAGTAACGACACTAACAATAATACTAAACATGTAAGTATTAATACAATTAATTCAGTTAAGAAGAAAAACGCTAAGCGTAGGACCCGCAAATCAAAAAGCGTTAGTAAAAAGGAGCAAACCAATCCCCGGAAGAGCACAAACTCAAGTCTGGGTACCAGCTTCCTACATTTCTTGCAACTCACCTACTTATTTATCCGAACGAATTTACTCGGATGTAAGGTGAAAACAAGAGTATGTCCTGTGCGCAGGAATTTAAAAAACGCGTCCGGTAAACGGAGAGGCATGGATTGCACCAAAAAATCCATCCTACACACGTTAACGAAAGACATCGACGACGATGTATTCATCGAGTGCAAGTGGACACAGGGGCCGATACAAGCCTTTTACGACAATCGGCTATGAAGAACCTTCGAACCATGGACAAACGCGAGAGAAGACAGTTGGGTGGAGTGTTTGGTGGCTTAAGTAGAACCTTAGGCACCGTTCTAATAGGACTGCACCCTAAACTACGTTTTAGGGCCAAGTGGCACTTGGTAGATGATCTAAATGGAATTCCAGCAGACGGAATTTTAGGTCGGGATATTTTAGGAAACCGATCGGTAATAGACACAACTACCAAGACCTTAACACTCCTCAACGATGAACACGAAGTAGCAGAAAAATTTCCGCTAAAGAGATTGGCGCAATTGAATAACCAAGATAGAGTCTTGCGTATTCGGGCTCGTACACAGATAATTACGCAGCCACGCGTACCTGTCTCAAAGAGAGATTTATTAGAGAAATCGCAGGAAATAAGTTGGGGTATTCACATGGGAAACGCTTTCGCAAAAGTAAAACCACATAAATTAAGGATACCCACTTTAAACTACACTCCTGACGATTATCCATCACATGCTAATCTTGTTCCAGTCTTCCACAATCGTAAAAAAACTAAGACCTCGGCGGGCAACACAAGTCCCAAACAGTGCCTAAAGCATAAAGCCGAGATAAACAAACATACCAATACCCTGTCGGACGGTATTCTACAAAAAGGTATGCCACCCTGGAATTCTCCACTCTTGGCAGTGCCCAGGAGAGCAGGTGCCGATGGAAAAGGGAATGGGAGTTCACGTGAATTTAACGAGAACACCATAAAGTGCGCGTTTCCACTGGCCAGAATCTCAAATATTCCGGACCAGTTGGGTCATTGCCGCCCACTTCCCTATCCTCATCAACCGAGCCAGCGACTATCACCACGATCTCCTAGAACTGGTAGATAAGTTTAAAACTCAATATAAGCACGGGTTCTAGATATTTCCGAGCTAACATTTACTTATTAATTTTTTATTTACACAAGATATTACATAAGAAAACCACTCATCTCACATCAATTCAGTACTCACACACATAAAAAAAATGAAGACTATTTCAATTCCGCTGACTAAATAATAAAAATATTTAAGCAAATCAAAACGGGAAAAAATAATATAAAGACTAAATTAATAACAAATTTTTGATAAAAAAAAAGAAGTTGAAATTGAAAATTTTTGTTGAAAAAACATTCATTATAACGAAAAATAAAAATTCTGAAAGAAATAGGACATAAGAAAAGAATTTCTCAAATTATGTAGATAAATACATAGATGTTAAGAATAAAATATAAAAACGGATGTTAACAACTTATTTTGTGCATGTAGATAAAAATATAAAAAAAATATGTATATAACTGGTAGAAATATTGTGAAGTAATGTACTTATATAAAAATTAAATAATTTGTACGTAAACAATTTTTAAAGAAAAGAAACTTCGTATGGCAACAACACGGGTTATGTTATTGACAGGACATGTGTGTATGCTATTAACCACATCGAAACAATCAATGGCACTTATTTCTTCGAGATCGTGAAGACGCTTAACGGAGGGAGAGAGGACGCTCTTAGTTATCGTTATACACCGTACAGAGGACTTTCAACGCAAAGGTAGAAGGAAGTGTTCTACAACGATACAACAATGATACAACAACGATACAACAACGATTGGGTGCGATTGGGTGCGCAAGCTGAACCTCTCATATATCCGAAGTACCATGTGAAACAACAGACGTCTACGATTTCTCAGGGTCCACTCCAGAGCCCAGTAAACGTCTACCCCTCATGGTGGGAGATCACAAAGATGTTGCTGACTCACTAGCTGAAGGTCGTAAATCACTGGACGAGTTACACAATGATCTGATGTCTACACGGGATACGGGACGGTTTAACGAGCGGATCGGTGAAATAACAATACATCGGTACTCCATGTTTACTGTGGGCATATTGCTGGTAATTTCATCTGTAGCCTGTCTTATTGGTCTCCGATTCCTTGTCACACGCCGATCAAACAGTCGCGCCGTACCACCAGTGAGCCACCCCGTTCGGAGTTTCGAATTGACAGAGATGGACTCTCATACAGCAGAGGAGACACCTCCATGGCCACAACACCTTCAGGTCACCAAAACAGCTCCGAGAGTGCAGAGACCAACAGAGCCACCACCACGAGCTCCAGTGTTCTATGAGGTTCCAGTGTGTTACGAGGCCCCGACGAAAAGTTCAGATAATAGCATAACGTTCGCCTACTGTTAACCAGTATAATTAAGATAATACAGTATAGATAAAAAACATTTCATTTTAGTAACTAAATTAAGACAGTATTGTTAACAACTAGTTTTAAGACAGTTCGATGTAAACATATGAGGGTGAATCCAAACTCATCGGATGGGGAGGGATGTTGTACCCAGCATTGTAGCAGCATCCCTATTCCCTGATCAAATCCAGATGTTTGGATTTCCCCTCGGATCCGCATTGCCGGTAGGTCAGTTTCGTAATAATTAACGTAAATAACTCTGTTTGTTGACTTACTGGAAATGCCGGTAGTGTTAAGTATCTTTAAGTAATATTGCTAACTTGCGGATTCGGACTTAAGCGCCCGTTCATATTGCCCGGGCGAGGTTGAAGCTACAAACAAAATACAATTGTTTGGAGCTTCAGATTTCGTCACGCAATGTGCGACCGAGTCCAAGACCCAGAATCCAATGTCAGCAATGTTTTGCCGAATGACATGTAACTGAGTAATTTCCCAAAGCGGAACACAAGACTCAGTTCCGTGTCAGTCGGCACTTTTTTAATACATAAGTTTAGTGTTAGGTAGTTCTAAGGCTCAGTCTTAATTTCTCTCAGTCTTTGTATACACGCACCCGAAAAAACAACAATAAAAGTATTTTTTAAACCAAAGAACAACAAGATAATTATTATTTAGGTAAGGAACCTTAATAGTTCTATTTTTTACAGGTTTCTAAACGGACTTGTCCGCCCATCATTCATGAGAAGCCACGTCCCACCAGTCTCCACCGTTGGCACACAGTAATGAAGTGCCGGGGAAAAACCATTCATCATAGGTCCCTAAGTACCTTGGGGATTTACCATCGTGTATAAATCGGGTATCACGGATACCCTCAACAAACACAACACAGTTTTGATAGTATAGCACCATACAAACGTGATCGTAGCTAGGGATGTTGAAAAAATATCGATATTTCGAAATTGCGATATTTTTTTTAACGATATATTGATAATATCGGCCGATATTTTTTAGAGCGATATATCGATATTAAAATCGGACTGTCGGACCCGAAATTTTTTGTTTAGTATTGCATATCTTAGAACTCGAACGGCATTTTTCATTTCCGCTTATTTTTGTGTAATGTACCTACTCATGCTTTGGCCGCAAATTTAGCTATTTCTATTTGATATTTTACGTGGTAATCTAATAAGTTACTTATGCCGAAGCATTCAGAAAACATAACGTCTGAATATCTAAAATTAAGCAAACTTCTGACCCGTAACCTACTGGGAGCTCTGACTGGACATTGTCACATCAGGAACCATCTCCATAGGATTAGTCTCTCTGACAGTAAAATATGCAGAATTTGTGATGTTGAAGACGAAACACCAGAGCACATTTTCTGTGAATGTGAGGGACTTGCTCATAAAAGACGTCATGACTTCGGTTAGGGTTTCATGAATTCCTGGCTATTCCTCTTCGAAAAGCACTAAGTTTCATTGAAAGCGCAGGGATCGAATAGGAACCATAGATAATCCAGAGGGTGTCGCAATAGGCTTCAATGACAGAGGAGACCAAACCAACACCAACACGAAAATTGTCATTAAGGTTGAAAGTAGAAAACGGTTTTTCGATCACGCGAAGTTTATTTCTGTCGAAACAAAAAGATGCAAGACACGTGGTTTCCGTAGGTGGGGGCAACCAGGCAACTATCCTGTGCACAGGGATCTATCCGCTTAGTACCTTGTTGCTATTGGTTTTTAATCTTACTCTTTGAAATAGAAGTGATTTAAAAAACCCGGAGGAAAGTAATACGTTTGTATTAAAGAGTCACAGCTTACCATAACTATCCGTTGCTGCGTCACATCCTTTTTTCGTATATTTTTATTTTCACTTCGAAAGTGCATTTAACCTTATTTTTTGAGAAGTAGTGAGGCTTCTTTAGGCTCTACCAGTCTTAAATAATAAATAAATATTTTTTGTTGTAAAAATTTAATGAAGTGAAGAACAATTTTAAATTTCTAAAAATCATTTATTTATTGGCTTTGGGTTTGTTTTAAAAGCCGCTCACCGCCGTAATCTTTATTAAGGAGAGCATATCGCTTTTGGGGTAAAAAAAAACTTTTTTTTTTAAAATTCTTATTTTAGACTGAATTCTGGGTAAAACTGTTTAAACCGCAAGACTCCACGGGATCAAGAAGTGCTTCTCCTGAAAAGATGTATTTTTTACGTTTGATCCATTTTCTCCAAAACTACTTATGCCACCTCTGCTGTTAGATAGAGTAGAACGAAATTTAAAATGTTTAATTATTTAATAATGTAATATGCGACTGACTTGACGCGTACTGTTCGTCAAAATTAAGTTTACAATACAGGGTGTAACTAGTACTGAGGTTCAAACGAAAATGGGAGATAGTGGAACTTGTCCTGAGTAGAAAATCGTTCCAGACATACTTCCGTTTTTGCACCGTTAAGGAAATAGCGCGATTTTAAGGACGAAGGATTTTCATCGTACCTGTGATCACTGTTTGATCTCTAACTTCTGCTGTACTTAGCGTAACGTAATAATTCTGGGCTCGTTGGTAAGGACACAAATTCTTCTTTCAAATTGCTATCAACTGTGTCAATCAGTGTTATACTTTTTGAGAAAAATTCATTTAAATGACACAAAAATAATAAAAAATTAAAAAAAAATACAAAAAAGTCCTGTTTTCTCCAAGAAGGACCTAATTAACCACCAAAGTCCATAAAATTTCACTATACATTTGATAACAGAATTTCTTCATATTTGCAACAACAAGTGAGTTCCCTGCACATGTTGGAAATACTGCTAAACATAGAATTTACCGCAAAACAGATGCAGTAATGAGCAACCATGTTAACAACACACGTATTGCTCTTATGTGTGGAAATTATGTTACAGGTAAGTAAAAGTATGACAACTAATTAGATAGCGTCCATTTAAGTAAATTAACTAACATCCATTTAAGCTAATGAAGTAATATCCATTTAAGTAGGGCGTGGAGTTTACCTGCTCCCTTAAGGAACAGGAATGACTTCGTCCTACGTAGATTTTTCTGCGATAAAAGCATCGGGAGGAAGCAGCAGCAAACAGAATGTCATAGACATCATTACGAGCAACATGGCAAGCAATAGGAGGTCTTTTACAACGGAAGAAATAGCAGACATGCACTTCGTGTATGGGTTGTGCGACGGGAATGCTAGGCGAGCCGAAAGAGTTTACCGGGAACGGTATCCGAACAGATCTCGGTACCAGCATTATCGGATGTTCATCAGCATTCATCAGAACCTTCGTGAACGAGGCACACTGCAGCCGTGGCGGAAGACACAACATCCAGGACGGCGACACTCGGTACCTGTGGCCACGGAGGAGTGCATACTGCGCATCGCGGCTAGGGACCCCACGGTAAGCACCCGGCGCATCGGCCATCGATTAGGCATCAACCACATGCAAGTGTTCCAAATTCTGCAAAGAAAAGAACTGTATCCCTATCACAATACGGGTATCAAACCAGATTTACTTGAAGGGAACGTGCTTGATAACTGTTAGCCCCGCTCAACCTATGAAGAAATTCTGTTATCAAACGTATAGTGAAATTTTATGGGCTTTCCGAAAATGTAATAAAATTTGGTGGTTAATCAGGTCCTTCTTGGAGAAAACAGGACTTTTTTGTATTTTTTTTTAATTTTTTACTATTTTTGTGTCATTTAAATGAATTTTTCTCAAAAAGTATAACACTGATTGACACAGTTGATAGCAATTTGAAAGAAGAATTTGTGTCCTTTCCAACGAGCTCAGAATTATTACGTTACGCTAAGTACAGCAGAAGTTAGAGATCAAACAGTGATCACAGGTACGATGAAAATATTTCGTCCTTAAAATCGCGCTATCTCCTTAACGGTGCAAAAACGGGAGTATGTGTAGAACGATTTTCTACTCAGGACAAGTTCCTCTATCTCCCATTTTCGTTTGAACCTCAGTACTAGTTACACCCTGCATAGTATACAACCTTCGCAAAAATAAAAAAAGTTTACTCCACTCTATATGCTCGTTTTGCAGTAAGGAATAATTGTCCAAAATGTTATTTGAGTGGTTTCTGAGAAAATAGGTCTGGAATTTTATACTGAAAAGCCTTTGCGGTATGCTCCCCTTAACGTTAAATTTGATACGGGAAGGGAGAGAAGAATTTATTTTTCATTGAAAAACATACTGCAGTCACGATCGGCTGCAAGCCAATCGTATAATACTCTAGATGAATACTGAACTCCTATTTATATTGTAGTTGGGGATAAAGTAGAATTACGTGTGTGCATGTTGTATGTTCTTTATTAAGGACTGCCATTAGATTGCTACTCAAAACTAAAAGACAATATTCAGTGTTTAATTTTATATCTTGAAATTGGTAAGTAATCGAAAAAAATGTCCTTTTTGAAGGACTTTCACATGGAAGGACTCACTCGATTTCTTACATATTTATCCCTTTCCTTGGAACCATTTAAAAATGAACGTGTACAAAATTTCAAATTCGTAACTTGAAGCGTTCAAAAGTTATCGAAAAATATTGTTGAACACGTGTCCTAAGGACATTTTGTATGGCAGCTACCAGAAGGAGTTAAAGGATTTCGCTGATTAGTAAACAAAAACTTTGTTTTCACTCAAAACTAATTTGTACAAAATTTCCAATTCATAGCTAAAAGATTACTTGAGTTATAGTAAGTTCCGTAAATTAAGTGAAGACGTTTTGACAGGATATTTGTATGGCAGCTACACGAAGGACTAACAGGATTTTCTTCATAATCATTTATTTAGCTCCAACTATTGGAAAAATAACACGTACAAAATTTGAAAGACGTAGCTTAAGCCCTTCTGAAGTTATCGACCAATATTTTTAAACACGTGTTTTAAGGACATTTTGTATGGCAGCTACCAGAAGGAGTAAAAGGATTTCGCTGACTAGTAAAGCCAAACTTTCTTTTTACTCAAAACTAATTTGTACAAAATTTTGAATTCGTAGCTAAAATATTACTTGAGTTATTGTGAGTTTCGTAAATTAAGTGAATACATTTTGACAGGATATTTGTATGGCAGCTACACGAAGGACTAATAGGATTTTCTTCATAATCATATATTTAGCTCAAACTATTGGAAAAATAGCACATACAAAATTTCAATGTCGTAGCTTAAACCCTTCTGAAGTTATCGACCAATATTCTTGAACACGTGTTTTAAGGACATTTTGTATGGCAGCTACCCGAAGGAGTAGGACGATTTTGCCCGTTAACGAACTTAGCCTTACAAATTCAACCAAACATCCAGATTAAAAATTTCAAGATCCTAGGTGAAGGCGTTCTTGAGTTATCGTGTTCACGGACAGACGGACGGACGGACGGACGTCAGGCGGATTTGAGGTTTTTGGCCCCAAATAAACAAAAAATAACATATAACTTTTTTTCGTCCGAGGCTTGGTTCAATGCGTTACAAACTTTTGGGCTGGATTAAACTTATAATACTCTATAAGATTTCATCTAGAGTATAAAAATATTCGATATATCGATATTTTTTTTCGATATATCATCAGCCGATATTGATATTTTTTCCAATATCGATATATCGATATTTTTTTCCAATATCAACATCCCTAATCGTAGCCTCGGGACGCGGCTTGTGCTCTATATGATTTCATCTAGAGTATAAAAATATATAACACACAATAAGGGTTACGATTAGAATGGCGATATTAGGTGCGTTTTAATGCTCTCCAGAGTAGGATAGGATAGCATAAAAAATTTATATACAAAATAACAACAACATTGCTGTTTTTACGATTCTTCATAACTTTTTTCCATAGATAGTAGGCTACATTAGAGAATTTATCGCGCATAGTTCCCCCAGTGAGCTCACTGGGGGAACTATTCCGGTTAAAATCTATATTCTAGCCTACTATCTATGGAAAAAAGTAATAAAGAATCGTAAAAACAGCAATGTTGTTGTTATTTTGTATATAAATTTTCTATGCCATCCTATCCTACTCTAGAGAGCATTAAAACGCACCTATTATAGACAAGTGATAACAGACTTATAGGTTAGGTTATAAAGAATATAGTTTGGTGATTCGTTGTTGTAGGCCTTAATTGATGTCCACCCCAAAATCCAATATTCTCACTAGAGAGGAGCTGGAAAATATTCGAGCACTAATTGCAGAATGTGAGGAGTTCGAAGAAATGGTGAATAGGTGCGAGCGGTAAATTGAGCAGCACGAGAAGGATTGGCAATATTTGGCGAAACATATTCAAACGGAAATTACTGTGGGGAAGTTTACTGACATCGAGACGGTAAGCAAGACCGTACAATCCACGCAAAGGTGTGGAGGTTTTGCTCAGCGAGTTTTTAGCATCAATAAAGAACAAACACCGGAGATTGAAATAAGAGGTAGAGGAGATTGGGAAGGAAAGGAATTACTACCGCCAAACCGTGAGTAGTCTAAGAACGCAACTAGAGGAAGCAGAGGAGAGAGAGAACAAAGAGGTAAGCAGACGGCCATAAGAAATAGAATCAGCAGGTCACGCCCATACGAAAATAGAAAAGATCACAACGACCGCTCGGACACCAGTTTATCAAAATATTGGCACAAGGACAGCAACCACAATGACTACAAACAAGTGTTGGAACAAGGTGATGGACGTGATATCGAAATACATTCCCCTGCTTTCGGGGGCAAGAACTCCGAAGTTGGGGTCGGTTACTGGATTGTTGCAGCGAGACATATGCACGACTCGAAGAGAACGAGAAGTCTGTCTTCATGAAGTGCGTAAAGTACAGACTTGTGGATGACGCATATTGTTTGGTTGCATCCGAGAATTTTGACAACTTCACTACCCTGGAGAAGTTGCTCACTGTGGCCTATTCACCCAAAACAGCCTTGAGTGAACTGCGTGTTGGGTTGTGTGCGTGCAAACAACGTCCGGGGAAGAGATGGGTGAATACGCGTTCCGCCTGGTAGGAATTTGACTGCAGATGAAGGAGGTGGTATCGGCCAGGTACCCAGGGGAGATAAGGGGACTATTGCTGGAACTAGAGAAAGGCGCGATTGCTACTTTCAAGGCAGGAATGCCTGAAAACGGCACGCAAATCTATTTGATTGGATGGAGTACGACGGCTTTGAGTGAAGTAAAAGCGGCAGTATTTTATGAAGGAGAGATGAAGAGATTGCGGGTATTAAGTGGACCTCAGAGGAAACAAGTGAATTCCGGCTCTGGTATAACCACTTCAGGAGGTAGCGGATCAGCACAAAACACTGGACCCAACAATAGGTCCAACGGCAATCTCCACAATCAATTGTCACAACTGTGGACGAACCGGACATTTTGCACTCGAATGTCGGCAAGGACGAGTCGATCCGTATTGCACAAAATGTAATCGCTACGGACATACCACACAGAGTTGCCGAGGAAATCAGCAAGCTTCGCTTTCAGCAAAGGGCAAAATTCAGGAAGCGCACGACTACAGCGAGAAATTGTTAAATTTGCGTATAACGGTACCGGCGGAAGCAGTGAAGGGATGTCAGAAACTGTATATTGCGATTTTTGTAAGAAGGATGATCACTATGCGACAAACTGCTTGCGGAGGCATCAAGCAGAGATCGAACGACAAAAGAAGGTTGAGTAGGCGACGAAAGGGATATATTGCGATTTCTGCCAGCAAAATGACCACTGCTTATCGAACTGTGTACGGAAATACCGGGCAGAACAACAACCACGACAGCAGGGCAACGAGTAGAGACAGTCCACGGGCGCGATGAGGTCTGTCTGAAAAAGCAGTGCCAAGATCGAGCTCTGTTACACTTAGCAGTGTTCGGCTAGGGTTCAATACAACATAGGAAGGAGGGGATGGTTGACACTACTTGTGGATACAGGAGCTTCGTGCAGCCTTATAAAATCAGCGAGCCTAACCGAACATGTAGTAATGAACAAAACAAGAACAACAACGATTGCGGTCCTGTTTGGTAAAGAGAGGAGGAGGTAATTATAAGTGCGATTACATAACAGTGCAAGATAAAACCTTAAATCCGTTGTTTGCTCATAGATGTTAAGCTACCATGGGACACGCCATATTTATACTCTAGATGAAATCATATAGAGTATTATAAGTTTAATCCAGCCGAAATGTTTGTAACGCATAGAACCAAGCCTCGGACGAAAAAAAGTTATATATTATTTTTTGTTTATTTGTGGCCGAAAACCTCAAATCCGCCTGACGTCCGTCCGTCCGTCCGTCCGTCCGTCCGTCCGTCTGTCCATTAGCACGATAACTCAAGAACGCCTTCACCTAGGATCTTGAAATTTTGAATCTGGATGTTTGGTTGAATTTGTAAGACTAGGTTCGTTAACGGGCAGAATCGTCCTACTCCTTCGGGTAGCTGCCATACAAAATGTCCTTAAAACACGTGTTCAAGAATATTTGTCGATAACTTCAGAAGGATTTAAGCTACGACATTAAAATTTTGTATGTGTTATTTTTCCAATAGTTGGAGCTAAATATATGATTATGAAGAAAATCCTGTTAGTCCTTCGTGTAGCTGCCATGCAAATATCCTGTCAAAATGTATTCACTTAATTTACGAAACTCACTATAACTCAAGTAATCTTTTAGCTACGAATTCGGAATTTTGTACAAGTTAATTTTGAATGAAAAGAAAGTTCGAGTTTACTAATCAGCGAAATCCTTTTACTCCTTCTGGTAGCTGCCATACAAAATATCCTTAAAACACGTGTTCAACAATATTTTCCGATAACTTCTGAACGCTTCAAGCTACGAATTTGAAATTTTGTGCACATTAATTTTTGAATGGTTCCAAGGAAAAGGATAAATATGTAAGAAATCGAGTGAGTCCTTCCTGCACCTCCCATGTGAATGTCCTTCAAAAGGACATTTTTTTTCGATGACTTACCCAGTTCAAGGTATGAAGTTAAACACTGAATATTGTCTTTTAGGTTTGAGTAGCAATCTAATAGCAGTCCTTAATAAAGGACATACAACATGCACACACGTAATTCTACTTTATCCCCAGCTACAATATAAATCGGAGTTCAGTATTCATCTAGAGTATTATACGATTGGCTTGCAGCCGATCGTGACTGCAGTATGTTTTTATACTCAAGATGAAATCATATAGAGTATTATAAGTTTAATCCAGCCCAAAAGTTTGTAACGCATAGAACCAAGCCTCGGACAAAAAAAAGTTATACATTATTTTTTGTTTATTTGGGGCCAAAAACCTCAAATCCGCTTGACGTCCGTCCGTCCGTCCGTCTGTCCGTGAACACGATAACTCAAGAACGCCTTCACCTAGGATATTGAAATTTTTATACTCTAGATGAAATCATATAGAGTATTATAAGTTTAATCCAGCCCAAAAGTTTGTAACGCATAGAACCAAGCCTCGGACGAAAAAAAGTTATATATTATTTTTTGTTTATTTGTGCCCAAAAACCTCAAATCCGCCTGACGTCCGTCCGTCCGTCCGTCCGTCCGTCCGTTCGTCCGTCCGTCCGTCCGTCCGTCCGTCCGTCCGTCCGTCCGTCCGTCCGTCTGTCCGTGAACACGATAACTCAAGAACGCCTTCACCTAGGATCTTGAAATTTTGAATCTGGATGTTTGGTTGAATTTGTAAGGCTAAGTTCGTTAACGGGCAATATCGTCTTACTCCTTCGGGTAGCTGCCATACAAAATGTCCTTAAACCACGTGTTCAAGAATATTGGTCGATAACTTCAGAAGGGTTTAAGCTACGACTTTGAAATTTTGTACGTGTTATTTTTCCAATAGTTGTATTTAAATATATGATTATGAAGAAAATCCTGTTAGTCCTTCGTGTAGCTGCCATACAAATATCCTGTCAAAATGTATTCACTTAATTTACGAAACTCACTATAACTCAAGTAATCTTTTAGCTACGAATTCGGAATTTTGTACAAATTAGTTTTGAGTGAAAAGAAAGTTTGGGTTTACTAGTCAGCGGAATCCTCTTACTCCTTCTGGTAGCTACCATACAAAATGTCCTTAAAACACGTGTTCAAAAATATTGGTCGATAACTTCAGAAGGGTTTAAGCTATGTCTTTGAAATTTTGTATATGTTATTTTTCCAATAGTTGGAGCTAAATGTATGATTATGAAGAAGATTATATTAGTCCTTCGTGTAGCCGCCATACAAATATCCTGTCAAAATGTATTCACATAATTTACGGAACTCACTATAACTCAAGTAATCTTTTAGCTATGAATTGGAAATTTTGTACAAATTAGTTTTGAGTAAAAACAAAGTTCGAGTTTACTAATCAGCGAAATCCGTTTACTCCTTCTGGTAGCTGCTATACATAATGTCCTTAATACACGTGTTCAACAATATTTTTCGATAACTTTTGAACGGCTCAAGCTACGAATTTGAAATTTTGTACACGTTCATTTTTAAATGGTTCCAAGGAAGAGGATAAATATGTAAGAAATCGAGTGAGTCCTTTCTGCACCTCCGATTGTAAAGTCCTTCAAAGAGGAAATTTTTTTTCGATGACTTACAGAGTTCAAGGTATGAAATTAAACACTGAATATTGTCGTTTAGTTTTGAGTAGCAATCTAATGGGAGTCCTTAAGAAAGGACATACAACATGCACACACGTAATTCTACTTTATCCCCAACTACAATATAAATCGGAGTTCAGTATTCATCTAGAGTATTATACGATTGGCTTGCAGCCGATCGTGACTGCAGTATGTTTAATCTGGATGTTTGGTTGAATTTGTAAGGCTAAGTTCGTTAACGGGCAAAATCGTTTTACTCCTTCGGGTAGCTGCCATACAAAATGTCCTTAAAACACGTCTTCAAGAATATTGGTCGATAACTTCAGAAGGGTTTAAGCTACGACATTGAAATTTTGTATGTGTTATTTTTACAACAGTTGAAGTTAAACATATGATTATGAAGAAAATCCTGTTAGTCCTTCGTGTAGCTGCCATACAAATATCCTGTCAAAATGTATTCACTTAATTTACGAAACTCACTATAACTCAAGTACTCTTTTAGCTACGAATTCGAAATTTTGTACAAATTGGTTTTGAGTGAAAAGAAAGTTCGACTAGTCAGCGAAATCGTATTACTCCTTCGGGTAGCTGCCATACAAAATGTCCTTAAAACACGTGTTTAAGAATATTGGTCGATAACTTTAGAAGGGTTTAAGCTACGTCTTTGAAATTTTTTATGTGTTATTTTTTCAATAGTTGGAGCTAAATGTATGATTATGAAGAAAATTCTATTAGTCCTTCGTGTAGCTGCCATACAAATATCCTGTCAAAACGTCTTCACTTAATTTGCGGAACTTACTATAACTCAAGTAATCTTTTAGCTATGAATTGTAAATTTTGTACAAATTAGTTTTGAGTAAAAACGAAGTTCGAGTTTACTAATCAGCGAAATCCTTTTACTCCTTCTGGTAGCTGCCATACAAAACGTCCTTCAGACACGTGTTCAACAATATTTTTCGATAACTTTTGAATGCTTCAAGCTACGAATTTGAAATTTTGTACACGTTCATTTTTAAATGGTTCCAAGGAAAAGGATAAATATATAAGAAATCGAGTGAGTCCTTCCTGCACCTCCCATGTGAAAGTCCTTCAAAAAGGACATTTTTGTTCGATGACTTACCCAGTTTAAGATATGAAATTAAACACTGAATATTGTCTTTTAGTTTTGAATTGCAATCTAATGGCAGTCCTTAATAAAGAACATACAACATGCACACACGTAATTCTACTTTATCCCCAACTACAATATAAATCGGAGTTCAGTATTCATCTAGAGTATTATACGATTGGCTTGCAGCCGATCGTGACTGTAGTATGTTTTTTAATAGTAACAAGATTACTGTCTAAGTTCAACATAGCTATTATAGCGAAATGATCTGTAATGTAGGTTTCTAGAATTAGTGGTGTGAGTGGGTAGTTACTTTTCGAAAATATGTGGTCTATGCAGCAGCCTTTATTGTTAGCTAGCCTAGTTATGCCCTCAAGATTTTCAATAAAACCATGCGCCGTGAGAGTATTAAGATAATCGTTTGCGATAGCCGAAGGGGTGTTTCTGAGAATATATATGTTTATATCACCTATAATAATATGGTTACTCACATGTTTACGACATTCTAAAAAGAGTTCCAACGAGTTGACGAAGTCTACTGGGTTAGCATTTGGGGATCTATATATCCCTGTAAGGTTCAGACTGAAAGTATTTAAACTTAATTCTAGATCTATTGAGTTTGCTTGTTCCAAGTTATGTGACTTAATCGAAACAGAATAAACATCTCTAACGTATACGGCTACATCATCATATTTGTTTAATTTAGTACATGCATTAATAAATTTATATCCCGGAATATTAAAGGAATTTGTGTCATTTAACCATGTTTCAGTTAGAACAATGGCATCGAGAGAATAATCCAATTGATTCAAAAGCAATTGGAGCTCATCAAAATTTTTTTTCATGCTACGTATGTTCATATGAAAAACTTTAAATGCATTTTTTCCATTAATTAAATATTGCTTACAAAGCAAGGTATTCTCATAGGTATTAGTTGTAACTTTCCTGTGATAATTCAAAGTTTCCAATAACTCAGCCATTGTAATTAAAAAAGAAATTAAAATAACAGTGTAACAAAAACTAGTTTTAAAACTGCAATTAATCCAAACCAACTATGTCCTCTGCATTCGTGATTAGGTAAGCTCTGCTTTCATCATTTTTTTTTTGCAAATATTTTCCCGCCTTTCACCCATTCATACTTATATGCTTTGATTTTCAAAGCACTCTTTGCTTGCCTTAGCAACTCAGCAGTATACGGGGTTAGATGATGCCGATGATAATGCGCCCTTCGCCTAATTCTTTATGGACGTTTACTGCAGCAATACCTGGACCGCTGTTTGATGCTCTTACAGCTGATAGATACGAATTTAATACCGCATCACGAGTATCACGGCGGACAAAACGTGCAATTATGGTCCCTGGAGTCGATGACCTGCTTCGTAGACGATACGCCTGACTTATTTCAGCCTCTATGATTTGTACGTTGACACTTTTTGCAACACTTGTAACAATGTGAGCAATATCCTCGTTAGCGGACTGCTTTAGGCTATTTATTTTTATGTTTTCCCGATGTGCCTCTTCTTGCAGCATTTGGTTTTGTTTTGAGAGATTATTGACAGTTTGTTTTAAAGCGCTATTAACAACTTCCATTTCTCGTAGGTCTGTGACCAGTTTCGCGATAGTGACATTGAAAGTACCAAATTGATCCGAAATGAACTTAACGGCCAATACACTGAACTTTATGTGAAGAATCAAGTTCGGCTTTAAATTTGGCGAATAAACTACTTGATAAGTCATTTTCCACTTCACTTGGTGCCTTCGATTGTTTGCACGCATCACACTTCCAAGAATCCCGTCGTTGAACAAGCTTTGTTATATTTTTCACATTACTGCACTTCGCGTGAAAATAGTTCTTGCACGTAGTGCACATAAGGACTTCCTTCAAATCCGTAAAAGGATCTTCACAAATATTACACTGGTTTGCCATATTACGAATAAATAATAGTAATATTACGAATAATCTGAGGGCCGGGAAAAAAAGTGCGTGCTGTCACAATGGATGTTGAACTCGAAAATGATATGGGTGAAGGGGTGTGGGAGTGGGAGGAAAAATAATGGGTCCAAAACGCAAAAAAGGCGAGATCGAGACATTCTAAAATCCATATCTCCTAAACGGTTAATGTTTCGAAATTAAAACTTAATAATCATCTGTATAGGTATACTAGGAGAATGGATCGGAAACAAATTTTTAAGAGAGGGCAGTGACGTACGGGGTTGGGGGTTGAAAAACTTTAGATTACGATATCTCACGAACAAATTGCACTAGAGAAATAAAATTTGGTCTGTGTATAAAAGTTGACAAATAAAGTTTGCTGAAAGTAAAATTTTTGTAGGGGATGGTGGAGCATGGAAGAGGAAGGGGTAAGCATTTTTTTAAAAAATCACGTCTTATATCTTAAGAACGGTGTAAGATAGATGCTTAAAATTTTTACCAGAAGTAGGCCTAATAGACCCCCAGCAGAGAAAAAAATTTCAGGGATGAGGGTGGGGAAGGGTGAAAAGTAAAAAGTTCCGATTTTTATATCTCGAGAACCTATAACAATATAAAGCTGAAACTTAGTATTTAGATAGAACTATAGTAGTAGCATGTTGGAAAAATATAATTTTGTATAGCGGGAGTATGGCACGGGGGTGGGGGGTGTTTTTCTTAACTATAGAACGGCTTATGCTAGAAAGTTGAAATTTGGTATGTATATGTAAATCAACTAGAAAAGTAATTCTGATTCTGATCTGATTCAAATATCTATTGGCTTTCGGAAGTGGGGAAAAAAATGATCAGTGAAAATGGAATGCATATATTTTTACGATTTTCGTCATATCTATTAGGTCTTTCCAAATATTGAATTAATTTTTTTTGTACGGATTCTTCATATAAATACCTAGAACGCCTTTTCAGGATTTTTTGAAATTCGACCCCCAAGTTGTTGTAAAGGGGATGTATACATTTTCACAAATTCAGCCGTATCCCTCTGGTCTGATTAGATATCGAATAACTTTTTACTTCCACGGGCTTATTTAATAATCACCTAAAACTCGTTTTCAGGTTTTTTTCTTCGGGTTAAAACGGGTTGAGCACTTTTTCATGAATTCCGTCATATCTCTTAGGAGTGATAAGACATCGGATTGGTTTTTACTTCCTCGTGCTTTCTTTATATATATCTAAGAACCCATTTAAGGATTTCTGGATATTCAACCCCAAAGTGGGTGCAAGGGGTTCGCATATGTTTTCACAAATTCTTACATATTTCTAAGTTCTAATGAGTTATCGAATTCATTTTTACTACCTAAGGCTTCCTACATAATCGTCAAAAAGTTGATTTCAGGATGTTTGTTATTCAACTCCAATAGGACGTATGGCTTTCGACATATTTCTCAGGATTGATGAGATATTAGATTGGTTTGTACTTCCACAGACTTTTTATATAATCGCCTACAAACGCATTTCTGATTTCATGTAATGGCCCAAAACCAAATCACGAAAAACCTTCTAATGGCGTAACAACTGATATAGACCTCGTCCCGGAGTATGACCCAATTATGTAATTCCTATGTTATATGTGGCAGCGGCGTAAGTATTCTAGCGCGACGCCATTCTAACCGCTTCCCGAACTTTTTTTAGGTTTTCAGTCACATAGTAAACTACACCGCATCTCAGAATTAAACTCGTTCCGAACTTCTACCCAAAAAATAATAAAGTTGCGCCCAGACTGTTGGCAGATTTTTATACTCTAGATGAAATCATATAGAGTATTGTTGCGAGCTAGGGGTTCGCCGGGATTTCAAGTAAAACACAATTCGGTTTAAATGAAAAATAAGTAATTATTTATTCAATCGCACTTTTAATTCACAGAATTATACTCGCACAAGAATTCGCACTGTATGGCAGTACCGCCCGCTTATACCATATCGCTTGACTCGTTCACTTTCGTTCTCTCTCAATACGGTCGCGTATACGCGCTGGCTGTCGCAGTCGACGTAATCAAAATTACTGTGTCTTCGCTGAACGCTTCACCTGCTTATATACTAGGCGGTTGCAGTCTTGAATGTTCACCGGTGTACTTGAACGTTCGTTCAGTTGTGGAATCTTCTCGAAAGCTTCAGAGCCTTCGATTTCGATCATCGTTCAGTGGTGTGTGCAGAGGATTCTAGTATATTGGAGAGCATTCGATAAGAAGAGAGATACAACCGTGCCGTTTCGCCTTATTTCTAATTGGGTTATTTTGCAACTAGGTATTCGGTT